>CM066990.1:48962348-50175154 GCA_033977485.1 Hydrangea macrophylla | reverse complement strand
CACCTGGGGTCAAGAGATCTAAAATTCGATACTTTTGGGCCCACAAATTGCTCTATGTTAAGCATGCTACATGTTCTGCATAGTACTTGTGGTGGGCCAGAATAGGTGGCTCATATTGATTATCAATTGGGCTGGGCTAAGGGGTGGTGTTGGGTGTGCTTCATAGACGGGCTGGGCTAAAAGACAACTATGGGAAGCCTTAGGGTGCGTTTGATAAAACTGAAAATTAAGGGCCTGTTTGGTTGTCCCTTTAAATTGAATGATTCCATTTAAATTTTGTATAGAAGGTAAAGGCAAAATTCATCACCATGAATGAATCCATATACGAATATGGGAGATTTCACCATATTTCTTCTTATGATGCAATTTGTTCATTTTTCTAGAATGCCAAAATTCATGATTACAAGCCTCATTTTTTAGACGAGCATCCGTTTTCTAAATGAAACCATTCATGCTCTTCATCTTTTTATATAAAATTGTGTACGGAAACATGAATGGAATTATTTCATTCAAGGACAACCAAACATGCCCTAAGTATTGAAAATTAAGTGCTGAATTTAAGTACTGAAAATTTTAAGTGATTTGTATTTGCAATACTGAAAACAGTGTTTCAAGAATTAAAATAGACTGCATTCAGTGATTATTTTCAGTAGAAAGTTTTCACTTAACGTTTTAAGTGAATTTTTCGTTGCTTTTTCAATTAAGTGGTACATTATCAAACGCACTGAAAAAAATTAAGAGCTGAAAATTTTCATTTTCACCATTTAATTGGGTTATCAAACACACCCTTAGAGAAACTTTGCACCCAAGTCTAGTGCTAGGTTTGCCACTGACAAAGAGTGTATCTAAAAAAACGTGTTTTCAGTAAGAGGGTATTTGTAACGAACTCAATGTTAAATTTACTAGAGTTATTATCGGTGACATTTTCGTTGAGAATACACAAGGAATTAGTGTCACGATAAAAAAAAATGACTCTAAGTGCAGGGAGTGCAAGTGTAATTTTCCCCTCATAACGAATCAATTTATTCCATTTTAAAGACTAATATGCTACATACGAATCTATCAACACAACATTAGTAGGCAAAAACGTGTATAAATCCAATTCCAATGTACCTAGTGGGGCGTGTCTCATGAAAAGTTTCTCGAGATCACCATGTTGAATTCTTCTGATAAAAAATTGAATGCAATACCTCAAATACCATGTTAAATTATTGTGACTTAAAAAATTTAAGATTAAATAAATTTTTACCTCTTTGGGGTTTACCCGTTATCATAACCCCTTGTAGTTTGAAGTAACACATAGCCCCCTTATGCTATTGTTTAAAGTAAAACTATTACTTAATCCATAAAAACTAAAGGCGATGGTTAGACGCTCGCGTGAATATACTAGGCAAGTTTTTTCTCTCCAGATTTGTAATTTGGTGGAGAAAATTGGCCTTTACTATCTCTAAGCAACATTAACCTGCCTGGGGATCCATAAGAAGCCCTAAAAATTTATTCTGGATTAGTAGCTTATGCTTTGCAATCACATTCTTCATCAATGACTTGCTTATTCAGCTATACAAATTAACAAAGTTGGTTGTTGTGGGGTCTATTTCCTTGTTTTTGCTGCCATTTTCAGTGGGTTTGGAATTTTATCTTATGATGAGTTTCTGGGGTTGTTTCTTTGATTGATTTTATTAGTTAGGCTCATTGTGTCGAGTTTAGGGAGACCAGGCTTACAAGCTGTTTGTCTTTGTGCTTGTGAGAGATGGCTGAGTGTTTTGCCTGTGTAAGGGCTTGTTTGGGGCGGTTCTTTTTGCTTTTAAGAGATGGCTTATTGATTTTTTTTTTTTTTTCTTTTTTCAATCTAGGTGTTGAGTTGCTAGTTTGCACATTGTCTACCTGGTGGTGGACACAAACACCTATAGGCATACACACACACACACACATATATATATATATATATATATACTCCACGTGTGTATAACTGTTGAGTAAAGATTGGGACACACCCAAAGACACAATTTTTAGAACACAACCCGAGAGATATGTCTATCTCTCTCCTGTGGTGTCACTGTGGTGTATCACAAGGAAAGATATAGACAAATCTTTTGGGTTGTCTCAAAAATTGTGTTTTTGGGTGTGTCCCAAGTATTACCCATAACTGTATGTACAAAGTGGTCTCCTAGGAAGCACCGACACTTCGGAAAGGGCTTCGTACCCATGTCCGACACGTACTGGACACCGACACTCGCACGACACACCTCCGACACGTATTAGACACGGAAAATACGTGTCTTGTTTTTGTTATGTAATGTTTAGAGGCGGATACATCACCAACACATGGCAGAACACTTCAAGGGACATGGAGGGTAACTCTTTTTTGACCAAAAAGCTGTATTTTGTTAATTTTTTTTTTTACATTTTGAAAACCAAACGGAGTTGATTTTGTCAAGCATTACATTACTTATCTCCTCACGTTCTCCCGACGTTAGTTTGTCAAGACCCTCTTTGTCTAATCTCATCTATCTCTTTATCTTCTTTGACCATCTCACTCTCTCATTTTGTTAATATTAAACAATAACGCTCGAAAAATGAGAAGTGAACATTCTGTAGATGACATTTTAATAACATTTCTGAAAAACATAAGAATGAACTTAAAATTAAACTTAATTTTTTTAAAAAAATTATATGTATCCCCGCCGTGTCGTGTCATCATTTTTTAGGATTTAACGTGTCAACGTACCGGTGTCGTATCATGTCTATATCGGCGTACCCGTGTCCGTGATTCATAGGTGGACCCAAATTCTTTCTCTGAGAAATCAGTCGAACATACAGTTGAAAAATACATGGAGAAAATTGGACAATCATTTTTTTGGGTCTTTCCTTTCTACAGTATTGAGCAATTCAAATTTCATTATGAAAGTAGATTAAGCTTTGGACTCATGGTGGAACTCGTCTAAACCAAGTTCAGTGTCCTTTGGTGAAGAGAACCCACACTTCTAATTTCTAACAGATTTTTGATGTGTGATGGAAGGGTAATTTGGTCTTTTAACCACTGTTAGTCTGTTAGTTGACGGATTAACAGTTTCGCTTTAAATAATACTCCCTCCGTCCCTTTTTTTGAGTCCTATATTCCATTTTGGAATGTCCCAAAATTAGTGTCCACTTTCCTAAATTGGCATACAATTTTTACTTACTTTCCAAAACTACCCTTCCTTGAAATCTACACCAAGACAAAACTAAAAAAGTTATTGCAATGATTAGGGGCAATTATGGAAAGTAGATGTAGATTCTTTTTGTCCCCTTAATAAGTTGAGTTCCCAAAGGTGGACTCAAAAAAAGGGACGGAGGGAGTAGTATAAGGGAGTTATGCGTTACCTTTCAAATTACAAAGGGGTTATGTGAAAGCAGGTCAAATCTCATAAAGGTAAAGTGTATTTAACCCAAAGAGTAAGTTTTTGAGCATAAACAAATCTTGTAGACACAATCAACAAATATTACAAATGTGTCTCTTTCTCTCCTAGTGAGATTCACTTACACCGTGTAGTCCATTGATACTATGGTGCCCACAGAGAAGCAAGATAGACACATTATGGTATTTGTGGATTGTGTTTGTGAGATTTATTTGTGGCCAAAGACTTACTCCCAACCCAAAATTTTAAATTGTTAGAGATTGAATACAATAATTAGTAGTTGGTTTTACCAGAGATACTAAGATTCATTGTATGAAAGTTTGCATTCTGGCTGAAGTACTATCATTAATAAGCATTCTCATAGATTTCTTTCAAGTTCATATTTTTATCTAATTCTAATATGTTTTTCAAATTCCAAGCATTTCTAATCGAAATGTTGCTTTTTCCCTGATGGAGTCTAGAAAAGATTTATTACAACGGTTAGTTTGTTAATGTAGTATCACTAATTAATAAGAGGTCACTATTCAAGTACATCAGTCCTAATTTTAGGAAAAAATATTTGTCCACATAAACACTATACCCATGTGTATTAGTGTGGTGATACCCTTGATGTGGTATGACCGTTGTATTGAATATTTACTCAGTAGTCTGATATGGAACCCACAAAATGCTCAACTAGGTTTTATCACAGAGACCAATCAACAAGGGACCAAAATATTCAAACACAAGTGTTCACAACATATTCAACTCCCAAAAAAAAATAAATATTTGCAATGCTTTAAGTTGTGGGGCTAAATATGATAGCCAAACAGTCCCTTGACACCTCACTAAGCTCACTGTTACGATTGTTACAAGTTGTTAATTTGTTAAGTCCACTTGTGCGTTCACTTGCACTAAATTGCATATATTAGTGACATCTGTATGTCTGATAAAGATAGATGATAATAAGTTTTAGTTTCCTTAAATTTCTCTCTCTAGACTCATTCAAAATACACCACATTTTTTGTTATATACACCATCATGTAGTGTTAAAAAAATAATAATAAAAAATAAAAAAATTTATAAATGAAGGTCGTATATTTAGCCCCACCCTAAATTAATTTAGGTGAATTCAAAACCTTAGAATTCATTCAGTGAGTGGAGTTGTGACCATTATGGGCTTATTAAGGTGAAGCTTCTTTAAGAAAAGCCCAACTTCTCCAGTTGCTATGTGCTTGTGCTATACAATGAAGAAAAGCCCAGTCTGCTAGAAATAAATGTTCCTTATTTATAGTAAAATTCTCTTGAGAGCACTTTTGCTCACTCAAATTTGGTTCACCATTGCTTACTCATGCCTTCACTGTCTGGCATGCGTCCCCTTTCATTCCCATTGTGCCCTTGTTTGAGACACATGTCATTGTTCCCTTGTTTGAGACACATGTCAGGTAGTGAAGGCATGTGTGAGCAATGGTAAACCAAATTTGGGTGAGCAAAAGTGCTCTCAATTTTCTTTATTTTTAGGGTAAATTACACTGAACTCCCTTGAGGTATCTAACAAATACAGAGATCTCTCCTGTCCCTTGTCAGATTTTGATAGTTGACAGTGTTAGTAGACACAATAAAATTACGTTTTTACCATTAACCTTAAATTTGGTTGCATCCCCTTCTCTTCTCTCTCACGACTTGTTCTCTCCTAATCCTCTAGATCTCTCTACTCCAGGGACTCGTTTGGCAGGTTGGATAAAATTGTCAGATTGGATTGGATAAGGCAGGATCAGAATGAATTAGAATCCTGTCAGATAAGCTGTTATATCTAAATCCCGTGTTTGGTCATGCATGGATGTCAGTTCCGGATAATAAACAAATTATTGTTTTTAACCAAACCAACCCCAACCCCCCCCCCCCCCCCCCCCCCCCCCCCCCCCCCAATGTGTGGTTGGTAAACAAGGATTGGTTTTTTTTTTTTTTTTGCAAGGTACGGAATGTATCGTTAAATATTCAATATGATCCACAAGATCAAGATCTAGTTTTGTTCAAGTAACGCATTCTAGCCAATTGAAAGGATCTTCTGATCAATCCAAAGATCATTTGGATTCCATTAGTAATGAGGATTAAGAATATCACACATTGATCAATCAAAGAGCGATTCAACAACTAAAAGAAAGATCGATTCTTTGGGATCCTTTATTTCTTCAAATAGAACAAATAGAGATAGAATTAGACCGATTCCCGAAATGCCTTTCTGGATATTTCTCAATGTCCCGGCTATTCGCGGAACTTGAGAAGCAGATGATTAATCATCTGCTTCTGAAAGAAATCAAAGAATTTCTTGGGAATCCTATAACATCCATTCGTTCTTTTTTCTCTGACAGATGGTCAGAACTTCATCTGGGTTCGAATCCTACTGAGAGGTCCAGTCAAGATCAGAAATTGTTGAAGAAACAACGAGATTTTTCTTTTGTCCCTTCCAGGCAGTTATTCTATTTTCCCCTAACTATGGTGGAATATTTCCGAGATGTAATGAACAAGACGTACTTCTATTTATCGACAATATCTTCCGTTTCGTCAAAGCAGGATCCGAAGTATCCGCCTTATTGGGTAGAGTGCCTTTCGCTGTGGGATATCAACCCACTCTTAGTATAGAAAATGGGTTCTTTACAAGAAAGAATTATTTCTACTAAAAAAGGGTCCATAACTTCTATTTAAGCAATTTATGTGCCTGCAGATGATTTGACCAAAAAACAAAAAAAAACAAAAAAAAACCACCTGATTGTGGGTGGGGGTGGGGGGGAGAGCTAAAAGTTTTTATTTATTTATTTTTTTTGTAAAAAGCAAATCTTTAAAAAAAATTAAAAATAAAAATAAAATGAAAGCAAATTTGGAAAGGAAAAAAAAGATATGAAAATAATACAAAAAAGAAGATCTAGGGGAGAAAAAAAGAAGAAGCAAATACGGGGAAAAAAAAAATTAATAAAAAACAAATTTGGAAAGAAAAAAAAACCAAACAAATCTAGGGTATTTGAAAGTTTTCTTTAAAAAAAAAAACAAATCTCAAAAAAAAAAAAAAAAAAAGAAAAGCAAATATGGAAAGGGGAAAAAAAATCGAGTTCTAAAAACAAAATAAAAAAAACAGATCTGGGGAAAAAAAGAAGCAAATTTGGGGGGGGGGGGGTGTGTGAAAGAAGAAGAGATCTGAACAAAAAAAAATTAAAAAAATAAAAATAAAAATTGTCCCAAGAGTTATCTCAAACTCCCTTATCCCACTTAATATCACCCTCCATTGGTATTGAGTTATCTCAAACTCATTGGGATAAAATGAGAGTTTGGCCGGGATTAAATAGTCCTATCTAGTGTGTGCCACAAACACTGAATTGGATCAAAGTTATCCAATCTAACCCCCTTATCCTGCGTGCCAAACATGGCCCAGGTGTGATTGGAATTGCCTCGTGGAAGGTGGATAGATATAAATGTACTAATTAAGCCGCCGGCCCATGTTTGTTGGTAACTTCTTGTGTTTGTGGTTGGAGGGTGTTTGGCTACAGGAGTTCGAATGTGATTACGGTTGATAAATCATATTTTTGGGATTCAACTGTTAAAAAAAAAATGTGAGTTAAACACAGAAATTTGTGTTGGCCAAAAGCTAACTTGGAAAGCTTTTGGTCAAAAGTAATCTTTTTGCGATTAAATTGGTGTGGATCCCAATGCACCCTATAGTCTCTCAACTCTCCTCATTGATTTATGTTAGGATGTGGATGATTGAGTGTGAGATTTGGGTCATTAGGTGTGGTTGTAGCATTACCTTTAGTTTGCACATGCTCGAGGGGTTATCAAACAAAAAATAAAAATAAAAAAGCTCGAGAGAGTTCATGGAAATTTCGATTAATCGTATGAGTTATGAAACAAGCTGTATAAAGCAAAGCCTTAAAATTTTCGTCAACATTGATGAGGTAGCCTATTTACTTGTCAAAATTAACAAATTGAGAAATTAACAAACGGGTCTTGCTAGGGGCACTAACAACTTTCACTAACACTTACTAACATACTCTATCTCTCTCCTAGTGGCACTGCGGGGTCCGCAGTGGACCCCGCAGAACCACTAGGAGAGAGATAGAGAGTGTTAATAAGTGTTAGTGAAAGTTGTTAGTGCCCCAAATATTACTCTTAACAAATATCACTTTATGTAACACATTTAAGGTTATTTCACCAAAATTTTGAAACATCCAAATTCATGAAGGTTGAAAAATCAATCTTGACACCACTCACTTTCAACCTTGAAATCGGTGTTGACATATAACTACATATAACTATATAATATTGGACAAATGTGTGTGCTGATTTGGACCTTTAGTGTGTGCTGACTAGGATAGTTTTGTGTATACTTTGTCTATATTTAGTGGGATTGAATGTTGACATCATATTTAGTGTGTGTGATTAATTGCATAATGGAAAAGCTTAAAACGAATGTAATAAATTAGGATATTCCTATTCAAATTATATTAGAGCAAAAACAAAAGGAAAGTATGGAATTTTGAAATAATGTGAACAATTTTACTCTTAATCCATAGATGTAAATTCATGCAATAAATTAAGAAAATAGAATTTTAGTGATAAAACCCTCAAATTGGATTTTGTAGGTCTAAAACACATCCCGGTTTTTTTTTTTTGGGCAAAACTCCGTCCTTGGTGAAACTTGACTCCGTCAACTCCCTTGACCTATTTGACTAACTAATATCAAAGACTAAAATACCCCTCTTAGATTTGTTTGGAGAGAGAGAGAGAGAGAGAGAGAGAGAGAGAGAGAGAGAGCATCAACGAAGACACCATCGGCGACCTTCAACGACATCAGCACCTCCACCGACGACTGTCAACGATAGCAGCACCTCCATCGGCGACCCTCATGACGCCTGAAACCACCATAACAGTTGTCAGAAATCAGCACCCCCACCTCCCATCGCGACCCCTTCACGAAGCTACTGGACCTTTGCGATGGTCATTCAACCCCCAATTGATGACGTGCGCTGATCCACATCAGTTAAAATCACACAAAAAGGCTATGTTTGGAGGTGAATGGAGGTTTATGGATTGTTGAATTTGGGAAATGGGTTTAGCTTGATCTCTAGCGCGAGGATGCAATCATTCTATGCAATGGCATCATCGTATGGATGTGGATGTAAATTGGTGCCTAGGGCTAGGAGGGTCCATGGTCTTTATCCTAACAGAGTTTGGGGGAATTCTTTGGGTGTGAGACTTATTTGTTATTTGTTGCTTGTTGTTGAAATTTATTAAAGTTATGTAAAATTTAACACAATAATTTTTTTAAAGCTATGTAAAATTTCACAAAGCTATCAGTCTATCATTGTAACGGTATGTGAAAATTTCAAATTTCACACAACTATCTTTGTAAAGTTTTGTGAAAATTTCACATAAGTAATAATGTGAAACTTTAGTATGTGAATTTTCTGACTCTTGAGTGTGTCTATAAAGTTTTGTCAAATTTATAACTTCCACACAACTATCACTATAAAGTTATGTGAAAATTTCAAATTTCACAACTACCGTTGTAAAGTTATCATTGTGGAAAAATTTTCAAATTTCACACAAAGTTATGTAAAATTTGAAAATGTCACACAACTATCCTTGTAAAGTTATGTGAAATTTCACATAACGTACCCGCATTTGAAAACAAAAGTGAGTTAATTTAAGCTTTGGTTGAGAGAACTTTTTGTGTTTTGCTCGTTGTGTGAAATTTCACTCTTTTCACACAACTTTTCTCAGTGTGAAATTTCACATAGCTTTTTTTTTTTTTTTTTCCCCGAATTTCATAGCAACAATGGTACTTGTTTGATAGATCTCGTCGAGTAGGTTCCGAAAATATTAATTTTACAAAAAAAATGATTTCTAGATCAAAAGTAATGGATTTTTAAAGTTTAGAATTTTTTTGAAAAGTTTGTAAGGAAAGTCAATTTGTAACATTTTGCTAAAAATGAAGGAGCGCCTAAGTTTCACAAATTGGGCAATTTTGTCCAAAAAAAATTATATGGAGTTTCGACTAAATCTCAAAGTTCAGAATTTTGTTTTAAAATTTATAGATTTTTTTTCCTTCTAAACGTTTGAAAAGTGAGTTGGTAATGACTAATGACTTACAATTATAGTGCATCAGGTCATCGCGATTCGTGAAATAAGCAAACACATGAAGGCTAAGCCACTAAGGGGCATTTTTGTCTCGGAAATCTGCTAAGGACATATTTCTCCAATGTTTTAGCGTGTGGAGCTCTTTAAAAAATTGTTCCTCAGCATGGCTTTTTTTGCTAATTCTCCCTTAAGAAAAACTTACGCTTTTTTTTTTTAGCCGAGCTGTTGGAATGCTCATTGCAAAACTTACTAAATTAATGGCTTACCAAATCAGTCTATAATTTACAATTACAACTTTTTTGTTGCTGATTATCTCTTTTTATTGTAATTATGTTTAATTTAATTGACTTTGTGTGTTTAATGTAATTGTGTTCATTCCATTTAGGCACTAGATTACCAAAATAAGCATATTTCAAAGTTTGTCACACCATATCTCTCACCTTCCTTTTTATTTTTTGAAATCTATATAATATTGGACAAATGTGTGTGCTAAATAGGACGTTTATTGTGTGCTGACTAGGATAGTTTTGTGTATATTTTGTCTATATTTAGGCTTAGTTTGGCCCTCATATGATTTTTTAAAGGTGGCTTAGGAAATTTATTATTGAGTTGTTTGATAATTTTGTACAAGTGACACATTGCTCTTTAAAAAAACACAAAAAAAGCCATAATTAAGTTCAATTTTTGCAAAACTCATAAACTAGTTACCAAATGAATTAAAATTGATTTGTGATTTTAAAAAGGAGAAGTAACAAAATGGTGGCAAAACTAAGCCTGTGGGATTGAATGTTGACAGCATATTTAGTATGTATGATTAATTGGAGTTTACTACCAAAATAACACTAATTTTCAAATTAATTCTCAAACTAGCACTCATGATAAAGAAATTCCCATTATAATACTCTTTTGCCATCTCACATAGTATTTAATGAAAATTGTCACTTTTCTCTTGGATAAATTGAGTAACCTGCTATTTATATATCATGCATTGTGTGCATATATATGACTTTGCAAAGAAATTTTTAAATGAAAAAAAAACACACAAAAAAAAAACCAAAAACAAAAAACAAAACAAAACAAAACAAAACTCAATGACCATTCAAATGGCTCGTGCATTTTAACTACAATGGAAGGAGAAATATGACTGTATCTGTATCCAACTTGGTGAACAAAGCTTTTGGCCTCCCAAAGGGAGGTCAAGGGTTTGAAACTCCACAGGTCATGTGAGTCGGTTGGAATGACAAATTTCAAATGAGTAAAGATTGGGACACACCCAAAAACACAACTTTTGGGATACAACCCAAAAGATGTGTCTATATCTCTCCTGTGATGTCACTGGACACCACAGTGACACAAGAGAGAGATAGACTCATCTCTTAGGTTGTGTCCCAAAAGTTGTGTCTTTGGGTGTGCCCCAAGTATTACCATTCGAAATAGCTGGAGGAACCATATCCAGAGTTTGACGTGAGTTACCACCCACTCACCTCTCTGATTTACCTAATGCGTGTGTTGTGGGGTCAGTACATGTGCCCGGGGTTTGCCTCACTATCCTAAACTGTTTAAACACTGGTAGGGATCCCGAAGTCAAGGATGACAGGTTGAGGGGTTTGTCCTTGTATTTCGAAAAGAAATAGAAATGCAGTATACCACCACCACAATTGAGATAGTTATGGTTTCTGACTTAATTCCTTTTTTTATTTAATTATTTATTTTATTATTCCCATTTTTCCTATCCTTGGTTTTAATTTGTCTTATGAAACTTAAAAATCAATTTGTACTTCTGCTCTTAGATTTGTCATTTTTTTTTATGAAAAGATTGTTTCAATTCGTATCGAATATGTGCACTTTGTGTTTCACTACAAATTTTGTCGTTCTCCGTGTTTTGTATATTACACAATTTAGAGTTAATTGAGTTTTAAGTCTAGGATTTTTGTCAAAGAAAATACAATTTTCAACATTAACAAATTAGCCATCGATGATAGTTTCATATTCAAAATTAAGGTTGTATCATTTTTTTATGTGCTTAATATGCTCCTTAGTTAATTGCCTTGCGAGTTGCGACACGTTGAGTGACGCACCTAATGCTTTGCGCAGAAATAGTAAAATTAAAAATGTTATTCAAGAATTTTCAAAATGCACCTGGGTAACTTCCTTTCTCCCATTTTTATAAAACAACAGTTCTTATATTCAAGGGCGGAGGTGTTGAAGGGCTAGGTGGGTGGCTAATTACATATAAATTACATAATATGTACATACATTTATTCATATGTATGTGCATATATATATATATATATATATTTGTATTAGAGAGTGCGTGTGTTTGTGTGTTATATCTAGTGGGTTGCTCAACTTCTCTAACATTAAAGTCACATTTTTCATTAAATATATAATAGATGGGGGTGGTGAGAGAGTACTATAATGGGAATTACTTTGCCAAGAGTATTAGTTTGGAAATTTATTTGGAAGTCGGTACTATTTTGACATTAAACTCGATTAATTGCATAAATGGAAAAGCTTAAAACTAATGTAATGAATTAGGATAAATTAAATTATTACAGCAAACACAAACTGAAAGCATGTAATTTTGAAAAAATGTAAAAAATATTTACTCTTAATCAATAGATGTAACTTCATGCAATAAATTAAGAAACACTTGCCCTTTTTTCTGGCCGAGCTGTTGGAACTCCAAAAACTTACCAAATTAATGGCTTACCAAATCAGTCTCTAATTTACAATTATAACCTTTTTGTTGTTGATTATCTCTTTTTATTGTAATTATGTTCGATTTAATTGACTGTGTGTTTGTGTGTTTAATGTAATTGTGTTCATTCCATTTAGGCACTAAATTACCAAATAAGCATATTTCAAAGTTTGACCAACCATATCTCTCACCTTATTTTTATTTTTCGAAATCTATATAATATTGGACAAATGTGTGCTGACTAGGACATTTATTGTGTGCTGACTAGGATAGTTTTGTGTATATTTTGCCTATTTTTAGTGGGGATTGAATGTTGACAACATATTTAGTGTCTGTGATTAATTGCGTAAATGGAAAAGCTTAAAACTAATGTAATAAATTAGGATATTCCTATTCAAATTATTACAGCAAACACAAACTGAAAGCATGTAATTTTGAAATAATGTGAAAAATATTTACTCTTAATCAATAGATGTAAATTCATGCAATAAATTAAGAAAAACTTACCCTTTTTTCTGGTTGCGCTATTGGAATTGTAAAAACTTACGAAATTAATGGCTTACCAAATCAGTCTCTAATTTACAATTACAACATTTTTGTTGTTGATTCTCTCTTTTTATTGTAATTATGTTTAATTTAATTAACTGTGTGTGTTTAATGTAATTGTGTTCATTCTATTTAGGCACTAGATTACCAAAATAAGCATATTTCAAAGTTTGCCCTACCATATCTCTCACCTTCTTTTTATTTTTCGAAAAACATTTACAATAAATCATAATGAAACTTAATTCTGTATCTCCCAAACCCAAATTCCCAGTGTCTTCTTATTCCCTGCAATAAGGGCAAAACAATTAGCTCAATTGTACCAAGGGCTAGTAGCCCAGTTGGTATCCGGTGTCTCATTCCTCTTGGAGTGGAGGAGTTCGACTCTTCTTGGCGTTCTCCCTTCGGAGAGTTTGCCCTTGGGGCAAAGTTGGGTTGTGGGTCTGTGGCCTCCCTTGTGTGACTGCGTGGCGTCTGTGGGTGCTTTGCCATCAGCGAAAAAAAAATAGCTCAATTGTTTTTGAGTTGCTAGTTTGCATGTGTGTGTATACAAAGTGGTCCCAAATTCTTTGTCTGATAAATCAGTCGAACATACAATTGACAAATACATGGGGAAAATTGGACAATCATTTTGAAAACCACCATTTAATTGGGTCTTTTGCTTTCTACTGTAAATTTCAATATCAAAGTACATTAAGTTTTGGAGTCATGGTGGAATTCGTCTAAACCAAGTACAGTGTCCTTTGGTGAAGAGTACAACACTTCTAATTTCTAACAGATTTTTGATGTTGAATGGAAGGGTAATTTGGTCTTGTAACTACTTACTGTTAGTTTTGATGGATTAAGTAACAGTTTCACTTTAAACAATAGTACGAGGGGGTTACGTGTTACCTTTTAAATTACAAAAGGGTTATGTGAAAACGGGTCAAACCCCAGGAAGGTAAAGTGTATTTAACCAAAATGTTTAAGTTGTGAGAGATTGAATACAATAATTAGTAATCGGGTTTAACAGAGATATTAAGATTGTAACGCAAATTAATACGAGGTCACTATTCAAGCACATTAGTCCTATTTTTAAGAAAAAATGTGTGTACGCATAAACACTATATCCATATATATTAGTGTGGTGATATCATTGATGTGGTATGACCGTTGTATTAAATATTTACTCTGGAGTTTGATATGAAACCTCAAAAAGCTCTAGTTTTTAACAGAGAAACCAAACAATGGACTAAAATATTCAAACACAAGTGTTTATAGCATATTCAACTCCCAAAATATGTTGAGAATATTCAACTCCACAAGTGTTTATCACATTAATTTCGAATTATCTTCATTGAAAATGCCGATTAGAATTCGTTGAATAGTCTCTAATTCTTTATTTTGGGTTCTTAATAGAGGAGAACGTTCAGGATTTACCAATTAAAAACTCAATGGACATTTAAGTGTTAAAATTAAGAAGTTGAGAAAATGATTTAAGCCATCGTTATTTGCTCCTTATCTTTCCATATACCTGTATCAACGTTCTAACAATATGTGTTGCTCTTAACCCCACACCGAGTAAATACTTCCAAATTTATTATAAACTTCTAAATCCCTAATCCTATACTTTGACCTCAATGAACCCCATTGCACATCTAATGTGATTAAACTGCTGAAGTATGTTATGAGGAGGGAGTAATAGTGGGAGGGGCTGCATAAAAGAAAAGAAAGAAGATGGAGTCCAAGTAAAAAAAAAATATATATATATATATATATATAAATATAGAGGATGGTTGGAAGTAAGTAAAGAGGAAAGTACTGAGTTCAATCACATGAAAGAGATGTGCAACTTCCTACCCTTTCATTTCTACCCTGCTAAATAAAAACACTGTCAAGTCAAAGTCTTAATGATTTTTAACAACTTAGTTTAAACATGAACGTGTAATTTGAGTTATTCACGGTATTTCGCTCCTCTAGTAAGTAGTATTCCTGTCTTGAGACTATACACTCTAAAATGTTCGTCTTTTATAGAGTCGAGTATGGAAGCATTAGTATCCGAAAAATCACTCTTATCAAAGCTTCCATATCCTGTGCGATCATTATTAACCAAGTTTCTGTGGGATGTTCATTTTTGAGTGTAATAACCATGTGAGACTTGAGTTGAAACTACAAGTTCTGAAAGGTGTGATAGTTTAAACAACTCTAAATAAAGTTCGATGTATAGCTGTTAATTTCACACACACACGGATACATGGATGTGATGCATATGTTATTTTTATCTTGGTGGCATGAGGAGCATGTGTATTTCTTTCATGGTTTGAATGAGGATGATATGATTTGTGGAGCTAAATTAGTAGTTGAATAAAAAGGATTGTTAAAAAGTTATTCTATATCTTTTTGAGCTTAAAATTGGAGAATTTTGTGGGTATATTCACTACAAACCCTCACGAGACAACACTTGTCCACTAGGGGGAACCTAGGGGTTTAACGGCTTGTTGCATCTGCTAAATGCAATCGCGATTCCTGCGAAAGTGAGTTAGGTAGTTTTTCCTTGATATTTTAATTGACTTGAGTTTAATTTATTATTAGTCATTGTAGTATTAGTGTAGCTTGTTTTTATGTTCGCTCTATTGCTAGGGACTAGCAAATCGCTAGTTGGGGGTTGTGACAAGCGGAGGTATTTGTAAAATACAACCGCGCTAAAAGAAGAAAATGTATTGATTTAGTTTACAATTCCTTTATTTATCTGCAATTTGAATTACAACGCCAGTTTATACACATTTTGATTAATCTATGATAAGTTGTGTGTTTTAGCTGCAATTTGTGCAGTCTACAGTTGCTGTGTGAAGAATTGAAAGATAACGATAAAAGGAAATGCTGAATTCTAATGAAGACAATCAAAAGTTGAAATACAGAGTTCGATCGATTGAAGACCATTCGATCGATCGACGTTTCGATCGATCGAGAGAAGCTCAAGCGATCGAAGGTTCCAGAGTTCAATCGATCGAGAATTGTTCGATCAATCGAACATGCCTTTTATCAGATTTTTACGCGCACGCAGCAGAATAGAAATTTAACCCTAAGCATTAGGTCTCTGCTATATATATTCGTATTGTATACGTCCTTAGGGACGCCCAGATTGTTTTCTTCAGTTTTAGAGAGAGAGATAGAGGTTTTATGTGTTTTTGTAGGTCTTGGAGGTTGGATATTGCTTTTGGATTGCTATTCTCATAGTTTAATACAAGATTTTCATTCCAGGTTACTTAGTATTGTTCTATTTACATTCTGTTAGTAGTTTAGAGTAGTATAATCTGTTGGATTTAAAGTTTTGCATGCTAAATAGAGTTACACCATTAGTTTACATAATTTTCATGTTCAAAACGCAAACAAACGCATCCTTAATGAACCTTTACGTTAAAAACAATACTGTGACACTCCAGACCATGTCTGAGTAGTTCCCAGGTTGGGAGATCACGATGAAACCGTGATCTCAGGCCTCTGCCATGCAGCAGAATAATTCATGTGTTCGATCGATCGAAGTTAGTTCGATCGATCGGACCAGAGACATAGTCGAGCGATCGAAGTTAGTTAGATCGATCGAGAGAAGAAGATGTTCGATCGATCAAAAGCGAGTCGATCGATCGAACCCTCTGATTCTTGAGGACATTCTATGCAGTATTCCTAGACTTTCTGCTTTACTGATTCGTTATCAAATTGTCCCCAAACACTCAGTTTGTCAAAACAGTCTTTAAACTTAAAGCCTTAAGGCATTTTTCTTCAATACCTTTTGCAAACCACCCTCAATGCTAACACCATTGTAGGTGCGAGTCCTAACTATTGAGCCAAACCGCTTTTGTGTATTTCAAACTTAAATGTGATGACATAGTCCTGGTCATGAAAGGACTATGGATTCTTTATCCTAAGAGAAATACGGAATACTGTAGAAAATGTGCTCCATTGAGCTTGAACGTAAATGCATGGTAGATGGTTAGGTCGCGGTAGATTCGTGTAATCCCAACCTTCATTTTTAATTAAGAAAAATACATTTTAAATTATCACTTTAATTAATTAGTTGGCAATTAGTTTCTTTTAGTTTAATTATTTTTAGTAGTTGATAAATTGTGGGACTTTGTGTTCTACATTTCTTTAAAATATTGAATTTTATTTTCCCTTTTTGAGATTAATCTAAGTATTTAGTTTACCACCTTCCCTGTGGGATCGACCTGGACTTAACCAGATTACTACTTGCACGATTACCTACACTTGGGTATAGCACACAAGCGCACACAGAAAAATTCTCGTGTCAATCAGCCACCTAGGGGGTTTGCCCCCATCGTCGGTTGGACTTAAGCGAAGCCGGTGCCCCAGGGGTAAACCCGAGGTCTTTTTCCAACTGCGTAATAGTGGTCTTTGGTCGCCACGAGGTTAGGCCTGAGGTCTTTGTATGCCTCGGGGTTAGGCCCGAGGTCCTTGTATGCCTCGAGGTTAGGCCCGAGGTCTTTGTATGCCTCGGGGTTAGGCCCGAGGTCTTTGTATGCCTCGGGGTTAGGCCCGAGGTCTTTGTAAGAGCTCTCTAACAATCGGTGGAGCCTCATGTGGTGATCAGGCAAGTTCCACTGTAGTCGGGCTCATCTAGAATGATGGAGACAGGGGGTCGGATCAGGATCATCGGGCTCCTAATTTCTCTGTGCTGGAGGCAAAGTAGGAATTGCTTGATCCTGACTGATGTGAAAAGGAGGTCGGGTCGTGACTGCCGAACCCTGCCTACTGTGAGCTGGAGGTCCGGTCGGGGCTGCCTAACCTGAACTGCTGTGAACTAGAGGTCAGGTCGGGGCTGTCGGATCCGGACCATTGTGAATTGAGAGAATGGCCAGAGCTATCGAGCTTCTTTGCATTGCTCTTCCCGGGCTGTTCTCGCTTCCGCTTACTACTGGAAGGCTTGTCGTCCATTTGCCCGGGGTCTTTGGTCTTTAGAAATTCTTCAGTGTCGATGTATCTACCAACCCTCTCAGAGAGCTCAACCAAAGTTTTCGGCCGATTTCTGTGGAACGACACGGCGCACTTGGTGTGTTGAACTCCCGAGCAGAAGGCTATAATGGCGACTGTCTCGTTCAAATTGTGGATTTGAAGCTTCTATTGGTTGAACCGGTCGGTGAACTCCTTGAGGGACTCATTATTCCGTTGTCTGACCGTCAGTAACCGCATGTGAGGCTTTGGCCGTTCATACATACCGTCGAACTGGTTGATGAACTGCTTGCTGAGTTACCTGAAAATGCATACTGATCGGGGTTTCAAGGAGTAGAACCATTGGGCGGCCGGGCCTTTCAAAGCGCTGGGGAAGGCCAGGCAGTACAGCTCGTCGACTTGGGTGGCCAGGGCCATCCGAGCCCTGTAGGTCCGAATATGGTCGATCGGGCTCCCCGAGCCATTATATGAATCCAGGTGAGACTGCTTGAATTTGTGCGGGATGAAGAATCTTGTGATCTGGCTGGAGAACGGTGACTCTATCTCGGTATTGGCTTGATTCTGAGCACGGTTTTGACCAAGCTTTTTGGCCACTCCGTCAATCTGCTTCTGCAAGTCCTTGATTCGGCTTCCACTCCTTCTCGACCGCTATCCGAGCGGTTAGTCGGGTCGGTGGAAGAGGCTTTTTCTTCATGGCGGTGTGCTGTCCTCTGGGATTAGGCTCAGCTATGACTCTGGGTAATCGTTCGCCCAAGGCCACCTCGGCTCTCGACCGAGTGACCTTGGGCTGATTCCCGGGCCATATGCTTCTGCCTTTCTACTCGGGTTACGTGCCTACCGCTGATGTCAGTGGCATCATCAACGCAGGACGGGTTGGCTCGGGTACGTTGTCTGGTCAAGATCGGTTCCCGACTGTACGCAACATTCCTGGGCGGTTTCCCGGCCACTGGAGGATTTCTTTATTGGGCCAGCAGGACTTTGATCTGCTGCTGGGTCTGATGCTGGATCTTCAAGAGCTATGTAAGGGCCGTAATGATCTGCCCACATGTCAAGACTGCCGCAGTCGGCGTCGTGGCTGGAGGAACATCCCAGTTGGACTGCTGCGTAGCCTTCTTACCCTTTTTCGGTGGCATGATCATCAGTCAAGAGATTTGTTGATGAGAAGACTTGTCATTTCCCATAGACGGCGCCAAGCTGATGATACCAAAATTTGGTTAAAGCAATTTAAGGAGAGAGAGAGAGAGACTGTTTTTTTTAATGTGGTTCGGCCCTATTAATGAGGGAACCTACGTCCACGACTGTGTTTGAGCACATTCACTATATTGTAAAAAGCCGGGGACCTGTGGTGAACCAACAATAGTTTGGAGCTACCGTAGGTCGGCCGAACATGTTGATGAATGCTATAGAGGTGCTGTGTAGACTGAAAAGTCGGCCCCTTCAATGGGGGGTGAGAGGTCTCTTTTATAGATGCAAGAGACCTACTCATACCAGGAAAGGAAATATAATCTAATTGATATAGTTTGGCATTAATTGTAGGGGTTTCCTAATTGGATTAGGAAATAGTTTGCACTTTCCATTAGTCTTCTAGCTTAAGTAGAAAACTGCTCAGAATGCTCGGGATCATGCCTGTGGGCCCAGGTGAGTTGGCCCTACGACGAGCTGTGCCTGCGCGGTCTTCCTGACCTATTGACTGGGTTGTGGATGAACCGTTTGGGAGGCATCAGGTGGACCAAACCGCTCGGGATGATGATTGTCAGTAGTTGCAGAATAGAACCGCTCGGGCATGGGCTTATTTTGGGTGTATCATAATGTAATAAATTAGGATATTCCTATTCAAATTAAAGTTAATTAGTATAATGTCCATTTTACTCTAGGTTTCTTGCAATAGGCTCAACCTATGAAAGAATTTAGTCTGAAGTCCACACCAAAAATCCGGACCAAAGTAGCCTTTCCATTTCCCATTCAAAACTGTAATTAATAACCTCAACTATCTTAGGGGTTTTCAAAATTCAAATCCAAAATACCTAAATGAGAAATTCTATATGCATCAACAAAGTCTCTCTCTCTCTCTCTCTCTCTCTCTCTCTCTGTGTGTGTGTGTGTGTGTATGTGTGTGTGTGTGTGTGTGTGTGTGTGTGTGTGTGTGTGTTTAGAGACAGAAAGCTTAGGCTATAGCTCAAACCATCCTCACACAGGACCTCTACGACGACCTCATGCTAGTCGACGCAAGCTAGATAAACTCCGCGAAGAGATGCTCAATCTCTAACACGCCGCCGCGTTCCTCTCGAGGACCAAGATCATGGCCGACGTGGACTACTCGAGGACCAAGATCACCGTCAGATCCCCTCTCTGTATCGTCACCGCTGGTGCTAGGCAAAACCTCGACGAGTCCAGGCTGAACTTGATACAAAAGATTAAGGCTATGTTCTCGATTATTGTGCCCCAACTTGCGAAGTACACGCCTGATTCAATTTTGGTGATTGTTTTGAACTAGGTTGATGTTTGGACTTATGATGCTTGGAAGCCTTCTGGGTTTCAACAACAATGGCAATACCGGATCTGCTCTCTCTCAATCTATACAATGGAACCCGATTGTATATTATGTTGTGGTTCAAAGGTTGTGGTCCAAAAGGTGGTAGTGTAAAATTTAACACTCTTGTTCTTGCTTCAAAAGTTGTGATGTGAAACTGTATACTATGTTGTAGTTCAAAGGATATGGTTAAAAAGGTTGTAGTGTAAAATTTAACACTCATGCTCTTGGTTTCACATGTTATGGTGCGAAATTATGTGAATGAAAATTGTGATGTCAATGAAATATTACAGTCAGTGTAAAATGAACGTGCAAATGAATTTGTGATAAAACAGTGTTCCTTTTGTTGAATAACTCAAATATAAGTGTGAAATTTAACACTTATATTCATTCTAGTGTGAAATTTAACACAAATTGTTTTTGGTGATGGTGATGAATGACTGTTAGATCACCCAAGAATGGTGAAATACGAAATTAAAAAAGATATGTGTAATATTAAACAGATTCTAACGTATAAAGCCTTACAATCATGGCATTTAGTAACTTAGGGCGCGTTTGTTTACCGGATTATTGGGGCGGATTGGACTATTTTAGTCCAATTCCGATTTATACTGTGTTTGTTTCAGCTTTTTAAGCATTATTTAACCCAAGTATTGTTCTTGTGTGGTTAAATTTAAAGCCCCTTAAGGGGGATAAAATAATGATAGGGGGGGTAGTATAAAATACACGGGGATTACTTATAAGTGGGATTGTAAATCCAAAAGACCATTCTACCCTCACCATATATATACATCTCACCCCTTTCTCTCATTCAGAAATCACTTGTAACGTTGAAAGCAAAGACCAGAGCAACAAGCGACCACCAAAGAGACGACGCAGAGCAAGGAGGCGACCCACTCGTTGACCAGTCGGCGCCGGGCCGTCGGCAACAACATCGCCGGTCTCTTTCAATCTCATCCATGTCACGTCGCCGGTACGTTGTTCTACCAGATTTTCGATTTTTTTTTTTTTTTTTTTTTTTTTTTCAGTTTGGGTTGTTGAAATCCTAGATCTACAAAGTTTCTATGGTCTCCTACTTAGATCTATACTTTTCTTGAGTTTGCTGAAGATTGGATTGGTTTTTTGTGTTGAACTTTGGTGTTGAAATCCTAGATCTAGAAAGAATAGATGTTCTTCTTGAAGTAATTGAAAAAGAAAAAAAGAAAAAAAAAAATTTGCTCGTGCTAGATCTCGATTTGGTTGCTCATGCATCTTTTCTTTGTAGCCTTTGCTTCTCTAGGTGCCAATTCTTGCAACTATATAATCATGTTGAATTGAAGAGCAGATGAGTTATATTTTCAACCCTGTTTTATGCGGATTTTTCAGCTGAAGTGTCTTGGTGAAACACCAACTTGACCTGTAAAACACTTGAACACCCTCAAAAGTTCAAGTCAAGTCAAGAAGCCACTTTAAAGGGTTAATTTTTGTCATAGGCTCGGCCCTCGGTGGGTTTTTAGTTTGGAATTTGAGTCTGTATTCAGATTTTCGTTTGTTGTTTAATGTTCTAAAAGCATCCACTTAGTGCAAAATAATGGTCAAGGTTTTCTTTATCCACTCCACCTTCCTAGCACCCTGTGTGGAGTAGGTCATTGTTTTTTTGAACGTCTAATTAGGAGTAATTTTTGTCATTGTATGATTAATTCAAAATTGAAATAATTTTGATTGAGTTTTGTGATCATGTAAGGGCAGGCAGATTGGTCACTCTGTTACTTCATTTATTTTTACTTATTTTTTCTTTTGGATGGACATATTGGTAACCATTTGATTAGTTAGTCACAGGAACGCAATTAAACTTTGTGAGGGTATCTCTGGTGCCTTCTAAAGCTTTGTTTGGTTCTTGAATTTAGTGAGGAAAAAGAAAAGAAAACATAAATGAAAACATTTTCCTTAGTTTACAAGGAAAAAGATGAGGGAAATAAGAAATAAAAGATAATAAGTTGAGAAATGAATAGACATTTTGAATGTTGTGATTCGTTTCCGTTCCTTTATTCGTGTATTGCAATTATATTTTAGTGTTTTTTTTTTAATTTTCAATGTTATTTAAGAATGAAGGAATACACAAGGGGAAACATGATGAACTAGTTTTTTTTTTTGTTCCTTCTTGTTTTCCTTTCCCTTTTCTTTTCCTTCTCTAAATTCACAAACACAACTGTATCTAAAGGTGGTGTTGCTACAGGGTAATGACACTTTTTGGAGTTCATTAATTAAGTTTCAGTCTGGGAAGGGGACTAGTGGGGGTTTGTTCTCCTTTTTAGTGGGAACATGTTGAAAAAGAAAAAAAGAAGAAGAACATTGGGTTGATGTGCATTTGATTTAATTCAATGAATCAGTGGCCTAAATTGCTTGCATGTCTCTATCATAACTTTTTAGTTTTGTGTAATAGACAGGTCTGTTGAAATAGGGAATGAACATCACCTTCTTCTTTTTTTAAACTTCATAGGGACATAAAAAAATATGCTAACTTTTCTCATCTCCACAACTTATCAAAATTCTCTGTTCAACATTTCAACATTCATTTTTAGTGGGAATATGTTGAAAAAGGAAAAAAAATGAAGAAGAAGATTGGTTTGATTTACATTTATTGTGGAAGTGTGGAACCCTATTGTGCAAATCAAGTACAATTTGAGCATGACAAATACTAAGGGTTCACATGGCAATGTTGTGCTTTTCAGTTTTCATTTTTGTTAACATTTTTTGTATTGATGTCTACATCTAATTTAGACATATCAAGTGTGGAACCCCATTTGAACTCTTGTTTGAAATCTTGTTTGTTTTTTCATATATGTGTAAGGCTTACTTCATGGACATATCAACGGAAGATGTTGAGGTCTTCTTGGTGCTTGAGGAAATACTACTTGATTTTATTCAATTGGTTTCGATAGTCATGGTAATGGTTGTGACCATTAATAGGTATAAGAGGCAAGTAATTGGGGATAGGGGAATAAGTAACATAATTGCTCGAATGGAGAACTTAGATAGAATGATTAATCGAGGTGACATAGTATGTGTGGAGCAACTCCGAATGGATAGAAACACATTTGGTGTCTTGTGTACCTTGATACGTACAATAGGTCAATTACAAGATACACGGCATGTTACTGTGGAAGAGCAAGTAGCCATGTTCTTACACATTTTGGCACATCATGTTTAGAACCGTGTCATTAAGTTTCGGTTCATTCGCTCGGGTGAAACAGTCAGTAGACATATCAACGCAGTGTTGAAGGCGGTTCTAAAACTCCATACTGTGTTACTTAGAGCTCCCGATCCTATTCGTGAGAATTGTACCGACGATAGATGGAGATGGTTTAAGGTATTGATTTTACAAAACTTAGTTTTTTTTTTTTAAATGAACATAATAATAAGCCTTCACCTACTTAATTAGTGAAATGCTTTTGATATTGTAGAATTGCCTTGGTGCTTTAGATGGAACTTATGTTAGGGTTCATGTTCCTGCAATTGACCAACCAAGGTATAGATCAAGGAAGGGGGAGCTTGCTATTAATGTTTTAGGAGTGTGCGCAACTGACATGAAATTTATATATGTTTTGCCTGGATGGGAAGGTTCTGCAGCGGACTCTAGAGTTCTCCGTGATGCTGTTACAAGGCCAAATGGCCTTAGGGTACCTACGGGTGAGAATATGTATTTATAATGAATGTTATCAATTGAATTATGCACAATAATAATATGAATCTTCTAACAAGACTTTTGTAAAAAACACACAGGCTATTATTACCTAGTAGATGCGGGTTACACGAATGGTGAAGGATTTTTAGCCCCATATAGAGGTCAAAGATACCATCTATCAACTTGGAGAGATGGTCCAGCTCCCTCAACCCCTCAGGAGTTGTTTAACATGAGGCATGCATCCACACGTAATGTCAGAGAGAGGTGTTTTGGTCTCCTAAAACTACGTTGGGCAATACTAAGGAGCCCATCTTTTTTCCCAATTAGAACTCAAAACCGGATCGTTACAGCTTGTTGTCTTATCCACAACTTAATTAGAAGGGAGATGCCAGCTGACCCACTAGAGAACAAGTTGGACGCAAATTGCCAACCCATTGAGCTTGGAGATGAATACATTGACACCGTTGAAACATCTAACCAGTGGAGCGAATGGAGAGATAATCTGGCAAATCAAATGTTTACTGAGTGGATGGCCAATAGAGGCCAACCAAATTGAATTTTTGTATTACTTCAACTATGTAGTGTATTTTATTTGAACTATTGTATTACTTGAACTATGTAGTAAATTTTATTTGAACTATTGCTTTACTTGAACTATTTATATTATTTGAACTATTGTATTACTTGAACTATTGCTTTACTTGAACAATTGTATTATTTGAACTATTGTTGTTGTAATTCATTTTTTGATTAGGATTATATGGATAGTGGAGAGTCTAACCAACGTCCTGGTAAGGGTAGGAAAGGAGATGGCGAAAAAATATGTAGGAGAGTGTGGACCAAGACAGAGGAGGAAGCACTTATAGATGCTTTGCAAGAGTTATGTCATACAGGTTAGAAGCAAGACACTGGACTCTTTAGGCTTGGATACTTGAACGAATTGGAAAGACTCATGATACGAAGGATCCCTGGCACTGATCTTAGAGTGATGCCTCATATTGAATCCAAAACCAAGGTGTGGAAAGCAAAGTATTTGAGCATTGCAGGTGCATTATCAGGTGCAAGTGGTACGAGTGGGATAGGATGGAATGACAGTACTAAAACACTCGACTGCCCCGATGACGCCACATGGGACTTGTTAGTGAAGGTATATTTTATTTCTTTGGATGAAATGACAATTGTAATATACAACCTTCATATTAATAACAGATATTTTTTTTTAGAAAGATCCTAATTTAAAGGGAGCAAGACACAAACCATGTCAATATTATCTAGCATGGTGCACCATATTTGCAAAAGATCGTGCCACTGGGGAAATGGCCGAGGGACCAGCGGATGCCGTTGATGCAATGGAGACAGAAGACATGGCTGCTGAAGTTGCTGGTTCTCAAAGTGTCACACAAACACCTCATGATAAAATTGCTACTAAAGAAGGTAGAAGAAAGAGAGTTCGTGGGAATGATATCATGGCTACTGAACTTGGGAATATGTCAAAAGCAATTAGCAAATTTTGTGAAGACTCCAAGGATAAAATGCAAGTGCTCTGCACAAGGATTGGTTATCAACATGATGTGAGTGATGCTAGAAAGAAGATTTATGGAGAGATAGAGAAGTTGGATAACTTGGGAATAAGCGACAAACTCAAGGCAGTCACTATGATTGCAAATGATACCGGAAAAATGGATGTGTTCTTTAGTCTTCCAAATGAATTCAAGGAAGATTGGGTTAAATTACTCCTTAGGGGAGAGTTGTAGGTCATTTAGAGGTGATTTTATGTGGTGGTGTGTAAGACTATGTTTGTGTTGATGATAACATTATGTTTTGCTTGATGTTCGAAGTATGTTTGTGTTGATGATAGTACTATGTTTTAGTTGATGTTAAAACTATGTTTTGGTTGATATTAAAACTATGTTTTTTTTGGAACCTTAAATTTGATTGTAATGATGATTATGGTTGTGTTATTATCATTCTTGTGGTGTTGGTCATAACATATGGGTAGCAAACAAAAACGGTGGTATGTAGTTTTTGAAGGGAGAAATCAGGGAATTTATACGACTTGGGAATCATGTAAGGCCCAAGTTCACAGATATTCAGAGCCTGTGTTCAGAAAATACCCATCTTTACAGGAAGCTGAGGAAGCATACTACAATTATAAGCGTGCAACATACCCAAATGAAGTTGACACTACTGTCCCAGTACGTATGGTTGACCCACCTCCACCACCACCACCACTGTTGCCACATATGGTTCATCCTCCACAAGCAGCACCATTGATGTATTTCATATTTGGTTTTTTATTTGCTATTGTTGTTCAGAAGTTAATTAAATGGTTGTAAAATATGAACTTCTTGAAGTGGATATGTTGTTTTGAACTAGTTCGTGAAAATATCCTATGTTTGGACATTTTTTTTTGTAATCGGGGGTGTATGTTAGGACATTTTATTGACATTGTTATTATGTATTTTGTAGTTTTTTTTTATTTTTGCTCAAAAAGTGTGGGACATATGTATTTTTATAGTTAATGTTTGAAAAAATGTTTTAATGTGAAGGTGTTATGGTGTATTCATGGTAATTTGGTAATTTTTTTGCAAAAAGGGCATTTATGGAAAGTTACAGATTAATTCAGGTTTATACCATGGTCGTCCAAACACAGTATTGCACTATTTGTATTTTATCCACAGTTTAATCCGGCACGAACCAAACACAGTATAAAATTAATACTGCACTGTTTTATCCTGTGGTTAGTTATCCCAGCATAAGTTAACTACACTTTATACTATACCCCTTTATCCTATCCGGCAACCAAACGAGCCCTTAATTCCTAAAATATATGCAAGATTTAGTAACTTCCCAAAATATATGCAAGATTTATGGGATTGTGTTTGACCAAAATATACATATCAGCATTATATATATAGGTTAGGGGTAGATTAGTGTGAACTTTTGCACTGTCAAATTACACTACAAACTCTAAACATTATATATATATACAGTGTGAACTTTTGCACTGTCAAATTATACTACAAACTCTAAACATCTAGCTAGTGTGAACATAGTATGAAAATCATACTGATTTAGATACATTCTTCGGTAACTTGCAATAACAGACTTTGTGTTCACTGTCTGAAGAATGAATATTAGATGAACATAGAATGGTGAGATATCACACTACAAGATGTGTATAATATGAATCCTACAATTATGGGATTTTACTATTTCCAAAAAGATAACCCTAATCAATGGGATTGTGTGTAACTGAAATACTTCCCAAACATCTGTATATATTTCTTATACACGGTTATGTATATATAAGTAAGGGTAGAAAAGACATCTAATAATTCTAAAATAGGAAAGTTTGGACTAATCTCTAACAACATTTACAATTATAGGATCTATCATTGGGAAGTACCAATTGGTGGGTCTATCACAACAAACATTGGTAGAATGAGATTTTCCACTAAATTTTTCTTTAAATTATTATAGCAAAGTAGCAAACACAAACTGAAAGCATGCAATTTTGAAATAGTGTGAAAAATATTTACTCTTAATCAATAGATGTAAATTCATGCAATAAATCAAGAAAAACTTACCCCTTTTTTTTCTGGCCGTGCTGTTGGAATTGCATAAGCTTACCAAATTAATGGCTTACCAAATCAGTCTCGAATTTACAATTACAACATTTTTGTTGTTGATTATCTCTTTTTATTGTAATTATGTTTAATTTAATTGCCTGTGTGTATTTAATCTAAGGGCAAGTCTACAGTGAGCAGTTTCTCATATGAGAAGGCGGGTTTTAACCGTTGGATGAGAATTTGGCAATAAATGCATCTCCAGATTCTTGGGAATCTTATAACTAGGTTCTCATCCAATGGAAACTCGCCTTCTCATATGAGAAGCTTCTTACAATCCGTAACGTAATTGTGTTCATTCCATTTAGGCACTAGATTACCAAAATAAGCATCATGGCCGGCCCAAAGAGGGGGCCAAAGGGGCAAGCGCCTCGGGCCACCAAAGTTCACAAAATTTTGAGGCCATGTTTGTGATGAAATAAATCCAGCCAATGAGAAGGTGCCACGAGGAAGTGATATGACAAAATATTTAACTATTTGAATTTGAACGCAGAAGCAGTTATTAGCAGTTGGTCATTTTACTGTTTAAAATGTTAACTGCCAAGGGACACGTGTTGATCAGTGTAGAGTAACTGAAAGAACAGGTGTCAACTCAAGGCTATACCACGTGGAGAAGTAGTTACCAGTTTGAAAAGAAGAGGGAACATTCAAACAAGACTAGTGTGAAGCCTCGATGCTTATATATAAAACGAATTTGTGTTTTGAAAGAGATCCTTCCATCAACATCAACATATACACTTTTATCTATTGTATCTTTTATCATTATCTTTAGAATTCAAATTAGAACACCTTCGAAGTTATCTTCAAGGTTAGATTGTAGTCTAATTTTACTTAATAAAGTAGTCTTTTACTTTACTATTTTTCTTTACTATTCTTAAATAGGAGTAGTGTTATAGTACTTGGTTCGAAGTTCTTTACTTAGTTGCATCTTTACACGTTTGAAGTCCTTTTAAGGCATCGAATGTCACCATAATTTGTCTGGTGAGGCGCAGTTTGGATACTTATTGCATCACACACATTGGCAATAACTTGCCTGGCACGCTCGCACATACAAAATTTCATTAATATCCTTTGAAGGATAAATAACCAAACATTTTTGGCATGCCCAGTGGGACCCAAGTGTCAAAAGATAACAAGCAAAAACCTTCGAAGCAATAAGTCTGTTGATAACGCCAATGGGTGTCAATAATGCTGAAATTGGTAGCTCTCGACACCAAGATCCTGAAAGCAGCAATACTGGGAAACATGTAAACAATGAAAACCCAGAAGTAGGAGTTGAAAATGTGAATCCGAATCCAATCAATGGAAACATGGATCCAGGAATTCAACACAACTTGGTGAATCAATTGACACCAATATTCAATCATTTGGGAAACATGATTCAGAATGTTAATGCTCTGATCACTTCCCTTAACAAGAACATACCACAATTTGCACCAGCAATGGTGCCAAGTGGAAATCCTTCTATGGTTCGACAAAATGAAAGGGGTTATACTCATGGCTTATTTAAGCCAAATCCTGTGATTCATGCAAATGGGCCTCCTTTTAAGCCTAATTCACAAGAAAGCTTCTATATGCCTGTCCTTAATTTTACTCCTCCAGTGTTCGAAGGGATGCAAAGAAGTCATATAGGACATGGTCAAGATCATATGTATAAACCAATGAATGTTGAAGAACCTAGGCCTAGAGAAAACATAATATGCCAAAACATGAGAATAAATAACAATCCTGTATTCGAACCAGACCCCACTGAAATAGGAGTGGGTCGAAGGAATGAAAATCCTAGGAGGATGGATAATATTCCCCAACCACCTCCAATAACACCAATGAACCCTCCTTTGGGTCAATCAGGTCATCAACAATCACCTAATATGGTTGATAGAAATGACATAATCAATTTAATCCATGAAGTTTGTAGACCCATGGCTCGGGGGGTACAAACTCCAGTATACAAGAAGGCTTACCCTGACTGGATTGATAGGATTGAATTCCCTAGGGGATTTAAGTTCCTACCTTTGCTATGTTTGTTGGAGATGGGAGTCAATCTACAGTTGAACATGTAGCAAAATTCATCAGTCAGTGTGCTAATGTAGGAAACAATGAATACCTTAGACTTCGTTTATTTCCTAGTTCATTGACTGATACAGCATTCACATGGTTTATCAATTTGGCCCCCAATTCGATCCATAATTGGACACAAATGGAAGAGTCTTTCCATACTCAATTCTTTCAGACAGAACTAGAGGTGTCTATGGCTGATTTAGCCCGACTCTGTCAAAAACCTGATGAAAAGGCTACTCAGTTCATAAATAGGTTTAAGAGGGCTAGAACAAAGTGTAAAATCAATCTACCAGTGCCTGAATTTGTTAAATTGGCTCAAAATGGTCTCGAATTTAGACTTCGAAAGAAGTTTGATGCATTAGAGTTTAGAGACCTCGTTGAATTAACTGCTCGAGTCTCTAGATATGAGATCCTGTTGGAAGAAGAAAACGAGAGGAATGCGTCCTCGCTGAAAACATATTATAAAGATACTAATTATGAGATAGATGCTGCAGAAATAATAGGAAAGGAACCTTTCACATGCAACAGTCTTGTGAAGAAAAATGTTTCTACTGAAGTATATAAATCTAAAGAATCATTCAAAAAATATTCATTCGATGTCTATAAACTGGATGAAATATTTGATCATCTGTTAGAAGGAAAAAACATCAAGTTGTCTGATGGGACAAAATTACCTTCTAATGATGAATTAAAAGGCAAAAATTACTATAAATGGCATAATTCTTGGACTCATTCAACTAACAACTGTACTATTTTTTGAGACAGGATTCAAGATCTGATCAAGAAAGGGAAGTTGAAGTTCCCTGAAAAATAGATGGGGGTTGATGAGGATCCATTCCTAGTAGTGCAAGAAGTGTCCATCAATGTCCATAACATTTCCCTCGAAACTCTAGTCAAAGAAAGGGAAATTGCAAATGCGGAGGACCAAAAGAAAAGGCTTGAAGAAATGACAAAGAAAAGTCCTAAATTGTCTAATTTCAACCATGAATATGCAAAAAAAACTTATGCATTGGTTGTAGGAAAAGATATGCTGAAATCTATGATGAAAGGGTTGGAGTTAAAACAGGCAGGAAAAACAAACAACCCTCATTCGAACAAAAGAAAGTGAGTACTTCATATGAACCCCCATTTCATCCAATCATGAATGTTGGGAGAGGACAATTTAAAGGTCCAATTTACCAAGCCTCGACATACACTGGACCAACGACAGCAAGGTATGCTCCAAGACCATTGGCTCATTTTAGAGCTAATTTCTCGAGGAATTTTTTGTTGGTAATTATGTTTGACCACCAAGGAACATGCATATGTGAGGCCAGTTCCACCCTATGCACCAAAGAAACATCATGTGATACAAAAGAAAGACAAACCCAATTTATACCATCAAAATTAGTACCAGCCAATGTGGTACAAGCCGAGATGAACATGGAAACTTTGAATGCATCACCAAAAGTTGGTGAGATATCACAATCAAATGGGCTTACATTGGTGCCAGGGGTACCAAATTGGTTTATCATGCAAGATGATAGAATAAAAAATATGATGGATCAGCAGGGACCTCAAAACAAAAACAGAATGATCAAACCTCCTTAGGTTCAAAAGAATACATGGCGTGTGTTTCAACATCCTAAAGAAAAAAACCAAAAGATGTATCCTATGATAAATAGAACTCAGCAAAGGAGACTTCAGAGGAAGTATACTATGTGGAAAGAATTTTCTAGCATGCACACTCAACGTCAAGAATTGGAAGATGAGATCAAGAGAGATTCCAGTGATATTTCGAAGCCTAATCCTAGGTTCGACCGAAATATGAAAGCTGATAATGATACTATGTCTGAAGAAAGTATCATTAAGGCCAAGGTTATGGAATTGGAAAAGGCCATGAGCATTGATGAAGTGGATGAAGCTATGACAGTGGGAGAATCTCAACTTTTGGGAAACAATGAGGGGAAACTCAATGATGAGATTGTCAAGAATGAGAATATACACATCCAGTTTGGCACATTCCCAGAGCAAATGGAAGTTAAGACTACCACATTTACATTACTAAAGATCTTCAAAGAAACAGAAGATCAACAAATGGATGAAGAAATGGAAATGGAAGCATCTACTGAAGATGTCTCTGAGGTAAATCTTCCCAAGTTCATTTTTAGTGATTGTAACTATGTATATTTATTCGAGGAACCATCAGCAGAAATGACTAAGCACCTTAAACCATTATATATAAAGGCTTGTTTAAATGGAGTTCTTTTAAACAAAGTATTGGTTGATAATGGTACTGCTGTCAACATTATTCCTCAAAACACTTTGAAAAAAATTAATAAACAAGAGTCCAAGTTGATACAGACTCACATTATGATATCAGGCTTCACTGGTGATAAGAAAAACACCAAAGGGGTAATAGCTATTGAAACTATAGTAGGTTCGAACAAATCCAAAACTGCTTTCTTTGTGGTAGATTCTAGTCCATTTATCATGCCTTATTAGGAAGAGATTGGATTCATGCTAATCGATGTGTTCCTTCTTTAATGCATCAGAAACTGTTGCCTTGGAGAAAAACTGTGAGATTAAAATAGTGAACGCTGATACTCAGCCTTTCTATGCAAGTTCTAACTGTGTCGAAGCTCAATTGTATCAAGAGAATGTTTAACCAATTGACTTTAAAGAGTCAGAAGATGAATCCCCAGAAGGGAATTAGGATATTTTGGCTGATATGCCATTTGGTTCTTTGGAACCATTAGAGAATGACAAGGTGGTTTAATGACTTACACATATATAGAAATATAAGATGTAGAAGAGACCATTCGACTGGTTTTACAAAAGTTAATGATTACAAATTTAGAATCAAAGATAGAAAAGATTTGACCATAAATTGGTCAGATTATGTCTTTGAAGGAGATTCACAAGAGTTAAAGGAAGTTGGCAGAAAAGAGTTATCTGTGCTACCAGAAAATTCTATACAAGAAGTGTCACAAGATCCTCTATTGGAGATCAACTTAGGATCAGATCAACAAAAAAGAATTACTTACTTAAGTTCTAAACTTGGAGAGTATGACCAAAATAAATTGGTCAAGTTATTGAAAGAATTTCAAGATTATTTTGCTTGGGATTATGATAAATTACTAGGACTCGAAAGAAATTTAGAGGAGCATAAATTGCCTATCAAAGCTGGATATAAACCAGTAAAGCAGCAACCTCGAAGGATGACACCAGAAGTCACTATGAAGATTAAAGAAGAAATCGAAGGTTTCTCAAGGCAGGCTTCATTAGAACTGCCAGGTATGTTGAATGGCTTTCAAATGTTGTTCCAGTTATGAAGAAAAATAGTAAATTAAAAATCTATATTGATTATAGAAATCTTAATTTGGCCACACCTAAGGATGAATATCCTATGCCAATAGTTGATTTATTAATTGATAGATCTGCTGGAAATACTATAATGTCTATGATGGATGGTCACTCGGGATATAATCAAATATATATTACTGAGGAAGACATTCATAAAACTGCATTTAGATTCCCAGGGAGTATAGGTACCTTCGAGTGGGTACAAATGCCTTTTGGCTTGAAAAATGCAGGAGCTACTTATCAGAGAGCCATGAATGCTATTTTTCATGATATGATTGGAACATTTTTAGAATGTTATATAGATGACATAATAGTTAAATCTAAAATATTCGATGATCACCTCATGCATATGAAATTAGCATTTGAAATAATGAGATTTTTCAAGCTCAAGTTAAATCCATTAAAATGTGATTTTGGATTCAGTACTGGGAATTTTCTAGGATATTTGGTACATGAGAAGGGGATTCAAGTGGATAAGAATAAAGCTCAGGCAATTATTCAAAGTAAACCTCCCTCGACCAAAAAGGAATTGCAAAGATTCCTGGGACAGGTCAATTTCATTCGAAGGTTCATTTCCAATATTGCTGGAAAAACTCTGATTTTTTTCTCATTTGTTGAAATTGAAGGATCATGAATTGTTGAAGTAGTAAGATAAACACCAGACTGCCTTTCAGGCCTTGAAGGATAATTTGGTAAAGCCACCAGTGTTAATGCCTCCAAGAAAAGATAGGCCCATAAAGCTATATATCTCGGCAGCAGAAGCGTCAATCGGGGTCTTATTAGCCCAGGATAATGATGATAAGAAAAAGCAAGCTGTGTATTACCTTAGTAGGTTTTTAAATCTTGTCGAATGCAAATATTCCTTTATGGAAAAACTATGTTTATCTTTGTATTTTGCAGTAATGAAATTAAGATATTATCTTCTTCCTACTGAAGTTTATGTTAGTGCTAAGTTCGATTTGATTAAGTATATGTTGACTCGACCTATTTTAAGGAATAGAATTGGTAAATGGATTTTGGCTCTATCAGAATTCTGTTTATTATATGTACCACAAAGGGCAGTTAAAGGTCAAGCTTTAGCATATTTTCTGGCTGATGATCCAAATGGCTTCGAAACAGAAGGAATCTATGAAGTTGGTTACAAAGCTATTAGCCCATGGAAATTATGGTTCGATGGATCAAAAACAGAATTTGCCGCAGGTATTGGGTTCATTATTGAATCACCTGAGAAAGTTAAAACCAAATATGGTTTTAAACTTGATTCGAGTCAGTGTACCAATAATCAAGTTGAGTACGAAGCTCTAATAATGGGTCTCAAAACCTTGTTAAATCTTAAAGCTACATTTGTAGATATTTTTGGAGATTCTCAGTTGGTTATAAACCATATGAATGGGATATATAAATGTATGAGTCGTACATTGAAAATATATTATGACACTACAATGGATTTATTATCCAAATTTGATCATGTAAATCTTTTGCACATTCCTAAAAGTTTTCAATGATGTGGCTTAGAAGGCATCTGGATTCAGAGCAAGTGTTAAAGATATTGAGATAGAACAAGTTACTTATAGGAAATTATTGCCAATGTTGGTGGATAGATTACCCTTTGTTAATATCACAAATGTAGAAATTCATGATGATTGGAGAAAACCAATCATTGATTATCTCTCAGGATTGAATGAAAAGCCCAATCGAAGCATAAGATTGAAATCTATCAATTACTTTCTATATAGTGGAAGACTATTCAAAAGAGGAAGCGATGGATTACTACTCGAATGCTTAAGTAATCTCAAAGGAATTGAGGCTATAGCTCAAATTCATGAAGGATTATGTGGTGCTCACCAATCTGGGATCAAAATGAGATGGTTACTTCGAAGACATAGCATTTACTAGCCAACAATCTTAAAAGATTGCATTGAATTTGCCAAAGGATGTCAAGAATGTTAGAAACATGGTCTTTTGAAACATTTACCTACCGTTGATCTTCAATATGTAGTAAAACCTTGGCCTTTTAGAGGTTGGGCCATTGATGTAATAGGGAAAATTAGTCCTCCCTCTTCGAAGGGTCATGGATTCATTATTATAGCCACAAATTATTTCACTAAGTGGGTGGAAGCAGAAGCCATGCAAACTGTGACCCAATTCACAGTTATCAAATTCTTAGAAAATATAGTCTACAGATTTGGTATTCCTCAAACCATTGTATCTGACAATGCCTCTATATTCGAAGGGGATATGGTTGCTTTTGCAAATAAATTGGAGATCACAATGTCAAAATCAACCCCATATTATGCTCAATCTAATGGTCAAGCTAAAGCAACCAACAAAATCATAAAGGAAAATATGGCTAAAGTCATAAAAAATAATCCAAGAATGTGGCATGAGATTTTGCCAGAAGTTTTATGGGCATATAAAACTTCGAAGAGAACAAGTACAGGAGTGTCTCCCTATGCTTTAACTTTTGGTCATGAAGTAGTCTTACCAATTGAAATAAAAGTTAATTCTCTTCGAGTTATGAAGCAGAATCGGTTATCCTTAGATGACTATCAAACATCAATGTCTATTGAACTGGAAGACATTGATGAAGAAAGAGTCAAGGCTCTTAATAGTATCCTGATACAAAATAAAATAACAACAAAATGATATAATAAAAAAGTTCAACCAAGAACCTTTGATGAGGGAGACTTGGTTTGGAAAACAATATTGACTATTGGTTTAGTTCCAAAGTATGGGAAATGGTCCTCTAAGTGGGAAGGTCCATTCTAAATCCACAAAGTTTTTAAAGGTGGATTTTATCATTTGAAAATTTTAAATGGTTATGTCCATATAAGGAAAATCAATGGTAGGTTTCTCAAACAATATTATCAAACTATTTGGGAAGCAAGAAATCTAGAATGAAAGATGTAACATTCGAAATAAAAATTATGTATTTCACATTAGAAGTTAGTACAAAACTAGATTTTGGTAAACTATAGAGTTTTATTGGTATAATCTTTCATACCAGTTTCCTTATAAACTGAGCTTTCAACCTAAAATTGTCCCAAGACCTAGTATACAGTTTTAACTGACTAAGAATGAATTTTTTCCTAGAGATTGATTCTTACTTCTTCAAAGGCCTCGATTCAAACTCTGTCTTCAAAACTAGAAGCTTTGCTTCGGCACCTTCTTGCTTGGTCTTCAGGTTGGCCAATTCAATCCCTACAAGCTCGAGCTCCTTTTTAAGTTTCTCCACTTTTCCAAATAGCTTCTCAATTACAATGCTGGCTTCATCAAATTCTACTAGTGTTTGGTCCATCTCAAGCGTTTTTTCTGCAGTGTATTCCATATCAACTTCTAGTCGTTTCCTTTCCTCAATGACCTTTTCAAGCAAAAACAATCAAAATCAAAGGTTGACATAACTGTAGAAATGGTCTCTTTGTCTGGGACAGAGATGTCAGAACTATCCAACATAAATTGGCATAGAATTTTCATGGCTCTTTGTACTTCTTTGTCTTCAAAAACTTCAAATGAAACTTGACTAAAGAGCCTCAATGTGGCAAGTACAGTTATTGGGTCTATCGAAGGTACTTTCGGTTTGCTTCGACCTGTCATCTGTTGAAAAAATTCTTGAACATTGTTCGAACCAGTGCCTCCCATCTTTAAAGCATGTCTTAAACCTTCTTTAAAGTCTCTTGTTTCTTCAGGAATTAGATTAGGAGGGAGAGATATTTGAAATTCCCTGGAGCTTGAAGCACATGGGGCAGCCTGAGGATCAAACGAAGCTTGTTCTGGGCCAACTTCAGGATTAGAACTTTTACTGGTCTTCAAAGGACCAGTTTCGGTCTCAAGAACAGATTCAATCTAGTTAACAAAAGATAAACGATTATTTAGAATCTGTTTATGAAGAAAGACAAAAATGTAAAGAACACTAGGGAAATTCGAATGACTTACTACTGGATGATATTCAAGTAGTGAGGGTTGAATGTTTTGTGGCTAAAGTTGAATGTCTTGTGGTTGAGGTTGAGTGTCTTATGAAAGAGGTTTTTGAATCTCTGCAGCTTTGGGACTGTAAGATCCTGTCTACAAAAGTTTTGGAGCAGAGTCAAGTTTAGGCTCCACCATTGAAATAAGAATTGCTAGGATGGGAGTTTCCCCAATTTTCTTCGAGCCAATGGAAGGCTCAAGTTTAGCCTTTTTCCTTCGAACAAGTTTTGGGACAGGACTTGTCTCCTCTGCTCCTTCAGGTTCCACATTGTCAGTCGATTAAGGGGAACTCTCTGCTGAAAGTACCAGTCTTCTCTTTGGCCTAGAAGGTGATGGAGCAGGAGCTGAGACCTTTGATGAGATTGGGATTTTTTGTGCAGCCTTCGAAGCTTTGATTCTTAGTGAAGAGCTTTTACCAACTGATTTCCTTGTTTTGCAAAAATTCAAACTTTAATTCGGGATTCTTTTCATTATCTAAGGAAAAGAGATTGGAGTGGCGATTTATTTACCTTTTAACTTCGAGTCAATGTGCTTCAGGAGTTGGAATTTGTCCATCTGCACTGACATCAAGTTTTCCCACCAACTTGAGAAAGTAAGTATGCAGTTTGTGTAAATTGGCAAAGAGGTGAACTCCAAGTTGTTAACCTTGTTCTGATAGGTTTCTAGTGCAGCAGTTACCACCGATTCTGGCACCTTCGAAGTGGTCTTATAAGCCATAAATACATTGGCTTGGCTTCTAATTAGAAATGGGATTGACTGTGTCAAACCAAACTACCTCGAGAACTGATTTGGAAGATACAATTCACCATGAGACTTAATGCTTAGAGTATTCCCAAAGAACAGATCTCTGCTGATCAAGAAACTCCCCCATGCAGATTTTAAATTGACGAAATTGGCTGTTCTGTCTAAAATTTTGCATAGCCATTCAGGGGAAAGGAAAGTGTTTTCACTAGCTTGACACAAGACAAAAAATGGTTGAAGCAAGTCATTCGACCTAACTGAAGGAATATTGAAGAAGAAGGAAAGAGACTCTTTAAAAGTTTTTCAACATTTGGCAGCAAGGCAAAGAAAACTCCATGAGGTACGGTGTTTTTTATGGGTCCTAAGTTGTGAATTTTTGGAAAATAGGCATAAAGCCACAATTGTAAAATCTAGAAAGGACCACCTTGAGTTGGGAGGAAGGGGTTGAAACACAGGTCAGAAAAAGATCTGTAGAGAGATCCTAGTACAAAAGGAGCCAAAGCAAGTCTTCGACCAGCAACCAGGGCTTTAGCAAAATTAGAGAATTCAAGGACAACCCTCTAAGAAGAGGTACAAAATAGATGCCTCGAGAGCTATTAAAGAAGGAAGCAATAATACTCTGTATTTGTTATACCCCCTGATGATTTCTATGAGAAGTCATAAAATTGGTGTACCCTAAGGACTTTGAGTCAGTTTTAATGGAGGGGCTATCGGATTCGACCATATATGGGTAAGCATCCTCCCCATTGGATAAGAACCCTAATAAGTGACAAATATCTAGGACGGTTAGACCTATTGGACCAAATCGAAACTAAAAATGATTGAAAATAGGGTTCCAAAAACATAAGGCTCCAGCCAGCAGATCAGGACTGGCTTCGATAGGAAATTTTGAGAGGTTAACAGCATGATAGATCCCAGTGGCAATCAAAGTCTCTATCTTGTTCTCTAAAATCCTTTCTACCCACTCTGGCCATTCTTTCTTAGGTTTGGGCCAGTGTCGAAACCTTAATTCAGTTCTAGGGACAGGAATTTTTTACTAATATGCCAAGTGTTGCTGTCCTAACCTAGGATAGTATACATGAAGTTTGAGATTAGAGGGTGCTCAAACAAGGACCTATGGCTATGGAAGACTCATGGTTGGGAAAGGTTATAGGGATGAGGATTTCATTAATTAGTGAGGTCTCTTGTCCATTCGAATATCGTTCTTGTTCATCCCGAACAACTTTTTTGAAATCATCGCAGACTTTCTGAAGTTGAGTGTTGTCTACAGATGTAGCCATTTTTGGAAACAAGATAACCAAGGTAGAATGAAAGGTGATTGCGAAGAAGATAGAATACAAAGGAGTTAAATGGGAGAAGAAGAGTTTTCAGAAAATAGAAGGATTTTCTTTTCTTCATCTTGCCCCTTGTCTATTTATATGTAGCCTTTGGTGACGTTTCGGAAGCGATGCATTTATTAAGAAAGTAGCCATTAGAGTTGGTTACTTAAATAGCCGTTATTCTAAATGAGAATGTATACTGGTTTGGAATGAACCATTTCAGTTTGGTTAAGACATAAATGAATTTGTATAATTCATTAAACTAAAAGGAAAATACAAGTACATATTACAGACATAATTGATAAAAATGTGGAAACCCATAAGTCACGAGATTGTGAAACATGTCCCAATAATAAGCAAAATACTCTGCTTCTAATTCTATCTCGAAGCATAGGTTCCTAGTTTGCAATGCCAATTTATCTTCACTTCGAAGGGTGAGGTAAGCTTCCTTGAGTTGTTCTTCATATTGATTCAATCGAGAACTGATCTTGGCTAAGGCTTTGTGAAGACCTCGAAGCTCCTTGACTAATGGAGTTTTATCTCGAAGAGATATGCCAGCAGCTTTGGCTTTATCTTTGAGATACATGATTCGACCTTCGAGGTCAGGCTTCGAGTGATGGGAAACATTGCTCTCTTCATCAGAGCTTCCACATCATTTGGACCCTCCTTGAGGCATTCATAAAGGTCTATCAGGTAATTCAAATGGTGAACACTTTCTTGGTGATGGGTGTACCACCTCACATGAGTAGGTAGGGTTCGAAGAGTGAAATCCATTTGAATTCGAACAAGGGTTGAAATGTTCCACTCATGGCATAAAATGTGACAACTTCATTCAAAGTTAATTCGAGCCCTTGGATCTTGCAATATGGAGAATGGGAGATGTGAGAAGGCCACTAGGTGTCTCTATGCTTGAATAATTAAGCATGAGGATCACTTATATCCTCAGTGGGGTTCACCACTTAGACCTTTGTGTCTGGAAAACCTAGTAAAGAGTAATAAAAGAGAAGCACTCTTTCTTTGTAATCTTTCTCGAAGAGTTTACATTTGGAGAAGAAAGCTGAGGAGTAGTGCTCATTAGAAAAAATTTCATGAGATGCCCTTACATATGTATGGATGGGGGGTCTACCTTGAGGAATAAAAATATAACCTCTTTGAAGTCTTTCACCAGGAGGACTGGTTGAAGAGATCAACCAGGCATTCAACAGGTTTTGTTCCCGAAAAGACGATTCAAAAATGGATAATATGGTTTTATTATCCTACTTCGAATAATTCCTTCAGTTTCAAGATATTCAAAGTTTGGATGAATAATTGAAGGTGCTGTGATTGGTGTTTTGAGCTTCATGCCTTTGTAATATCCTACCCCTTCACCATGGGAAATAGTTTGTTCCCAAGCAGGAGGGAAAGTCTGAGTGTTATAAATTGATTTCAGAGGCCTTGAAGTTGAACTTTGTCCTGATGAAGAAACACTTGGCTGGTTTTGGCATGTTGTGCCATTTTTCCCACTTCGAGTAGGTAAATGGTTCAGGAGGAGTCTTAGGGGGATCCCAATTGGTTAGATGAGGAATTTTAGGATGTTTGATTGACAACATCCCCTCTTTAGGAAGGTCTAAAGGAATTGATCACCAGTATCAAACGAAGATTGAGAAGAAGACATGGTTAATAAGATAGATTCGATGTGACAAGCAGAGTTGGAGATACAAGGACTAGGAAAAACAGTAGCCAATGTGAAGATAAATGCAGACTTGGATCTTCAATTTAATCATGATTAGAAAGTTGTATAAAAGTTTCAATTGCTCAGGATGATCTTGACACGATCGCCGTTATTATTTTCGAATCAAAAGGAAAATGGCGCGGGGGGTAATGTTTGTGATGAAATAAATCCAGCCAATGAGAAAGTGCCACGAGGAAGTGATATGGCAAAATATTTAACTATTTGAATTTGAACGCAGAAGCAGTTATTGGCAGTTCGTCATTTTGCTGTTTAAAATGTTAACTGCCAAGGGACACGCGTTGATCAGTGTAGAGTAACTGAAAGAACATGTGTCAACTCAAGGCTGTACCACATGGAGAAGCAGATACCAGTTTGAAAAGAAGGAACATTCAAACAAGACTACTGTGAAGCCTCGTTGCTTATATATAGAAGGAATTTGTGTTTCGAAAGAGATCCTTTGATCAACATCAACATATACACTTTTATCTATTGTATCTTTTATCATTATCTTTAGAATTCAAATTAGAACACCTTCGAAGTTATCTTCACGGTTAGATTGTAGTATAATTTTACTTAATAAAGTAGTCTTTTACTTTACTGTTTTTCTTTACTATTCTTAAATAGGAGTGTTATAGTACTTGGTTCGAATTTCTTTACTTAGTTGCATCTTTACACGTTTGAAGTCCTTTTAAGGCATCGAACGTCACCACAATCTATCTGATGAGATGCAGTTTGGATACTTATTACATCACACACATTGGCAATAACTTGTCTGGCACGCTCGCACATACAAAATAACATTAATATCCTTCGAAGGATATATAACCAAACAGGGCCTCCATAAAACTTTCATAATTACATTTTTACCTTGAGATTTTTAGTATTTTACATTTAGGTCTCCCCCAAGGCCCAATTTAGTGTCATCAACTACATATATATTGATATACATGTATATAAAACTCAAAATCAAAGGCCCTAGAATTTTGAAAATTACACTTTTAGTGTAAGAATTTTTAGTTTTAGAAATAGGCTCGTCTAGAATTTTGAAAGATACCATGCAATGTTTAAGTTTCACAAATAGACTCATATTATAAGTAGATTCCAAAAAAATTGCCAGTTATGTATAAGTAAATCCTAAAAAAATCGCCAATTATGTGTAAGTAGACTCCAAAAAATTCGCTTCGGCACCCCCAAACCTCGTATAAGGGCCTCCCTTTTAGTAGTTCGTCCCAGGTCTCCAAATACTCGGGACCGACCCTGATAAGCATATTTCAAAAATTGCTCCACCATATCTCTCACCTTCTTTTATTTTTCGAAAAGCATTTATAACAAATAATAATGAAACTTAATTCTGTATTTCCCAAACCCAAATTCGCAGTGTCTTCTTATTCCCTGCCAAGGTTTAAAAACCCAGCCCGAACCGGACGGTTCGACCGTTCAACCCGCCAACCGGTCCAAAAAATGGGCCGGCCTAAACAGTAAACCGTTCTTAGAAAAAAAACCGGTCTCAAAATGAGAAACCGTTCAACCCGTCCGGTTGAACCGGAAATACAAAAACCCGTTGCCGGTTCAATTGACCCGGGCGGTTCGTGTTTAGTATAAAAATTAAAAAAAAAAGCTTTAGGTCACCACAATTTCTGAATTTCACTTTCAGAAAACATATCCTGAAATCCACGATAGCGGTGCCCACACCCACAGAGACCACCAGCCCCATCGCCGTCGCCGCCCTTTGCCTACGCCATCGCTGCCCTTTGCCGTCGCCGTCGCCGCCCTTTGTCGTCGCCATTCCTTGCCTTGCTTTAATTTCTTGTTCATTTTTCAAAGAGGTATTCTTCTGCTATCCTTTTTCCCCTTCTTTCTCTCTTCCTCAGATCCTCTTTAGTCTTTTCTTGGGTATGTTATTTTGAAAATTAAACACTTTAGTTGGATGAAATTGATGAATATCATGTTGATTCATGGGCTATAGCTTATGAATCATGATTATGAGTTTTAAACTTTTAACTTTTTAAGTGTTGGATTTGGTGTACGGTGTACATAATAGATATATCATGTATGTTTAGCTGTTTACTTGTTTATAGTATATATGTGTATCATCTATTGATCAGTGTATCATCTGTTGTCTTTTATAGTTTATTTTTTTAATTAATTTTTGTTCTTTGTCTTTGTATTTGCCATTTTTCCTATTTGGTAATTGTGTTATGTAACTTATGTGTGTCTACTGTCTAGGAGACTAGAAATATAGACTCTAGAACTAAGTTGTCTTCATCCGGTCATAATTCAACTACGAATTCTACACCATCAACGCGAGGAAAATTTGATCCGGCTTGGGACCATATAAGTGAGGGACGGGCTCCTGACGGAAAGAAAACTTTTACATGTATGTATTGTGCAAAGTGTGTTAAGGGTGGGGGGATTAATAGAATGAAGCAACACCTAGCAGGAAAGAAAGGAGAAATCGGGCCTTGTAAAAAAGTACCTGCAGATGTAAAATTCCGTATGGAAGAATCTTTGAAAGCATTTTCCGAAAAGAAAAGGCAAGCGGAAGAACGTTGTGAGCAACAAAATCCATATGGCCCTAGTCTTTCACAATTTCAAGGTGACATGGATGATGACGATGATGTAGAGATTCAAGAGCTACCTTCTCAAGGTACAGGGAATAGAAGTGGTGCTTTGGTGACCAACAAAAGAAGGGCACAGGAACAAGTTAGTGATTACTTTGCTCCAAGGACCACTCCAGGTTCCCATCCCACTATTAAGAGTGCTCTTGCAACCAAAGAGGCTATTAGAAGGGCACATATGGCTATAGCTAAATGGGTGTATGACACTTGCATTCCGTTGAATGCTGTGAACTCTATATATTTTCAGCCTATGTTTGATGCTGCAATTGGAAATGGTGTAGGATTTAAGGTTCCATCTTATCATGATATCCGGGTCAATTTGTTGAGGGATTCTAAAAAAGAAATGCAATTATTTGTTGACTCTGTGAAGAGCACTTGGGTAGAGTCGGGATGCACTATTATGAGTGATGGTTGGACGGATGGTAGACATCGAACATTGATTAATTTTCTTGTCTACTGTCCTAGGGGAACTACGTTTATAAAATCTATTGATGCTTCAGATGCTGTGAAGAATGCCGTACTTCTATTTGGTTTGTTTCAAGAAGTAATTGAATGGGTGGGAGTTAGTAATGTTGTTCACATAGTGACAGATAATGGATCGGCTTATGTTGCAGCTGGGAGGATGGTGAGTGAGACTTATAAAAATATCAATTGGTCTCCTTGTGTGGCACATTGTTTAAATTTGCTCTTAGGTGATATTGCAAAGCTTGAACATGTGGCTGACCTTGCAAAGAAGGCATCGAGGATAACAAAGTTTGCTTATAATCACGTGTACTTGCTAGCTTTGTTGAGGAAAAAAAAGGATTGGACAGAAATTATTCGCCCAGGAGCAACACGTTTTGCCACAACCTTCATTGCTTTGCATAGTCTTTATCATCACATGCATGACTTGAAGGCTTTGGTGACTAGTAAAGATTTTGTGGATTCAAGATATGCAAAAGATAGGAAAGGAAAAGAAGTTGTGGAGATCATTTTAGATAGCCAGTTTTGGAATGATTGCTTGATAATTGTAAAAATAGTAGAACCACTCATGCGCCTTTTGCGTATTGTCGATGGGGACAATAAACCATCTATGGGATACGTCTACGAGGGTATATATAGGGCACGCCGAGGAATCAAGAACATGTTCAAGAATAAAAAAGCATTGTACAAGCCCTATACAAAAATCATTAAGGAGCGATGGGACAAACAACTTCGTCAGAATATCCATGCAGCTGCTTATTGGTTAAATCCCGCCTTTCAATATGATCAAGCAACATTTTGTGTTAAACCGGAGGTTATGTCTGGCCTTCTTGATGTCATTGACTCCAAAGCCACATGTAGCAAGACGAAGTTGTTAGGAGAGACTAGATTATTTCGGGATCGTTTAGAGAGCTTTGGACGAGATTTGGCTATTTCTAGTTGCAAGATTACCCAACCAGGTAAGTATACATTTGATTTCTTACAAAGTTGTAGTACTAATTAAATAACATTTGAATTATTTCTCATGTTTTAATATTCAATTTTCATGTATAAGATGAATGGTGGAGGTTGTTTGGGCATAGTGCTCCAAATTTGAAAAAGTTGGCAATTAGAGTTCTTGGTCAAACTAGTAGCTCTTCCAGATGTGAACGGAATTGGAGTGTCTTTGAACGGATTCATACAAAGAAAAGAAATAGGTTGGAGCATCAGAGGCTCAATGATCTTGTATACGTTCATTATAACTTGCGATTGAAGAATATGTGAGTCTTTTGCCTTACCTTGTTGGCTTGTTTATAGTTTTTTTTTTTATAGTTGAAAACTAACAGTTTTTACTTCCAATTACTAATTTTAGGCATTGCTATAAGGCAAAAAAACTTTGATCCGGTTGACATTGAAAATATTGATAAAACGAATTTTTGGATCATCGAGGAAGAGGATGACTCTACATTACTTGACTATGAAGAGTTGGAACAAATGCTTTATGAAGACAATTCACTCCCAAGAAGTGAAAGACAACGTCGTCGTCCACAAGAAGGTTAGTGTGAGTTAGCTAATTTGGACATTAGTTAGAAACTTAGAAAGTCACTAATTCGTTTAATTTTTTTTACTTTTGTAGATAGTGACGAGGAAGATATTGTGGTGGGTGAAGATGTAGACTTGGAAACATTTGGTAGAGGAGTTCGTAATGACAACATTGATGGAGGGGCTTTAAATGACATCAATTGTGCAGGGCCTAGCAATAACAATGGTGATAATGATGAAGATGATTGGCTACGTCGAGACCTATGAAGCCAAAGAGTTTAAGAGAAGGATGAGCAATAGATTGTTGTTTTATTGTGGTTTTTTTTCATTGAAGACTATGTTGTGTTATGGATTTCTTTGGGAATTGTGCGGTATTATCATATTATGTATTTTGTGTTGTGTTATGCATCAACATGTGTTGGTTTCTTTGACTTTGAGGACTATATGTTGTGTTTTCAATTTTTTATGATGATTCATGATTTTATGAAAGTGTGAGAATCAAATTTAGAATTTATTTAAGAGCTTTTTATATTTTTTTGTGAATTATATTGTACTATTAAATTATTAAAATAATATTAATTACAAATAAATATATTAATTACATAATTATGACGTCACGGTTCGATTCCGGTTTACCCGACGGTTGAACCAGTAACCCGTGACCCGGACATTTTTCCGGTTCGATAAACGGTCTGGGTTTCAAAACCTTGTTCCCTGCAATAAGGGCAAAACATTTAGCTCAAATGTTTTTATCTTCCTTTATTCAAATTTTAACCAGCTTGCTTTTTAGGGCATTAGCTTAAGAGCAACCTTTTCTAATTAGATAGTTTTGGGCTGTTTGGTTCATCTTACAAATCACTTTATATTTTCTGTTTTCTAAAGCAGAATTTTTTTTTAAGCAGTTACATTTGATGTCAATAATTTTGTTGCATGGTGGAAGTTCATAATAGCTATATATACCAGTCAGTCGCAGCCAGGGAAATGAAAATCAGTATAATTTATTTCTAGAGTAAAGAAATTAAGAAATCGAGAATTGCATTAACCAGAATTACAAGATCAAGTTTTGTGCTAATCTGTCATGGAATATACCCAATTTACCCATTTAGATTTTCTTTCCCATTGGCTTAAGATTTTCTTATTTTCTTCTCGAGTCTATGTTTCCTATAATATATATGTATATAGGTACAGTCAGCCTCTAGAGTCAGCCTCTAGAGCGTACTGTTAGTAGTATGCCTTAAAAGTCAATTAAATTGGAATAGTATTTTAGGACTATTACATTGTAATAACAGTTTTATATTAATAAATGTCAAGTTTATTATTTATCATTATTGTTTAACTTTGATATGATAAGTACATAAAATTAAAGTTGAGACGGTATGTACTTATAGAGTTAAGGAACAAGACCATATACTTTTCAGCTGCTTTATTCTAAAATTGTTCTTAGTCGTAGGATTATTAAATTGGGCATTTGATAATCTGGTTAGACTAACATGTGCCATGTTTATTTTATTTGATAAAATGTGACTAATCTTAAGTCATCAGTGTGGGGACACTGGAATAGACATATGGGTGCTTGTTATAGAATAAATTGATAAACTATTAGGAAAATCCAAATGAAGTTTTACTTATCTATCAATGGATTGTTCTTAGTTACAGTGGTGCAAGTAATCCTTAAACTTGAGACATTGTTGTTGTCTTGTGTATAAGTTATTATGCTTTAACATGCACAGTATTTATGTTTTAATTAAATGCATATTCATGTATTGTTAGGTATAGTAAGTCATACATGGAGACATGTGAATGTACAACAAGGAATTTTTCACTCTAAAGTGAGGAAGTGAATGTCCTATGTGATCTTCTATGATATATCTCAAGTAAAACTCCCTGGGCAGGATGAGAATTAGAAAGAGTTTTCTAATTTCACCAGATGTAGAGAAATATCAATTAGTTTGAGAACATATAATTAAATCTGGGTTTGATAATATGTCCATCACCCAAGAGATTTAATTGGGACATTGTTTGATAGAAGGATTAAATTGTACGGTAACTCTTAACGGAAATGTTCACTATTTTTCAGACTGTTTGGGGTGTGTCATGATACACTGCTAGGTGTCACTCATGACTAGTGGAAGTCCAGAAATAATAAATATTAAAATTAATTATTTCTACAAGGGAGAATTAGAAGATATTCTAATTTAAATTAGTTAGAACGGTTCTAATTGTAATACTTTAAAGTATTAGTACCTACTGCCAGATTAGTATGAACCTAAGGGGTCACACACAAAATGGCAATGTGTAATTGGAAGAAGTTGTGAGGGTCTACTTGATATTAAATGTTAATATGAAAATAGTATAATAATACTATTAATTTATATTTAATTTAAAGAAGTCTTCCAATCAAACATAGTTTCCTAATTAGATTAGGAAAATGATTCATAGCATTATTATATATATGAGGTATGAGAAACAATATGAATACTAGCACACTTAAGTTTTTCCAACTAAAAACTCCTCATCTACATAACCTTAAGTACACACACACACACACACATATATATATATATATATATTGTGACATTGTTTTGTCTTCTTCAATTGTTGAAGAAAGTTATAAGATTCTACCAATTTAGATTTGCTCGTGTGGGTACTTTTGGAGATTAGACACTTGGACGATTTGGTGAGCTGCTAGTGGGACGAAAGGAAATTAATATTTTGTAAAGCACGCTACAAGGGTAACTATTCTATTAACCCCTATGAATGTTGTGCATACATCATAGACTTGATCATGGGTTTAGGAAACTATTAAATTTTTGTTTTCCGTTGCGTGAGCCTTTAAGGGTTTCACATGGTGTTCTTTCACGTACTAGGCTTAAAAAGTCAGATGCCGGCAGGTCAACTCATACACGCGTGGGTTGGTGGACGGTTTTTTTTTTCTTTACTTTTTAAGCCTAGCTAGCCCAATGCACACTAGAGCCTGACTGTATGTATATATATTTGTATTTGTGTGTATATATATATACGCCCAAATAAGTTCTTCAGAAGTCTAGAATGAGTAATATTTGGGGTACTATCAAATCTCACTAACACTCACACCCACACTCAACATTCCACACATTAACTTTCTGAGACAAATTAGTCAACGTATATCCTATTTTTTTTTTTAACCAGTAATTTGAAATGCTAGTTGTGTCACAAAAAAAAAAAAAAGCACTGGCACGATTGAAAATAGCATGTTGCATTGGAGGTGCTAAAATTAAGCAAACATATGTTGTACAAGTAAAAAAAAAACATTCAAACTCAAATTTTCTTACTTTGTATATAACCTATACATTGCTTACATACCCATTAAAATATCTAATGAAACTCCCACAAAATAATAAAATAAAATAAAATAAAAAATCAAATTTCAAGAAATTAAAAAATGGGGTTGCTATTCCAATAGCCCTCCCTCTCACACTTCACATATGTATTGGTTGCCCCTTCCTCACATCACTATGGAGCCGTTGGAAGAGAAAATGTGTATCTAATTAATGATGGCCAATCCCGGGACTAGGGATTGATTGCAAAAACCGATCAATGTGTGGTGGTTGGAGAGCGACTATCCTTTCGTTAATATTGGCCATAGAATGATCTTTTTCTTGATCACTTGGGGAAGAAGTTGAAATGGCATTAATAAGGATAAGATTTTCTTCTATAGAAGGTAGATTGATCATCTTCTCCATGTTCAGAAGCTTCCTTGCTTGCAAAGAAGGTGCAGAGTAGATTAACACAAGAAATAAAGTGAGAGAAAGTATGGTTATTAATCGAGCCATGTATGAGTGATATTAGAGAGCAAACACAGAGAATTTATGAATTATATTATGATTGAGAAAATTAAAGATTGGAAAGAACTATATGGTATTGCTTTTTTTTTTGTAGGCTATATATAGAGGTGAAGTTAGTTGGCTGAATCAAGAATCAAGATGTTTGGAATTGAAAGAAGGAATATTTTGGTCGCTTTTTCACAGGTGTGCTTGGAATTGCCTCGTGGAAGTTGGATAGATACAAATGTACTAATTAAGCCGCCGGCCCATGTTTTTTTGGTAACTTTTTGTGTTTGTGCTTGGAGGGTGTTTGGCTACAGGAGTTTGCATGTGATTATGGTTGACAAATCATATTTTTCAACTCTAAAAAAAATTGTGAGTTTTAAACACAAAAATTTGTGTTTGGCCAAAAGCTAAGTTGGAAAGTATTTGGTCCAAAAGAAATCTTTTTGCGATTAAATTGGTGTGGACCCTAATGGACCTCACAGTCTCTCTTCTCTTTTCATTGGCCCATATCAGGGTGTGCATGGATGGGTGTGAGATTTGAGTCATTGGGTGTAGGAAGGGGCGGATCTAGAAAATTAAGTCAAGGGGGACTTGAATTTACGGCCCCCAAAAATTTTTTTCGGACATGTTTATACATATTTTTTGTATATTTTATGTAAATTATATACACAAACGCTATAAAAATTATCACAAAAACACATATGAGGGAGGGACTTTTATAATTATCACAAAAACATAACAGAGGGGGGCTTAGAATGCAATTTTATAATGTCAGGGGTTTTCTTACAATTTTCAAAGGGGGGCTAAATTGTAAAAAAATTTATTTTAATATAAATATACAAATTTTCAAACTTTTGGGGAGCCCACCCTAGCTCCCATATATGTATATATCCGCCCCTAGGTGTAGGTGTATCATTACCCTCTCGAGCGGTAAACAGCTGAGTAATGATACACCCACACTCTTATTCACACCCCTAACCACATTCAGCACATCTTGACCATTAATTGTCTTTAATTCTGGTGGGTTTCACATAAATTCCACAGAGGACTCACTGAAATCAAGGGACAAGATCTACTAAATGTGGTTGAGAGTGTGATTGAGAGAGTGGGTTTATCATTATTGTAAACAGCTGAGCATGGGTAAAATTTCGATTAACGTATGAGTTATGAGACAAGCTATATAAAGCCGTAAAATTTTCGTTAACATTGATGAGCTAGCCTATTTACTTGGCAAATTTTTGAAACATCCAAATTCAAGGTAGAAAAATCAATCTTGACACTACTCCTTTTCAACCTTGAAATCGGTGTTCACATATATCTATAATGTTGGCTTAAGGGTTGTTTGACATAATGGCTTTTAGATTAACAACTATTCTTTCCGTCTCATTTTATGTGTTCTTTTTAGGAAGTCTAACTTTTTAAGGGAATGTATGATTGCTCTCCACATGGGTCTAAATAAGAGAGTTTTTTCCCAAATTGCCCTTGCTTTCCTTAAGAGAGTAGTTTGGTGTGTTCACTCATTAGTGGTAACTTTAAAAATTAACTTAAAAGTGGACAATAGATTTGGGATAGCCAAAAATAGAAAGAGGGATACATAAAATAGGACAAATAGAGTATTTGGCTTTTGGATTTAGGTTTTTTCGCTTACAAATTGTATAACGAGAATATTTCGTCGTAATTTATCAGAAAGTGCCGAAGGCATGAAAATTCATCAAGTGCCGAAGGCACGTGCTGTTAGTTATTAGCTAAAGACAGATTTGATTAGAATTGTTTAGTAGTGCCTTCAGGCACGAGTTATAGCTAGCCCATATAATATTGGACATATGTGTGTGCTGACTTGGACATTTAGTGTGTGCTGACTATGATGGTTTTGTGTATATTTTGTCTATATTTAGTGGGAATTGAATGTTGACACCATATTAAGTGTGTGTGATTACCAATAATGCCAGGAACACAACACATTCTATAAGACAATACATAATAGGACTTTAAATGCATGTACCCTGTGTTGTGTAAGTGTATGAAAAAATTCAAACAGCACAAGGTACAACACATTTAAAGCCCTAGCCTATTGGTATGATTAATTACATAAATGGAAAAGCTTAAAACTAATGTAATAAATTAGGATATTCCTATTCAAATTATTATAGCAAACACAAACTGAAAGTATGGAATTTTGAAATAATGTGAACATATTTGCTCTTAATCAATATATAGATGTAAATTTATGCAATAAATTCAGAAAAACTTACCCTTTTTTTCTGGCCGTGCTGTTGGAATGGTCATTGCAAAAACGTACCAAATTAATGGCTTACCAAATCAATCTCTAATTTATAATTACAACCTTTTTGTTGTTGATTATCTCTTTCATTGTAATTATGTTTAATTTAATTGACTGTGTGTGTTTAATGTAATTGTGTTCATTCCATTTAGGCTCTAGCTTACCAAAATAAGCATATTTCAAAGTTTGCCCCACCATATCTCTCACCTTCTTATTTATTTTTCGAAATCTATTCTTTTAAAAAGCCACGTGGGGGCCAAACTAAGCCTTATTGTGTGCTAATTAGGATAGTATCGTGTGTATTTGGCTATATTTAGTGGGGATTCAATATTCACTCACAGAATCACAGCACATTTAGTGTATGATTAATTAGATAAATGGAAAAGATTAAAACTAATGTAATAAATTAGGATATTCCTATTCAAATAATTGCAGCAAACACATGCAAACTGAAAGCATGTAATTTTGAAATAATGTGAAAAATATTTACTCTTAATCAATAGATGTAAATTCATGCAATAAATTAAGAAAAACTTACCCCTTTTTTTTTGTCATACTGTCGGAAGTGCAAACACTTACCAAATTAATGACTTACCAAATCAGTCTCTAAAATTCAGTTTGTAGTGTGTACTCGGCCCGGTTTAGTTCAACAGGATATGAAACTGCAAAAATCAAAACCGAACCGAGTACACCTCGGTACATTTTCTAAGAACCTCTTCAACGCAAATGCCAAATGGTCTGCCAATGCTGTAAAATAGCATACCTGTCACACACAGTCTCTCCAATGTATTGTCAATTGACATGCCATTTTTTTTTTTTGGATTTGACATTTTGTGTGCAAAATGTGGCAGAAGAAATGGCATGACCTATTCTTGCCAACTCAGCATTCCACTCACCTTCTGAGACAATTAGTCAATGTATAGCCTATTTTTTAACCAGTAATTAGTAATGCTAGTTGTGCCCAAAAAAAAAAAAAAAAAAGAAGCATTGGCATGATTGAAAATAACATATTGCATTGGAGGTGATAAAACTAACAAACATATGTTGTACAAGTAAAAAAAAAAAAAAAAACTTCCATTGCCGAGTCATTTCAAACTCAAATTTTCTTACTTTGTGTATAATCTATACATTGATTACATACCCATTAAAATATCTAATCAAACCCCACAAAATAATCAATAACATTTAAAAAAAAAAAGGTACTAATTAAGCCACAGGCCCATGTTTCTTGCTTGGAGGGTGTTTGGCTACAAGAGTTCGTATGTGATTACGGTTGATAAATCATATTATGCGATTCAACTGTTTTAAAAAAAATAGAAATATACAAATTAGTCCTTGAGTATAGGGTCAACATATATTTAGTCACTTTGACTTTCATAAGGTATAAATTGATCCTTAATTTGTGTTATAACTTAAAAATTGGTCCTTTTCCCCAATTTAATGAGTTTGTTTATGACAAATCTACCCTTAACATATATATATATATATAAAGATATTTATATATATAGTAAGTAACCAATTTACATTTATTATGGGATATATCACTCGTGTATATACAATCATCACATTAAAAGTGATGGTTTCAATATGTAAATGCAACCCCCTCTCTCTCTCTCTCTCATTATCTCACTATTAAGGAAATGAGATGAGATTTATAAATCAACCGTTACAATTTATATATACAATCACATGATGATGATTATTATGGTAATAAATTGACAATCTCTATATCTCTCTCTATCTTTCTATCTATGTCCTGCTCTCTCTAATCTTACAATTTTATGTACAATTTTATGGCTCATTAGAGTGCGATTTGGCCAGTGCTGAGCCGGTATCGGAATCGGAGAGTGCGATTTGGTTGCCGGACGGTGCGTGGGGCTTCGCGTCTGCGGTGGCGGCGATGGCTGAGCCGAGTCAGTTGGAGGTGGAAGCCGCCGTTTAGGTGGTCTCAAAGCCAGAGCTAGTGCTGTGGTTTCTCTCGGTGGTGGTGGATGTGGAGTTGAAGATCATGCTTTGGAGGTCGTCGGCGAGGTCTTCCGGCGATGGCTCCATTGTCGGACTGTGTGTTTGAGAGAGATTTTGTTTACGTTTTGAGTTTGAAGGTTAGAATTTTTTTTTTTTTTTTTTGGTGAGAAATTTGTTTAGAAACACTCCCAAAATTTTATTGTTTTTGGGTGAGAAATTTGTTTAGAAGTGAGAATTTCTCACCATTATAGATACGTTTCTTACTTATGATCAGTGAAGCCTTTGAAAGTGAGAAATTTCTCACTTATGGTCTATGCTATATTTTTGGTGAGAAATTTCTCATCAAATACATTAAAAAAAGGTGAGAAATTTCTCACTATAATACATCAAATTTCTTTGTTAATTCTCTCTCTCTCTCTCTCTCTCTCTCTCTCTCTCTCTCTCTCTCTATATATATATATATATATATAACAAATCAAGGTTATGAATTTAAAAACCTGATTTATGAGAGTTGGGATAATTATTAAGGTTTCTCTTTAATTCTCTCTCTTTCTATATATATATATATATATATATTAAATTTGGGTTTGAATTTCAAAACCCTAATTTATGAGATTAGGGGTATTTTGGTCCTCAAAATAGGTGAGGACTAATTTCTAAGTTGACTTGTAGAAAGGATCAATTTCTAGAAACGACTACAACAAATGACTAAAATCTAAAGGACCCTAAAAAAAAATATGTGAGTTAAACACAAAAATTTGTGTTCGGCCAAAAGTTAACTCAAGAAGTTTTTGGTTAAAAGAAATCTTTTTGCGATTAAATCGCAAAATCAGAAGTTATGCACACACCACTGCTCTCTTCACCTCGATTGAGAAAAACACCATTATTCGGTCATGAAAAAGATTTGACATATTAGTGAGGTTTCAAGTATGGAATTCAACTTACGCTAATGAGGTTTACAGATAAAAGGTAGAATAATTCATATTAGAGTATGTCCTACTTTGTTCACGCTCTCTTTCGATAGGGATCTTGGACATATGAAGGTCCTACGTTATAACGGTATTTAAAGTTTGACTATTCCACATAAATGTTTGATTAGTATTGGAGTCCCTATCTTGAACATATGAAGGTTCTACGTTATAACGGTATTTAAAGTTTGACTATTCCACATAAATGTTTGATTAGTATTGGAGTATTAGCTTTCGAACACTTGGCATGTTCTGAGATCACCTCCGTACTACTTTAAAACTTGATTGGTTTACATGTAGTCCAAACCAACAAAATTGTACATACGAATTAATAGCATTCCAGAACAGTACAAAAGTATACAAGGAAATATATCTGAGACCGTACGTCTTCAATTTATATATAAAACCCAATATGCAGACTGTGATGAGCTATGTTGGATGTGAATGCTCCAACAGCCATATCAAAGTGATAACATCAACTTTGATATAGTTTCCCCACGTAGTAAATTTGCCATATCTTGAGATACATTAAGCTTTCTTTTCTTTTTTTTCTTGCTTATTTTATTCAATCCACTACACAACACTTCCAAGTGTCATAGAGGTACATAAAGATGAGTAAAATATAAAAACGCACAAAAAGATATATAAAAAAAGAGTAATACTTGGGGCACAACCAAAGCCACAACATTTTGCCCACAACCTCCATTTTGTGTCTATCTCTCTCCTAGTGGGCACTGTGGGGTCACTGGCACTGTGGGACCCATCAAGAGAGAGATAGACACAACATGGAGGTTGTGGCCAAAAGGTTGTGGCTTTGGTTGTGCCCCAAGTATTACTCATAAAAAAATATTTCTTAAAATACGCAAGAGTTGATATATGTGTTCAAAATGACAACCTTTGAAATATTGATAAATTTTATATAAATTTGACTTTGATATAACAAAATAGAAGGTTTGTTTGTCCTTTTAAGTCTTGCATTCTGAGTTTTGTGCCAGATTAAAATAAAATTTCTGCCAGTATTTTTCAAAAATGTAAAAAATATATATTTGTCAATAGAAGAAAATTATTATTAGATTCTTTATACACTAGTTTACTGGGGTCCTAAATGCAATTAAATTCTTCGTGTCCTCAAAAAATTCGGGAAGACGTGACAAATAAAAGCAGACAAAAAGTACCATTGGAACTTGGAAGTCAACAATTACAAATTTGATGACATGTGAAATGATTCAAATGAATACCAAATATGATAACATGGAAATGGAAGAGAGCCTCTTGTTGAGGGGCCTCATTGACATTCCAATTATTTATTAGCAAAAAAAAAAAAAGGGTCGTAGAGAGTAAAGCTATAGCAAAAACTAAGTAGACTTGTCAATCCGTTTATAATATGCAGATTCGGATTAGTAAATTACAGGATCTCTTGAGGTTTGACACTATAACAAAAGTTTGACATTTTTTTTTTAGCTCCCTTGAAATTTATAAATCTGTAAGTTAAGTTTTTTTCAAGTGAAAACTGCCTTTTTAAAAAAATTTAAACTTGTGAAAAAAAAAAGATAAGCATCTAAGAAAGAGTTCAATTTTTTTTTTAAAAAAAATTTCGTAATGCCACTCCATAGGTAATTTTGGTTTTTAAAAAATCATGGAGGACATTATCATAAACTCTTCTCTTTTACTCAGAGTGTTTTTTTTTTTTTTCGTACTTTTCAGATTCTCTGAAGATAAATTTTGACAATAAAAAGCTAATTTAGCACATGCTCGAGGGGTTATCAAAAATAAAAATAAAAAAATCTCGTGAGAGTTCATGGAAATTTAGATTAACGTTGAGTTATGAGACAGACTGTATAAAGCAAAGCCTTAAAATTTTCATTAACATTGCAATATCTAAAGCCAAACCTTACGGGTGTGTTTGGATGTCCAAAAAATTGTAAGTTAGGCCATTTAGAATGAGTCCATTATGAGTTAGCTCTTTACAGATTGTCAAAATTGAGAACTTAACAAATTTCACTTTATGAAACTCAGTTAAGGTTATATCTCCAAAAATTTGAAACATCCAATATCCAAATTCTAAGGTAGAGTAATCAATCCTTTTTTTTTTTTTTTTTGAATACGAGGACAAATTCTACAGTCTGTCCTCCGTGACTTCGAAAGCATCCCCTTTTATCGTTTTTATCGGAGAAAAACAGGGGCAAACCGACCCCACAACACATGCACTAGGTAAATTAGGGAGACAAGCTAACGGTACAATCTGAACTCACACCAGTAGGATCTTAACCCACACCAAGTTAGACATTGTCTATCTTGAGACCCATCCCTCCAACTAGCTTAAACGACCCCCGATGGTTTCGAACCCCAGACCTACTTTATGGAGGCCAACTGCCCTGACCAAATCTTTTGTATTTACCCATGTGAAATCTCGAACCCAAAACCAATGGGGTAAAATACCTCTGTCTTGAACCACTAGGTTACAGAAGATTTGGTTTAGAGAAATCAATCTTGACACCACTCACTTTCAATCTCGAAATCGGTGTTGACATATATGTATGTATGCATGCACATCTGCAGCTAACGTTGCCAACCAAACACTACATAAGTAATGGCATTTTAAATTAAAATTTTGCTAATGTTAATTGCAAAATGCTTCTGACCCAAAAATAAAAATAAAAATAAAATTTGCCAAGTGCTATCTCTCAACTTCCCCAAAAAAAAAAAAAAAAATGAGCTCTCTCTGTGGTGGAATTTTGTCTTGGTGGTGTACCAGAAGGACTGCACAACTGAGATTCTGCAAGTCAAAACATAAAAGAAAAAAGAAAAATGGAACATGTGGAAGGGCCGGGGCCCCTTTGCCCTTTTCTTTATAGGTAGGGATAAAATGTTGGAACAACATGCGACGGCTGGTCCTAACACGGATGCCCTAACATCCATCCCATCTTCTAATTATGTGTGTGTGGATCTAATTTAGGCCTGTAAACGGACTGGATCTGGACGGAATTGGCTAGATCCGGATCCGGATCCGGATCTGCCAAATTATAGATCAGTCCATATCCGGATCCAAATCCGACGAATCTACAATAGGTCAGTTCATATCCGGATTTGGTCGGATCCGGATCTAAGTATGGATCTGTAAAAGTGATCAGATTCGTTAAAAAGTGCTGGATCCGGACCGGATCCGGGCCTAGATCCGGTCCGTTGACAGCCCTAATCTAATTGGTAAGAGTTTCTGTTTTTACGATTAATGTCTACAAAATTATTTGGAGCAAACATTATCTATGATAGCTTTTGATCAATTACAAGACGGATTTTTTTGTGCGATTGATCGAATTACAAAAGTTGATTTATTAAATAGTTTTATTTTAAGAAAATTTGAGTCAAAAGTTCTTTAAAAAAGCTTTTTTTTAGTATTAAGTCCAGCTTGTTTTCTTTACTTTAGTGAAAAGCCTATCTATTATAAAGTTATATGAAATTCACATAATTTTTGTGAAAAATTGAACTAGTTATATGAATTTTACATAAGCTATAAAACATAAAGCCTTGATCCGATTAAGTTTCATTAGTCATGCATTCTTTGACCAAATAATAATAATAATAATTAAACGGGTTGTCCTTTAACCTTAATTAATCTATGAGGTACTTTTCTCTAAATTTCTATTATTGTATCTTTTGGTGTTCTATAATCACTTATACGCTTCATAAATTGTGGCCAAACAGAGCCTAAAGATATACCTACATGTAGCCATTTCAATTGGAGTAAAGCTAGTTTTTTTTTTGTTTGTTTTTTTTTTTTTTTTTTTTGTTTTGCTCAAGGGAGTAAAGCTAGTTGGTTTTGTATGATAGTGTTCAATGTATCTGCTGTTCGAACTGATTACAGCCGGCTTATACAGGCTGCTGTTGAGATGGGGACATGGTCAAAAGTCAAAACTAACCCCATGTTGTGAGCCTCATTGGTCAACCTTTGGTTGCAACCTACCATTGTTTTTTTTTTTTTTTTTGATGAAAACTGCCCATGTCCACCTAAATTATATGACAAAGAACCTTCTTAAAGTAGAGAAAACAACAAGGTCTACCCTACTACTGAAGGGCTTTAGAATATATTCTCCTCACAAATTCAGTGTATTGAGTTAGGGCTGCTATTTGGGCGGCCCAACCCAAGCTCGCCGAGCTCATTCCGACCTTTGGTCGGATTTGGAAAAACTTTTCATGTATTTTGGGCGGTTCTACACTAGAAAGTTCAAGTATGAATTGAAGTTGGTTTGTGCTTAGGTTTGAGTTGAGAGATTAGTACGCGAATATCTCAAGACCATGCCCAAGTCCGTATATATACATGTATGCTCTAATTATATATATATATATATATATTTCCTTTTTAATTTTTAATCGTAAGATTATAAGAAAATATACATTGTTGAACTTAAAAAATAAATTGGTAGATGATGGATGTTTCGAAGTTCTAAACCAAAAAACTAGCCTTGATGGTCGATATAGAGGGTTGTTTCTCAATCGCAAGTCACTCAGGCTCAGGTTCGGGCTTTGGTAATAACTAATACTAAGCGTGCTTGGATTGGGTTGGGTTGGGTTGGGTTGGGTTGGGTTGGGTTAGTTAGGCTCGGACAGACTCCACTAAAACTCAGGTTTAGGGTTTTTAGAATGCACCACACATCCTAATTTGGTGTCAAAGTACTAACTTTGGTCCCAAAATATTATATTTATTTGGTTTTCAATAGCAAAGTAGTTTTCAAACAACATTTTGGAACCAAAATTAAACATTTTTTTGCTCCAATTAGGATGTATGATATATCATAAATCTTTTTTGCTAATATCATAAACCACTAAAATGTACTCAAAAGATCCTAAACCTCTAAAATATCTATACCTCCAAAACTAGGAGAAAATATTGAATATAATGGCGGCACCATGTCACTGTGCCTACGTGGTGTCACCAACCAATTAGCTTCCTCTAATTTTCCAACTGGGCATCAGGAGAAATTATTCAGCATAATTGTCACACTACGTCAGTATGTAGATGTGGTGTGACATTTTAATCTTTACCATACATGTGCATATTTTCAAGGGGATCATGACAATTTATCTACTGACAACTATTATACTTGTCATGATTATCAGTGTAAATCGGCCGGTCGGTTTTTTTTTTTTTTGTATTTTATAACCGACCAATAGGGGTGTAAGTCAGTCGGTTCTTGAAGAGTTTAGTCGATTTTAGCTTGTACATACATTTAATAAACCGATCGGCAAGTTTTTTGGTCGGTCGGTTTGCAGTCGGTTTTCGATTTTCTTCCTTACACCCTTATCCTTAGTCATGATCCTCGTGGAATAGGGGACAAATGCATGGTCTAGATTGAAATATCACATCACATCACCATGCTTACGTGGTATGACCGTCACAATGAATAATTTTCCTAAGAAGCTAATTAGCGGGTAACATCGTCACCGTTGCATTCAATATTTTCTCCAAAACTAGGATGAATCATAGAATTTTCCTAAAATGAGATAATCCAAATCTTCAAAGATAGACAGGGAATTTAGAAAAGGGTTCTTTGGTTATAAGTCCAAATTTAAGAACTTGTACGGTCGAAGGTCTCTGTCCAAAACAGTTCTATTAAAAGGTCCCACTAGTACTGTTTAGGACTAAAATACCCCTAAAACTAAAATGGATATCTAGAATCACATTCCTTAAATATCTCCAAATTAAATTCAAAAACCAAAAATGAATATTTGTCCAAGGTTATACTCCAAATTTGAGGGCTTGTTCCTCACTCATTTTTTTCTGTTTTGTTTTTCAAATTCGTAACCCTCTATACTCATTTTACGTTCATTCTAGATAGGGGTGGCCAAGGGCTGGGCCGGGTTTGCGTTGGGCCTATACTAGATACTAAGTGCACTTACCCTTGCCCATGCCCGGCCCGGCCCTATGGCAGGCCTAGAGATGATTACCCAAGTCTGGCCCTAAAAAACATCTCAAATCCCAAGCCCGGGCCGGGCCGGCCTGTTGCAATTTTTTTTAAGGACTTAAACTAAAATAAAATAAAAAACTTAATTATAAACACTGTTTAAAAATATTGTTAACCCACATTATTAACAAAAAAAAAAAATGCAATAGAAACTCTTGTGAAAATAGACATATATTGAATATCTTATGCATAATTATATTAATCTATATATTATTTAATAATATATATTATACTAATACTTGGGTTGGGCGGGCCATATCGAACCTCATTTGCTATGTCCACGCCTGGCCCTAAAATGAGCTAGCCTAAAAAATAAGAGCCAAGCCCGCTTATGCAGGCCAACCTCTTTGCCCGAGCTCGAAAAAAGTAGAGCCGGGCTGGGCGGCCAGAGCGGGCCATCGGGCCGTTGGCCACCCGTAATTCTAGAGAGAGAAAAAAATAATAAATAAATAAACAAAAATAAGAGCATATTAGTAAAAAAAAAAATATAGATCAAACAATACTTTGAAAATGTTGATTTTAAAAAAAAACTGTTTCAGAAATTTCACAAATTGTTAAAAATTTTAATTTTTCTAGAAAACTGGTTGAGAAATTTCACAAAGTGTAAAAAAAATGTTGATTTTTCTACAAAATTGTTTGAGAAATTTCACAACGTGTTGAAGATATTGGTTTGAAAAATTTCACAAATTAGTGTTGAAAAACGTGGATTTTTCCACAAAACAGTTTGAGAATTTTCACAAATTAGTGTTGAAACTGTTGATTTTTCTAGCCAATTGTTGGAGAATTTCCCAAGGTGTTCAAACTATCGAAAGAAAAATATTTAACAAATTTCATAAAGAGTACAAAATGCTCTTTATTTAGAAAGTTGTTTGAGAAATTTCACAAAGCACATTTTGAGAATTTCTTAAACAAAGTTTTGAGAAAATTAGAAAACTATTAACTTACAAACCATACAAACCAAACTAGTGATGATAATGGTAGTCATGGCCAGTGATGGTGGCTTGAGGAGGCGACAATGGTGATTGATCATTAAGGCAAAGCATAAAAACCAAACTAGCGACAACAATGGTGGTCGCGATTAGGGATGGTGTTCCAAGATGACTTGAGGCGGCGATAATTGTTGTAGAGCATTACAAACTCACACGCACACACACACACACACACACACACACACACACACACACACACACACACTCTCTCTCTCTCTCTCTCTCTCTCTCTCTCTCTCTCTCTCTCTATATATATATATATATATATACATATGTGATAATATATTTATATGTGTGTGTATATATTAGGTCATTTAATTTGATAATAAATTCAAATTTCAATTACTATGATATGTTTCTTATCTTATTAAATCAAGTAATGGGTAAATTAGTCTAGAAAATTCCTAAAAATCTAAATGAGGGACTTTTGACCGAGAAAGAAACATGGAGGGACTTTTACCACTAATGATTGATGACTAGGGATTTTCGAGTAAAAAACACTCTAGAAAATAGTTGCATGTTCCAACAAAAAAAGGCCTAGCAAATGGAACTAACTTTAAAACAAACAAATTTTGGGAGGTGGTATTCACACTCCACCAATAGACTCCTGCACTCCACCAAATTCTAAATACGCCCCCACTTTATGTAAATGTTAAGATTAATTATGTTTAGACCCCTGAACTATGATTCATTATAATTATTAAATGCCTAAGTAGACTTTTGTTATTGTTAGCCCATGGTTATTCATATGAGTATTGATTCATGCACATAAAATGTGCACATAAAGTGTGCACATGAAGATCTGAGCCATTAAATTCGGTGGAATTACCCTATTCATATAGTTAGGGAAAATTAAAAATAATAATAATAATAAAATGTTTACTACCCACTACCCAGTGACACTTACAATACCCAACGACACTTATGATACACTTCGTTTAGTACCAAGCGATGGTTATCCATATGGTTAGGGATAACAAAAAATATTTAATAAAACTAATAAAAAAAATTCCAAAATCACATTAAGAGGCACGAATGCCCAAAAAGACTCTAAATATGGGATGAAGTGAGTAAAAGATGTCATTAGGTAGTATATAAATATATATATATATATATTTCCTCTTAATTTTTTATCCATCTGGAGTGAGTAATAAATGTCACTAGGTAGCAATTGAATAACCCTAGGCTAACATACGCCCTTTTTAGACCCCTAAACTATGATCCAATATAATTGCTAAGTGCCTAAGAGCAATTGTATTGGAGGGAGTATGCAGGGGAACTTAGGGTAAATGCCATACCAAACCGTTGCAACGGTGTAGCTTAAACAATAACTAACTAGGTATATAGTAGCCAAACTTAACTTTACCATTTCACTAAATTCACTACGATATAAACCAGCAGACTCTATCACAGCTGGCCCCCACATAACCGACTTTCTCTAAGCCGGCCATGAGTCGGCCCCCACACAACCGGCTTTCTCTAAGCCTGCCATCTCTTAGCCGGCTGGCTTTGTGATTGTCAGCTCTCCCTTGGCCAGCCTACTTCAGCCAGCTAACTATTGGCCGACCCACACACGACCGACTTTCCCAAGGTCGGCTCCTACTTACACCACTGCGGACCATTCTCTTCATGTATACTAACCTAGCCTAAGTTTACACTACAAAAAAAAAAAAAAAAAACCTTACTAAAGTTGCTCTAAGTGGACCTATGTTAGCCCACGATTATTCGTGTGGTTAAGGAAAATAAAAATAATAATAATAAATATATACTACCCAATGAAACTTATAATACCCAGTGACACTTATGATACACTCAGTTACTACTCACCCATGGATTAGGGATTAAAAAACAATTAATATAAAAAATTCCAAAATCCCATTTAGAAGGCCTGAATGCCCAAAATGACTCTGAATATAAGCCATAGTGGGTAATAAATGTCATTAGGTTGTTTTCTATATATATATATATTCTTTTAAACAATCGCCAACTTTTGAAATGTCTCTAAAAAAGGAAAATTCAAAGAGATTTATCTCAAATTAATATCTCTGAGAAATGTCTCTAAATTCAAAATTTTAGATACATTTTTATGACAGTGCCTCTGAATCCGAAAAATTCAAAGACATTTTGGGAGAAATGTCCAAAAAATTCAAAGACATTTAGGGAGAAATGTCTCTAAAATCGAATAATTCACACATTCTATGAAAAAAATTCTCTAAAAATATTTATGAAAATGTCCTTGATTCTGGAAATTTTGGAGATGCTTTGGAATAATTGTATCTAAGAATTTCAAATGTCTCTTAATATTCATTTTTATAGACATTTCAAAAATTGACGGTAGGAAAAAAAAAAGGACGTTGACCTCAGTGCGACAGGTACAACGGGGGGAAGGGGTGATTTTGGCTGCAAAAAAAATGATTGACTTTAGCCCAAAAAAAGAAAAAAGAAAAAAGAAAAGTAGGTGTTCTTTTGGGCTGAAGGAATTTTAGTTGTCATTTTGGCCTTGTTGATGCAACCACAAGGACCTTGGCCCAAATTTTCCTTATTTAAATGAGTGTAAATAGCAATTAGGTGTATGTGTTTAGTAGCTCTCGATGTTTGAGATGACATATTGCACCTTGATGAAGAAAGGGGAAGTATTAAACCAATTCCTTTCTCATTAAACTCCATCCTTAAAAGAGTTGCAATTTGTGGTTTGTCATGCCCTGGAGTAACCAAAAATAAGGAAAATTTAAAATTTCCGTTTTGGACCCATAGGGAATGACTTGATTGAAAGTCGTCCTGTCCTCTAAAACTATAAACAATATGAAAATAAAGGGGAGAAAGATATTCGTAACTTAAACTTAAATCTGAACAATTTAAACAATTACAAATCATAGGTCCCAGTACTAATACAACAGACTATTATAAATACATGATGTTGGCGGCTATCTTGGGTCTTCAGTCTAGCTCTACACTCCCAGTGTTCCTTAGCATCTTATTCTCAAGACTGAATTGTTCTCTGACCAACTTGTAAGGAAATCTGGACATTAGATTGTCCAGGCGTAATATGCCGTCAGCTTTGCAACAAAGATGAGTGGGCGTTCATAACCATATTCACTGCCAATATGCACACACTAACTACTCATCTCACGTTATTACTTTGCATCTTAGGATGCGGTTAGTCCATTATCGATTAACGTCGCTCACACGGACATAGCAAAGGTATCAATTAATATATGATGCAATTACTAAACATCTACCATTAACCAAATAACAGGATCAATATAATTCATAACATGTTTGTCTATTTCTGGTGATCATAACCACGTATTAGTACTAATCAATTTCTCATTTTCCATTATGCTCGTGGATGTAAATGCGTACTCAATGAACCCAAACCCAAACTCTGGAATATAAATATGCATAACCAATGCAACTCGATAACATTGGGTTATAAAACCCACAGCGACAACTTACTTTGAATTTACTTTCACAATACAAACCACGCTTTCACTGCGCACTCTGATACTTATTTCATACTTACATCGTCACCTTATGGCCTCATAGTAACATCGTCGCCTTACGACCTCATAATAACATCGTCGCCTTACGGCCTCATAGTCCAAATAGCACGATGGTAGAATTGGCTCAATCGTCTATACCCTCGTTGGTGAATCACCACCCAACGAGTTGCACGTCAGAATACTAACTGCGAAACGACAAGCATGGTGGCAACCCACACATCATGTGTACTATCACGGCAATCCCACCGCAGAGGACGGTACATTAGTAATTGACTAGCGCATGATATCCAGCACGACGGCAACCCATACAACGTGTGTACTATCTCTGGCAATCCACTCGGACGACTAGTACATTAGAGTGCTAACTGCTAAGCAGTATCACGTTAAACCCAAACGCATGTACCATCTCCGGCAATTACACGGACGACTGGCACAGTAGCAGCTCTAATTGTTCTCTTACTATTAAAATCACAATATCCAGTATCTCAATCATACAATCCTGTTATCACGTCTCTTTATCATCTTGAATGGTTTCCAAAGCGTAACGACTCATGACTCACGACACAAGAATCTCAATCGTATAAACTCCCAATTTCCAAGACTCCCAAACATTTCAACTCACGACCTTACTTGGCCGAAGTCACTGACACTGACTGCACGTACTGACATCATGATGTGATTCTTCAATTACATGATTCTTGATAACATAACTACATTAGGTGAAACATATAAATGAAACGTTAACTTGCTCTTTATTCTCATTTGCACATTTAGGCATGGTTATCAAAGCAATAATAACAACGTACTCATATAATCAACATTGATGTATAAAACGTACAAACTAACGTTCCATAATTGATTATTCATCACGACTATCACATATAGTTCTTTTATTTTACTTCTTATAATTATATCATAGTAATATCTAACATGCTTGTCACATAGTAATCAATTCCATAACATGTATATAACGTAAATATCAAAGCACATCGAATAACCATCATAAGTACGGTACACACATGTAAATACTCTAGTAGTCATTATGCATATTGAGAGTGAGGTTAGAAACACTCACCTGAATGTCTTGTCAAGCTTAGGGGTGGGCAAATAGTTCGGTTAACCGAAATCTAAACCGAAATTTTTCCGTTCAGTTTTTTCAGTTCAGTCATTTCAGTTAAAAATTTCAGTTCGGTTAAAAATCGAACCGAAGTTTAAATATGGTTCGGTTATCGGTATCGGTTGTCCAAACCGAACCGAACCGAAAAACCGAAGTTTTATTATATATATATATATGGGGTGGGGGTATAATGGTAAAACTAAACCCTACAAAAAAAAAACCCTAAGACTAAAGCATTTCAGTGCCGCTGCCTCCCTTCAGTCCTTCACACTTCACAGTACTCCTCAGTCCTCTCTGAGGCTCTGAGCTCTCTCTCCCTCTCGTCTCTCCGAGTCCGGAGTCTCCATCTTCAGTCCCTTGGGCCTTCACCAGTGGCCTGCACAGCAGCACAAACAGATCCAAAGAGGCAAAGACCTCTTCGGCTCTTCTCCTTCAGTCCTCTGTCGTCGATCTCTTGACAGGTAAGTGATGCCTCTCCGGATCTTCTCTGTGTATTTGTTTAATTGTTTTAGTGTTTTGTATCAAAATCAACTATTAATAGAAGTTGATATTCTATCAATTATATGATGTGATAATCATGGACTTGGGGTTGGGGCCTCCTATTTGAAGATAAGTAACTTTAATACAATATCATTTTGTTCCCTTGTAATAACTTTTATCAGTGTTCTTGGAACCATTGGAAACTCAACAATTTTTGACTTTTTTGTTGGCCAAAATATGATAATTAAATCAATGACTTCATCTCAAATTGTTAGGGCAAGTCTCTCTGCCTCTGCTTTTTCTGATATTTACAATGAATTTCACATTTTGAATAATCTAGACCTGTAAATTTGGAGTCCACCTCCTCAATAAGTCATGCTCCCAAATCATTTCAGTTGACTAAACCTAATTGGTTAGAATTTATTGACTTTTGGCTTAACTAAAAAGATGGCCAACTTTGATATAATCACTCCATTTAAGATTCACTCACATCGAAATCAATTACACTTAGACAAAACCATGTTTGTTACATTAGATATACACCAATATATGTCTACTAAGAACATTAATCTAAAATTAGAAATAAGTAATGACCTAATCTAGTGTGGACCCATGGGAGTGTGTTTCACTAAATAACTAACACATAGATTCATGTTTGGTGAGTCTTTTGAAGAAGTTAAACCTACCCATATAAGTTGGAGATATTATTAAGTGAGACCTTCACATCATATGGCGACTCAATACTATAGGTATATGTGGCCCCTATTTTTAAGAGGACTAGTTGATGATGTTAAAAGCTTCATATATACTCCGTATTTTATTGGGTCCATTCTCTTAACAACTGAAGCTTTGATATAATCACTCTTATGTAGTCAGTGTTGAACTGTTGAATCATTGATTATGTTTATTTTCCACTCTTTTAGAGTGTTTTTCAGGTTACTAGTTTTTGTGGCAGTCTCTTATTATTAGTGCTATTTACGATTCTACTGACTACTATGTCGGGTGGAAGTGAGAGTGAGCACATAGCAAGTCAAACACCGTCACTCGAAACTGACAGCGTAAATTCATCGAGTGACAAAAAAAGGAAAGACATAGCGCCTAGATCACTTGTTTGGAAACATTTTACTAAGTTCACTGATGTTGGAGGGTTTAGGAAAGCGAAGTGTAACTATTGCGATAAATCATATGCAGCTGATCCAAGAACTTGTGGGACTGCTACTATGAGAAATCACATGAATAGTTGTAAGGCAAACCCATATAATCATGATCGTAGTCAAACAAAGCTTACTGGGTTTCAACAAACTGGAGGTAGTGAAAGTGGGATAAATATTATGGGTACTTGGAGGTTTGAGTGTGAGGCTGCTAGGAAGGCACTAGGTCAAATGTTAATTACTGATGAGCTCCCATTTAGTTTTGTTGATCGACCTGGGTTTAAGCACTTTGTCTCAGTTGCATTACCCCCTGACTTCTGTGTTCCATCACGTAGGACTATCAACAGAGATTGCTATGATCTCTATACGCAAGAGAAGTCAAAATTGAAAATGTGGATGAAGGAACCAAATAGGAGGGTTTGTCTCACCACAGATACTTGGTCATCCGTGCAAAGAATAAACTATATGGTTCTCACTGCACACTTTATTGATAATAATTGGACTTTGCATAAAAAGATCTTAAATTTTTGTCCAATTATAAGTCATAAAGGTTAGGACATTGGTATTGCTGTGGAGAAATGCTTACTTGATTGGGGTATTGATAAAGTTCTTACGATTACTGTTGACAATGCTAGTTCTAATGATGTGGCAATTTCATACTTGAGGAGGCGATTTGATACTTGGGGTACAAATGTGGTAGGTGGAAAGCATCTCCACATGAGGTGTGTAGCACATATCATAAACCTTATGGTTGTTGATGGCGTTAAAGAAGTAGGTGATTCTGTTGCTCGGGTTCGTGGGGCGGTTAGATTTATAAGGCAATCACCAGCTAGATTGAGAAGATTTAAAGAGTGTGTTGAATTTGAAAAGATTGAGAGTAAGAGATTGTTGTGTCTTGATGTTCCTACTAGGTGGAACTCCACATATTTGATGTTGGATACAGCTGAGAAGTTTGAGAGGGCCTTTGAGAGGTATAGTATGCAAGATTCAAATTATAAATCAGATCTTTCAAATAGTGATGGAAAAGGGGTGCCAAGTGAGGAAGATTGGGTTAAGGTTAGGCGTTTAGTTCGATTTTTAGAGCATTTTTATAACCTAACATTAAGGATCTCTGGCTCCTTATATGTTACATCCAATTCATTTCTTAGTGAAATTAGTGAGCTTTATTGTTTGTTAAAAATGTGGCAATGTAGTGATGATTTTGAATTCAGTTACATGGCAACAAAGATGAAAGCTAAGTATGACAAGTATTGGGGAGACCCAGAAAAGATGAATTTGTTGATTTTTATTGCTATGGTGTTAGATCCTCGTCATAAGTTAGGGTTTTTGGAGTTTGTTGTTCTCCAAATGTACGGGGAAGGTGTGGGACAATGCATGAGAAAGTTGGTGAGAGATGGAATATATCAAATGTTTGATGAGTACAAGAGGTTTAACGCACCGAAATCCACTACATCTTCCTCTTCCCAAACATCCGTTGGCCGATCTCATGTGATAACTAATGTGGAGCCTCAAAAAAGAAGGAAAACCTTAATGCAGGAGGAGTACGACAAGTATAAATTTGAAACTGGGAATTTGGATGCTAAATCAGAATTGGATAGGTATCTTGGTGAGGCTGTCGAGGATGATGATGATGACTTTAACATCTTGACTTGGTGGAAGGTCAATTCACCTCGATTTCCTATCCTTGCACAGATGGCCCGTGATGTGTTGGCAGTTCCTATCTCTACAGTGGCTTCCGAGTCAGCATTTAGTACTAGAGGGCGTATTCTTGATGCATTTAGGAGCTCATTGACTCCGAGGATAGTACAGGCCATTGTGTGTACTCAAGATTGGTTGCGTCCCCAATTTCGGCCGGTTAGTGTTGAGGAGGATTTAGAAAATCTTGAGAAGATCGAGGAAGGTAATCAAAATTATCAAATTCTTGTTTTAGATTTTTTTAGTTGGTACTTCGTACTTATATTATATGTGCTAATTAATTTTAATTTGTAAATCTTTTCTATTTGTAGATTTGTTGAAGATTGCACATGACTCGAACAACATACTAGATCTTTGATCGATGGTTGTTGACAATCTTGAATGCAAAGGACTGAAAGGAGTTAGAAATTTGCAAACTTCATTGTTGGTATTTGCAAACTTTCTTGAATGGTGATTGGTGATGTATTTGTAAACTTCATACTTCTAGTAAGTAGTTGGTATTTGGTAATTTGTATTGAATTACTTTTTGTAATTTTGTATTTTCATCCATTGTTGTAGACTTTGTTGGATGTTTTATTTTTCGTGCACATTATTATCTTTGTGTGTGTTCTATAAGGACTGAATGGAGTTGGAACTTGGAAATATATTATTATGTTTAATTGTTTTGTTGTTAACAGGTGTAAATGAATGGTGAATTGTGAAATGCCCAACTTGTATTGGGACTTGGGAGTTGGAAACTTGAAACTTGGAAATATGTGATTGTGTTTAATGTTAGCAGGTTCTCCAGGTACAAATGAAAACAGAAATGTCGACAGAGACATAATCTATTGTATTTGTGAATTGGAAATATGTTCATGTTATATTATTGTTTTTTTTTAATTTATTTGTATGGTGTAGTATGTAGTATGTGATTTGTGTTTGGAAAATTGGAAACATGCCACTTCAAAAAAAAATTGGAAAAATGCCACTCAAAAAAAAAAAAAAGTGTAAATAAAAATAAGGGTGAAAAGTTCAGTTAACCGAAGTTTTAAAACCGAACCGAACTATAATTTCAGTCACCGAACCGAACTAACCGAAATAATATTTGGTCAGTTATCAGTTGACCAGTTGCCAAACCGAACCGAATAAAACCGAACCGAACTTCTACAAACCGAACCGAATTAACCGTTTGCCCACGACTCAAGCTTATGACTCTCTGCAGTGGATAAGTCACAGTCCTACAACGTATAATAGAATAACGGTGATGAAGCGTATGTGTTAATAATAAGGGCATAATGATAATTTTATCAAATGAGGATATAAAGCTCAAGGTAGTGATCTACGTGTCATTCTAAGTCCAACGCCATTGACTAGACTCAAATCGGAGTCCGTCACATAAAAGGCTGAGTTTTCTATATCAGTGTAGGTCCTACAAGTGAGCTGTATTTTCAACCGTGTCAAAGGGTCTCCAAACTTAAGGGAATATTTCTAGACATTATTCTAAGACTCTGGGAACTGACCGCGTATTTTTCTGAGCTACGGTTTATTTATTACGAATTATTGAAGTACTATTTATATATTTATAGTCTTCGGAGACCTCTAATTATAAAATATAATTTAGATGGACAAGAGATCCTTAGAAATATTTTTATTAAATACTAGACCTTAAAAAAAAGGCTAGTGATATTTTTCTCATAATTTTCGGGACTCGTTTTGGTATTTTAAAATAGTTAGGATAATAATAAACAATTCCGTATTTACTAAATAGATACTACCACTTAGTTTTATAATTAAATAGTTTATAAAATAGTGATATTTGGCCTCGGGAATAGTAATATAATTTCTGGAATTTAATTGGCCATTAGGTATATAATAACTAATTATCACAATTTTAAAATAATATTTATTATTTATTTAAACTAAATAAATAATAAGTATACCATATAAGTAATAAAATATAATTTCAGAATATAATATTATATTTTAGAATATTAAAAGCTACTTAATACCTTTTTAAAACAAATAATAACTACACATTTCTTTTTATTGAAATTTAGTTAACACTTATTTATTTATGTACAATTAAATAAATAATATATATTAATATATATAACATATAAACTATAATTTCAGAATATATTATAATTATTAATAATAATATTTTCTGAATTTATAAACTAATCTAAACAATATAAGCATAAATCATTTGGGCTAATCATAAAATCAAATAATAACTTAAACCCTAATGCTCTGTTTGCCAAACCACCAAAGTAACACACAAAAGTCGGCCCATAATCAGTTTTGCCAAACAAGGCCCAAGTCAACTTTATCTTCCCCAAAACTTTGACCGATATACGGTATATATATAATTCGTATATGTATATGTTTTGTACACAAAACTTCAATCGATCATAACTCCCTAAATTCTTAACGAAAATATGCAAACTTTAAGTCGAAATCGAGTGCCTCGAAGAGCCCGATCCAACGGTATAGGTCTTGAATCCTGAATCTTAACGGTCTGTCCGTACGGTGGCAAAAATTGTTCATTTTCAAAAGAATAATTCAATCGTGGGTCGTCCAAACGCGACCTAAGCTTTGTGCCATTCATCGAGGGTCTTAAGGGGGGTCGGTAGGGTCATTTTGGCGTTGACTTTGTGGTTTTGGTGATGGTCCAAAAACCTGAGCTCCGTTTGAGCTTTAATGGCACCGACCATGGTGGGGGTTCTCAGGTCCGTTCAGGGGTACGTGTGGTGGTGTGTGTGAGTCTGTGAGTGTATAGAAATTACAGAGGGGGCGTGGAGAGCTTTACCTTCGTCGTCTCGATTAGTCTCGGCTCTTCCCGCGGCTCTCTCTCTCTCTCTCTCTATAGCTCTCGGTCTCTCTCTCTCTCTCTCTCTCTCTCTCTCTCTCTCTCTCCTATTCTCCTTCCTCTTCCTTCTCCACGGTCTGCTGTGTGTGTGATCTGAGGCAGAGAGTGAGAGGGTGAGGGGGTGAAGTTGTGGGTTTGTGTTGGTGAGGTTTGATTCTTCTCTTCCTATATTTCTATTTCTCACTCTCGGGTTTCTCTATCTTAGTATACATATATATATATACACTATACACATGCACACACTCAACCTAAAATAATATAATGTATATATAAAATCTACATACATATAATATATATGTAACAACCTGCATTTCACTTAATTATTAATTTCAGCATGTCCATATTTAATTTGTATTTCCATTAACATAATTAAATTCATTTGACATTATCTGCTTTTATTTTTCAGTCACATGTTTGGAATCTTAATTTCTTGACTAATTCACATTTGGAATTTCTTTCGGGGCCAAACTGCGATTTTTCAAAATAAGTAATACCTGTGTGGGATTTCAAATCTGCATTTTAAAACAGTGGAAATGTTTACTTTTAACTCGATCAGTATTTTTATAAAACCAGGAAATCATTTCTTACGTAAAAATAAATTTTCTGTATTTTTGTGACGAACACCGCGCCACGAAAATACCAGTTTATGTCCAAAACTGTCCGTGCTGTGCAAAACTTCCACAGATTTTGGAAGTGATGTAAAGTTAGACATGACATACACTTTACTTTCTATTTATGGCAACTAATGATTGCCTTGTGACTTGTTTGCCAATGTATATCTTGTGTGTGTTAATGTTGTGCCTAAAGTTGATACTCCCAAACACTCCAATTTGCCCCCTACTAGTCTACTTGGCTCTTGGTGAATTGATTTAGTTGATATATCAGTATGTATAACTCCTAATCCTGCTGTGTTTTCCTTTGATTAGTTAGTGTAATCAACTTAGTGTAGAGTAAAGATCACAACTCACAACTTGGAGCCCAAGTTGTGAAGTTCTATATATACCACACACATCCACATTTCTGCACACACATTATTGAAAGGGTGATTGGGAGAGATACACAAAGAGTTTTAGAGAGACTTGGGAGTTCATAATTTCAAAATTGTAGTCAGAGAAAGCTTCCCACCATAGCCAAGCTTGTTATTTAATTTCTTATTTCTTGGATTCTTTCTCAACAAATTCCTCACTCTTAATCAATCTCAGTGAGTATTTCTAACTCACTTGACTGTAATACATAGGGCAATTTCTGATTATATAGCTTGCTTGAGAAATCTCCATTGCTAAGTATACGTATGAAGTTTCATGGCTTGAAATCAAGATTTTTCAAACTCAACCAAAATTCATTTTCTTAGATAATTATGAAAGATTATGCATCTTATATGCCATGTTTAAAGTTTTAGAGTCTAATTTGATCACATGAGAAAGTATATAAGAAACTAAGTTTTGTTAACTTTTAATGTTTCATGAAATTTAAGAGCTATAGTTGAATCATGTTAAATTGATAGTGGATTTTTAATCCTCGTTGAAAAATAAAGAGATCCATAGGTAATATGATGTATATACTTCCGGAATTGAAAATGGGTCAATTTAGACCCTGTTTTCTGAAGCAGAGCAGTTCTGACGAAGAAGATGAAGCCTCTGCTTCATCTCGTGCCACGATCGCGCGAGCGACCGTTCGCGCGAGCGGCCCGCGCGAGCGGCCCGCGCGAGCAACCCGCGCGCGCGAGCCACGTGGATTCAGGCAGATAGAAAAATTTTTATAAAGAAAATAAAAATTAGACAGATCGCGCGAGCGGCCCGCTCGAGCGACCTTTCGCGTGAGCGGTCCGCGCGCGCCACTTCTGACAGTTTCTGGTTTTTGTGTGTTTTCGTACAAGGGACTATTTAGATTAATTTTAAGGCACTGTTAAGGTTCTGTTTGGGAATTTTATTGAAACAGAATACTATTTGGTATGTTTGAACGATTTAAAAATGAATTGTGACTTACCAATTCCCGTACGTACGTTGTTCCTTTAATTCAGCGAATTCCTTTATGTTTAAGTTTCATGACATACATGTGGAGTCAGTGGTACATGCATATGGGTGTCAGTCAGTGTGGGAAAGAGTATGGAAAGAGTATGAGATTGAGATTGAGATTGAGATTGTGCGGTGGACACTCCCTGGTTATGGTGTACCAAAGTGTGACGTGTCGAGATTGCGGTGAGAGTATTTTTGTAATGCGACGGTGGCAAATTTGGACATTCCCTGGCGCCCATGGTAGCGTTAAAGTGTGTGACGCCGAACTTGGACATTCCCTAGCACCCATGATAGTGCTAAAGTGTGGCCTACGGACACTCCCTGATACCCGAGTCTGGATACTGCGTGAGGGTTCCTCTGGTATTTGCATGGCGGTTTAGGTATTCAAAGTGTGAGGCATTGGACACTCCCTGGTACCCGGACCAAAGTGTGAGGCAAACTAGACATTCCCTGGCACCCCGTTGCTAAAGTGTGGCTACCTTAGTGTTTCAAAGGTACTGGTGTGAGATAGTGGGTTGGTGTGTTTTGTCGAGAAAAAAGAGTCGGTAAGATGAGTGTGGTGCATTGTCTCATACACGATCATATGTTTTAAATGAATGAACGACTTTAAAATAAATTTCCCTGTTACTTTTATAATTGAATTCTTTCTATGGTTAAACTGTTGATTTTACAAATTGAAAGAGGAAAAAAATTTGTAAGTGAGTATGAGTTACATTCGAAGTTATGTTTTTAATACTCACCAGCTTCTCGAAGCTGACGACGTTGATGCGTCCTGGACATTCGTGTTCAGGCTTTTCAGGTTACAACTATGCTGAGCCTTATGACTATGCTAATTGAGAATGGCTGCTTCTGGAAGAGAATCTGTTATTGTCATTTCATATTTTAAGTTATATGTTTTAATTATGAACAGGTTTGTAATAAGGATGACTGTAATAGATGATAAATTATTGTTTTGTTTTAAGGCGGTCTGTGCCTTAGTTGACCCCGTATCATAAGATGTAATAAGATAGTAAAACTTTTGTAAGCCTTGATTGCTCTACTCTGATTATTATGTTTTGTTGTTCGACGTTTGGGACGGAATCGATCCTTCAAACTGTCGCGACCTACGGGTCCATAAAGGAAATTAAACGCTTTCCTTATTTATGCTACGTCGGGGCGTGACAATATATAAAATCAATGCAATACATAATATTTGTATATGTGCAAAACGTGTGTGTGTGGGTTATGTGTTATAGGCGGTGGCAGTGGTGAGGTGATGTTAACGAGGGTGATGGGTTGGCAGTGGGGTATGGAATCTGGGGGCAAGATTTGGGTGCATTGGGGGGGTGTTTGTATAGTGAGTATTATGGAGGGTTGCTTGGGTAGAGAAATTGTCCAATAGGTATTGGGTAGGTTAGATAGTACATGGCTAGTATAGGTTGTATTAAAAAGATTTTCAAAATTACGAGATGTGACATTGCCTCGAGCCATGTGCCGTACAGTCTAGAAAATACCAGTTTCTATGGGTTCGCGTGTAAGTCAGCCTGGGTCTAAGAATTACAGCTGGGTCTATAATAATAACGTCGATTGTAATATCATCCTAATTAAATCATATAACTATTGGGTCCAAATAATGTAACATATGGTTATAATATCTAAATGACAATTAATATTAAATAAGACACACTAATGTACGGGGGTCAGTTTTATAAAATCTAAATTTAAGCGATAGTGAAATTATAATATAGCATATAGTTGTAATTTAAGCGACGTCCAAATTTAAATATACAATATATTAATATACGGGTTCGGGCTTGATATGTCCAGAAATATCTTGTAATTGCTTAACTGCCACGTGTTCAGCTAATGACCCGGAGAAGCCGGATTTGAGGCATGGAGCCCACGCTCCCGAGGGATACTGCCGTTGCCGACTGGGATACTCGGGCGGTCGTAGTAAGGCCCCGAGGATCACGGCATCAATCACGTTTCCCATCAATTCGTTACACAGCTGTCACTCTATCAAGAGAATCAGTGGTTTCCTTAACTACTTAGGAAACTCACCAAATATTGGGCAAATCTATTGTGATTAGATTAGGCTTCCTAATCTAATAAAACTTACCATGTAAGGGTGGACTCTTGCACTTATAAAAGAGCCCACCTACCCTCTCAAGAGGGGGAGGATATCAACTCTCTAAGCATAAAAACTCATATTAGAGAAATCACCAAGAGACACGCATACACCCGGCCGGTATTACTGGTAGTGCCGCCCTATTTTGTTGGCTCACCAGGCCCGCTGGTGATCTGCTAGTGAACGCGCACAGACGCAACCGTGGACGTAGGTCACCTCATTAACGGGGCCGAACCACATACAAACCTTCTTTGATCTTGTTTCCTTCTTAAGTCGCTCTCACCAATTTTCGGCATCATCAGTTTGGCGCCGTCTGTGGGAAACGACACGATTTCCTTGTTAACAAAAATCTTTGACTGATCAACATGCCAAAGAAGAAGGGCAAGAAGACCGCCGATTCAACCGGTCAGGAGGACCTACAGATCGAGACACGGGCGACCTCCACGACCTCCGACCAGGTCACAGTGGCGCTGGAGCGACTCTTGGAGGGCCAGCTTCGGACACAACAGCAAATAGAGGCGCTCATGGCCCAGCATGAGAAAGTGGTCGGGGATCACGAGAAAGGCCTTTCGTCGGAGAAGCGGCCTGAAAAGAGCACCCCCAGTCAGAGGCCTGAAAAAAGCACTCCCAGTAAGAGTCCCGCCCGGACTCGCGGAAAAACCAGATCCGCTCCGGGGTCCCGACTAAACCGGGAAAGCCAGGCCGAGGGGGAACGTAGCCAGCCAGTCAAGCGCCCACAGGAAGGACCTCGGTATGTTCCTCGCCGAGCGCGCCGAGTGGAGGACGCCCGGATCCTCATCGAGCAGCGGCGAGCCACAAGGGGAGAAGCATCCGGACGAAAGATCAGGGAACCGGTCGACGATCCGCCCGCCCTAAGCCGGGATGATCTCAGGCACAGGCTATCCCGGACTCGTAGCCGAGTGCTATCCCCAAGATCGACGCGCTTCGAGGACGAGGACGAGGCATCATCGTCTGACCCTACTTACTACTCAGATGCAGAGAGGAGGACCGGGCGTACTGACGTCAAGGCCCAGGTCGAGGAGCTGCAGCAGCAGATTGAGAGGCTGAACCGCAAATCCGGCCACGACCTCACTAATACAGAAACAGAGTCGCCCTATACGACCAGAGTGACACGGTTCCCAATTCCGCGGAAGTTCAAGCCCCCTCACCTCAGCTCATACGACGGCAAGGGGAGTCCAGTGGACCACATCCGCACGTATAAGGCGCAGATGGCACTGGTCACTACCACCGATGAGCTGCTGTGCCTAGCATTCCCCAGTACTCTAAAGGGGTCAGCCGCGCAATGGTTCCATGCTCTGAAGCCGCGGACGGTTGACGATTTCAAGACCCTCGACAAACTCTTCATCAGTCAGTTTGTCGGGATGCTGGACCGGTCGCAGCCAGACACCCAGCTGCTAGCTGTCAAGCAGCAAAGGGGGGAATCTTTAAGGGAATACGTAGATCGTTTCAACCAGCAGAGGCTCTTGATTCGCAACCTCAATGAGACCGCCGCCATCATGGCTTTCTGCTCAGGAGTTCAGCACACCAAGGTGGCCACGTCTTTTCATCGCAATCGACCGGCAACCCTGGTGGAACTCTCGGAAAGAGTAGGGAAGTACATAGACACCGAAGAGTTCCTGAAGGCAAAGCGCGCCAGCCAGACAGGAGACGAATCCCCAAAAGCAAAGCGCAAACGCGAGGGATTTGAGAAAGGTCCGGGAAAGAAGCCAAAGCAAGACCAAAGAGAGGCTAGGGGTCAGCCCCCAACAGCTTTTACACCTCTTTCCCGACCCATACATGAGGTGATGGCCGCCGCAGAGGCGCAGAGGTTGCTTCCGTAGCCTACCAAGCTCAGAGCCCCTCCTGGCAAGAGGAATCGGGAGAAGTTCTGCCGTTATCACAAGGACCATGGCCATGAAACGGAGGATTGCTTCAAGTTGAAAATAGCAATCGAAAAGCTGATCGAGCAGGGCCATCTTGCCGAGTTTGTCACAGCAGACAGACGACCCCGACAGGATGCCCGAGCTCCCGGTCAGCCCCCTCCACCGCTCGGCCACATCAACGTAATCTCCGGAGGAACATCTGGTGGAGGTGATTCACAGTCGGCGCGGAAGAGGCACGCCCGAGCATCCCGAGCGGATGTATGGCAGGTCCAATCCACCGGCCCCTCACCAACTGACGTTCTGACGTTCTCATCCGATGATGTACAGGGCCTCCACTGCCCCCACGACGACCCGCTGGTAGTGACACTGTCTATAACAAATTACATTGTCCAAAGGGTACTGGTTGACACAGGCAGCTCGTCGGATATAATGTTCGCAGCGGCATTCGACCAACTCGGGATCGATCGAGATCGGCTCCGGCCAGTTACTACTCCCCTGGTCGGATTCAATGGCTCTAGCACTCAACCGCTCGGCACGATCGAGCTCCCAGTACTCATGGGGACCTATCCACAACAGGTTTCCCTGCTCACCAATTTCGTGATAGTGGATGCCCCGTCGGCCTACAACGTTATCCTTGGGAGGCCGACCCTCAACAGAGCACGAGCAGTTGTCTCCACATACAGCCTAACCGTAAAATTCCCGACTCCTCAGGGACCGGGATGCTTGCGAGGAGACCAGACCACGGCTCGGAGTTGTTATGTTAGCTCGTTGCGACGGGGAGCAGTCACCGAGACTCTGAATGTCCAAGAAATGGATCCCCGGGACCCGAGGGACATGATAGGGCCTATGGAAGAATTGGAGCAAGTTGTGCTGGATCCGGAGCGCCCGGATCGGACGATCAGCGTAGGCGTGCTGCTGGAGCCCGCCTTGAAAGAAAAATTGGTCCAGTTCTTGAAGCAAAACCAGGATGTCTTTGCTTGGAGTCATGAGGACATGCCCGGGATCGATCCCCGGGTAATGTCCCATCGTCTCAATGTCAGTCCAGACTGCCGTCCGGTAAAGCAGAAGCGAAGGGGTATGGCCCCCGAAAGACAAAAGGCTGTAAGTGAGGAGATCGAGAAGCTTCAAAAGGCTAACTCCATTCGGGAGGTCCACTACCCCGACTGGTTGGCCAATGTCGTTCTGGTCAAGAAGAGCAATGGCAAATGGAGGATGTGTAATACCCTGTATTTTGTAATATATATTATATAACTAAGACCTTGTGTGTTTCTTTTTATACTTGTATGAGCTTGGCCTTACCCTTGGTATAATTTGGATACCAATCGATTGACAAGTTTTCCAATCGATTGACTTGCTTTGGATACCAATCGATTGAACTTTATCTCAATCGATTGATTGTATCAATCGATTGACACTTATGTCAATCGATTGGAGGCAGCTGGGCAGATTCTTTTGCTCTGGCTGGGGAGAAGCCACGTGAACACTCTCTCCTTATATATACCAGCCCATTTTGGGCGGATTTCTGTTTACAGAAATCAGAGAGAGTGAGAGGGGGGGGTCTTGTGTGTGTATGTTATATATATACACTCATATATATATATATATACACACATATATACATATATTTATTCACACACACACAGATGGACTGAAAGAGAAAGAAAAGGGGAAGAAGAAGAAGACCAGAAAGAAGAAGAAAAGAAGGAGAAAGAGAAGAGAGAAGACAGAGAACTAGAGGAAGAGAGAGAAGCCACCATTGAAGCTCCAAGCTTCATTTCACACAACCAAACGCGCCCTTAACGTCTAAGGTGAGTTCTAAACTCACTTGGTAGCCTTACATTGATGTTATAACTTGTTTTGAATGAAGAAATGGAGAAGAAACCATGTATTCCCGTTAATATGTTGCTGGGCAGTCTTCTCTGTGAAGAAGACAAAGTGTCAATCGATTGACACTATATCAATCGATTGACATCTTTCATGTCTCAATCGATTGACATTTTATGCAATCGATTGACATGGATTGTGATCCAATCGATTGAAATGTTTATCAATCGATTGACACTACTTTTATACCAATCGATTGAACCTTCTTCCAATCGATTGATGCCACTTTTATACCAATCGATTGACATCTATACCAATCGATTGGCAGTTACAGTTTACTGTTTTACTTGTTTAGATAATGTAATAACTGTTTAGTTGTTTATTTACTGTTCAGTATTTCCCAGCATGCTTTATTATTATAATACAGACATGATGACGAGTTAATGCAGCGTAGGGTCGTAGTAACAACAAGAGTAACGGAGAATGTTTATAATGTTAGATAACAGAATAGTTGTGAATCCTTTGGAGTTAACGTTCATTTCATTCAGAGTAGTCGGGCCACATTGGGATTGTCATGTATCGATAATAGAGTTGAACTTAAGTAGGTTTGCTAAGATTCGGGAACCTTGCGTGGGCGGGCTTTGGTCGATCATATGTTCTTAAAAGCGGTAGACAGACGAAGGTGTCTATGACTTGCGGTGAACCGGACCATTTGCCCTAAGATAGCCAGATGATCTAATCATATGTTCTTAAAAGCGGTAGACAGACGAAGGTGTCTATGACATGCGGTGGACCGTGATCACTGGTAGACGTCGCTAAGTCGTGGCATAGAATGATGTACTGTTGTTTAAAGCGTTATATCCCTGACATGCGGTGGACTGTGCATATGTTCTTAAAAGCGGGGGATGGACTAACGTGGTATCCATGACATGCGGTGGACTGTGCATATGTTCTTAAAAGCGGTGGATGAGCAATGGTATGTTATAGAGTTGAACTACTGTCGAGTCTGTCTCCCCTATCTAGACGTGTTATCAGTCTTATAATGAGTAGAACATTAGTAATCGGATAATTGGTTTGATTAAAGGAGTTACCCTTGCTGAATTCTAATTTGGTTACGGCTTATAACTTGTAATAACTTCAATAGTTGATACCCTGTTAGTATCTAACTCACTCGGCTTTCATTAAGCTGACGGCGTTTATGCCGCTGGACATTTCTACGTTCCAGCGCACCCTGGTTATGACTATACAGGTGAAGGGCCTGCATGAGAGGACTACTATGCCGGTGACGGAGTTCCGGTGGAGGATTTTCCCGACGGAGGTCAGACCGAAGAAGACTACTACGCCGAGGACTACCTTTATGCCAACTGAAGACTAAACTAGAATTGTAGTTAATCGTCTTTACTGTTTTAGAACCCTATTTTGTAGTCAGGCATATGTTGCCTTGACATTCGTACTTCCGCTGTTTTATATTTGATTCGAGACTCTGATATGTAATAGTTAGTAACTTCTGCTGACTTTATGTTACGTTGTGATCAGAACCTAGACTTCATTCTTGATTACACTATTACTGCTTGTTGCTTAGTACTGCGTGGTGTGGACAATCATGTGACTTCACCCGTCATTCCCTATGGACCCATAAAGGAAATTTATTTTTCTCTATTTATGCCGTTCCGGGGCGTGACAGGATTTTTGGTATCAGAGCCTAGGTTGTATACCTTTTCGCTCACAGATTGTCCCACACCATCTGGTCCTAGAACCTTGAGATTCTATAGATGAGTATTAAGATTAGTTCTGACTTAAGGTAGTCCCTTTTCAGGTAGCATGGCACCGCCGTTGTTCGTTCCAGATGAGTTTGGAGGATACTATGTGTATGAGAGGAGTATTGCGCCAGCAGATCCAGAGTACTATGCCTGGAAGGTTAGACAGAGAGCTATTGCAGAGACAGAGCGAGACATGCGGATTGAGCAGCAGAGATTTGGGACCCAGGACCCAGAAGTGATACGTCGGGAAATGATCTACCGCAAGGAGACCTTCAAACGCATCGAGGAGGATTCTCTACTGATGTTACGAGACCGTTCTTCATACCAGGTTCTACTTGCACAGGTTAGAGCAGCACCTCCACCCCCACCGGAGGAAGACATGGCTGATGCACCCCCAGCAGATGAGGATCCGGAGGATGATGATGAGCCAGAGGATGACGATGAGGAGATGGAAGATGAAGAGGACGAGGACACTGATGACGAGGAGCCGGAGTATGATCCGGAGGAGGAAGACCCCATGGACCCAGCCGGTATGGACGTGCCAGTTGGCGTAGATATTGTAGTTGCAGAGGGTTATCTGATAGGAGATGATGAGGTAGCCGCAGATGATGACGCAGGTGATGATGCAGTCGTACCAGTCTTACCAGGAGGAGTTATAGCACAGCTAGCAGTTGAGTGGGCTGCAGAGATGGCTGCACATCCCCATGGATTTGAGATTGGAGCACCGGAGTTGGCACAGGCTATGGTACAGGCTGAGGCACTTGCAGCCGCATTTGATGCAGCCCAGGTTGACATGGCCGCTGATGCAGGGGATTTGGGAGCTGTTGTGGAGCATGATGGACCCGAGCTGATCGAGGATGTTGTGATAGAGGATGAGGACATGGTGGATGACGATGACATGGATGAGGATGATGTTTTGTCTGAGGTTGCCCCAGAGGACGAGGCCTCCATCTATGGATCCGATGTGGACAACTTTTGAGTCCAGTACCTTTAAGGGCTTAGACTTTTACGTTTGACTTTAGGACATGTTGTCCACTTACTTTTGACGCTTACATAGGCAGCTATTGACTGTAGCCTTTTTGTATAGGTAGCCACCAGTAGTGGTTTTGTGTATATCTTTCTTTTGTTTAGATCTTGTATAGGATCATGTACCACGCGGTACACAGATGATCTGTTGTGTACTCCGCTGTACATCTTTTGGGTATATATATATGGCAGATCGTTTCTCTTGATTATTCCTGTTATCATCTCATTATTATGTTATGATTGTGATTTTGATGCATGCTATGCTTTCTGTTATTTTAGTACGATCATTTCCCCGAGAAGATTGTCAGCTAATCGTTAGATCCTTCATAGGTACACCTCACACGGATCACTATGGTGGGACCCACAAGGAACCAAGCACGACTGGGAGCACCCATTCCCGAGGGTATGGACCCAACTGGAGTCTTCGAAGCCTTCATGCAACGGATGGAGCACATCGGCGATACCTACAATCATGCCACCAACGACAATGGCAACAACCACTTTGTCCCTCCAAGGCAGACAGGCGATAAGCTGTTGGAACGATTTCGTGGCCTGCGACCCGAAAAGTTCGACGGCATGGCAGAGCCCTGGAAAGCAGAGCAATGGATACGAGAGTTGGAGCTAATCTTTGAAGCCCTGGAGTGCAGTGAGCTTGACAAGAGACGTCTAGCCGCATTTCAACTGACTTACTCCGTCGCGGACTGGTGGGAGGCCGAGAGAGCCACAATTGGGATTGACGCTGCAAGGAGAATGCCTTGGGAAGCATTCAAGACTCGATTTCTCGAGAAGTATTTCCCTGAGGACGAAAGAGACCAACAAGAGAGGAATTTTCTGAGTCTAACCCAAGGAAACTGGATAGTCAGGGAGTATACCACACAATTTGAGCGACTTTCTCGTTTCGCTCCGCACATGATAGACACCTCCGCCAAGAAGGTCAAGCGATTCCACCAAGGACTCAACCCACACCTCCGGCACATGATGATAGGCCATTTGGGCCAGTCATTTGAAGGGATTGTCCGTCTTGCTTCGAGTTTGGAAAAGGATGCTTACCCCGTACAAGGACCACAAGCGAATCGACCTCCACCCAGGACCTTCCAATCAAGGAACTTTCCTGCGCAATCATCAAGGAACAATCAAGGATGGAAACCCCAGACCAACAACTATCAGGGAACTAAGCGCACATGGGATGGGACAAGGAAGCCCCAACCTAATTTTCCTCGACAACAGAATCAGCAGCGAGGACCACCTCAGGCACAGCCCGTCGCCCAGCGACAGAACACTGATGGATGTTTCAACTGTGGAGTGCCCGGACATATTGCAAAGTATTGCACAGCCCCCAAGACCAACCGCCGTAATGACCTCGTCTGCCGCAACTGTAACAAGCCTGGTCACATAAGCAAGGATTGTCGAGCACCACGTGGAGGCTACTATGGAGCGCCTGCTCAAGGACAGGTTAGGGTGAATGCCATCATTCCTGACAATGCAGGGTATAATGCTGAGGAACAGCAGAACTTGGAAGGTACACTCATTTTATTTCACTGTCAAGTTAGAGCTTTGTTTGATACCGGTGCTGCCCGTTCTTTTATAGCTATTAAGATGGTGCGTGATTTGGGTTTGCTACCCCTAGCACTTGAGCCGACCCTTAATGCCGTTTCGCCCTTGGGAGTATCCGTTAAGTTAGGTAAGGTGTGCAAGGATTGTCCCTTGACACTAGAGGATAGGAATCTCCCAGCAGACTTGATAGTCTTGTCAATGTCTGAGTTCGACGTGATCCTAGGAATGGATTGGCTTACTAAGTATGGCGCTAACCTAGATTGTGTTAGTCGGACCATTGTCTTTTCGACGCCTGGTTGTCCACAGATCAGATTTCAGTGCCAACCGTTGAGCGACATGTTTATCACGAGCTACCTATCCACGATTAAGACTTCAAGCACGGGGCTTACTATCAACCAGATCCCCATTATTCAAGACTTTGAAGATGTGTTCCGAAGTATCTCAGGACTTCCGCCGAAGAGAGAGATAGACTTCTGCATTGAGTTAGCACCCGGAACGTTGCCGATTTCCAAGACCCCGTATCGGATGGCGCCAATAGAAATGCTAGAATTGAAGAAGCAAGTTCAGGAACTTGAAGATTTAGGTTTTGTTCGCCCGAGTACATTGCCTTGGGGAGCACCAGTTTTATTTGTGAAAAAGAAGGATGGAGAACTACGACTCTGTATCGACTACAGGGAGTTGAATAAAGTCACGATCAAGAATAAGTATCCACTTCCCCGGATAGACGACCTGTTCGATCAACTGCAAGGATCAAGGATACTCTCAAAAATCGATTTGCGTTCAGGATACCATCAATTGCTAGTTCAACCGAAAGATATACCAAAAACTGCCTTCAGGACGAGATATGGACACTACGAATTTCTAGTGATGTCTTTTGGATTGACTAATGCCCCGACAGTATTCATGGACCTAATGAATAGAGTATTCAGACCCTATCTGGATCAATTCATTATAGTATTCATCGACGACATTCTAGTTTATTCAAGGACGGAAGAAGAACATAAGAAGCATCTACAAATTGCTCTACAGACTCTCAGAGACAATAGTCTGTATGCGAAATTCAGCAAATGTGAATTCTGGCTTCAGGAAGTTAAATTCCTGGGACATGTGATATCACAGGATGGGATTTCCGTAGACTCATCTAAGATCGATGCAGTCTTGAGCTGGAACAGGCCAACCAACGCGACCGAAGTTAGGAGTTTTCTAGGATTGGCCGGGTATTACCGGAAATTTGTGGAAGGATTCTCTAGAATCGCTGGACCGTTGACAAGCCTGACTAGGAAGGAGACGAGGTATGAATGGACTGATAGACATGAGGATGCATTTCGGGAATTGAAGGAGAGACTAACCTCAGCACCCGTACTTGCGATACCTAAGAGTGGTGAACAATTCATAATCTATAGTGATGCATCACACCAAGGACTTGGTTGTGTGCTAATGCAAGAGGGGAATGTCATCGCATACGGATCAAGACAATTGAAGCCGCATGAGAAGAACTATCCGACGCACGACTTAGAACTAGCCGCAATCGTGTTCGCCCTGAAGATTTGGAGACACTATTTGTATGGAGAAAAGTTCGACTTGTTCTCAGATCACAAGAGTTTAAGGTACCTGTTCTCTCAAAAGGAGTTGAACATGCGACAACGGAGGTGGATGGAACTACTCAAGGACTACGACTTCTCTTTGCAATACCACCCGGGTAAAGCAAATGTTGTAGCCGACGCTCTGAGCCGGAGGCCACGCCTTTTGGTTGCTTCGATTTTGATTAGAGAATGGCGAGCATTGGAGACGTTAGCCGAGTTCGACCTTCGACCAGTGGAATTAGGAGAAGGACAACACTTTGGATGTCTTGTTGTACAACCGACTCTCATCAGCCGCATCTTGGAAGCTCAACAGTCGAACGAGGATTTAAAGTTATGGTTTGCCAAGATGTCCGCAAAGGAACCCGAGATATGGAGTATTAGCACGGATGGGGCACTCAGATGCAAAGGTAGACTCTGTGTGCCAAATGACGATGGACTCAGGAAGAACATTCTGGACGAAGCACACAAGTCAAGGATGACTGTCCACCCAGGAGGAAACAAGATGTATAAGGACTTGAAGAGAAACTTCTGGTGGGAAGGAATGAAGCGAGAAGTGGCCGAGTATGTATCGCAATGTCTCATTTGCAAACAAGTAAAGGCAGAGCATCAGAAACCACCTGGACTCCTACAACCGCTGCCGATTCCCCAATGGAAATGGGAGCATATCACCATGGATTTTGTGGTTGGATTGCCGAAATCTCAACAAAACCACGACGCTATTTGGGTAATAGTGGATCGACTCACCAAGTCAGCACATTTTATCGCCTACAGCATGACGCACCCTGTTGAAAGATTGAGCCGGATGTATCTGCAGCAAGTTGTGCGACTGCACGGTGTACCTGTCTCAATAGTTTCAGATCGAGATTCACGCTTTACCGCAGAATTCTGGAAGAGCCTTCAGACAGCAATGGGAACTTCATTGAATTTGAGTTCAGCCTTTCACCCACAGACAGACGGTCAGACAGAACGAGTCAATCAAGTGATGGAGGATATGTTGCGAGCCTGTGTCATTGAATTCGAGAGTTCATGGGAGACGCATCTACCTTTGATCGAGTTTGCCTACAACAACAGCTACCACACGAGCATAGGGATGGCACCGTTTGAAGCCTTGTATGGAAGACCTTGCCGATCGCCGCTATGTTGGGCCGAAGTCGGAGATACTCAACTACTTGGGCCCGAGATGATTCGAGAAACTAGCGAAAAGATCCAGATTGTACGAGAGAAGATGAAGACAGCGCAATCTAGACACAAGAGCTATGCCGACAAGCGACGGAAAGATCTAGAGTTTGCAGTTGGAGATCATGTACTACTTAAAGTCTCGCCAGTTCGAGGTATCATCAGATTCGGACAGAAAAGAGGCAAGCTATCGCCGCGATTCATCGGACCGTTCGAGATCCTAGAACGTGTTGGGAAGGTTGCTTATCGACTTGCGTTGCCGCCAAAGATGTCAGGAGTGCACAACGTTTTCCACATCAGCATGTTGAGGAAATGTGCCCATAACCCAACGCACGAGATCAGTTTTGAAGATATCGAGGTGAACGAGAACGTGACATACAATGAAGGACCAGTGCGTATTCTAGACCGAGGAGTGAAGAAGCTCAGAAACAAGGAGATTCCGCTAGTGAAGGTTCAGTGGAAGCACCACGACGAAGGAGAAGCTTCATGGGAGCTGGAGTCGGAGATGCAAGAGAAGTTTCCATTTTTGTTTTAACCCAGTTTATTTCGGATTTCGGGGACGAAATCTTTTATGAGTGGTGGATGATGTAATACCCTGTATTTTGTAATATATATTATATAACTAAGACCTTGTGTGTTTCTTTTTATACTTGTATGAGCTTGGCCTTACCCTTGGTATAATTTGGATACCAATCGATTGACAAGTTTTCCAATCGATTGACTTGCTTTGGATACCAATCGATTGAACTTTATCTCAATCGATTGATTGTATCAATCGATTGACACTTATGTCAATCGATTGGAGGCAGCTGGGCAGATTCTTTTGCTCTGGCTGGGGAGAAGCCACGTGAACACTCTCTCCTTATATATACCAGCCCATTTTGGGCGGATTTCTGTTTACAGAAATCAGAGAGAGTGAGAGGGGGGGTCTTGTGTGTGTATGTTATATATATACACTCATATATATATATATACACACATATATACATATATTTATTCACACACACACAGATGGACTGAAAGAGAAAGAAAAGGGGAAGAAGAAGAAGACCAGAAAGAAGAAGAAAAGAAGGAGAAAGAGAAGAGAGAAGACAGAGAACTAGAGGAAGAGAGAGAAGCCACCATTGAAGCTCCAAGCTTCATTTCACACAACCAAACGCGCCCTTAACGTCTAAGGTGAGTTCTAAACTCACTTGGTAGCCTTACATTGATGTTATAACTTGTTTTGAATGAAGAAATGGAGAAGAAACCATGTATTCCCGTTAATATGTTGCTGGGCAGTCTTCTCTGTGAAGAAGACAAAGTGTCAATCGATTGACACTATATCAATCGATTGACATCTTTCATGTCTCAATCGATTGACATTTTATGCAATCGATTGACATGGATTGTGATCCAATCGATTGAAATGTTTATCAATCGATTGACACTACTTTTATACCAATCGATTGAACCTTCTTCCAATCGATTGATGCCACTTTTATACCAATCGATTGACATCTATACCAATCGATTGGCAGTTACAGTTTACTGTTTTACTTGTTTAGATAATGTAATAACTGTTTAGTTGTTTATTTACTGTTCAGTATTTCCCAGCATGCTTTATTATTATAATACAGACATGATGACGAGTTAATGCAGCGTAGGGTCGTAGTAACAACAAGAGTAACGGAGAATGTTTATAATGTTAGATAACAGAATAGTTGTGAATCCTTTGGAGTTAACGTTCATTTCATTCAGAGTAGTCGGGCCACATTGGGATTGTCATGTATCGATAATAGAGTTGAACTTAAGTAGGTTTGCTAAGATTCGGGAACCTTGCGTGGGCGGGCTTTGGTCGATCATATGTTCTTAAAAGCGGTAGACAGACGAAGGTGTCTATGACTTGCGGTGAACTGGACCATTTGCCCTAAGATAGCCAGATGATCTAATCATATGTTCTTAAAAGCGGTAGACAGACGAAGGTGTCTATGACATGCGGTGGACCGTGATCACTGGTAGACGTCGCTAAGTCGTGGCATAGAATGATGTACTGTTGTTTAAAGCGTTATATCCCTGACATGCGGTGGACTGTGCATATGTTCTTAAAAGCGGGGGATGGACTAACGTGGTATCCATGACATGCGGTGGACTGTGCATATGTTCTTAAAAGCGGTGGATGAGCAATGGTATGTTATAGAGTTGAACTACTGTCGAGTCTGTCTCCCCTATCTAGACGTGTTATCAGTCTTACAATGAGTAGAACATTAGTAATCGGATAATTGGTTTGATTAAAGGAGTTACCCTTGCTGAATTCTAATTTGGTTACGGCTTATAACTTGTAATAACTTCAATAGTTGATACCCTGTTAGTATCTAACTCACTCGGCTTTCATTAAGCTGACGGCGTTTATGCCGCTGGACATTTCTACGTTCCAGCGCACCCTGGTTATGACTATACAGGTGAAGGGCCTGCAGGAGAGGACTACTATGCCGGTGACGGAGTTCCGGTGGAGGATTTTCCCGACGGAGGTCAGACCGAAGAAGACTACTACGCCGAGGACTACCTTTATGCCAACTGAAGACTAAACTAGAATTGTAGTTAATCGTCTTTACTGTTTTAGAACCCTATTTTGTAGTCAGGCATATGTTGCCTTGACATTCGTACTTCCGCTGTTTTATATTTGATTCGAGACTCTGATATGTAATAGTTAGTAACTTCTGCTGACTTTATGTTACGTTGTGATCAGAACCTAGACTTCATTCTTGATTACACTATTACTGCTTGTTGCTTAGTACTGCGTGGTGTGGACAATCATGTGACTTCACCCGTCATTCCCTATGGACCCATAAAGGAAATTTATTTTTCTCTATTTATGCCGTTCCGGGGCGTGACAGGATGTGTGTGGACTTCACCGACCTCAACAAGGCTTGCCCCAAGGACTGTTATCCGCTGCCCAGGATAGACCTCCTTGTCGATTCAACGGCAGGCCACTCACTCCTCTCGTTCATGGACGCCTACTCGGGGTACAATCAAATCAGCATGCACCCCGGGGATGAAGAGAAGACGGCGTTCATCACCGACCAAGGCACGTACTGTTACAAAGTTATGCCCTTCGGCCTCAAGAATGCTGGGGCTACATATCAACGCCTGGTCAATTTTATGTTCAGAGACCTCATCGGAAAATCCATGGAGGTATACGTGGACGATCTCTTGGTCAAGAGCCGGGAGAAGATCGACCACCTTGAGCATCTGACCGGGGCCTTCAGCATTTTGAGAAAGTTCAGGATGAGGTTGAACCCGGCCAAATGCACCTTTGGGGTGTCGTCCGGGAAGTTCCTCGGCCATCTAGTCAGCAGACGGGGGATCGAAGCAAACCCCGACAAAATCCAGGCTATCATCAACATGCGATCACCTAAGTCAACAAAAGAAGTTCAAAGCTTAGCCGGACGGGTGGCCGCACTGAATAGATTCGTTTCCAGAGCAACTGACCGTTGCCTACCATTCTTCAAAATCCTCCGTAAAGCTTTTCAATGGTCGGAGGAGTGCGAGGAGGCGTTCCAGGAACTTAAGAAATACCTGGCCTCTCCACCTTTACTCACGACACCTACGGCCGGAGAGGAACTATTCCTTTACCTGGCAGTGTCACCATCGGCAGTCAGCTCAGCACTTGTTCGGGAAGAGCACGGGATACAGTTCCCAGTGTATTACACAAGCCGAGCGCTGCAAGGCGTGGAAAGCCGGTACTCCCGCATCGAGAAACTGGCCTTCGCCCTCATTACCTCGGCCCGAAGGCTCCGCCCGTACTTCCAGTCCCATGCCATCGTAGTACTGACAGACCAATCTCTCCGCAAAATCCTCTCTCGGTCGGACACATCCGGAAGGCTCGTCAAATGGGCTTTGGAACTGGAGGAGTTCGAGGTAACTTACAGACCGCGGACGGCCATCAAGGGACAAGCCGTCGCAGATTTTTTGGTAGAGTTTACTTATCCTGAAAACCCGATCGAAGAACCCGAGCCTCCGGCCTTACCGCCCGGATTGCTCGCCGGCATCCCCACTTGGATATTACATGTAGATGGCTCCTCCAACCGGCAGGGCAGCGGAGCCGGAATTATCCTGACCACCCCTGATGGCGTCCAGCTTGAATATGCTTTGAGATTCGGGTTTCGTGCCTCCAACAACGAGGCCGAGTACGAAGCCCTCCTGGTCGGGCTGCAATTAGCTGTTTCGATGAGTGCACAACAGGTCGAAAGCTACAGCGACTCCCAACTCGTGGTCAATCAGGTAAACCAAGAATACGAAGCACGGGAAGATAGCATGATGGCCTACTTAGCCCTCGTCCGAACAGCATCCAAACAACTCCAAGGATTTTCCATCACTCGAATACCTAGAGAAGAAAACACCAGGGCTGACCGGATCGCCCGCCTCGCATCGTCGGCTGAGTCAGACTTGCCCGGGATAAGGATACAATTCCTACCCGAGCCAAGTGTGATCAACTCAGAAGGCATGGAGGTCGACCCGGTCACTCTGGGACCCAGCTGGATGGATCCAATCATGACTTTCTTGACGACAGGAAGGCTACCGGACGAGAAAGAGGAGGCAAGACGGGTCAAGTACCGAGCATCACGATATCATGTCCTCGACGGTGTCCTTTATAAAAGGGGGTTCACCATCCCGTACCTTCGTTGTGTCCATCCTACGCAAGTTCAAGCAATACTGTACGAAATTCACGAAGGCGTGTGCGGGAACCACGTAGGGAGTCGGACACTCTCAAGAAAGGCCCTACTACAGGGGTACTATTGGCCAACCATGGCCCGGGATTCGCAGGAGTACGTTCGAAGGTGTGACAAGTGCCAACGGTACTCTCCCATGATAAATCAACCAGGAGAACTTCAGACACCGGTCCAAAGCCCTTGGTCATTCGCCCAATGGGGAATCGACATCGTTGGTCCCTTCCCAACAGGGAAGGGGCAGGTCAAGTTTGCTGTGATAGCCGTTGACTACTTCACAAAGTGGGCAGAGGCCGAGCCCCTGGCAACAATAACCGAGAGGAAGATGGAACATTTTGTGGAGAGAAATATCCTTAGCAGGTTCGGTATTCCGCGAGTCCTGATTAGCGACAATGGAAGACAGTTTGATACACCCGTCTTTAGACAGTTCTGCTCGGACTACGGAATATTGAACCATTACTCCTCTCCTGAGCACCCACAAGCTAATGGTCAGGCCGAAGTAACCAACCGCACGATCTTGCAGTCGATTAAGACGAGGCTCGAAGGTGCCAAAGGCCTGTGGGCCGACAAACTCCCAGCCCTTCTGTGGGCCTACCGCACCATACCCCGGGCGGCAACAGGCGAAACCCCCTTTTCCTTGACTTATGGTTTCGAGGCAGTAGTCCCCACGGAGCTCGGGCTACCCAGATACCGGGTGGCCACCTTCAATGACCCAGATAATGGAGAGGCCCTCAGGACGGAACTAGACCTGATCGAGGAGAAAAGAGACCAAGCTTATCTCAAGGTGGCAGCTTACAAGCAAAGGGTCTCGCGATACTACAATAGTAAGGTGAAGCATCGTAGTTTCCAGGTTGGGGACCTCGTCCTTAAGGCAGTGAATCAGTCTACCAGAGTCCCAAGTCATGGGAAGTTGGGAGCAAACTGGGAAGGACCGTATATAGTAACTCAGGTCAACCGACCGGGAACCTACTGGCTACAGAGCATGGACGGACATGATCTCACCCATCCTTGGAACGTACAACACCTCCGAAAGTATTATCAATAGCATCTGACTACAGGGAGTAGTACTGTAGGAATAATCTTCTCTTGTAGCTCGACCTGAGCAACCGTTACGAATTATTGTTTCTTGAATAAAATTGATAGTTTGTCTTAAAAGAATTACTCCAGAGCCACAAAAGACCTCGGGCCTAACCCCGAGGCACAAAAGACCTCGGGCCTAACCCCGAGGCACAAAAGGACCCTGCGACCACCCATGTCCCAGGTCGGTTTCCTATGGTTGACCCCCAGCACGCCCCCGCCTTAACAGGAATCCCGGGGGCAAGAGGGTTCCATACCTAAACAGGAAATTAACTAAAGTTTTGCCTAGGTCCAGCCAACGACGGGGCTGAACCCCTAGGTGGCCGACAATGGCTAGCTTCAAACGCTCCTGCAACCACCCATGTTCCAGGTCGATTTCCTGCGGCCATTCAGCCCTACACTCCCGCACTCCTGCCTTAGCAAAATGCTTGGGGGGCGGGGGGCAGGGGGCAAGGGCACAAAGGGCAATGCTAAGGCCAAAACAGGGAATTATACCATCCGACTAGGTGTTCTGTGGGTTACGGTCCTAAAGCATTTGCTAAGGCAGATGTTAGGTCGGCCAAAGTCGTACGGATACTAGCAAAAGATAAAAGCATAGCACAACAAAATTAACGGAAGGATGACCTCAAGGGCCTTTTCATTAATTAAAATGAATGTACAAAGCTTGGGGGGCAATTGTAGTAGCCTCCCCGAAAAGTAAAAATCTGCAAATAATAAAAAACGAACAAGCAGGAAGGAGAGACAGGGAAGTCAGTTCTCCGCATTGATCACGTTCTCGATCTCCCCGGCCTGTTCCCCCGGAATGGCAAGTCCCTCCTCCGCTAAGCCTCCCTCCGGGGTAAGCTCGGTGGCCTCAGCAACGACCACAGGATCTCCAATGGCCGCCAGCCCCTCACCAGCGGCTGGAGCTTCACCGACTCTGGGATCCTCACCAATGTCCCAGTAATCCGAGTCAATCCCCACGTAGGCCGAGAGGACCCATTCGGGGTGGTCCCGGGCTACCCGCCGCTTCAGATCCTCATAACCTTGGAAGAAGCCATCGTCAAAAGCTCCCTCCAAGGCCTCTGCGGCAGGCGCCTCGGTCACCGCTTTAGCCTGGGCTTCGGCTGCCGCGATAAGGGCTCGGGAAGCCTCCAGCTCGGCCAAAGCCGCTGCCAGGTTCGACTGGGCCGCCCCTAAGCTCAAGGCCAGCGACTTCGTCTTGCTCGTCTCTACGGCCAGGGCAGCCTTCGCTGTTTGAAGCTCTTTCCGCTCCTTCGAAAGGGCGGCCTCAGAGGCGATCACCTTCTCGGCCAGGGATGAATGGACGGATTCAGATCCCGCAGCTATGCAGCCAACCTACAGCAAGAGAATGCACATCGGTTAAACAAGTGATAAGTACAGGGCAAGCCCACGTTTAAACAAAAAAGCAGGGCACTCACCAGGTGGGAGACGCTATATAGCCATCCTTGGATCCCTTGGGGGGATAGCTCGGCACACGCTGTCACCTGGCTTGGCGCGAGGCAGGGCCTAAGCCTCTCCCGGGCCTCGTCATGCCCGCCCGGGGGCAAACCCGACGGAATGTCAGCCCTGGGCGCGGGCTCTTCAACAGCCGGCCTGGGAGGAGCCGATGCCCCCACGGGATCTGGACGGGTATTGGTCCCATGGCGAATGCCCCTGAGCGGGCGGTCGCCGCCTGGAACCTCGGTGGCCGGCCTTTTTCCTTGGGCGATTGCCACCCGAGCGGCAGCAGTGGCGGCAGCGGCGTCCTGTCTCTCCCGCAGCTGATCCAAGTTGCGTTTGGGAGCCATTTCTGTAGAAACAAAGATCGTACGATCAGAGGTGCAAGGGGCAGAAATAGTACAAGTACATGTTACTGGGATACTTACCAGGGATGATGGGTGTAAAGCTGGGGGCCGGAATAGGCGGCTCAGGGGAATGGCTAGCGATAAACCCTCCCGACCGGGACAGCACGTTCCAGATGCTGGTGGGCAACTTCGCTAGCTTCAAGATCCTGGCCTGGCACGCCTCAGGAATTTCTGGGGGTTTAGCTGAGCCCGCTGTAAACAAAAAAGAAAACTGGTCAACAATCCACTATGTTCCGGATAGATCGAGATAGCAGATAAGGTCGGAAGGGCGGTCTTACCCCTCAACTCCCTGGCCCAGGATGTCCTCAGCTGGATCCCCGGAGCCATGTCACAGAGACGAAGGGTAGACACCTGGAAAAATTTCCCCTTCCACCCTTTATTATTACTAGGGCAGTTGTCGATGATTTTCCTGCCCGGACGGGCAGAAAACGAGAAAAACCCCAACTCATTATGCACAGGGAATGGCCGGTGAGCCCAGAGGAACTCCTGTAGGGTAAGATCATACCCGAACGCTTGGGGCCACAATGATATACACCCCATCAAGAACCTCCACCCGTTGGGAGCCAACTGACCGGGAGCGATGTCCAGAAAGATCAACATGTCCCGAGCCACCGGGTGAAGCGGAAGTCGGAGGCCCGCCATCATAGCGTCCTCAAATAGGGTGACAAACCCTGACTGATATAGGTGCGCGCCGTCGGAATTTACGGCTAGGGCGCAACCGTCAGGAAGGGAGTACCTCTCCCTGATCCGGCGAAGGTCTCCAGAGTGAAGAACAGAAGAAGTGGACTCACAAGCGAAGACCGTGCGGTCGGTCCCCTCAGGCAGCTCGTCGCCTGAACCCCTCGAAACGGAGGCGACAGGGGCCTCCTACGAAGACTGACTACTGGACAGACGAATGGGGATCCAGGCCCCGCTTTGGTGGTCGGACGGGGATTCCGGGAGCTGGCCTAGGCTAGCACCGGGGGACCCTGACCGATACTGCTCACTCTCCGATCTCGACGCGGAATTGAAGCCGGAGTGCTCCATCTCTGGCCCTCCGGCAGGAAGGAACTGACACAAAGGACGACTTGCGAAGGGATCGGAAACCCCAAACCTGATATACAGGGGGGGCAGGGTTACTAACCTGAATGGTAGCGAGTAGATACTCCTCAGCACCAGGTAGCACTCTCTCAGAACAACGCAAGGAACACCCGTCCGGTTCAGGTGAGTTAGGGTTCCACCTGACTCGAAAAACGCACCGAATCTAAGAAGGAAGAAATCCCACTCCCGCTCAAACCCCACAAGGTTCTTTCTCTCCAGTTTCGCTTCGAAAGGAAAAAGGAACGGGGAAGAGAGGAAAGAAAGATCAGAAAGAAGAGAATCAGGAAGGTGCGCAGGAGGTAGGGCGAGTGCTCCTTATATAAAGACCTCGAACGGCCCAGATCAGAACAGATCCAGCGGTCCAGAAGATATCCCGCCCAAAACCGTCGCTTCGGTCACGTGAGGGGTCGCCTCAAAAGGCGCGCACATTAAATGCACGAAAGGACGGTTCCATTAGTTTGCGAGCGGTTCGGTTACTCCCACGTCCTCATCCGTTAGGATCTAACCTGACCAATGATTGGTTGACACGTGGTAGCAGCAGTCCAGGCCCGAGCCACAGCCCGGGCACATTTGCGAGCTGGTCGGGTATTAACCTCACAGAGTTGTATAGAATTGATACACAGTTCAAAGGGCTTGATGAAGGAAAAAGATGGCCTCAGGGACCTTTTTATTTCTATAAAAGGAGAACTGTACAAAGACGGGAGCAATTATAATAGCCTTCCCGGTAAAGAAGAAGAAGAAAAAATATATATATATGCAAACAAAAAGTGCCCTTAAGGTCCTTGGCCCTTCAAAGCCTTGACCTCCTCCTCCAAGGCCGCCACCTTTGCCACCAGCCCTTCAACGGCGATCTCCAGAGCGTGGACGTCCACCCCCCGCAGGGCGGAGTCCATCTGCAGTTCGTCACCCGCCTTCTCCACCGCCTGCAAGCGTTTTTCCATGTTCACGAGAGAGAAGTCCGACCATGAGCCAGGCATGCGGGGACTGGCGAATGTTTCCGGCCGGCTCCTCTTCGGTGGGGGCTGAGATTCTTCTTCGACCTGTTTCTCCTTGCCCTTCCTGGACGGGCCCGGTGGCGGGCTTACATCCTCAGATGAGGAGGAATCACTGCTGGTGGACAAGGTGACCGGCCCCTCGGGTTGGCCCGCCCGGCTAGCGGGGCGCGCCCCGTTCGCCATGGATCGGGTGTAGCGGCGCGACCCAGAAGCCATAGCGGCAGGGGCTGCCGAAGAAGGTCCGGCAACCGCGTTCTCCGCAGGTCTCCCTTTCAAATAGGAGAACGACATACCGGCCTCAATGGCTTGGTCGAACGCCTCCATGTCATCCTCGGAAGGGACGACTCCACGAAGGGCGGTGAAAGCCTGTTTGCAGTGGTCGGGATTATAATCCGCAGGAGGGCAGAGACCGTCATTCTCCAGCAGTTACCGGCAACCAGGACCCAAGGGTACCGTTGCCAGTTCTTGTTCGAGAAGTCTAGACCTCGGACAAGATCTTTTCCCTCAGTCTTGGGGCGGAAGTAGGGGCCTCCGTTGTCAATGCTCAGTATATAACACCTCGCGACGTCGGCGGCCCGGAGAAATAACCCCAGTCGCTCGTTCAGCGCTGCAATCCCCCATAAGAGGCGGGCAACGTTTGGTCGGCATTTGTGTAGTGGAATATGCAACCCCTGAAGAAGGTCGCAGAAGGAGACCGGCAGAGGAAAGCGTAATCCCACGATGAGCAGCAGATAGCTGCTGATGAGGAAGAAAGGAGGGGCTACTTCTTCTCCTTCAACGAATGGACGGATCACCACGTCCTCGGGAACTTGGCAATCTTCTCGAAATGCCTTAAGCCCCTCGGCTGATGTTAGGTCAATGTGTGAGGCCATTTGATGCAGATGAGAGTTTGGAAAAGCAAAGACCGCAGAGGAAAGGGGGCTCGGAGAGTTTGCTCAGGCGACTCAGCTGATGTTGTGTAGTGAAGAAGCAAGGATAAATAGTGCTCCTTATATAAGCAGCACGAACGGTTGGGATCCAATCTGATCGAATGGTTCACGTACTCTCCCGCCGAAACTGTCGTTTCGGGCACGTGGGGCGTCGCCTCAGAAAGCGTGAGCATTAAATGTGGGACGTGATGGTTTGGCTGCCAGCTGGACGATTCAGTTACTTCTTAAACTGGATGCTTTGAGCCCGAACTATACTTGTAACCAGTAGGCACGTGGCATCGGGGATCTTAGGCCTGCACAGCTACCGCTCGGTCCTTGCGCCGCCGGGTCGTTCCATGTCAGCCGTGGTCCGGCGGGGGGCCTAACCCTTTCCCGGACGGTCTGTGAAGGGCGTTCTTAATTTTCCAATCTCAGCTGACAAAGCGTCATCTCAGCTCTGAAAATGGGGGGCAGCTGATATGTCCAGAAATATCTTGTAATTGCTTAACTGCCACGTGTTCAGCTAATGACCCGGAGAAGCCGGATTTGAGGCATGGAGCCCACGCTCCCGAGGGATACTGCCGTTGCCGACTGGGATACTCGGGCGGTCGTAGTAAGGCCCCGAGGATCACGGCATCAATCACGTTTCCCATCAATTCGTTACACAGCTGTCACTCTATCAAGAGAATCAGTGGTTTCCTTAACTACTTAGGAAACTCACCAAATATTGGGCAAATCTATTGTGATTAGATTAGGCTTCCTAATCTAATAAAACTTACCATGTAAGGGTGGACTCTTGCACTTATAAAAGAGCCCACCTACCCTCTCAAGAGGGGGAGGATATCAACTCTCTAAGCATAAAAACTCATATTAGAGAAATCACCAAGAGACACGCATACACCCGGCCGGTATTACTGGTAGTGCCGCCCTATTTTGTTGGCTCACCAGGCCCGCTGGTGATCTGCTAGTGAACGCGCACAGACGCAACCGTGGACGTAGGTCACCTCATTAACGGGGCCGAACCACATACAAACCTTCTTTGATCTTGTTTCCTTCTTAAGTCGCTCTCACCAATTTTCGGCATCATCAGGGCTTATTTAATCTAAGACTTAGGTGACAACAAACATACATATATATATATATATATTAACCTATAGTTATAAAATTAAATGACTACAATATTGAAATACGAAATATTAATATACGATGTCAGATTTAAAATTGAGCAACGACTAAGATATAATATGTCTTATAGTTATGATTCAGCGATAACCAATATATAATAAAACTATAATATTAACATACAAGGTCTGGCTTAAAAATTAGGAAATTTCATTAATAAGGCAGTACGGATTTTGCAGGTACTACATGGTTGCTTGGGATGATTCAAAAACCCAGTGTTTAGGGTTGGGATGATAAAACAAGATCAAGTTCACTATCGTTTTTTATTTTTTCTTTAGCTCTTGCACATTAGTTCTTTAGCTCTTGCACAACCCAGTGGACTGATTCTCGATTTGGTAGAGTGATTAAGCATGAGAAGAATTACTTATGCTCATATTTGTATTAAAGTTGATGCTAAAGTTGAGTTGATTAAGCATTTTGAAATTGAAACTAGAGTAATGCTACATACACAACCTATTTCACAATTGCACATCTTGGCCATTAATTTCGATGGGCTCCATGAGGATCTCACATGGGTCCTGCACAAGACCTACTAAAATTAATGGTCAAGATGTCCTGATTGTGAAATAGGTTGTGTGCGTAGCATTTTTGTTGAAACTATTTGCCCTTTTTTTTTTTCTGGTAAAGTTGACTTAATTAGAATTGATATTGATTACCATTGGACTCCCAGTAGATGTGGAAAGTGCAAGTCTTTTAGCCATGATTGCAATGTGATTGCTCTTCCTACCAAAGTCATATAAAATTGAAAGAATTACCATCTAAACAATGGGTTGTAGTTGGAAACAAAGACAGTGCTACGATTTAGGAGCAAAATCAAGCAATATATTTCCCCTTAAGCAAAGGGGGGCCTTGCCTCATGAAAAGGACTCAAAGGCCCGTTGTGAGGCAGATCTCAACATGCAAGTACCAATCTCTGGTGATAATTAGGACGAGGAAACAAATGTGATTACTAGAATTGTTATTGATAACAATCATGGGAACAACAGAGCAGGTGCTGAGACCTAAGTTTTGAATATATTCAAATCTTTGGTTGAAGAATAAGTAGTAGCAAAAGATATTGAAGAAGAGGAAGAAGATGGAGTTGAAGTTGTCCAAGTGGATGTTGATGGATCTTCAGATTATGGAAGGGAAGATGATTCTTCTGGTGCTTCTAGTAGTTACCATCTTAGCCCAAGGAAATCTCAGCTTTAGAGTAAGAACAAGAGAAATAGCAGAAGAATAGGAAAAAACCCAGCCCTAAACGAAAGTAGGACTTCCCCTACTTTCCTTTAGTAGGCCTGTTATGGTAGCTAGCTACATTTGGTTTAGTTCCTTAATTCCTTTTTTTTTTTTTTTTTTTTGCTTCCATCTGTGTAATCTACCATGTATTTTGAGCTTATTTGTCTATCCTGGGGGTATGTCCCTTATACTTTGTACATCTTTCTTTTTTGTTAATTAACCATTTTCCCTAAAAAAAAAGAAAAAAAGAAAAAAAAAAGACATGTTCACTTACCCCCTGTTTGGTATGGCACAAAGTAGAATAGAATTCATTTGCAATTCTATTTTGTGGAATTCTTGTGTTTGGTATGACACAAAACAAGAAATGAATTCATTTTGAATTCTACCCAATTCTTGTTTTGGGCTGTTTACAAATCCGACCAAAAATGGTCGGATTTGGTGAGAATTCAGTCTCAGAATGTGTTTTTCCCAAAATACCCCCAAATCTACTTCGTCTTCTTCGTTCTTCTTCGTCCTCTCTTCTGCGTTCTTCTTCTTCGTTCTTCAACTGATCTTCGTTCTTCTTCGTTCTTCGTTCTTCTTCTTCTTCGATCTCTTTGTTCTTCGTTCTTCTTCTTCTTCGATCTCTTCGTTCTTCGTTCTTCTTCGTCCTTTCTTCTGATCTCTTCTTCTGCGTTCTTCATCTGATCTCTTCGTTCTTCGTTCTTCTTCTTCTTCGATCTCTTCGTTCTTCGTTCTTCTTCTTCTTCGATCTCTTCGTTCTTCGTTCTTCTTCATCCTTCTTCTGAACTCTTCTTCTTCTTCTCATCTGATCTTCTCTTCTTCTTCTTCTTCTTCTTCTTCTTCGTCGTCCTCGTCCTCATCTGGTCTGGTCAAGATTAGGGTATGTATGGGTATTTTGGGAAATAGCCACAATTCTTTCAATTCTATTCTTTTCATTTCTGTTTGAAACCAAACAGGAGAATTGAAATTGCAAATCAATTCTATTCTTTTCTTTTCTATTCTTTTCTGTTCAATTCAATTCTATTCTATTTTACAATCATACCAAACGGACTGTTAATAACTACAGAACTGATTTTGAACCTTACCAAACAACCACCATAAGGCAGAAGTGTCAAATTCATCATTTTCATGTTCGTCTAAGAGCAACTCCAATCAAATTACTCATAGTCACTTTCTAGCTATTTTGGAGAACCATAGTGCATTTTTGGAGCTCCAACGGGTTTCCCCAAATGTTTCTCCATTTTGGGGAACTCTTTTTTGGTTCTCTACATTTGAGGAAAGAGAGGGTGAATATGGGTAATTATCCATAAATATAATAATAAAAAATAATACATAGCGTATTCATTTAAGGAGAGAGAGAGAGAGAGAGAGAGAGAGAGAGCATTAAAATTTTCAACTTTTGTATACAAAATTAATTTAATAATGTAAACCTCCTTACAATGGAGAACATGGTTGGAGTTGGGAGCTTAAAAGTGATTAGCTAAAATATATATATATATATATATATTTGCTATTTTGGCTAAAAATTAGAGAAATTTTAGGTAATGTGGTTGGAAATGCTCTAGAGAAAATGTTAATTCTTAGTATCATCCATGTGTTGACACGTTAATGGATGAGATCTAAATAAAAATGTTAATGGTTTTAGATTCATCTTCATCAAATTTAAATACTTAATCTGTCTCAAATTAAGAGTCTTTTATTCTATTTAACAGGTTAGAGCATTTTTGCTCACCCAAAATTTGGTACACCAATGCTCACCCAAGCATCCCATTGGCCAATGCAGTGGGGCCCAGGATTAAACAAATATTGTTTAATATTGTTTAATCTTGGGCCCCACGGCATTGGCCAATGGGATGCTTGGGTGAGCATTGGTGTATCAAATTTTGAATGAGCAAAAGTATTTTCTTAACAGGTTCAATGTACTTTAGCTACATATTCTCCAAGTTAACGTTTAGTTACATTAACTCTCACACACTAGGATTTGTTTTTGATAATAACACACACTAGGATTTTTAACTTTTATGGGAGTGACAGTAGAGATTAAAAATTTAAAAAGGACATTAAAAATTGAAATTTTTTACCATAATAAAGAAATTTCTTAAAATGTTAGAATTCCGAAAAGAGAGTATTGATTAATTGGGTAAGGTCCACTTAGATTTCCATTTGTTGACATCTAGTGATTTTTATATGGCAAGTGTATAGTGAGCAATTTCTCATATGAGAAGGCGAGTTTGAATCGTTAGATGAGAATCTGGCAATAAAACATCTCCAAATTCTTGAGAATTTTATGGCTAGATTCTCATCCAACGGTTAAAACCCGTCTTCTTACATGAGAAGCTTCTCACAATAGTGCATTTGATTGAAATAATGGAAAATCCAGAAATGTTGGGATGTCCAAAAATGCAATAATACTAGAAGAGGAATGCTATGCTTTCCAAATTTAGTATTCGAAAATGATTCTTAAACAGATGTGCAGTGGTCAGTACACCTACATGATTTTAATTGGAGAATGGTCCTCTACTGAGATGCTGAAGTCTACTTTTGGGGTCAATGACATAGGCCGCCTACAGCTCTTACTCATTTGTAATGTATCAAAGGATATGGGCCTTCAGCTCTTACTTATTTGTATACAGGCCCAAATCTAGCCCATGGCAGCCCTAGAAAACAAAAGAACCCTCCCGCTCTTTTCACTCACACACTCTCTCACAAAAACACACACACACAGCGAATCCCTATATAGCCTAAATAAATTCCCCCCTCCCTCCCTCTCTCTCTTCACTTTCTCTCGCTACAACTTCGAACTTCAAACTTCAAACTTGACGAATCAAAGGTAAAAAAAATGAGGGAAGAAGAGATAGAGAAGTTGAGAGGAGTGGTTAGGGACTGCGTGAGCAAGCACCTGTACTCGTCGGCGATCTTCTTCGCGGACAAGGTGGCCGCGTTCACATCCGATCCAGCAGACATATACATGCAGGCACAAGCTCTCTTCCTCGGCCGACACTACCGCCGCGCTTTCCACCTCCTCAACGCCTCCCTCATCGTCCTCCGCGATCTCCGCTTCCGCTACCTCGCCGCCAAATGTCTGGTATTCCCACACTGCATTCTCACTTTTTGATCATCTTCACTGGCAAATTGCACTTCTCACTAGTTTCAGAATTTTGGCACTTTTAGATCCTTGAAGTTTTAAGTGTGGCAAGTTGGTCCTTAACCATCCGTTTGATTTGATTTGATTTTGAAATAGAATATAGAATAGTGTTGAATTGATTTGCAATTCTAATTCTATTGTTTGGTTTGAAATATAAATGAATTCTATTTCTAATTTGATTTCCTATGATGGGTAATTTAGTAAATTCATGAGGATGAAATCAGTTCTAGGCAAATCCCAAACCACTTTTGGACCTTTGGTCGGATTTGTAAACACCCTCTAAAACAATAATTGGGTGGAATTGGAAATGAAATCAATTCTTGTTTATGTCAAACCAAACACAAGAATTGCCACAAACAAGAATTGCAAATGAAATCATCTTAATTTTTGTGGCAAACAAAATTGACTGTAAAGTTTCACATTTGCAACAAAATAGTCTCTTTAGTGATGAAATTATTCGTATCTAAAAATTAAATTTTTGTTGCGTCAAGTCTTTTGAGGGACTAAATTGCCACTCATCCAAAACCTCTGGGACCTAATTGCCACAATTGGAACTTTAGGGTCTAAAATGCCAAAATTCCCAAACTTCAGGAATGAAAAGTGCAATTTACCCATTATCTTCACTACAATGTATACGTGTTTTGGAGAATTAGGGTTCTAGTTTATATTCAATTTCATTCCAGGTTTATGCTCTGGATGATTGAAGTCATAGTGAAGTGAATCTTATCATCTAATGACTAGATGTCAAATTGTGTTTATGGGTCCGTATCTGTGAATTTTTGTAACATTATTAATTTGCGACTTGGTATATAAATACGAAAGAAAAGGTCGGAGTAGTATGACAATTCTCATGAAATAATTCCAAAATTTTGAAAGCTTAAGCCGCAAAAATCTGTTCTTTTTGGCAGTTTTCTCTAGAAAGGGTAGCTGGAATTACATTTCAGTTTCTGGGGATTTTGGACGTAATTGTCCAACCCAAAGGCTAGCTGAGGTAGTTTCATTGCGTAGTGCTATTTAATTGTAATTGGGAATTAGGGAAAAAAAAGGTTTCTATCCCTATGATACTTTAAATAGACGAGCTGATGGTAAGTTAATGCTAAAAAAAAAAACTTGAGAAAGGAAGATAAATTTTAAATCTTAGTTTGCTTTCTGTCAATTTAAAAAGTGGTGCCTACGGGTGTGTTTGATAACTCAATTAAGTGCTGAAAATTAATAGTTTCAGCACTTCTTTTTTATATTTTCAGTGCGTTTGATAATGTACCTCTTCACTGAAAAAGCAGCCAATAACCTACTGAAAAACTTTAAGTAAAAAATTTCTACCTTTAAAAATCACTTAATGCACTATATTTCAGTACTTAAAACACTATTTTCATTGCAAATTCAATAGCTTAAAATTTTTAGCACTAAAAATTCAGTACATAATTTTCAGTAAGTTTTATCAAACAGGACCTTGGTAAATAACATATATCCTATAACTGATATCATACAAGATTTAGTTGAACCATAAAACGAATTACACATTGTTTCATGTGACATTCTCAACCTGCTCCTTTTCTTGTGTGTTTCTTTTTATCAACCATTGACGTGGCAGCGTGGTTATGGCTTTAAAAAGTTGGCTTTTTTTAGATCATGTCCCAATACTGGCATTTTTGTCGTAATCTTGATTGCATCACACGTCCTCTGGACAGAATATAAAAAAGATCATTGCTTCTAGAACTCTTTGATCCATTGTTTAGAAGCAGAAACCTTCTAAAGTGGTCCTGCTCCCCGCCCCTGGTTCCACTCCTGCCCCGCTCACTAAGAAACCCTTGAACCTGGTAAGGTTTAACGCTTTCCCACCCCCTCCCCCACTTCGTGCAACTTAGATCCATTGTATATTCGAGAGTGACATAAAAGATCATTATGCATATGGTTGTGTGCTAGCCTATGGTTATGTTTTATCACATGTTTTTCAGTCGATGTCAATGAATAATTTTTCCATGTTTTTTTCCCCAACTTAATATGTATGGTTAGGAGGAACTGAAGGAGTGGGATCAATGTCTATTAATGCTTGGCGAAGCTAAAGTGGATGAACATGGCAACATTAGTGACACAAAGGATTGCAATGTCATGTACATGGATAAGGATGGGGAAGATCGTGAAATCAATGTATGTCTCTTCCTTTTGTACTATTCATGGTAGTGGGCGTGATTTCATTCCTTTTGGTGCACCCCTGACTTTTCTCTTGCCAGGCGTATTTCTTTCCTAAGTAATGAAAGCATAGTCGGCATGGAATTTGAATTTTATCAAAGGGCTATTCTAGAATTTGGTACTAAAGTATATCACAAGAAAATAAAATTCCAGAAAACGAGTTGAAAACGGATTGCCGTAGATCCTAGGGAAAGAGCCAACCATATTAGCCTACACATGCAGTTGGAAGGCATTGATGTTGACGTGACATTGATGTTTCGGGCCATTGTAAAAAACTTGTTTTGCAAGGAAGAAGAAGATACCATTTAGAATTTTGATTTTGTCACGTTGCTCTCTAATTTGTTCAATTTGAGCGTCCATGAGACAACTTGTTTTGTTTACTAGCTTTTCCAGCTTGTAAAGCTCCTTTATCCCGCGTTGATTGCTAAATCTCTGTTGGTGACACGAGATGTGATATAATATACATATGTTTGAGTAGATTTTATCAATGATTTCAAGTTTTGAGTATGAAATTTATTTTCTATATTGTGATAGATTTTGTCAGCTATATGTTTTTTGAGAGGCAAGGCATATGAAGCTCTAGAAAATCGTGCCCAGGCTCGGCAATGGTTAGTTATAGCTAAATTCAATAAATTTTCAATACATTATGTTCTTGTTATAATTTTTTATTACATGGTATGCTTAGTTGGTATTTATTAGGAAGAGGTTATCTGACTATATTTTATGACACTTACTGGTTGAAATGATGAAATTCTAGACATGGCTTTGGACTAATCTCTCATTGCATGTATGTATTTGTCCTAACTTACCATTTATTCACTTGTCTAATAAATTTAGCTTAGTGATTTAGTGTTGGCATGACATAGAGAGAGGGATTGGTAGCGCTAAAGTTCGATTGTCATCAGTGTCCGAGAAGTAATAAAAGATGGTTGCATTAGAATTGGGACATAGCTAAAATGGAGTTAGTTTTCAATTCTCGTTGCTGTCCAAAAGAACCGATTGTTGCTCTGGGAATGGGTGTTCTTATTTGTGAGCAACTACTTTGAATAAGAATGTCAAAACTTGGTCTTTTTACATTTACCTCTCCCAACATCATGTGTAGCTAGGACAACCACCAGGCACTAACACTTCTTTGTGTGTACATTGTGTTTTCATTTCCCCTTAAAATAACACAACTCTGTATCTCATCCTTTTAGTTTCTTTCAAAAAAAGAAGTAAATTGAGTGATATGAGGGAATTTTATGAAATACAATCGTACTCTTTTTTTCCCCTGTGAGCAACAATTTTGAGTCTTATACTGCTATATAATTTGGTAATGGTAACTTTTAGAAGGTTGGTGTGTTTCAGGTTTAGTTAATGAAAGCTATGCTTGATACTAATTCTTGAGCTCTGCTCGTTTCTTCTTCTTAATTTTAAACAAGTATTGTGAAGCCAAGTGGAGACTTGGTTTAGCTTGTCAATATAATTTCAATCTTGCATTCATTTTTTTTTTTTGGGTCACAATATATTTGTCTGAATTTCGATGCTTGTGTTGAATGTACTGCAAATATTAGCTAATGGGGCTCATTCAATTTACTCTATTTAAGGTACAAAGCTGCTATCAAAGCTGATCCTTTATGTTATGAGGTACGCAAAAGTGTGTACTAATATTACAATTGGTGATTTATTAGTTTATTTCGGGGATGGAGGCAGGGTGCTGGGCTCTTAGTGCTTTTAAATTGTAATAACTTCTTGTTTGAGCTTTGTGACATAAGCGGCGGTTTTTGGTTTCTCCCCTCTGATTTTTTCAGGCATTGGAATGTCTTATTGAGAATCACATGCTTACTTGTGAAGAAGGTGAGAATTCATAAAAATAAAAAAGGTCACAAATGTATGATTACGTAGACCGAATACTTCATGATACTTGATATCTAATTTGTGTTCCTTTTGTGTCTCTTTCGTTTGAGTTCCATGCTAACTCTTAGAATCATCTACAAAAAGCATCAAACTTTGCTTTTCATGTTATTCGACAGAGCTATAAGATTTCCTTTTAGAGGGTTCCATGACTAATTTTATTTGCTCTGAATTTCAGAGACCAGTCTTCTTTCATCACTGCAATTTTCTCCGGAAGATGGATGGCTCGGCTCATTTTATTCGTGTTTGATAAAGAAGGTAAGTATGTGCACTAGGAACAGGACCAACTGGTTATAACTTTGTATTGGAAGGTCCAACCTGTACACATGAGACTTATAATCTATACACTTCTCTACCTTTTTAAGCATGGCACTCGCAAATCTCAATGGTTTATCTCCATTTTCCATTCTCTGTTGTGTCATGTGTGTGTACTGACCAATTACTTTTTTCTACATGTTTTATCCAGTATGATAAAGAAAATGTTGTGGAAGCCAAATTCAAAGAACTGGAACAGGAACGTTCAAGTATCAAACCTTCAGAACCGTCCTTCATATGCACACTGAAAAATAACACTGATCTTTTGGCCTGCAAAGCTGAATACTTCCATCAGTGTGGTGAATATCACAAATGCTTTGAACTGACTTCTGTGTGAGTTGACAACTACTCTTGATCTGTATAATACTAGTGTGCTACTGTTAATTTTAACTTAAGGGGCTGTTTGGGATGGTGCATAACCAGTTCTATGTCCACAAGTGAACTGGTTTAACAAATTCAAGTGTTTGATAGAGGCCCTTTTGTTTGCATGGGAGTCTTTGCCCAACCTAAAATACTCCTAAAATCTTTATCAGACCAACATGATGTTGGTTTTCATAAGAGCCAGACAGAAATAGAGTGGGACGGAACCTTGTTCTGTTTTGTGCATTCCCAAACATGCCATAATATGCATAGCTTAGTCGTGGTCTTTATATTTGTTGCACATCATGTAATCCAGATTGCTTGAAAAGGATCCTTTCCATCTGAAATGTACCTTGGTGCACTTAGCTGCTGCAATGGAGCTTGGACATTCAAATGAGCTCTATCTTATGGCATGCAACTTAGTCAAGGACTACCCTCAAAAGTGAGAATGCTTTTTACCTTTTTACATTTTCTAAGAAGTGTATTTTATCTTTTGTCAGTAATTTTATTTGTAAAAGAGTGACATACTAATTCTTATGTTCGTATTATTAGTCTGCATAGCATTGGTTTGAAGTTTGAACACTTTCTAATTATAGTTCCAGTCACATCAGGGCATGGTCCCAAGTTGCAGTATCAGACACCGTCTCGGGAGGCTGCCCGCGTTGCGATATCGGACCATATGCAACGATACGCAGAATTAAGATTCAGTAATTTAAAAAAAAAATTCAAATAAATAAGGACACCACATTTTGTCCATCATATAAACAAAGTAAATCATCAACCACACATGAAATTGTCTATTTCATCAATATTGGCATTACTGAAAAAGTGTGAGTCGGTGACCGGATATATGATAATAGAGCTTTTTTTGTTTGAGAACAATCCTAAAGCACTGATTGTTAGTAAATTAAATTAGATAAAAAATAAAACAAATCTAATCCTTTTTTCTTTATCATAATTTTTTCGCAATTCCATTGGTTTTTCTTACCAGACTATGATCTCTTGCTATATTTTATGCAATGGGTAGCGATCTTGTCTTGGTGACTGCCTACGATACGTCTCAGTTGCAAACACCATGCATCAACAAGTGTTTGAAAGTAACTATGAACATAAATATTCGTTTTAGATTTAGTACCTCTAGAACTCGAGTAAATTTCAGGAATATAGAGATATGAGAGGCTGTGGAACTCGTCGTATGTAATTCATGTTTGGTTATTGACAAGAGATTGATTGTACATGATACCAGCAATCTTTTAAGAAAAAGCTCTAATCAGATGATCTTGTGATTAAGGTTTAAACAGGATCTTGTCACATTAAAAATTTCTGGTAACTGGCTTTCACATTAATTTGGGGGTGGTTGGTATCATATTCATTCTTTGCGCATTTAAATTTTACTTCAATATTTCGAAAATAGTTTGTGGTGTTCTTCAAATCCATTCTACAGCCCAGCTGAATCAGGATATTGTAAGTTTAGGACAATAGCTTTTCAGCTTCTGTTATAAATACAATTTTAACTTTGTGGCTGAACTGAACATTTAGTGGTTCACTAATTAGGACTTGTTTTCCAGGGCTTTGTCATGGTTTGCTGTGGGTTGCTACTACTATTGTATAAGGAAGTATGATCAATCACGCCGTTATTTCAGGTACTAATTTTGCACTTCTGAGTGAAGTCCGACTCGACTATTCAGAAGATGTTATTGTTTTAATTCTTTGAGTTGCATCTTTTCTCTTAATACTAAGTGAAATGTACTTGCCTATATTCAGCCATATTGATATTCCGCTTTAGGGTATTAATTTATTTTGAATATGTTAAGTTTAGTGCAATTTGGAGATTTTGAGTGGTGGAAAGTCGGATAATGTATAGAGTTATCGTAGTATTTGAGTTACGTCATTGCAGTGCTGTTGTATTTCCTTTTGCTGGCTTACTGGTTGATGACTCCCATAGGTTCTTGAAAAGTATTACTTGTCCTTGCGTGTTTTAGTCTTTATTGTGATCATGTGCTTCACTAGATGCAATGGATGTTTCTTAGCCATGTTAGAGCCTGTTTGGGTTAGCTTTTTAGCCTTTTAGAATAATCACCTTTTGAAACAACAGGTTTTTTAAAAAGCTACAAATAGGAGCTTTTTAAAAAGCTGTTTTTTAGCTTTAAAAAGGAATCTCAATTTTTATTTTATTTTTTTTTAAAAAAAGCTATGAAAAAGCTAATCCAAAATAGTCAGAGCTAATCCCAAACGGGCTCTTAGTCCTAACCTTGTAAGAAGGTTGTCATGCTTTGCTGTGAATTTGGCTGCAAGTAGAGTGGTAATATTTTTCTGTTTGGATCTCTAATTATGTTGTCTGCTCGTTAACTGTCCGTATGATTATAATTTTTAGGTAGTAGGGTGTGGATTGGTATAAGCTCATTAACCCTCCATTTAATTATATTTTTTAGGTAGTAGGTTGTGGATTGGTTTCATTCTTATTAGATATATTATTTACAGCAAGGCTACGAATCTCGATGGAACATTTCCGCCAGCTTGGATAGGATATGGGAATGCGTATGCGGCTCAAGAAGAGGGTGACCAAGCTATGTCAGCTTATCGCACTGGTGCTCGTTTGTTCCCTGGGTACTTCTTATTCTACCCTAATGGCTAGTCTTATTCTTCTCTTTCTTTTCTTTTTTTTTTTTTTTAAGAATTTTTTTTTTTCTGATTGCACTTTTTATTTGTTGCTCGGAATGTTGGGTTGAAAATTCTTTAAACAACCTCATAGTTCATGACTTCCTTAGTTGTTGGCCAAGGACATTGATTCCTATGAAATAGTAAAGGAGTATACTTTGAGGTTATCCAACTTAGGTTAAAATTTTGGAAAATTGGAAATAAGCATTTTATGATACATGAACTTTTTCACTTTGGATGATGGGTAATCTCCTTAAAATCTACGGGTAAAATGATGACATACTGTCACTTTGAAAATTCTTTGCGGAAGTTACGTCTTAAAAAATGATATTATTTTCCTAATTTATTTGTGTTTGTACTTTCTACAAAAATTAGTTATATGTTTTTAAATCTTATCCCATATTTTGTAGATGTATTCGTTTTGTTATTTCAAGTTTTCTATGTTTTCTTTTGGATTTTAAAGTTACGACGGTGGCATCCATATCAATTTTAAATACCAAAATGGTATGGTGCATGCTACTGTTCAATGTTCCTTGAACTTTGATCCCATAAGGTCTTAGTCTGGTTTAGAGGAAGGATTCATGAGACTTTTTAGACAATGGCCCTTGCTTAATGTTGCTTATTTCTTTAGCCAGCATAGTGGAATTGTGGAAATCCTCTTATTACTTATGCATTATGAAATGTCTTTTACAGGTTGAATCTTGATATTCTCTTATTCCAGGTGCCATTTACCAACTTTGTATATTGGGATGGAGTACATGCGGACTCACAGCTTCAAACTTGCTGAGCAGGTATTATTTTATTTAGTTTGTCTAACATTGGAACTTAGCGTTTGTCGCCCTGATTTTGTCAGAGAAGTATGAACACATTTTTCATTTCTTTTTTTCCACATAGTATTATACTTCTTGTTGGAATTAAGGGATTTAATTCCTGATTTTTAGTCTATTATTTATGGTCATGTTGACCACATTTAAGTTATTTTTATTTCTTTCCTTTTTCTTGTTTATTTCCTTTCCTTTTTTATTCCAATGTAACATTATATAAACTCTGGGATGTATAGTAATACAATTATCACTTTCCCATATCTCTTTTTGGTATCAGAGCAAACCCTATTCTATACCACCACCAAAGCCACGCCACCACCACCAGCCGAAGCCTTCCACCACCTTCTACAGTACATAGGGGTGGCAATTTTCGACCCGACACGGCAACCCGACACGACCCGACACGAAAATAAACGGGTTTGGATGACCCGTATAAGGGCACGGGTCATAAACGAGTTGACCCGTTTGACACGATTAATAAACGGGTTGAAGTGGGTCAACCCGTTTGACCCGATTAAGTATTTAAGTGCAGTTGGAGAATTTTTTTTTAGTTTTAAAAATAATTTTTAATAATCTGAAAGTCTAAAATAAAAGTAATATAAATTTTTTTTTAAAAATATGCATTTTTTAAAAAAAAAAAAAAATTTTTTTTGAGAGAAAAAAAATATTTAAAATATATATAGATATATATAAACTAAAATTGTTTTTTTTTTGCTCAAAAAAAAAAGAGTAGTTACCAACTTACCAAACAAGTAGATTTATATATAATAATTAATAACTAATGTAATAAAAATTAATAATTAATAACTAATAAGGGACGAAGGAAGCTGGAGTCTGGAAGCATTCATGCATCAAGCATTGCATAAAAAATAAAAATAAAAAACAATTAAAAAATAAAAAAGAAAGAAAAAAAGAGAGGAAGCCCGCTAGGATTACTGGATTGGGAGGAAGACAAATTAGTCAATTGGATAAATACAACTGCTAATCTTGATTCTTGATAGATGGCAAGTGAAGAAATTTTTTTATACTGTTAATAAAAACAGTATTTCTCCTTATTCAGTTTGTGTAGTATTTTGGTATTTAAGATGTACGTGTTAATAAATGATACATTTGATGGAAGACTTGTTTGTGTTCTTAGTCGGGCTGTAAGCTTATTTCGAATAGCCGAACCGAGCTAACTGATTGGGTTTCTTAAATTACTTACAACTAAAAAATTGATCTGATTGCCAAAATTGGCAAAATAGATCGAACCGACCACTTCGGTTGGTTTTCAAAACATGAAAAAAAAAATCGAAAAAAAATAAAATAAAAATTCGATTCGATTCAATCCGATCCGATCCTATCCGAATTGAACCGAACCGATGACACCCTACACGGGTTAGACGAGTTAAACGGGTGACCCGTATATGACCCGGCACGATTATGACACGTTAAGAATGACACGATTACAACCCGACACGACAATGACCCGACACGATAATGACCCGACACGATTATGACCCGACACGACCCGATTGCCACCCCTAACAGTCCAGGCGACACCACCACTACCAGCCGGCACCCACCCAGCCACCACCACCTTGCGCCGCAGCCACCAGAGCCCCTCCTCCCTTGCGGCGCAGTCCCATTAGTCCCGCAGCTCTCCGGCTGCACCTCTAAGCCTGTGTTGGGCTTGTGTGTGTGATGTATTAGAGGACGTCGTGTGATCCTCATTGTCTGTCGGGTAACCGAGTTTCCGGCCGCCGAGTTTCCGGCTGTGATTGTCCTTGTTGCCGATATTGGTATTTTTTTGGCAAGTTTGTATCTATCTTCCGGTCTCCCTTCCCAACATCATGGCTGCTTCTGGTAAGACTGTGGATCCCGTTGTTACTCGTTCGGATATCTCTGTGTCTCATCCGACTCCCGTTCACCGGGTCACTAGTGTTCTGCTCAATGGAAAAAATTTCCACGCATGGTCTAATTCCCTTCGTCTCTACCTTGGAGGCAAACGAAAAATTGGATGGTTACTTGGGAAGGAGGTTAAGCCCGCAGAGTCAGATGCAAAGTTTGAGGAGTGGTTTACAGATAACTGTATTATTCTGGGCTGGATGTTTAATTCTATGGATGAACGGATCTATAATATGTTTATGTATCATAATACCGTTTATGGGCTTTGGACTGCTTTGAAGCAGATGTATGATCATGCGCACTCTGACTCACGCATTTTTGAGCTCTATCAGGATATCTTCCATGCCTCCCAAGCTACCTTGGGACTCTCTGTTTCTGACTTTTTTGGATACCTACAGACTCGGTGGGAGGAGTTAGCTCAGTATGAACCCATCACAGATTTCCCTAATGATGGAGATGTTGAAGTCAAGCGCCTTGATCGCCGTCGTACCTACCAGTTCTTGATGGGTCAAAAGCCCGAGTTCGAGGCTCTCCGAACTCAGATTCTCAATACTGTCCCTATGCCTTCTTTATTTGAGGCCTTTGCTACTGTTGATGGTGATGAGAGACGTCGTCGCCTTCTTTCTGCTCTTGACCCTAGGACCCCTCCTTCACCTGTCCCTGACCAGATGGCCTTTCCGGCTTCTTCTGGTACTCGTCCTGGAGGTACTCGCCCTTACTGCCAGCATTGCCGTACACCTGGTCACTCCATAGATCGTTGCTTTACTCTTCACCCAGAGTTGAAAGGACAGTTTACTCGGACTCGACCTGCTGGTCGTGGTACTGGTCGCGGCCGGGGTGCTCCTCGTACAGGAGCGGTTGTTGAGATATTTCCTCCTCCACCCGATTATAGTCAGCTTCAGTCTCAGATTGCTCAACTTCAGTCACATGTAGGTTTGGGAGCTCCTCCTCCTCCATCATCCACTGGCCCCACAGCCGCCATTGTTGCAGGTACTCCTACTGCTCTTCATGGTAAGTCAGGCCACCCTACTTGGATTCTTGATTCTGGGGCAAATAATCATATGACTGGTGAGCTTTCGGTTTTTACTTCTCCTGTTACCTCTATTAAATAGTCTGTACGTATCGCTGATGGATCTTTCATTCCCATCCGTAGTCAGGGTGATGTCCGTTTGTCTTCCGACATCACCCTTTCCTCTGTGTATTATGTTCCCAATTTTGCTTTTAACTTGCTTTCAGTTAATCGCCTAGTCAAAGATCATAACTGCTCTATTGTGTTCTTACCTCATTCTTGTTACTTGCAGGACCTGACTACGAAGAAGATTTTTGGCAAGGGGTTTGAGCGGGACGGCCTATACTACTTCAGTGATCCTTCAGTGTCCAGGACGTTCTCCAGTCTTCAAGCTTCCGTGTTACCTGCTCCTAATAATTCTGTTTTGCCCAACTCAAATAAATATGTGTTTTCACTTCAAACTTTAGATTTGTGGCATGCTCGTCTAGGCCATGTCAACTTTCAGTATTTATGTTGGTTATTCCCTCAGTTAAATAAAGCGTGTAAGGATTTTCATTTTAAATGTGTGGTTTGTGAATTGTCTAAACATACTCGCACTTCTTATGTTCCTCGCATGCACCGGGCACATAGTGCCTTTGATCTTATTCACTCTGATGTGTGGGGTCCTTCCCCCGTCACATCCATGTCACAACACCGATATTATGTTACATTTATTGATGACTATACACGTTGTACTTGGGTTTATCTTATGAAGAAAAAATCTGAAGTTTTATCTCATTTTAGAAATTTTCTTCAAATGATTAAGACTCAATTTCATACTGTTGTTTGCAATATTCGATCTGATAATGGTGGGGAATATATTACTGATGAGTTTCGGGCTGAACTTAATAAAGGGGGTATTCTTCAACAACTCACTTGCCCTTATACCCCCGAACAAAATGGGGTAGCTGAACGTAAAAATCGCCATCTTATGGCTATGGTCAGGTGTCTCCTACGAGGGACGGATGTTCCCAAGTATTTTTGGCATTTTGCTGTCCTTATTGCTACTTACCTGATTAATCGTACTCCTAGCCGTATCCTACAGGGCCAGGCCCCACTTCATGTCCTTAAGCCTGGTAGTACACTTTTTCCTGTTGTCCCTCGCGTTTTTGGGTGCACATGTTTTGTCCACAATCACAGCCCTACACGCACTAAACTTGATGATAAAGCTGTTAGGTGTGTTTTTCTGGGATATTCTTCCATGTCCAAAGGTTACCGTTGCTATGATCCTATCAAACGTCATTTGTATCACTCTTTGGATGTCACTTTTTTGGAAACGGTTCCTTTTTTTACAGGTGCTTCTTCCTCTCTAGACACTTCACTAGAGAATGTTTGCGATGATATCTCAGTCCTTCCTCGCCCTGTGCCTATTCTTGATATACCCAGTGACATACCCAGTGCCTCTTTGCCTCCGGTCATTGCAACTGACCCATTACAGGTGTACTCTCGTCGTCCTCGCGCTCCGGACCCCATGCCATCATCTTCTCTGGAATCAGGTATCTCATCTCCTCCTTTAGTCTCTGATATTGCTCCTCCTCGTTACCCTACCTGTACTCGTCGTCCTCCTTCACGTTATATTCTTTCTAGTAGTACTAACCATCCGATTTCTAAGTATATCTCTTATCAGGGTCTTTTAAAACCATTCAGCTCTTTTGTCAGTACAGTTGATTCTGTCTCCATTCCTCGCTCTGTTCATGAAGCTCTTCAGAATCCAAAGTGGGTGGCTGCTATGAAAACAGAAATGAGTGCTCTTCAGGATAATCAGACTTGGGAACTTGTCTCTCTCCCAAATGGTGAACGTACAGTTGGTTGTAAGTGGGTCTTCAGTGTTAAGTATTTGGCAGACGGCACCATTGACTGTTATAAGGCCCGTCTTGTGGCCAAGGGCTTCGCCCAGGTTCCCGGTAAGGATTTTGGGGCCACTTTTGCTCCGGTTGCTAAACTAACTACAGTTCGGCTTCTTATTTCTCTTGCTGCTTCCTATTCTTGGCCTCTTCACCAGCTTGATGTCAAGAACGCGTTTCTTAATGGTGATTTGTCTGAAGTTATCTACATGGACCCCCCTCCTGGTTTTCGGGCTCAGGGGGAGTATTCGGGGAAGGTTTGTCGTCTCTGAAAATCTCTCTATGGATTGAAGCAGTCTCCTCGTGCATGGTTCAGCCGGTTTAGTGATGTGGTGCTTACTATGGGATTTACTCGCTGCCATTCTGACCATACTTGCTTTATTCGTCGTAATTCCAAAGGGCAATGTATCATTATCTCTGTTTATGTTGATGATATTATTATTACAGGAGATGATGCGTCTGGTATTGTACAAGTGAAGCGTTCTCTTGGACTATCGTTCGACATTAAGGATTTGGGCCCTCTGAGGTACTTTCTTGGCATTGAGGTGGCCCGGTCCCGCCAAGGTATCTCGCTATCCCAACGGAAGTATGCCCTTGATCTCCTCCAAGATACATGAATGCTTGGGTGTAGACCTGCCTCTTCTCCTATGGATCCAAATCATAGGTTGACTGCTGAATTGGGAGAGCCCTTACCAGATCCCTCTGTATATCAGCGTCTTGTGGGTCGTCTCATCTATTTGACGAACACAAGACCGGATCTGACTTTTGCTGTTAGTGTCGTGAGTCAATTCATGCACTCACCTCGTACTTCACATCTTGATGCTGTTTATCATATTCTCCGATATCTCAAGACTTGTCCTGGTCTTGGCCTTTTCTTTAAGACAGGAGCTCAATCAGGTCTCTCCGGTTTTACTGATGCGGATTATGCAGGCTCAAAAGGTGATAGACGCTCTACATCTGGTTTTTGTACTTTTCGAGGTTGTCATCTTATCTCTTGGAAAAGTAAAAAGCAAGCAGTTGTCTCACGATCTTCTGCTGAAGCCGAGTACCGTGCAATGGCTCAGGGTTCATGTGAACTCCTATGGCTTCGTTCTCTTCTTGGTGAATTAGGCTTCCCAGTGGTGGAAGCATCTACGTTATTTTGCGATAACAAGTCTGCAATTATGTTATCATCTGACTCAGTTCTTCATAAGAGAACTAAACATATAGAGGTTGACATCCATTTCATTCGGGAAAAAGTTCGGTCAGGAGTCATAACACCGAGCTTTGTTCCCTCATCAGATCAGACCGCTGATATGTTTACTAAGTCTGTTGGTCCAGCACTTCTACAGTCGTCTCTTGGCAAGCTTGGTCTCGTCAACATCTTCGCCATAGCTTGAGGGGGAGTGTTGGAATTAAGGGATTTAATTCCTGATTTTTAGTCTATTATTTATGGTCATGTTGACCACATTTAAGTTATTTTTATTTCTTTCCTTTTTCTTGTTTATTTCCTTTCCTTTTTTATTCCAATGTAACATTATATAAACTCTGGGATGTATAGTAATACAATTATCACTTTCCCATATCTCTTTTCTTCTTACTGTTTAGATATGTTAAAGCTTGATATACATTGTTGGGTCCATTCTCTAACAGCTTAAGCTTTTGGAGTAGTTGGTAACTTAACATGGTATCAGAGCCTTGTTTGTGGGAGGTCCTGGGTTCGACTCTTCATCCCCGCTTTGTTGTGCATATTTGCACTTAATTTGTTATTTGTCTCCACTATGATGGAGTTTGGTTTGTTTGCTCTCCACGTGCAGGTCGGGGTTGCACGTGAGGGAGGGTGTTAAAGCTTGATATACATTGTTGGGTCCATTCTCTAACAGCTTAAGCTTTTGGAGTAGTTGGTAACTTAACAAGATAGATATTTAAAGTTTACACGAACTAGTTTGATCATGCAACCCATGTAATTTTTGTGTATTCCGGATTAATTTGGCTAAATCAAAAGGTAGGCTCGCTCTATCCCATGATTTGGATCGTGATTTTGATAACCTTGACATATGATAGCGAAATCTGAACATTTGCCACTATTGACACATCAAAGTCAGCCATTCCTTTTCTTCAGGTCTGCTGACAGAATTTTGTCTCAGTTTTTCGTACAGGCAAAGGCGATTTGTGATTCAGATCCACTTGTATATAATGAGCTTGGAGTTGTTGCTTACCATATGAAGGAGTAAGTATATTTGCCCCTTACATCACTTTGTTGTTAATATTTTGCGTTATGTATTTTTGGGATACTGGGAATAGGTTGTATGTCAGAATAACCATGAATTATATTTCTTAATTTCTTTATATTTCAGTATCTTAAGAAATTGAAGCTTTCGTAATGGTTAAAGTCTTAAAACAATGGTGAACATAAGCTTTTTTTATGGAAGCTTAGTTAAGTTTTGTACATTGTAACTGTCTTGGAATATTACGAATGCTGAGTACGGAGGATGGTTACATTTGCTAGTAGTTAAAAGTAAAAGAATTAGGGGATCTAATTGTCATGAAGGAGATAGTTACAAAATAGGATCAGTTTATGGAGGAAGAAAGGTGAATCAAATTGCAAAATGTGTGTCATGTCTGTACAGATATTATGTTTTATGTGCCTTAGGAGATGTTTACTGTAATTTATGATACTTATTCCCTGAGTTAGAATGTTTGGTGCTATCATTTAGTGAAATGGTAAAAGCACGGACTTATAAGCATGAGACTATGAAACTATTGGTAAAAACACGGACTTTTCATCTGCATAATTTGTCTTTGAACTATTTCAGGTATAAAAAGGCTGTTTGGTGGTTCGAGACGACTTTAGCTCACATTCCGTCATCTTTAAGTGAAATGTGGGAACCTACTGTGGTTAATCTTGCTCATGCACTAAGAAAGTTAAAGTAAGTTATTGCTTTCTAGAACCTCAGAGACATTTAATAGGTGCAAACATGCATTTTCTTGAATTCTCTCTTCTTCTTTTTTGGCTTAATTGTTTTACAGAGAAACTGTGTACAAATCAATGATGTTGGGACTCGAGCCTATGACCCAAAAAGTTACTTGTCACCTGTCTACTCTCTGTTACTTCACTTATATGTGACAAATCAATTGTGTACGAGAGTAATCAAATATAATGTTGAGTTTTTGTTTTGCAACAACAATAGGGGTTGAATGGTGGGAGGTGATGGTGCTAGTGTGAAATAATTCTTGGAATTGGTTCAGAACGTGTGAACAAATGTAGAAAGTTTAATGAGCGGAATTTTCGTAGTGTGGGAAGGGTGAAATCGTTCCGTTCGGTCGGTTTTGGGAGGGGGTTTCAACCGACCGATCGGTTTCGGTGCGGTTCGGTTTTTCGGTTTTAAGGCAAAATTTTCGGTTCGGTTTCGGTTTTACACTGGGAACAATTTATGAGAACCGACCGAACAATCGGTTCAGTTCGGTTTGTCGCCGTTTCGGCTTATCCTTTCACCCCCTAGTGGGAAGGATGTGTCAGCGTAGTTTTTTTTTAGAGAATTGGGAACTACTTTGAGAAATACATGGAATTCTTAGAATAGTTTGAGAATTGCGTGAGAATTTTAACTACTGGGAAAAATAGTTTAAGTTTTCTTTCTAGAGACAATTCTGTTGCTATCATGGTTTTACTTGATTGTAGAACGTGTATGACAAGATATATCTAATTATGTTGGCCTACTTCATATCAGGAGGTACAATGAGGCAATTACATACTACGAGAAAGCACTCGCATTATCCACCAAGAGTTTGAGCACTTATGCCGGTCTTGCATACACTTACCATTTGCAGGTTTTTTTTTTCTCTTTTAATTATTTATTTTCTATCAGCTAGTTTAATTTAGTCTGATATTTAAGTTAAAAATGAATTTGAGACTTGAGGTATTCTGGTATTGCCTTCAAATGTGGATCTAAGTTAAAACAACCTAGAGTTTTTGATGTAATCACTCAGGCAGAGGCATATTTGATGATATATATATATATGTATATTTGTTTTTTTTTTTTTAATAAATATTTTCATTCCAGTTAACTATAAAATAAGCTTGATATCGAGATTGTCAATTTTTTTTTTTAATCTGCACTGCTACCTTGGGTTTCACAAATAATATTTTAATATTAACTTTTGAACACCGTATAAATGCCTAAGAGAAGGGAATCTTTAACTCCAAGTTTAATATTCATTGTATTGGCAACTAAACAAAAAAAGGATAATTTCTCTGGTAGCTATTGCCGATATTTCTTCTCATTACTCCTGTATTCCTGGGTATTTCTTTCTGCTTGTACGAACTACTACACAGTTAGAACAAATCTTGCTCCTTAGAAAATACAAAGGTTGCATTGTATATACATTAGCCAAAGTGTCATGTTTTGCATTGAATAGTCAAACATGCACTTATCTAAAAACCCGAGTTGTGACACATTTCATAATTTGGTCCTTTTTTGTCCATAATGATAAGAACTGTCTTGTTGATTCTCTGGTTTTGTCCCCAATGCAGGATAACTTCACTGCAGCAATTACTTACTATCACAAGGTAGGTTATTCCGATATTCACCAGTACCACGTAACAAACACTGCATGCTGATAATGACTACCCATTTTGCCAACTACCGAGAAATTGATTTTCATATTATTTTACTGTTTTAATTTCTTATTTTTCCAATTATGTAGAGTACATGAAACATTATCTTATATTTCTGTCAAATCTCTAGCTTTTGATAGAATTTTCTAAATTCAGTCGTCCTTTTCTTGTCTTCCAATTAGGCTTTATGGCTGAAAGCAGATGATCAGTTCTGCACGGAAATGTTAACTTTGGCTCTTGTAGATGAATGCCGTGGTGGCATAGACCCTAAAATCGACTCTCGTCGAAAGGAGGTATTTATTTAGGGAAATATCCGAGCAGCATAATTATTGCTCCTGTATTTGTTTATTAGTGTATTTTGTTAGGTCTGGAATAGATAAATATATAGGAGGGTGGTGGTGGTGGTGGGTAATTTAAAAATATGCATGTAACAAGTAGTATGTATCTGTATCTTGTGGAGATACTCATCGAGCCATTGGGCCGGTATATTTTGAAATTGAAGTGAACCTTACTCGCGGCCTAATGATCATTGCCATTCGATATATTTCATTTACTGATAGTTGGTCAGTGTAACAAATATTGGTTTTTGATCATAGGTGTTTCCTCTTCTACTCATTTACCCTTTTCTTTTTCTTTTGTTATTATACCCTATCTATAACTATTATATGTTTGCACTCCTTTGTTTGATCTTTTGACCAGGATGTGTAAGGATTAAATACCGAGTGCTGGTAAATACATCCACCAAATTTTTCTCTACTCGCACACTAACCAGTGAGTAGGAGAACATGCATCTCATGTTGTACATGTTGTACACACGGGTCTGGCGACAAATTTTGGTGGGTGCAGTTGAAAGGGTTATCTAAGTTTATATGTTCTGGTTTGGTTAAGCCGAATACATCTTTTATTTGTTCTTTTTCCAGCTGGACCATTAGTTATGTCATATGTGTGATGGAATGTCATTCTAGAATTGAACATTACCAACTCAAGCTCAATGTAGATAATTGTTGCTCACAGAATTGAAGGGTTAACAGAAGCAAGCACAAAACAAGATTCTCCAAGTAAGAGCAAGATGTTCTTGTTTATATTTACAATGATATTTAAGATTATAAGATAATAGGCTTCGTTTTCCGTAGTCGAAAGACATCCAATACCTCTCCCATTGTGGGTATGCTGCGTGCACGAGAGAGATGGGCTGGCTTACATTACAATTGCTTATCTGTTTCGCCCATGAATTTTATTCTTTTATTATTAATTTTTTTTAGAATTTTGGTTTTAAAAAAGGGATGTTTGGGTTAAGGTCCTTAAAGATTGAGTCAATAAGGCCTAAAGGACATGACATAAACAAAAAAAAACCCCACAAAGAAGCACACTAAAAACTTATCTCTTAAAGTCCTTAAGATTTTGAATTTCATTTTAAGAGACAAAATTGCCTCTGGAACCCTAGCGAGCCACCACCACCATCATCTGTCTCTCCAACTTTCTCTCTCCTCCCTGCAATGGAGTCTGCCGCCACCACCACCACCTTCGCGCACCACTACAAACAACCCCCATCACCATTACGCTCCACTGCGAACCACAACCACCATCTTTGCACACCAATGCAAGCTACCACCAGCACCATCGCAAGCCACTGCGAGCCACCACCACTACCTTCGTACTCCACCACACTCTATCACCACCACTATCGTGCAACACCATGAGCCACCACCTGCCTTCCAAGTAAGTTTTTTTTTCTCATTTTCGGGTGACTGGCCTTGTAAGCCCTAGGGGCTTGGTAGGATGCGAAGATCTTAAGTGAAATTTTACTTAACTTTAATTTATAACAAGTGAAATTTTACTGAACCTTTTCAGTGAAATTTCACTCAACTTTATAGTGGCAAAGTCGTACGGTTCAGGAGAGGGTGTGGGGTGGTCATCAGAGGTAGGCTCTGGTGAGTGGTAGGTGGTGGTCACCGGAGGTCAGGAGTGGCGGGGTGGTGGCCGCCGGAGATGACGGGGGTGGCGCCCGGAGGTGGCAGAGAAGGTGGTCAGTGGTGCCAAGGGTGGTGGTAATGGCAGCTAGGCTTGTCAATGGACCAGAACTTGGTCCGGATCTGATCCGGATCCAACACTTTTTGATGGATCTGAGCATTTTTTTAGATCCAAATCTATATCCATATCCGGATCCATTTAGAATGTTAGGTTGAAGGATCAGATATGGTTTTGTGGTATCCGATCCGTCTAAGATCCGGATTTGAATAAGAATAAACTATGCAAAAAAAAAATACATATAATACACTAAATAAGATTATTATTACATATAAATTGAACAACGTATATAGTATACACTAGATTATACATATTTACTTTTAGTGGTATATTATTTTGATTTGAAGATATGATTTTTCTACATAATCAAGTGTATTGATGGATTAAATGTTGATTGATTTTTGTGTATGCATAGATAAAAATAATAAAAACAATAGTTTCTATGGTAATACTCGAATGCATATAAGCAGCTAAGTTGCCGTTTAAGATCCGACAAACGGATCCGAATATCCAAATTCGATCAAATCTGGATATGGATTAAATAAGGCAGATCCGACGGATTAATAGACCGGATCTGGATAGTAGAATTGTTAACGGATCTGGATCTGATTGTGTGGATCCGGTCTAGATCCGATCCGTTTTTAGGCCTAATGGCAGCTAGGGTTTGGTTAGGGTTAGATGATGAAGATGAGGGTATTTTAGACTATGACTATTGGGAGGACTTATCCTCAATGTTTAATTTAAGCTGTCCTTAATACCAAAAAAGTTTGTGCTATTGTCATTTTCACTAATTTTCCCTTTCAAGAATCCTTCATTTTAGATTTGTTTTTTTTTTTTTTAGCCATTTTAGATTAATTTAGTTTAAAGGATTTTTTTAATCTTGGTCAAAAGTCATGATTAGTGAAACTTTAACCAAATTAAATCCTTTATGTTACAAAATTTCACATAACCAAGTATGTAAAAAATCCTGATGTGACAAACACGAAAGACTGTAAATGGATAAAAAAAATGATTCGATTTTGGATATAATTGAATGCAATTTTGGATCTAGTCGAATGTATTTTCAAATTTGATTGAACGCGATTTCAGATCTGATTGAATGCGATTTTTTGCACTATTCACAATCTCCGGTGTTTGTCTTAACCTAACATGTGACAGGTAAGCATTACACGCAACGCATGTGATAATTTCTAATAATTTAAGCTAACAGTGTCATAATTTGAATTTAATTGAATGAATGTATGAAGTTCAAGATCCAATTAAAAAAAAAAATAATTTATGAACTCAATCAAAAACTAATTATAATTTAATGATGTAAAGTGTAATTTGCCCTATCTTATAAAAGAGAGAACTTTTTTCTATAAAGCAGTCCCATTTTGGCCGAGATCACACGTGTGATTCCGGACCATTGAATAACTTGGTCATGAATAGAACAAAGAGAAAGTAGACCAATGTGTACGTTGGTCATCTATTATTACGGGTTTCTTTTCCATTTAAAAAAAAAAAAAAAAAAAAAAAAATCTTTCACGGGTGAACTGTAGTTAGACGCGTTCTGGGGTTAAGACTTTAAGTCAAGTTGTAATAATTTAAGAGAAAAAAAGTAGAATTGACTTGACTTAGACAATTGATCTCATCTCATTGCTTGAATTCATTCAGCAAGCTGAAAGGCATCAAACTCTGTTGATATCGCTTCACTCAGTCTTACTCTGCAATTGATTTACTTTACTCCCATCACTTTTGATTTTTCTCTTCCTTCCTGCGGTTCCCGAAATCACAAGTTGTGCCATAATCATCTCTCATGGATCCGGTGTCATCTATTGTGGGAGCTGCAGCGGCATCTTTTGTGGGAGGTGCATCGGAAGAACTTGGAAAATCTTTTGCGGGAGGTGTCAAGAATGCCCTCAATTTCCCATCAAACCACGACTCTCTCAGAACTGAATTGGAAAATCTGACAACTAAGAGAGACAGTGTGAAAGCTCAGCTTGAGCTAGCCGAGAATGATGATGGAGGCCAAGGCCGTTATCAGTATAGAGATGAGGTGGCAGTGTGGCTCAAAGCGGTTGAAGATCTCGACAAAGAAGTGAATTCTATACTAGATAGGATTGATACTGCCGGAAATCGATTCCAATACGGCTATCTTAGGGTCACAATGGGTATGGAAGTGGCCAACAACCTCACAATAGTCAAACAACTCATTGGAGATCATGAAAAATTTCCTTCTGGCGGCCTATTGGTTGAAACTAATCAGCCGAGAAGGGTCGAACTCATGCCCGGGCCATCTATTATAGCAGAAGAAGATCATCAATCAACATCAGCATCAAAAACTTTATCCAAAGTTTTAAACCAGTTGAATGATAAAGATGTGACAAGGATCGGTGTTTGGGGCATGGGAGGTGTTGGCAAGACTACTCTTGCCCAGAATTTGAATAACATGTGCAAAGACTACTCTTCATCAAGAACTCCACGTTTTAGCATTGTCATATGGGCTACGGTGTCCAGAGACTTTGATCTAAAGCGGGTCCAAAGACAAATTGCCGAAAGATTAGGATTGTCCTTGTCCAATACCATGGGAGAAAGCACTGCTAGACTGCTCTTTAACAGGTTTCTGGAGATAGAAAGTTTTCTTCTGATATTGGACGATGTTTGGGATCCTATAGATTTGGACGATTTGGGCATTCCTCAAACGGACCAACACAAGTCGTATAAAGTAATATTGACATCCCGATCTTTGGGTGTGTGTAGGCAAATGGGGATAGATGTGGATGTTGAAGTGGAAATTTTAAGCGAGGAAGAATCTTGGAAACTGTTCACTAGCAAAGCTGGTAACGTGGCCACTCTACCTCATATCGAACCTCTTGCGAAGCAACTTGCTAGAGAATGTTGCGGATTGCCGTTGGCAATTATCGTTGTCGGAGCATCTATGAGAGGTAAGAAAATGATTGAGCTGTGGAAAGATGCTTTGAACGCATTGCGAACATCAACGCCTTACAACACTTGGATGGAGGAGAGGGTCTACATGCCTCTGAAATGGAGTTATGACTCATTACAAGGTATGGAAAATATTTATAGAAATATCAAATCTTGTTTTCTATATTGTTGTTTGTATCCAGAGGACTTCGACATTGAAGTCAACGAGCTTGTGCATTATTGGTTGGCGGAAGGTTTCATTGATGAACTAGAAAACTACGAGGCCTCATATAATAGGGGAATTGCTTTGGTTGAATATCTCAAGGACTGTTGCTTGCTTGAACATGATGTGTTCACAGAGACTGTGAAAATGCATGATGTGGTTCGTGATGTTGCTATACGGATAGCGTGTTCCCTGGAGGCTGAACATGGGTTTCTTGTTCAATCTGGAATTGGGTTAACCCATATTCCGTTAGATAAGTTGTCAGAGTCTCTCAAGCGAGTTTCTTTTATGCGCAATGAAATAACGAGCATACCTGATTGTGCAAGACAATACCCACATGTATCAACTTTGATTCTACACCATAATAAATTGCTTGAGAATGTTGCGGAAGGATTCTTACTAGGCTTTCCATCGCTCAAAGTTTTGAATCTGAGTTACACGGGTATCCAAACGCTGCCTCTTACCCTTCTGAAATGCCGTGAACTTCAGGGTCTTTTTCTTGGTCACTGTGATTGCCTCAAGGAAATCCCGTCCCTCAGAGGACTTACTAATCTGAGAATGATTGATTTAACTGGCACTGCGATCACGGAATTGCCTGAAGGGATGGAAACTTTATCCAATCTGAGGCAATTACTTCTAGATGGGACTAGAAGTTTGAAAAAGATACGAGCGGGAATTATATCACATCTGTATCATTTAGAGGTTCTAGACATGACACACAGTGCCTACAAGTGGGCTTCGAGGGTAGGAGAAGGAGAAGGAGAAGCAACATTTGAGGAGCTGGGATGCCTCACACATTTAAGTGTTCTCAACATTAACTTGGACCTCTCATGTCTTTCCATAAATCATCCTCGTTGGCTATTAACATTGAAGAAGTTACAATTCTTTATTGGCAACGATTTCGAACTCCTTTTTTTCGAACAATTTCTATATGGCAAAAAAAGTAAATTCGTTGAAAAGAATGCGATTGTCTGTTTGAATAACTTCAGTAAGGCATGGTCATTGGGTCCTTTAAAATGTGCCACTTCTATGAATTTGAGCAACTGCGACGGATTTGAACGAAAGCCCGAAAATTTTTGTTTCACTAATTTGAAATCACTACTTATTTCAGCCGCTATTCTCTTTCAACAAGAGAACGAAGGAAATCATGTTGCTGCCAGTTATGATCTACTACCGAATCTCGAGGAGCTATTCCTCGAGAACGTGGTGGGCATAAACAACATTTCGCAGCTTGCTGGCCGTTTTGGCCTCAGGCTTTCGAAACTAAGAGTTATTCAAGTGGTACAATGTCCCAACATGAACTATGTTCTCTCTGTTGGGGGCTCAGATTTGTCTTTAGAGAGCCTAGAAGAAGTTAAAGTACGTTCTTGTCGTGATGTGGTGGAGGTCTTTAGATGTGAGAGTTCAACCCAGACTTCAGCACTTGTAGATGCCTCTGCCCTTAACTTGAAGATAGTGAAATTGGAGAGCAGTGGAAGATTGGCGACCCTATCGCAGCCACATGTTTCGTGGCATCAATTAGAGCGGCTTGAAGTGATCGATTGTGAACGACTCAAGAAGTTGCCCTTCACTGCCCAAATTGCAAATACTCTCAAGGAAATAAGAGGATCATCACAGTGGTGGGACCAATTAGAGTGGGGTGACGAAGACACGAAATCAAAACTGCAGCAATATTTCACTTCGAATCATTCCTAAAAATATACCTAAGAAGATGACGACGACGAGTGGCAGACCTTCAACTACGCCGATACAGTTTGAGACGTTGGAGTATCACTTGTAGTATCGGTCGATTCGGGCAATACATGTCCATAGATTTGAGTGGTACATCTTTTTTTAGTAATGCTATGCTTCCTAAATCCAAATCACAAATCCCCATTCCAAATCACTGGATTTTGATAGGAGTATGTTGAACTGACTCCACAGTGGTCAATGGGTCCACTGAATTTTGATTGATGATATATCATTTGGGATTTGGATTTATGAAGCATAGCATTGTTGATCTTTTTTAAGATATGAAATAATTGTCAATGTATATAGCACTGTTACTTTTTTATTTATTTTATTTATTTTTTAATTTTTTTTTTATGTGCACTATGATGAAATTTGAAAGAAAAAATATATTTTTTTTAATCTTGGAATTTAGTTTGTTATATTTAAAATTTGAGACTTTTGTCTTCAACAATTGTTACCGAATTGTGTGTAGTATTCTCAGACACTAATCAATGTGATATGCATTTGAGCACACGCTCTCTTCAGTCCAAAAATCTTATTTTCGAATTTCTGGTCAAGTTTAACATCACAGGTACAAATGACCAAAACACCCTGTGACTAATTTTTCGGAGATGTTATAAATTTATGATTGGTAAGTTATATATTATGGTTATTTATTGAACCTATTTTATTATTCTTGTAATTTTAGAATTTTCCATTATTTTTTCAAATTGGTTTGAATCTTAAATCTGATAAAACATTACGTATCACCTGATATATACCGGGTCGGAGGGCTGCACGACCTCGACTGTCAACAATGATATTTTGACACACTACAACATGGGCATTTCTTTTTTTTTTTTTTGTAGATGCAGAATTCGACTAAAGTTGTTAATGACTCAATGATACCTCTTATCAAGATAGTAGTTGGATTCTATGAATTTAGGATCCACTAGAGAGACCTAATCCATGTTGCATGCTATCAAAGGGTTTTACAAATAAGATGCACCAAGGTTTGTTAGTGACCACTGTGCGTTTGACATGGAGTGCCAATGACGAGGAATATAAAAGGAAATGGGTTGCTTTCAATTTTCACAGAAGTCCTTAGTTATGGTGTTATAACAAGATGAAGGTGTCTTGAATTTCGCACATTTTGATGGCCAACGATTTTTACCTTCGACATACGACATTTGCGTTGTTATATAGGATTATCATGAATAAAACTAAGATATTTTTGTTGGCAAATGGGGTGTGGTTGTGTGTAGGAATTCTGAATATGATAATTGCCATATCATGACCCTGCTAATGTTAGCACTAAGTGCCATAGTACTTCAGCTTCCGGCACTCGCCTTGATTTGTAATTGCCTTGTAACCAACATTCTCGAGTGTTGAACGCTTTCTCCCTCTTTCCTTTCTCTGTCTTTTTTTTTTGTTTTGGTCTCTCATATTTTTTTGTTCAGATCACCATTATCACACACATGAAAAATTAAGCATTACAGGTGTGAAAACCACCGAACGGCCAAAGATTACGAACCTTGGAAGGTTTATTTGGAAAAAAGCTATATTAGCAATTGTTCTTTGGAACAGATGCAGGCACATTTAACCAATCAAGTACTTAACAATTAAGTCCATGATCCATGGATGATTGAACGAAATATGATGCCAAGACTTTCAATCCTTGAACTCATAAAGTTGCTCCTTAGTGCTGCAAATTACTCACAAGCTTCAGGTATAAACATTAGGCGATGCGCGATGCCATATATGCTGACTATAGAATTCCAAACTTGTGAAAGATCCAAAGTGGAGGTCCTTCACTCTATTATTGATAGAGTTTGTGTAAATTTTTTTTGACGGTTTGGAAAGAGTCGCTTTTATCAAAAGCTGGCAAGTAAGCCCCTTTTATCCATGCAACATATGTATTCAAATTTCCATTATCCATTTACAAAATAATTAATGCAAGAATTTGTAAATTCTGGTGGAGCTATGGCATGAAAATTAACAAGATTCACAAAAAAAATTAAAAAAAATAAAAAATAGTGCGATCAAGAAATATGCCGGAGGTTTGGGTTTCAGGGATATTGAACAAATGAACTTGGCTATATTTACAACACAAGTTTAGAGGCTAGTTAACAATCGGTCAGCTTTCTGGGCTCAGATCATTAAGAGTTTTTATTTGAAAAGGCATGTCCTATGGCAAATTGGAATGGGAGAAATATCAGCATCTATACTCCAACTGTATGTGTTCAATTTCTCTGGCATCTATTAGAACAAATCTTGCTCCTTAGAAAATACAAAGGTTGCATTGTATATACATTAGCCGAAGTGTCATGTTTTGCATTAAATAGCCAAACATACACTTGTCTAAAACCCGAGTTGTGACACATTTCTTAATTTGGTCCCTTTTTGTCCATAATAATATGAACTGTCTTGTTGATACTCTAGTTTTGCCCCCAATGCAGGATAACTTCACTGCAGCAATTACATACTATCACAAGGTAGGTTATTCCGATATTCACCAGTACCACGCAACAAGCATTGCATGCTGATAATGACTACCCTTTTGCCAACTACCGAGAAATTGGTTTCATATTATTTTACTGTTTTAATTTCTTATTTTTCCAATTATGTAGAGTACATGAAACATTGTCTTGTATTTCTGTCAATTCTCTAGCTTTTGCCACAATTTTTCTAAATTCGGGCGTCTTTTTCTTATCTTCGCATCAGGCTTTATGGCTGAAAGCAAATGATCAGTTCTGCATGGAAATGTTAACTTTGGCTCTTGTAAATGAATGCCGCAGTGGCATAGACCCTAAAATCGACTCTCGTCGAAAGGAGCTATTTATTTTGGGAATATCCTAGCAGCATAGTTATTGCTCTTCTTGCATTTGTTTATTAGTGTATTTTGTTAGGTCTGGAATAGTTAAAATATATAGGCTGTTAAGTTATTATAAATATGCATCAAAGCGGAAGACAAATTGGGCAGTAACAAGTAGTGTGTGTGTGTCTAGCGGATATTGATCGAGGCATTGGGCCAGTATATTATGATACTGAAGTGAAACTTACTCAGCAGCCAAAATGTTCTAATGATCATTGCCATTCGATAAAATAACTCAGCAATGAAATGTTGCTAGCTTCTTGTTATAAGCTTTACACACAAAAAAAACTTGTATGAAAGTAATCATATTCTACAAAATAACTCAGCAATGAAATGTTGCTAGCTTCTTGTTATAAGCTGAAGCTGAATAAGCAAGAGCTTGTAAGGCTTAGTACATATAAACAATCATATATCTAGTTTATGCTGCTACCCATGACATGGAAAAGGAGCATCAGATTTCTATAATTCCCTGTAGTGACTTAATGAGAAAGAGACCTAAGCAAAGAGATCAAAGGGAGAAAATGACCTGATGGCTTGTAAATGCTTGCATATGGGTTTGGTTGTACATACTTTGATTTGCTTTTACATCAACTCTTAAATACAAAATAGTCAAATTGCTTAAATCTATAACCATGAGGATGATTTTTTTTGCTATGTCATTTACAGGAAAGGAAAAACAACTACAATAAAAATAAAATTCCAGCATTGACAATGTAAGAACTAAAAACAGTTCCAGGCTGTAACCAAAAAAGCTAAAACACAGAATTCAGAAGAAAATCAACAGAACGTAAAATTACAACCTAGGAACATTTTCATCATCAGTTCTTTACACAACATGTACATATGAACTTTAGAATGATAAACAAACTTGTAGAAAACGACGACTAAGCAACCTAAATCCTCCTAAAAATCCTAAAAATGCAAATAACCTCAAAGATCTTCAATTGCGTTTATAACAACTTCTGAAAGTGATTGTAAACATGGACTGCAATGTAAAAGAAAACGTAAATCACAAATTTCAAACCGGGTTTCATGAATAATAAACTCAAAGTAACCATGGAAAAATATGGCGCTCTAAAGAACCTCTGCTATGCATGGGCTGCTATCGATGTGGGAAGAATAAATAAAAATACAAGTATCAAAACATGTAGATTATTCCAACCAATGGAATAAGGCTAAGCTTGAAAGTGTTATATTGAAATAAAGTTTGGAAGGGGAACAAAATATGTGATTCTTAGCAGAACAAAATCACAAAGGCCAGCTAAAAATAGTTTGAAGTTTGTTCAATTGTTGCCTCCTCGTATTCACTGATTGAGCATTCCAACTCTTCAAATTTAACTCCCACTAACACTAAGAGGTGGGGGAGAAGGAAGCTGAACCTCTGATCGACCTGGACACATAAAAGATTCTTGGAGTCGAGAGAGATATGAGATTCAAAAAGCACAATAAAGGCTAGAAGGACACTCAAAGGAAGAGACCTTAGTAAAGTATTTTTACACAGTAACTATAATTGAAATCAAAACACACTCAACTCGTCACACAATACTCTTACACATTATAAACAACCTACAGAGAATATACGTAAGGCAATTAGTTATAATCCTAGCCATATAATTACACAGTTATAAACTACTCTAATCATCCATCTCTTACATAGAGTTGTACTCTTCTTCTTCTTCTTCTTCTTCTTCTTCTTCTTCTTCCCCTTTGTACTGAAGATAAGAAAAATGATTTTGTATTTCTCATTAAAGGGAAAACTAAATATTATACACATCCACCAAAATTTCTCTCTCTCTCTCCATCTCTCTGTTTTTCTTTATTATTATTCCATATATATGTGCATATATTAACTAGATTACCTTTGACAGCTATGTTGTGCAACCTTTGTCTGTTGTCTAATAGAGTTACTTTGGCCCAAGTAACATTATGGTTTCTCAAAATAAACTGAATTCCCAAAAAGTTTAAACATCAAGGAAAGCATTCGTCTAACATTCATTACCTAGCTCGTGAGACAAACAGGGCATAAATCTAATCGGCTCAACTATTCTTTTGACTCTGTCTCCTACTAAAATATGTATACATAGACTAAAAAAATTCGCCTCAGGGGCGCTGCCTCCGAACCCCCGCATGGAACTTGCTTACTAACAGACCCAAATCCATTAAACTTGCCCGCCCCCCCCCCCCCCCCCCCCCCCCCCCCCCCCCCCCCCCAAAACACAAAAACTTGGGTAAGCCACGACTTATTATACCAAATGCAATCCTTTTTTTTTTTTCCTGAATGGCATTGCATTTTTTAGTAAGAATTACATGAATGTGTACAAAAACAACCCATATGAAAAGGTTACATTTGGTGGCAGAATCCCATAGCCCTGTATAACTTCACTATAGCCCCTAAGCCCTAACCAAACCCCCATATGAAAAGGTGACATTTGGTGGCAGAATCCCATAGCCCTGTACAACTTCACTATAGCCCCTAAGCCCTAACCAAACCCATTACAATAACCACTTTTTGATAAATAGTCATAGAAAAATACCCCACGAATCAAATAGTTCAGCCCTAGGATCCCAAAGAAACAATCTCATTTTTAAAAGTTTTAAAAAGGAGACAAAGGCCACCCCAAGGTTAGAGAAAATTACCAGATAATGTTGGGTCAAATGTATCAAAAAAACAACCACCAAAAAACTCCCATGAAGGGGAAAAAATATGCCTAGAATTTAATCCAAGAACCCCAATCAAACAGGCCCCAACTCCGAAGTATCTACCACTACTCGCCCACACATACATCAAACACAACATGAGCAAAACAAAGCTCTCTGAGGAAAACAACCAGACTGAAAATGAGTTGGATTTTGTAACTCAAGCATTATTGAATGCTATCAATTTAAAAATAACAAAGCAATCATGAATGGACGGAAAAAAACCAAAACAGAATGTGAGTTAGTTGGCTGAAGTGAAAAGAATGCTATCAATTCAAAACTAAAAAACCAATCTTCAATGGAAGCAATAAATCTAAAACACCATGTGAGTAAACCAATCTTCAATGGAGGCAAAAAATCCAAAGCAGCATGTGAGTATCAGTTTGGTGAAACTAAAATTATATTGCATCAGTAAACAGTCTAAGAGGCAAATGGTCAAACACTTTGAGAGCACACCTCTGCAAAGCACATCCTAAAGAGGGTTGAAAAAGGTAAAAGTCCCATGGAGGGGGGAAGAAAAAGTCTGCATGTTGTTGGTATATAAAATATTTGGATCAATACAAAGACAGAAATCAAAAAACACACAATGCACAATCAATCCAAAAATAGGGAAACTTAAAATACCTTGATGGAACAACAATTGAAAGCTTTCTAATAGAATTTCTTCCCCCAAAGCCTCTTATCCAATGTTACAGTGATACTTTTGTTGCCACTTCTTCCCCCAAAGAAGTTTGAAGCCATAGAGATATATACACATCCAAAGAGGAAGGAATATACGCACAAAGAGGGAGGTGTTAATATGCATGATTCAATGAATCGGGGATTGGAGGAGGCGCCAATAAATCAGGAGGGGAGGAGCCGCCGGGTAGAGAAGAAGGCTGAAAAATCTATTATCTATCTGTTATATCGATCATATCTTTTTTTTTTTTTTTTTTTTTTTTTATATTTATATAAATCTATTATATCTTTTATATCTATCTACTAGTAATAACTCGGGCCCGTGGGCACAAAGTAAAAAAAAAAAAAAAAAAGAAATAAAGAAATTCAATATTTCAAAAGATTAAATATTTTGCGTAAAATTGTCCGTGTCATTTAAACCCATGTGAAGATATTGGTTCCGCGAGCACAACAATATATTTTCAATTCATTGCTTTTGATTTTGAAATTAAACTGAGATATGGTTGGAATTTTTACAATAGATTCATAGATATCATCACAACAAAGACAAAAAAAATGTGGTAATCTTCAACAAACAACGGCCAAAAAAATGATAGAAAACTATAATGACAAAAAAAATGAATATCAAAACAGAAGTAGAAGCACTCTCTTGATTTTTTTTTTTTTTTGAAGTTTCTATACGGAAAAAAAAAAAAAAAAAAATTTTAAGCTTTTGAAAAGAAACAGAAAAGGAAAGCAAAACTTTTGTGATTATTTAGCCCATATTTGGGAAGCAGCATTACTCATTTCATTAATTGGTCCTATGGACTATATCAAAATGATAGAACTAATCATATGACCTATAAAATGGTATAACTAATCAAACTGAAAGCAAAATTTACAACCATAGCAAAATCTACGCTTCTTAGATTTTAAAAAAGTGCAAGTGAGAATACATTTCTTGAAATCCACTTCCTAAACGTCAACTTTATGTGATTTTTAACTCATATTATATCAGTTTGATTAGTTCTATAAAAGTTATTTGATCAGAGTCACGGAAAGGAAAAAAAAAACTATTAAAAATACACTCTATCCTAAATAATCCAACACGAATGTATCTTCATAGTTAATGTTTGATGGTTATTTTGAAAGAAGTCCAACAAATAAAAATATGATTCTTTACTTGTTTACCTCATGGCTAGGCCCACTTTGAAACAAAAAAGTGAGAAAAAAAAAAAAAAAAGAAGATGAAGAAGAATAAGGGGAAATATAGTTTTGTATTACTGTTGAAACAAAAATATGGGAATAAAGCCGATAATTAGAGACAAAAAAAATTGAAAAAAAAGGTGTACCCTCTCTAAACTTTAAGTAAAAGTTGCCCATATCAGCATTATCATAATTAAAGTTTTATGTTGAAACATTCACAAATTAACATGTACACACCCACATGTTTTATTGGTGTATTCCAATGGCTCGTCAATAGCTTCCCTCTCTGCACATTCACACATACATAAACATGCACAAATTAACACACATGTTTACACAAACACCACACATGCAATGATGCACACATGTCACATGTTTGCACAAACACCACACACGCACACACAAACACACACATGCACGCACAAATAAAGATGTAGAGGGAGAGACGAGTTACCTAATTCCAACGACAGTGAAGGTGGTCGGGGACAGTGGTGGTGGACGGTGAGAGAGAGAGAGAGAGAGAGAGAGAGAGAGAGAATAAATGGGTGATATATGGGTGTATGATGAAAGACAGAAGAAAACTTTTAAAAATTGGTAATCTTTACTCTCCATTTATAATTTGGTGATGAATTCTATTCAAATGTCGATATTGACTATTGAATCAATATGTAATTATTTTAGTTACAATAAAAACCCAAATCATGGTTTAAAAAAGGAAAGAAAAAAAAAACAAAACAAAACAAACCCCAACTCATATATTTTCTGGGAGTTTTTTTCAACTAATATATATCTTTTTTAACTAATATAATACGTGGGCAAACACTCCACCAAAAAAAAAAACACTCCACCATATTGCAATGACAGTTTAATGAGAGAGAGAGAGAGAGAGAGAGAGAGAGAGAGAGAGAGAGAGTTTTTGAGCAACTATTCAATTAATGATTTTTTTATTTTAAAATGGCAATATGTATCTATTTGAGCAACTATTCAATTCTCTCTTACCAATTAGGTATATGCATATCTATATAACTGTTCAATATGTATATAGATTTTAGATATATACGTATCTGTCTATATAACCAATTAAGGGATTTTTTTTTTTAATTGAGATAGAGATAAGCTTATACAACCAATTATTCATATTTTTAAAGGATATTTCTTAATTTCAAATGAGATTGAGTTAGGTGAGAGGGACTATTGTGAGGGTGAGATTTTTAGACATTAGGTGAGATTTGGTGAACCAATGATCCAAGAGTTGAAAATATCTAAACTTGTCTCAATGGCTCAGATTGAAAGTTGCTGATTTGGGAGGGACCCACACCGCTCTAACTTATTATATAGATTATATCTATATATATCTACTAGTAATTGCCCGTGCCCGTGGGCTTGGGTCATAACATTTTCAAGTGTGCAGTTAAAACTGTATATCAATTAAAACGCCCTTCTGATCCAAAAAAAAAAAAAATTACACAGCTCATTCCAATCCAAATAAAGATTACATAGCTCATTCTCTCTTTACAAAGTATTCATTTTGACAAATTGTGAACTTTCTTCATCAACTTGTAGAACGTGTAATTATCAATGTCAATATATTTCGGCCACCGCGGTGAATGCACAAAAATCTGAAAAGTAACAAATAATTGTATTAGTTGTATTTCAATGTAAATCTTTAAAAAGAGTTACAAAAGTTTCATCATATTCCATTACCTTGTTGGGACGGGCATTTATTAACTTAAACTCCTTTGCTGCATCTTGCCAATTCCATGCTATATTTTTCCACCAGTCCTACAAAATTATTATTTGAGGGTCAAAAGAGGCAAAAAAAATTTAATAGGAGTAAAAACGTTATGTACTAATGTTTACCTATATAAGTCACTATGTCAGAACCTCGGGATAAACGATGTTTGTCGTATCAGAGGCACCATAAGGAAGAAGAACACTTATACGATCAAAAGATGTGCATCTTGATAAAGTAACATATAATTACCCATGACTAAATATAGGAGTGCACAAATCAATCCCAACAAAGTTCACCAATTGGCCTTGAGATTTATTAATTGACATTGCGAATGCAAATCGGACTGGAAATTGACGCCTTGTCATACTAAAAGGCAATTCAGATGTTGATGGAGCCAAGGATATTCTGGGAATAAAGGCTAAGTTTTCAGCTTTATCACCAGTCAAAATTTGCGCTTCAATTACATGTGAAGCGGTTCTAACAGCCATCAATCGTGTGCCGTTGCAAAGTCCATCCGTTGGTGCAATATTTCTTAACAACATGATAGGGCAACCTACTTTTAATTGTAGGTTGAACGGAGGCAAACCGGGAGGGTCTAATGAGTTAAGATATTCATTAGGAGATCGGTTAGTAATAGCACGATCACCTCCATCATCGTCAGACATCTTATCTGCAGCTAGATAGGTGCATGTCTCTCTTGAGAATATACTTAATGCAGCTTTATTAATAGCATTGACATCCTCATTTCGTGCGGACAAAATTGTCCGACCAGTGAGATAAGTAGGGGTCGACGTCCCTTCCAAGTCCAATCGTGGATAAATTGTGTATAATAACTCCTCAAGGTGTCGACACTTATGTATTGTAGAAGGAAGTTTTACAACTTCTTGCGTTTTACTCCCTATCTGGATAAATGAATAAAATACAAATACAGAATAAAGAAAAACACTATATAATAATTTTAATTACAATCAAAACCACATAATAAGGAATACTTTTAGAATTGATACCTCCATCAAAGATGTTGCAAAGTTTGCATTACTTGGATTTGCATTATTTAAGCGCATGTTTTCGTCCAAAGTTAAAACATTTACATTGTTCCACAACCTAGAGTGTCTCAAAGAAGCACCCACAGTTTGTTCACGCACCCCTTTGGGCACGACTGGCAAGACTTGTCGAAAATCCCCGCCTAGAACAACAGTTATACCCCCGAATGGCTTGTTAACATCATAAACGTCTCGAAGTGTGCGCTCGACTGCCTCCACACAATTTTTGTGTTGCATTGGTACCTCATCCTATATGATCAACTTGGTTTCCCTGATCAACTCTGCTTGCATTGACTGCTTGCTATTTCTGCATACTGAATTGTCATGCACATCCAACGGAATGGAAAATGTCGAGTGTGCAGTTCTCCCCCCCCCCACTAACAATAACGCAGCAACCCCCGACGACGCAACTGTAATAACAATATGGCCAATGCTACGAATGCATAATGCAATTGTACTATAAGTGAAAGTCTTCCCTGTTCCAGCACCCCCGCTAATAAAAAACGTAGTACCTCTATTTTCTAAGACTGCAGAAGTGATTACATCAAAAGCAGCACGCTGTCTGACATTTAGGCTATCAATCCTATTGTGCACATCTTCACATTGAGCATCACGTTGAAGTTTGTTGTGCTCACACAATAGTCTGTTACTGACTCTGCTGCTCCAACTTCCACTTGGTTGAGGCATGGACGGGTAGTCAACCACACTCTTTCTGGACTATTGAAGCATTTGATTGAGAAGATATAGACCATAATCCTCTATTAAAACCACATCTGGGTTTGGAATTCTATGCAAGGTACGAATCTTATGATGAAGATCGTCACATATATATAATGAGAATCGTTTTCATAACTCATATGGATGCAACGGAGAGCATTCCGTGAGAATGATACTAAACAATCTTCTGAGTTGATGGCCAGTGTTCATAATTGTAGCTTCTTGAAGACACTTTATCCATTCTTCATCATCTTCCAACAATCCTAATACAACACAATCTGATTTAAATGTAGGATGCGTGACATTGTTTACTGTGCGCAAATCTTCATATGATGTTGTCCCTCTCACATGTGTCAATAGCAAGCGTAAATAGAATCTCTCACCTGAATTCGGGCTAGCAAAATAAATTCTACCAATAACATACCCCATTTTTTCTGGGTGTCCACACACACGTAATGCTGTTCCAAATAATTTGTGTTCCTTTTGTGTCTCTTTCGTTTGAGTTCCATGCTAACTCTTAGAATCATCTACAAAAAGCATCAAACTCTACTTTTCATGTTATTCGACAGAGCTATAAGATTTCCTTTTAGAGGGTTCCATGACTAATTTTATTTGCTCTGAATTTCAGAGACCAGTCTTCTTTCATCACTGCAATTTTCTCCGGAAGATGGATGGCTCGGCTCATTTTATTCGTGTTTGATAAAGAAGGTAAGTATGTGCACTAAGAACAGGACCAACAGGCTATAACTTTGTATTGGAAGGTCCGACCTGTACACATGAGACTTATAATCTATACACTTCTCTACCTTTTTAAGCATGGCACTCGCAAATCTCAATGGTTTATCACCATTTTCCATTCTCTGTTGTGTTATGTGAGTGTATTGACCAATTACTTTTTTCTACATGTTTTATCCAGTATGATAAAGAAAATGTTGTGGAAGCCAAATTCAAAGAACTGGAACAGGAACGTTCAAGTATCAAACCTTCAGAACCGTCCTTCATATGCACACTGAAAAATAACACTGATCTTTTGGCCTACAAAGCCGAATACTTCCATCAGTGTGGTGAATATCACAAATGCTTTGAATTGACTTCTGTGTGAGTTGACAACTACTCTTGATCTGTATAATACTAGTGTGCTACTGTTAATTTTAACTTAAGGGGCTGTTTGGGATGGCGCATAACCAGTTCTATGTCCACAAGTGAACTGGTTTATCAAATTCAAGTGTTTGATAGAGGCCCTTTTGTTTGCATGGGAGTCTGTGCCCAACTTAAAATACTCCTAAAATCTTTATCAAACCAACATGATGTTGGTTTTCATAAGAGCCAGACAGAAATAGAGTGGGACTGAACGTTGTTCTGTTTTGTGCATTCCCAAACATGCCATATTATGCATAGCTTAGTCGTGGTCTTTATATTTGTTGCACATCATGTAATCCAGATTGCTTGAAAAGGATCCTTTCCATCTGAAATGTACCTTGGTGCACTTAGCTGCTGCAATGGAGCTTGGACATTCAAATGAGCTCTATCTTATGGCATGCAACTTAGTCAAGGACTACCCTCAAAAGTGAGAATGCTTTTTACCTTTTTACATTTTCTAAGAAGTGTATTTTATCTTTTGTCAGTGATTTTATTTGTAAAAGAGTGACATACTAATTCTTGTGTTCGTATTATTAGTCTGCATAGCATTGGTTTGAAGTTTGAACACTTTCTAATTATAGTTCCAGTCACATCAGGGCATGGTCCCAAGTTGCAGTATCAGACACCATCTCGGGAGGCTGCCCGCGTCGCGATATCGGACCATATGCAACGATACGCAGAATTAAGATTCAGTAATTTAAAAAAAAAATTCAAATAAATAAGGACACCACATTTTGTCCATCATATAAACAAAGTAAATCATCAACCACACATGATATTGTCTATTTCATCAATATTGGCATTACTGAAAAAGTGTGAGTCGGTGACCTGATTATATGATAATAGAGCTTTTTTAGTTTGAGAACAATCCTAAAGCACTGATTGTTAGTAAATTAAATTAGATAAAAAATATAAAAAATCTAATCCTTTTTTCTTTATCATAATTTTTCGCAATTACATTGGTTTTTCTTACCAGACTATGATCTCTTGCTATATTTTATGCAATGGGTAGCGATCTTGTCTTGGTGACTGCCTACGATACGTCTCAGTTGCAAACACCATGCATCAGCAAGTGTTTGAAAGTAACTATGAACATAAATATTCGTTTTAGATTTAGTACCTCTAGAACTCGAGTGAATTTCATGAATATAGAGATATGAGAGGCTGTGGAACTCGTTCGTATGTAATTGATGTTTGGTTATTGACCAGAGATTGATTGTACATGATACCAGCAATCTTTTAAGAAAGCTCTAATCAGATGATCTTGTGATTAAGGTTTAAACAGGATCTTGTCACATTAAAAATTTCTGGTAACTGGCTTTCACATTAATTTGGGGGTGGTTGGTATCATATTCATTCTTTGCGCATTTAAATTTTACTTCAATATTTCGAAAATAGTTTGTGGTGTTCTTCAAATCCATTCTACAGCCCAGCTGAATCAGGATATTGTAAGTTTAGGACAATAGCTTTTCAGCTTCTGTTATAAATACAATTTTAACTTTGTGGCTGAACTGAACATTTAGTGGTTCACTAATTAGGACTTGTTTTCCAGGGTTTTGTCATGGTTTTCTGTGGGTTGCTACTACTATTGTTTAAGGAAGTATGATCAATCACGCCGTTATTTCAGGTACTAATTTTGCACTTCTGAGTGAAGTCCGACTCGACTATTCAGAAGATATTGTTATTGTTTTAATTCTTTGAGTTGCATCTTTTCTCTTAATACTAAGTGAAATGTACTTGCCTATATTCAGCCATATTGATATTCCGCTTTAGGGTATTAATTTATTTTTGAATATGTTAAGTTTAGTGCAATTTTGAGATTTTGAGTGGTGGAAAGTCGGATAATGTATAGAGTTGTCGTAGTATTTGAGTTACGTCATTGCAGTGCTGTTGTATTTCCTTTTGCTGGCTTACTGGTTGATGCCTCCCATAGGTTCTTGAAAAGTATTACTTGTCCTTGCGTGTTTTTAGTCTTTATTGTGATCATGTGCTTCACTAGATGCAATGGATGTTTCTTAGCCATGTTAGAGCCTGTTTGGGTTAGCTTTTAGCCTTTTAGAATAATCACGTTTTGAAACAACAGGTTTTTTAAAAAGCTACAAATAGGAGCTTTTTAAAAAGCTGTTTTTTAGCTTTAAAAAGGAATCTCAATTTTTATTTTATTTTTTTTAAAAAAAAGCTATGAAAAAGCTAATCCAAAATAGTCAGAGCTATCCCAAATGGGCTCTTAGTCCTAACCTTGTAAGAAGGTTGTCATGCTTTGCTGTGAATTTGGCTGCAAGTAGAGTGGTAATATTTTTCTGTTTGGATCTCTAATTATGTTGTCCGCTCGTTAACTGTCCATATGATTATAATTTTTAGGTAGCAGGGTGTGGATTGGCATAAGCTCATTAACCCTCCATTTAATTATATTTTTTAGGTAGTAGGTTGTGGATTGGTTTCATTCTTATTAGATATATTATTTACAGCAAGGCTACGAATCTCGATGGAACATTTCCGCCAGCTTGGATAGGATATGGGAATGCGTATGCGGCTCAAGAAGAGGGTGACCAAGCTATGTCAGCTTATCGCACTGGTGCTCAATTGTTCCCCGGGTACTTCTTATTTTACCCTAATGGCTAGTCTTATTCTTCTCTTTCTTTTCTTTTTTTTTTTTTTAAGAATTTTTTTTTCCTGATTGCACTTTTTATTTGTTGCTCGGAATGTTGGGTTGAAAATACTTTAAACAACCTCATAGTTCATGACTTCCTTAGCTGTTGGCCAAGGACATTGATTCCTATGAAATAGTAAAGGAGTATACTTTGAGGTTATCCAACTTAGGTTAAAATTTTGGAAAATTGGAAATAAGCATTTTATGATACATGAACTTTTTCACTTTGGATGATGGGTAATCTCCTTAAAATCTATGGGTAAAATGATGACATACTGTCACTTTGAAAATTCTTTGCGGAAGTTACGTCTTAAAAAATGATATTATTTTCCTAATTTATTTGTGTTTGTACTTTGTACAAAAATTAGTTATATGTTCTTAAATCTTATCCCATATTTTGTAGATGTATTCGTTTTGTTATTTCAAGTTTTCTATGTTTTCTTTTGGATTTTAAAGTTACGACGGTGGCATTCATATCAATTTTAAATACCAAAATGGTATGGTGCATGCTACTGTTCAATGTTCCTTGAACTTTGATCCCATAAGGTCTTAGTCTGGTTTAGAGGAAGGAGTCATGAGACTTTTTAGACAATGGCCCTTGCTTAATGTTGCTTATTTCTTTAGCCAGCATATTGGAATTGTGGAAATCCTCTTATTACTTATGCATTATGAAATGTCATTTACAGGTTGAATCTTGATATTCTCTTATTCCAGGTGCCATTTACCAACTTTGTATATTGGGATGGAGTACATGCGGACTCACAGCTTCAAACTTGCTGAGCAGGTATTATTTTATTTAGTTTGTCTAACATTGGAACTTAGCGTTTGTCGCCCTGATTTTGTCAGAGAAGTATGAACACATTTTTCATTTTTTTTTTTCCACATAGTATTACACTTCTTACTGTTTAGATAGATATTTAAAGTTTACACGAACTAGTTTGATCATGCAACCCATGTAATTTTTGTGTATTCCGGATTAATTTGGCTAAATCAAAAGGTAGGATCGCTCTATCTAGGACTGGCAAAATGGGCGGGCCGGGCGGGTATTGTGCGGGCCAAGATCGGGCCGGGCCCAAATCGGGTTGGGCTAGTTATAAACCCGAAGACAAGCGGGCCGGTCCGGGTTCGGGTAGGGTTTCACGGGTCAGCCCGTTTCTTATGCACCTTTCTGTTTTTTAGCCAGTTCTTTCTTCTTCTTTTTTCCCCCTCCTTGCTTCTAAAGCCTTGTTTGGTGGTGGAGAATAGAAGGAAAAAATTTGGTAAGTAAATCAACAAATTTGACTAATAAGAAAAGAAAATTAAAGGGATCTTATTCCAAAAAAATCCAAACTACATAGGCTTACAAACCAAGACTGCATTTATAACACAAAAAAATTTAATATATATATATATATATCAACCCATGAAATATTTGCCGCAGAAAAACCCAAGAACATAACAAAAGAAAGTGATCTTCCCAAGATAGGATTATAAACCAAGAGCATTTACAGTAAAGAATTTGATGCAGATCCATGATGAGAGAGAGAGAGAGAGGACTAAGAGAGTAGATAGAATGATATATATATATATATATAGAGAGAGAGAGAGAGAGAGAGAGAGAGAGATTGGAAGAAGAACCTATAACCTAGTGAGAGAGAGGAGATGCGCCGTTTCTTATAACAGTTGTAAGAGAGAGAAGGAAAATATTTTAGGTTTTGCAGCTTTTGCTTGTTACGGGTTTAAATGGGTTTGTGTTTGGGCCCGCTCAAGCCCGAGTGTAAAAATGTTTCACCCAACTAGGCCCGTAAATTAAAAATCTACAAACCCAATTACATTTTACTTCGGGCTTATGCGGGCTCACTCCTTATTCGGGCTTGGGATTTCCAGGCCTAGCTCTATCCCATGATTTGGATCGTGATTTTGATAACCTTGACATATGATAGCGAAATCTGAACATTTGTCACTATTGACACATCAAAGTTAGCCATTCCTTTTCTTCAGGTCTGCTGACAGAATTTTGTCTCAGTTTTTCGTACAGGCAAAGGCGATTTGTGATTCAGATCCACTTGTATATAATGAGCTTGGAGTTGTTGCTTACCATATGAAGGAGTAAGTATATTTGCCCCTTACATCACTTTGTTGTTAATATTTTGCATTATGTATTTTTGGGATCCTGGGAATAGGTTGTATGTCAGAATAACCATGAATTATATTTCTTAATTTCTTTATATTTCAGTATCTTAAGAAATTGAAGCTTTCGTAATGGTTAAAGTCTTAAAACAATGGTGAACATAAGCTTTTTTTATGGAAGCTTAGTTAAGTTTTGTACATTATAACTGTCTTGGAATATTACGAATGCTGAGTACCGAGGATGGTTACATTTGCTAGTAGTTAAAAGTAAAAGAATTTGGGGATCTAATTGTCATGAAGGAGATAGTTACAAAATAGGATCAGTTTATGGAGGAAGAAAGGTGAATCAAATTGCAAAATGTGTCATGTCTGTACAGATATTATGTTTTATGTGCCTTAGGAGATGTTTACTGTAATTTTTTTATGATACTTATTCCCTGAGTTAGAATGTTTGGTGCTATCATTTAGTGAAATGGTAAAAGCACAGACTTATAAGCATGAGACTATGAAACTATTGGTAAAAACACGGACTTTTCATCTGCATAATTTGTCTTTGAACTATTTCAGGTATAAAAAGGCTGTTTGGTGGTTCGAGACGACTTTAGCTCACATTCCGTCATCTTTAAGTGAAATGTGGGAACCTATTGTGGTTAATCTTGCTCATGTACTAAGAAAGTTAAAGTAAGTTATTGCTTTCTAGAACCTCAGAGACATTTAATAGGTGCAAACATGCATTTTCTTGAATTCTCTCTTCTTTTTTGGCTTAATTGTTTTACAGAGAAACTGTGTACAAATCAATGATGTTGGGACTCGAGTCTATGACCCAAAAAGTTACTTGTCACCTGTCTACTCTCTGTTACTTCACTTATATGTGACAAATCAATTGTGTACGAGTAATCAAATATAATGTTGAGTTTTTGTTTAGCAACAACAATAGGGGTTGAATGGTGGGAGTTGATGGTGCTAGTGTGAAATAATTCTTGGAATTGGTTCAGAATGTGTGAACAAATGTAGAAAGTTTAATGAGCGGAATTTTCGTAGTGTGGGAAGGGTGAAATCGTTCGGTTCGGTCGGTTTTGGGAGGGGGTTTCAACTGACCGATCGGTTTCGGTGCGGTTCGGTTTTTTGGTTTTAAGGCAAAATTTTCGGTTCGGTTTCAGTTTTACACTGGGAACAATTTATGAGAACCGACCAAACAATCGGTTCAGTTCGGTTTGTCGCCGTTTCGGCTTACCCTTTCACCCCCTAGTGGGAAGGATGTGTCAGCATAGTTTTTTTTAGAGAAATGGGAACTACTTTGAGAAATACATGGAATTCTTAGAAGAGTTTGAGAATTGCGTGAGAATTTTAACTACTGGGAAAAATAGTTTAAGTTTTCTTTCTAGAGACAATTCTGTTGCTATCATGGTTTTACTTGATTGTAGAACGTGTATGACAAGATATATCTAATTATGTTGGCCTACTTCATATCAGGAGGTACAATGAGGCAATTACATACTACGAGAAAGCACTTGCATTATCCACCAAAAGTTTGAGCACTTATGCCGGTCTTGCATACACTTACCATTTGCAGGTTTTTTTTTCCCTTTTAATTATTTATTTTCTATCAGCTAGTTTAATTTAGTCTGATATTTAAGTTAAAAATGAATTTGAGACTTGAGGTATTCTGGTATTGCCTTCAAATGTGGATCTAAGTTAAAACAACCTAGAGTTTTTGATGTAATCACTCGGGCAGAGGCATATTTGATGAGATATATATATATTTGTTTTTTTTTTTTTTTATAAATATTTTCATTCCAATTAACTATAAAATAAGCTTGATATCGAGATTGTCAATTTTTTTTTTACCTGCACTGCTACCTTGGGTTTCACAAATAATATTTTAATATTAACTTTTGAACACCGTATAAATGCCTAAGAGAAGGGAATCTTTAACTCCAAGTTTAATATTCATTGTATTGGAAACTAAACGAAAAAAGGATAATTTCTCTGGTAGCTATTGCCGATATTTCTTCTCATTACTCCTGTATTCCTGGGTATTTCTTTCTGCTTGTACGAACTACTACACTGTTAGAACAAATCTTGCTCCTTAGAAAACACAAAGGTTGCATTGTATATACATTAGCCAAAGTGTCATGTTTTGCATTGAATAGTCAAACATGCACTTATCTAAAAACCCGAGTTGTGACACATTTCATAATTTGGTCCTTTTTTGTCCATAATGATAAGAACTGTCTTGTTGATTCTCTGGTTTTGTCCCCAATGCAGGATAACTTCACTGCAGCAATTACTTACTATCACAAGGTAGGTTATTCCGATATTCACCAGTACCACGTAACTAACACTGCATGCTGATAATGATTACCCATTTTGCCAACTACCGAGAAATTGGTTTTCATATTATTTTACTGTTTTAATTTCTTATTTTTCCAATTATGTAGAGTACATGAAACATTATCTTATATTTCTGTCAAATCTCTAGCTTTTGAAAGAATTTTCTAAATTCGGTCGTCCTTTTCTTGTCTTCCAATTAGGCTTTATGGCTGAAAGCAGATGATCAGTTCTGCACGGAAATGTTAACTTTGGCTCTTGTAGATGAATGCCGTGGTGGCATAGACCCTAAAATCGACTCTCGTCGAAAGGAGGTATTTATTTAGGGAAATATCCGAGCAGCATAATTATTGCTTTTGTATTTGTTTATTAGTGTATTTTGTTAGGTCTGGAATAGATAAATATATAGGAGGGTGGTGGTGGTGGTGGGTAATTTAAAAATATGCATGTAACAAGTAGTATGTATCTGTATCTTGTGGAGATACTCATCGAGCCATTGGGCCGGTATATTTTGAAATTGAAGTGAACCTTACTCGCGGCCTAATGATCATTGCCATTCGATATATTTCATTTACTGATAGTTGGTCAGTTTAACAAATATTGGTTTTTGATCATAGGTGTTTCCTCTTCTACTCATTTACCCTTTTCTTTTTCTTTTGTTATTATACCCTATCTATAACTATTATATGTTTGCACTCCTTTGTTTGATCTTTTGACCAGGATGTGTAAGGATTAAATACCGAGTGCTGGTAAATACATCCACCAAAATTTTCTCTACTGGCACACTAACCAGTGAGTAGGAGAACATGCATCTCATGTTGTACATGTTGTACACACGGGTCTGGCGACAAATTTTGGTGGGTGCAGTTGAAAGGGTTATCTAAGTTTATATGTTCTGGTTTGGTTAAGCCGAATACATCTTTTATTTGTTCTTTTTCCAGCTGGACCATTAGTTATGTCATATGTGTGTGATGGAATGTCATTCTAGAATTGAACATTACCAACTCAAGCTCAATGTAGATAATTGTTGCTCACAGAATTGAAGGGTTAACAGAAGCAAGCACAAAACAAGATTCTCCAAGTAAGAGCAAGATGTTCTTGTTTATATTTACAATGATATTTAAGATTATAAGATAATAGGCTTCGTTTTCCGTAGTCGAAAGACATCCAATACCTCTCCCATTGTGGGTATGCTGCGTGCACGAGAGAGATGGGATGGCTTACATTACAATTGCTTATCTGTTTCGCCCATGAATTTTATTCTTTTATTATTATTTTTTTTTTAGAATTTTGGTTTTAAAAAAGGGATGTTTGGGTTAAGGTCCTTAAAGATTGAGTCAATAAGGCCTAAAGGACATGACATAAACAAAAAAAAACCCACAAAGAAGCACACTAAAAACTTATCTCTTAAAGTCCTTAAGATTTTGAATTTCATTTTAAGAGACAAAATTGCCCCTGGAACCCTAGCGAGCCACCACCACCATCATATGTCTCTCCAACTTTCTCTCTCCTCCCTGCAATAGTGTCTGCCGCCACCACCACCACCTTCGCGCACCACTACAAACAACCACCATCACCATTACACTCCATTGCGAACCACAACCACCATCATCGCACACCAATGCAAGCTACCACCAACACCATCGCAAGCCACTGCGAGCCACCACCACTACCTTCGTACTCCACCACACTCTATCACCACCACTATCGTGCAACACCATGAGCCACCACCTGCCTTCCAAGTAAGTTTTTATTTTTTCTTTTCATTTTCGGGTGACTGGCCTTGTAAGCCCTAGGGGCTTGGTAGGATGCGAAGATCTTAAGTGAAATTTCACTTAACTTTGACTTATAACAACTGAAATTTTACTGAACCTTTTCAGTGAAATTTCACTCAACTTTATAGTGGCAAAGTCGTACGGTTCAGGAGAGGGTGTGGGGTGGTCATCAGAGGTAGGCTCTAGTGAGTGGTAGGTGGTGGTCACCGGAGGTCAGGAGTGGCGGGTGGTGGCCGCCGGAGATGACGGGGGGTGGCGCCCGGAGGTGGCAGAGGTGGTGGTCAGAGGTGCCAAGGGTGGTGGTAATGTCAGCTAGGCTTGTCAATGGACCAGAACTTGGCCCGGATCTGATCCGGATCCAGCACTTTTTGATGGATCTGAGCATTTTTTTAGATCCAGATCTATATCCATATCCGGACCCATTTAGAATGTTAGGTTGAAGGATCATATATGGTTTTGTGGTATCCGATCCGCCTAAGATCCGGATTTGAATAAGAATAAACTATGCAAAAAAAAATATACATATAATACACTAAATAAGATTACTATTACATATAAATTGAACAACGTATATAGTAAACACTAGATTATACATATTTACTTTTAGTGGTATATTATTTTGATTTAAAGATAGGATTTTTCTACATAATCAAGTGTATTGATGGATTAAATGTTGATTGATTTTTGTGTATGCATAGAGAAAAATAATAAAAACAATAGTTTCTATGGTAATACTCGAATGCATATAAGCAGCTAAGTTGCCGTTTTAGATCCGGCTAACGGATCCGAATATCCAAATCCTATCAAATCTGGATATGGATTAAATAAGGCAGATCCGACGGATGAATAGACCGGATCTGGATAGTAGAATTGTTAACGGATCTGGATCTAATTTGTGTAGATCCGGTCCAAATCCGATCCGTTTACAAGCCTAATGGCAGCTAGGGTTTGGTTAGGGTTAGATGATGAATATAAGTGTATTTTAGACTATGACTATTGGGAGGACGTATCCTCAATGTTTAATTTAAGCTATCCTTAATACCAAAAAAGTTTGTGCTATTGTCATTTTCACTAATTTTCCCTTTAAAGAATCCTTCATTTTAGATTTGTTGTTTTTAGCCATTTTAGATTAATTTAGTTTAAAGGATTTTTTTAATCTTGGTCAAAAGCCATGATTAGTGAAACTTTAACCAAATTAAATCCTTATGTTACAAAATTTCACATAACCAGGTGTGTAAAAAATCTTGATGTGACAAACACGAAAGACTATAAATGGCTAAAAAATGATGCGATTTTGGATATGATTGAATGCAATTTTGGATCTAGTCGAATGTGTTTTCGAATTTGATTGAACGCGATTTCAGATCTGATTGAATGCGATTTTTTGCCCTATTTACAATCTCCCGTGTTTATCTCAACCTAACATGTGACAGGTAAGCATTACGCGCAACGTATGTGACAATTTCTAATAGTTTAAGCTAACAGTGTCATAATTTAAATTTGATTGAATGAATGTCTGAAGTTCAAGAATCCAATTACAAAAAATTACAAAAAAAAAAAAAAAAAGTTTATAAACTCAATTAAAAACTGATTATAATTTAATGATCGAAAGTGTAATTTGCCCTATCTTATAAAAGACAGATAACTTTTCTATATAACAGTCCCATTTTGGCCGAGACCACACGTGTGATTCCGGACCATTGAATAACTTCTCGAAAAGCACGCCCCCAGAAAAAAATGTGTACGTTGGTCATCAATTACGGGTTTCTTTTCCATAAAAAAAAAAAAAATACTTAAATAAATAAATAAATAATCTTTCACGGGTGTACTGTAGTTAGACGCGTATTAGTACCATCTATCTACCATGACAGACGCGTTCTGGGGTTAAGACTTTAAGTCAAGCTGTAATAATTTAAGAGTAGAAAAGTAGAATTGACTTGACTTATTAGACAATGAAATGTTGCTAGCTTCTTGTTATAAGCTGAAGCTGAATAAGCAAGAGCTTGTAAGGCTTAGTACATATAAACAATCATATATCTAGTTTATGCTGCTACCCATGACATGGAAAAGGAGCATCAGATTTCTATAATTCCCTGTAGTGACTTAATGAGAAAGAGACCTAAGCAAAGAGATCAAAGGGAGAAAATGACCTGATGGCTTGTAAATGCTTGCATATGGGTTTGGTTGTACATACTTTGATTTGCTTTTACATCAACTCTTAAATACAAAATAGTCAAATTGCTTAAATCTATAACCATGAGGATGATTTTTTTTGCTATGTCATTTACAGGAAAGGAAAAACAACTACAATAAAAATAAAATTCCAGCATTGACAATGTAAGAACTAAAAACAGTTCCAGGCTGTAACCAAAAAAGCTAAAACACAGAATTCAGAAGAAAATCAACAGAACGTAAAATTACAACCTAGGAACATTTTCATCATCAGTTCTTTACACAACATGTACATATGAACTTTAGAATGATAAACAAACTTGTAGAAAACGACGACTAAGCAACCTAAATCCTCCTAAAAATCCTAAAAATGCAAATAACCTCAAAGATCTTCAATTGCGTTTATAACAACTTCTGAAAGTGATTGTAAACATGGACTGCAATGTAAAAGAAAACGTAAATCACAAATTTCAAACCGGGTTTCATGAATAATAAACTCAAAGTAACCATGGAAAAATATGGCGCTCTAAAGAACCTCTGCTATGCATGGGCTGCTATCGATGTGGGAAGAATAAATAAAAATACAAGTATCAAAACATGTAGATTATTCCAACCAATGGAATAAGGCTAAGCTTGAAAGTGTTATATTGAAATAAAGTTTGGAAGGGGAACAAAATATGTGATTCTTAGCAGAACAAAATCACAAAGGCCAGCTAAAAATAGTTTGAAGTTTGTTCAATTGTTGCCTCCTCGTATTCACTGATTGAGCATTCTAACTCTTCAAATTTAACTCCCACTAACACTAAGAGGTGGGGGAGAAGGAAGCTGAACCTCTGATCGACCTGGACACATAAAAGATTCTTGGAGTCGAGAGAGATTTGAGATTCAAAAAGCACAATAAAGGCTAGAAGGACACTCAAAGGAAGAGACCTTAGTAAAGTATTTTCACACAGTAACTATAATTGAAATCAAAACACACTCAACTCATCACACAATACTCTTACACATTATAAACAACCTACAGAGAATATACGTAAGGCAATTAGTTATAATCCTAGCCATATAATTACACAGTTATAAACTACTCTAATCATCCATCTCTTACATAGAGTTGTACTCTTCTTCTTCTTCTTCTTCTTCTTCTTCTTCTTCTTCTTCTTCTTCTTCCCCTTTGTACTGAAGATAAGAAAAATGATTTTGTATTTCTCATTAAAGGGAAAACTAAATATTATACACATCCACCAAAATTTCTCTCTCTCTCTCCATCTCTCTGTTTTTCTTTATTATTATTCCATATATATGTGCATATATTAACTAGATTACCTTTGACAGCTATGTTGTGCAACCTTTGTCTGTTGTCTAATAGAGTTACTTTGGCCCAAGTAACATTATGGTTTCTCAAAATAAACTGAATTCCCAAAAAGTTTAAACATCAAGGAAAGCATTCGTCTAACATTCATTACCTAGCTCGTGAGACAAACAGGGCATAAATCTAATCGGCTCAACTATTCTTTTGACTCTGTCTCCTACTAAAATATGTATACATAGACTAAAAAAATTCGCCTCAGGGGCGCAGCCTCCGAACCCCCGCATGGAACTTGCTTACTAACAGACCCAAATCCATTAAACTTGCCCCCCCCCCCCCCCCCCAAAACACAAAAACTTGGGTAAGCCACGACTTATTATACCAAATGCAATCCTTTTTTTTTTTCCTGAATGGCATTGCATTTTTTAGTAAGAATTACATGAATGTGTACAAAAACAACCCATATGAAAAGGTTACATTTGGTGGCAGAATCCCATAGCCCTGTATAACTTCACTATAGCCCCTAAGCCCTAACCAAACCCCCATATGAAAAGGTGACATTTGGTGGCAGAATCCCATAGCCCTGTACAACTTCACTTTAGCCCCTAAGCCCTAACCAAACCCATTACAATAACCACTTTTTGATAAATAGTCATAGAAAAATACCCCACGAATCAAATAGTTCAGCCCTAGGATCCCAAAGAAACAATCTCATTTTTAAAAGTTTTAAAAAGGAGACAAAGGCCACCCCAAGGTTAGAGAAAATTACCAGATAATGTTGGGTCAAATGTATCAAAAAAACAACCACCAAAAAACTCCCATGAAGGGGAAAAAATATGCCTAGAATTTAATCCAAGAACCCCAATCAAACAGGCCCCAACTCCGAAGTATCTACCACTACTCGCCCACACATACATCAAACACAACATGAGCAAAACAAAGCTCTCTGAGGAAAACAACCAGACTGAAAATGAGTTGGATTTTGTAACTCAAGCATTATTGAATGCTATCAATTTAAAAATAACAAAGCAATCATGAATGGACGGAAAAAAACCAAAACAGAATGTGAGTTAGTTTGCTGAAGTGAAAAAAATGCTATCAATTCAAAACTAAAAAACCAATCTTCAATGGAAGCAATAAATCTAAAACACCATGTGAGTAAACCAATCTTCAATGGAGGCAAAAAATCCAAAGCAGCATGTGAGTATCAGTTTGGTGAAACTAAAATTATATTGCATCAGTAAACAGTCTAAGAGGCAAATGGTCAAACACTTTGAGAGCACACCTCTGCAAAGCACATCCTAAAGAGGGTTGAAAAAGGTAAAAGTTCCATGGAGGGGGGAAGAAACAGTCTACATGTTGTTGGTATATAAAATATTTGGATCAATACATAGACAGAAATCACAAAACACACAATGCACAATCAAAAAACACACAATGCACAATCAATCCAAAAATAGGGGAACTTAAAATACCTTGATGGAACAACAATTGAAAGCTTTCTAATAGAATTTCTTCCCCCAAAGCCTCTTATCCAATGTTACAGTGATACTTTTGTTGCCACTTCTTCCCCCAAAGAAGTTTGAAGCCATAGAGATATATACACATCCAAAGAGGAAGGAATATACGCACAAAGAGGGAGGTGTTAATATGCATGATTCAATGAATCGGGGATTGGAGGAGGCGCCAATAAATCAGGAGGGGAGGAGCCGCCGGGTAGAGAAGAAGGCTGAAGAATCTATTATCTATCTGTTATATCGATCATATCTTTTTTTTTTTTTTTATATTTATATAAATCTATTATATCTTTTATATCTATCTACTAGTAATAACTCGTGCCCGTGGGCACAAAGTAAAAAAAAAAAAAAAATAGAAGAAATAAAGAAATTCAATATTTCAAAAGATTAAATATTTTGCGTAAAATTGTCCGTGTCATTTAAACCCATGTGAAGATATTGGTTCCGCGAGCACAACAATATATTTTCAATTAATTGCTTTTGATTTTGAAATTAAACTGAGATATGGTTGGAATTTTTACAATAGATTCATAGATATCATCACAACAAAGACAAAAAAATGTGGTAATCTTCAACAAACAACGGCCAAAAAAATGATAGAAAACTATAATGACAAAAAAAATGAATATCAAAACAGAAGTAGAAGCACTCTCTTGATTTTTTTTTTTTTTGAAGTTTCTATACGAAAAAAAAAAAAAAAATTCTAAGCTTTTGAAAAGAAACAGAAAAGGAAAGCAAAACTTTTGTGATTATTTAGCCCATATTTGGGAAGCAGCATTACTCATTTCACTAATTGGTCCTATGGACTATATCAAAATGATAGAACTAATCATATGACCTATAAAATGGTATAACTAATCAAACTGAAAGCAAAATTTACAACCATAGCAAAATCTACGCTTCTTAGATTTTAAAAAAGTGCAAGTGAGAATACATTTCTTGAAATCCACTTCCTAAACATCAACTTTATGTGATTTTTAACTCATATTATATCAATTTGATTAGTTCTATAAAAGTTATTTGATCAGAGTCACGGAAAGAGAAAAAAAAACTATTAAAAATACACTCTATCCTAAATAATCCAACACGAATGTATCTTCATAGTTAATGTTTGATGGTTATTTTGAAAGAAGTCCAACAAATAAAAATATGATTCTTTACTTGTTTACCCCATGGCTAGGCCCACTTTGAAACAAAAAAGTGAGAAAAAAAAAAAAGAAGAAGATGAAGAAGAATAAGGGGAAATATAGTTTTGTATTACTGTTGAAACAAAAATATGGGAATAAAGCCGATAATTAGAGACAAAAAAAATTGAAAAAAAAGGTGTACCCTCTCTAAACTTTAAGTAAAAGTTGCCCATATCAGCATTATCATAATTAAAGTTTTATGTTGAAACATTCACAAATTAACATGTACACACCCACATGTTTTATTGGTGTATTCCAATGGCTCGTCAATAGCTTCCCTCTCTGCACATTCACACATACATAAACATGCACAAATTAACACACATGTTTACACAAACACCACACATGCAATGATGCACACATGTCACATGTTTGCACAAACACCACACACGCACACACAAACACACACATGCACGCACAAATAAAGATGTAGAGGGAGAGACGAGTTACCTAATTCCAACGACAGTGAAGGTGGTCGGGGACAGTGGTGGTGGACGGTGAGAGAGAGAGAGAGAGAGAGAGAGAGAGAGAGAGAGAGAGAGAGAGAGAATAAATGGGTGATATATGGGTGTATGATGAAAGACAGAAGAAAACTTTTAAAAATTGGTAATCTTTACTCACCATTTATAATTTGGTGATGAATTCTATTCAAATGTCGATATTGACTATTGAATCAATATGTAATTATTTTAGTTACAATAAAAACCCAAATCATGGTTTAAAAAAGGAAAGAAAAAAAAAACAAAACAAAACAAACCCCAACTCATATATTTTCTGGGAGTTTTTTTCAACTAATATATATCTTTTTTAACTAATATAATACGTGGGCAAACACTCCACCAAAAAAAAAACACTCCACCATATTGCAATGACAGTTTAATGAGAGAGAGAGAGAGAGAGAGAGAGAGAGAGAGAGAGAGAGTTTTTGAGCAACTATTCAATTAATGATTTTTTTATTTTAAAATGGCAATATGTATCTATTTGAGCAACTATTCAATTCTCTCTTACCAATTAGGTATATGCATATCTATATAACTGTTCAATATGTATATAGATTTTAGATATATACGTATCTGTCTATATAACCAATTAAGGGATTTTTTTTTTTAATTGAGATAGAGATAAGCTTATACAACCAATTATTCATATTTTTAAAGGATATTTCTTAATTTCAAATGAGATTGAGTTAGGTGAGAGGGACTATTGTGAGGGTGAGATTTTTAGACATTAGGTGAGATTTGGTAAACCAATGATCCAAGAGTTGAAAATATCTAAACTTGTCTCAATGGCTCAGATTGAAAGTTGCTGATTTGGGAGGGACCCACACCGCTCTAACTTATTATATAGATTATATCTATATATATCTACTAGTAATTGCCCGTGCCCGTGGGCTTGGGTCATAACATTTTCAAGTGTGCAGTTAAAACTGTATATCAATTAAAACGCCCTTCTGATCCAAAAAAAAAAAAAAATTACACAGCTCATTCCAATCCAAATAAAGATTACATAGCTCATTCTCTCTTTACAAAGTATTCATTTTGACAAATTGTGAACTTTCTTCATCAACTTGTAGAACGTGTAATTATCAATGTCAATATATTTCGGCCACCGCGGTGAATGCACAAAAATCTGAAAAGTAACAAATAATTGTATTAGTTGTATTTCAATGTAAATCTTTAAAAGGAGTTACAAAAGTTTCATCATATTCCATTACCTTGTTGGGACGGGCATTTATTAACTTAAACTCCTTTGCTGCATCTTGCCAATTCCATGCTATATTTTTCCACCAGTCCTACAAAATTATTATTTGAGGGTCAAAAGAGGCAAAAAAATTTAATAGGAGTAAAAACGTTATGTACTAATGTTTACCTATATAAGTCACTATGTCAGAACCTCGGGATAAACGATGTTTGTCGTATCAGAGGCACCATAAGGAAGAAGAACACTTATACGATCAAAAGATGTGCATCTTGATAAAGTAACATATAATTACCCATGACTAAATACAGGAGTGCACAAATCAATCCCAACAAAGTTCACCAATTGGCCTTGAGATTTATTAATTGACATTGCGAATGCAAATCGGACTGGAAATTGACGCCTTGTCATACTAAAAGGCAATTCAGATGTTGATGGAGCCAAGGATATTCTGGGAATAAAGGCTAAGTTTTCAGGTTTATCACCAGTCAAAATTTGCGCTTCAATTACATGTGAAGCGATTCTAACAGCCATCAATCGTGTGCCGTTGCAAAGTCCATCCGTTGGTGCAATATTTCTTAACAACATGATAGGGCAACCTACTTTTAATTGTAGGTTGAACGGAGGCAAACCGGGAGGGTCTAATGAGTTAAGATATTCATTAGGAGATCGGTTAGTAATAGCACGATCACCTCCATCATCGTCAGACATCTTATCTGCAGCTAGATAGGTGCATGTCTCTCTTGAGAATATACTTAATGCAGCTTTATTAATAGCATTGACATCCTCATTTCGTGCGGACAAAATTGTCCGACCAGTGAGATAAGTAGGGCTCGACGTCCCTTCCAAGTCCAATCGTGGATAAATTGTGTATAATAACTCCTCAAGGTGTCGACACTTATGTATTGTAGAAGGAAGTTTTACAACTTCTTGCGTTTTACTCCCTATCTGGATAAATGAATAAAATACAAATACAGAATAAAGAAAAACACTATATAATAATTTTAATTACAATCAAAACCACATAATAAGGAATACTTTTAGAATTGATACCTCCATCAAAGATGTTGCAAAGTTTGCATTACTTGGATTTGCATTATTTAAGCGCATGTTTTCGTCCAAAGTTAAAACATTTACATTGTTCCACAACCTAGAGTGTCTCAAAGAAGCACCCACAGTTTGTTCACGCACCCCTTTGGGCACGACTGGCAAGACTTGTCGAAAATCCCCGCCTAGAACAACAGTTATACCCCCGAATGGCTTGTTAACATCATAAACGTCTCGAAGTGTGCGCTCGACTGCCTCCACACAATTTTTGTGTTGCATTGGTACCTCATCCTATATGATCAACTTGGTTTCCCTGATCAACTCTGCTTGCATTGACTGCTTGCTATTTCTGCATACTGAATTGTCATGCACATCCAACGGAATGGAAAATGTCGAGTGTGCAGTTCTCCCCCCCCCCCCCACTAACAATAACGCAGCAACCCCCGACGACGCAACTGTAATAACAATATGGCCAATGTTACGAATGTATAATGCAATTGTACTATAAGTGAAAGTCTTCCCTGTTCCAGCACCCCCGCTAATAAAAAAACGTAGTACCTCTATTTTCTAAGACTGCAGAAGTGATTACATCAAAAGCAGCACGCTGTCTGACATTTAGGCTATCAATCCTATTGTGCACATCTTCACATTGAGCATCACGTTGAAGTTTGTTGTGCTCACACAATAGTCTGTTACTGACTCTGCTGCTCCAACTTCCACTTGGTTGAGGCATGGACGGGTAGTCAACCACACTCTTTCTGGACTATTGAAGCATTTGATTGAGAAGATATAGACCATAATCCTCTATTAAAACCACATCTGGGTTTGGAATTCTATGCAAGGTACGAATCTTATGATGAAGATCGTCACATATATATAATGAGAATCGTTTTCATAACTCATATGGATGCAACGGAGAGCATTCCGTGAGAATGATACTAAACAATCTTCTGAGTTGATGGCTAGTGTTCATAATTGTAGCTTCTTGAAGACACTTTATCCATTCTTCATCATCTTCCAACAATCCTAATACAACACAATCTGATTTAAATGTAGGATGCGTGACATTGTTTACTGTGCGCAAATCTTCATATGATGTTGTCCCTCTCACACGTGTCAATAGCAAGCGTAAATAGAATCTCTCACCTGAATTCGGGCTAGCAAAATAAATTCTACCAATAACATACCCCATTTTTTCTGGGTGTCCACACACACGTAATGCTGTTCCAAATAATTTGTGTTCCTTTTGTGTCTCTTTCGTTTGAGTTCCATGTTAACTCTTAGAATCATCTATAAAAAGCATCAAACTCTACTTTTCATGTTATTCGATAGAGCTATAAGATTTCCTTTTAGAGGGTTCCATGACTAATTTTATTTGCTCTGAATTTCAGAGACCAGTCTTCTTTCATCACTGCAATTTTCTCCGGAAGATGGATGGCTCGGCTCATTTTATTCGTGTTTGATAAAGAAGGTAAGTATGTGCACTAAGAACAGGACCAACAGGCTATAACTTTGTATTGGAAGGTCCGACCTGTACACATGAGACTTATAATCTATACACTTCTCTACCTTTTTAAGCATGGCACTCGCAAATCTCAATGGTTTATCACCATTTTCCATTCTCTGTTGTGTTATGTGAGTGTATTGACCAATTACTTTTTTCTACATGTTTTATCCAGTATGATAAAGAAAATGTTGTGGAAGCCAAATTCAAAGAACTGGAACAGGAACGTTCAAGTATCAAACCTTCAGAACCGTCCTTCATATGCACACTGAAAAATAACACTGATCTTTTGGCCTGCAAAGCCGAATACTTCCATCAGTGTGGTGAATATCACAAATGCTTTGAATTGACTTCTGTGTGAGTTGACAACTACTCTTGATCTGTATAATACTAGTGTGCTACTGTTAATTTTAACTTAAGGGGCTGTTTGGGATGGCGCATAACCAGTTCTATGTCCACAAGTGAACTGGTTTATCAAATTCAAGTGTTTGATAGAGGCCCTTTTGTTTGCATGGGAGTCTGTGCCCAACCTAAAATACTCCTAAAATCTTTATCAGACCAACATGATGTTGGTTTTCATAAGAGCCAGACAGAAATAGAGTGGGACTGAACGTTGTTCTGTTTTGTGCATTCCCAAACATGCCATATTATGCATAGCTTAGTCGTGGTCTTTATATTTGTTGCACATCATGTAATCCAGATTGCTTGAAAAGGATCCTTTCCATCTGAAATGTACCTTGGTGCACTTAGCTGCTGCAATGGAGCTTGGACATTCAAATGAGCTCTATCTTATGGCATGCAACTTAGTCAAGGACTACCCTCAAAAGTGAGAATGCTTTTTACCTTTTTACATTTTCTAAGAAGTGTATTTTATCTTTTGTCAGTGATTTTATTTGTAAAAGAGTGACATACTAATTCTTATGTTCGTATTATTAGTCTGCATAGCATTGGTTTGAAGTTTGAACACTTTCTAATTATAGTTCCAGTCACATCAGGGCATGGTCCCAAGTTGCAGTATCAGACACCATCTCGGGAGGCTGCCCGCGTCGCGATATCGGACCATATGCAACGATACGCAGAATTAAGATTCAGTAATTTAAAAAAAAAAATTCAAATAAATAAGGACACCACATTTTGTCCATCATATAAACAAAGTAAATCATCAACCTCACATGATATTGTCTATTTCATCAATATTGGCATTACTGAAAAAGTGTGAGTCGGTGACCGGATTATATGATAATAGAGCTTTTTTAGTTTGAGAACAATCCTAAAGCACTGATTGTTAGTAAATTAAATTAGATAAAAAATATAAAAAATCTAATCCTTTTTTCTTTATCATAATTTTTCGCAATTACATTGGTTTTTCTTACCAGACTATGATCTCTTGCTATATTTTATGCAATGGGTAGCGATCTTGTCTTGGTGACTGCCTACGATACGTCTCAGTTGCAAACACCATGCATCAGCAAGTGTTTGAAAGTAACTATGAACATAAATATTCGTTTTAGATTTAGTACCTCTAGAACTCGAGTGAATTTCATGAATATAGAGATATGAGAGGCTGTGGAACTCGTTCGTATGTAATTGATGTTTGGTTATTGACCAGAGATTGATTGTACATGATACCAGCAATCTTTTAAGAAAGCTCTAATCAGATGATCTTGTGATTAAGGTTTAAACAGGATCTTGTCACATTAAAAATTTCTGGTAACTGGCTTTCACATTAATTTGGGGGTGGTTGGTATCATATTCATTCTTTGCGCATTTAAATTTTACTTCAATATTTCGAAAATAGTTTGTGGTGTTCTTCAAATCCATTCTACAGCCCAGCTGAATCAGGATATTGTAAGTTTAGGACAATAGCTTTTCAGCTTCTGTTATAAATACAATTTTAACTTTGTGGCTGAACTGAACATTTAGTGGTTCACTAATTAGGACTTGTTTTCCAGGGTTTTGTCATGGTTTTCTGTGGGTTGCTACTACTATTGTTTAAGGAAGTATGATCAATCACGCCGTTATTTCAGGTACTAATTTTGCACTTCTGAGTGAAGTCCGACTCGACTATTCAGAAGATATTGTTATTGTTTTAATTCTTTGAGTTGCATCTTTTCTCTTAATACTAAGTGAAATGTACTTGCCTATATTCAGCCATATTGATATTCCGCTTTAGGGTATTAATTTATTTTGAATATGTTAAGTTTAGTGCAATTTGGAGATTTTGAGTGGTGGAAAGTCGGATAATGTATAGAGTTGTCGTAGTATTTGAGTTACGTCATTGCAGTGCTGTTGTATTTCCTTTTGCTGGCTTACTGGTTGATGCCTCCCATAGGTTCTTGAAAAGTATTACTTGTCCTTGCGTGTTTTTAGTCTTTATTGTGATCATGTGCTTCACTAGATGCAATGGATGTTTCTTAGCCATGTTAGAGCCTGTTTGGGTTAGCTTTTAGCCTTTTAGAATAATCACCTTTTGAAACAACAGGTTTTTTAAAAAGCTACAAATAGGAGCTTTTTAAAAAGCTGTTTTTTAGCTTTAAAAAGGAATCTCAATTTTTATTTTATTTTTTTTAAAAAAAAGCTATGAAAAAGCTAATCCAAAATAGTCAGAGCTATCCCAAATGGGCTCTTAGTCCTAACCTTGTAAGAAGGTTGTCATGCTTTGCTGTGAATTTGGCTGCAAGTAGAGTGGTAATATTTTTCTGTTTGGATCTCTAATTATGTTGTCCGCTCGTTAACTGTCCATATGATTATAATTTTTAGGTAGCAGGGTGTGGATTGGCATAAGCTCATTAACCCTCCATTTAATTATATTTTTTAGGTAGTAGGTTGTGGATTGGTTTCATTCTTATTAGATATATTATTTACAGCAAGGCTACGAATCTCGATGGAACATTTCCGCCAGCTTGGATAGGATATGGGAATGCGTATGCGGCTCAAGAAGAGGGTGACCAAGCTATGTCAGCTTATCGCACTGGTGCTCGTTTGTTCCCCGGGTACTTCTTATTTTACCCTAATGGCTAGTCTTATTCTTCTCTTTCTTTTCTTTTTTTTTTTTTTTAAGAATTTTTTTTTTCCTGATTGCACTTTTTATTTGTTGCTCGGAATGTTGGGTTGAAAATACTTTAAACAACCTCATAGTTCATGACTTCCTTAGCTGTTGGCCAAGGACATTGATTCCTATGAAATAGTAAAGGAGTATACTTTGAGGTTATCCAACTTAGGTTAAAATTTTGGAAAATTGGAAATAAGCATTTTATGATACATGAACTTTTTCACTTTGGATGATGGGTAATCTCCTTAAAATCTATGGGTAAAATGATGACATACTGTCACTTTGAAAATTCTTTGCGGAAGTTACGTCTTAAAAAATGATATTATTTTCCTAATTTATTTGTGTTTGTACTTTGTACAAAAATTAGTTATATGTTCTTAAATCTTATCCCATATTTTGTAGATGTATTCGTTTTGTTATTTCAAGTTTTCTATGTTTTCTTTTGGATTTTAAAGTTACGACGGTGGCATTCATATCAATTTTAAATACCAAAATGGTATGGTGCATGCTACTGTTCAATGTTCCTTGAACTTTGATCCCATAAGGTCTTAGTCTGGTTTAGAGGAAGGATTCATGAGACTTTTTAGACAATGGCCCTTGCTTAATGTTGCTTATTTCTTTAGCCAGCATATTGGAATTGTGGAAATCCTCTTATTACTTATGCATTATGAAATGTCTTTTACAGGTTGAATCTTGATATTCTCTTATTCCAGGTGCCATTTACCAACTTTGTATATTGGGATGGAGTACATGCGGACTCACAGCTTCAAACTTGCTGAGCAGGTATTATTTTATTTAGTTTGTCTAACATTGGAACTTAGCGTTTGTCGCCCTGATTTTGTCAGAGAAGTATGAACACATTTTTCATTTTTTTTTTCCACATAGTATTACACTTCTTACTGTTTAGATAGATATTTAAAGTTTACACGAACTAGTTTGATCATGCAACCCATGTAATTTTTGTGTATTCCGGATTAATTTGGCTAAATCAAAAGGTAGGATCGCTCTATCTAGGACTGGCAAAATGGGCGGGCCGGGCGGGTATTGTGCGGGCCAAGATCGGGCCGGGCCCAAATCGGGTTGGGCTAGTTATAAACCCGAAGACAAGCGGGCCGGTCCGGGTTCGGGTAGGGTTTCACGGGTCAGCCCGTTTCTTATGCACCTTTCTGTTTTTTAGCCAGTTCTTTCTTCTTCTTTTTTCCCCCTCCTTGCTTCTAAAGCCTTGTTTGGTGGTGGAGAATAGAAGGAAAAAATTTGGTAAGTAAATCAACAAATTTGACTAATAAGAAAAGAAAATTAAAGGGATCTTATTCCAAAAAAATCCAAACTACATAGGCTTACAAACCAAGACTGCATTTATAACACAAAAAAATTTAATATATATATATATATATCAACCCATGAAATATTTGCCGCAGAAAAACCCAAGAACATAACAAAAGAAAGTGATCTTCCCAAGATAGGATTATAAACCAAGAGCATTTACAGTAAAGAATTTGATGCAGATCCATGATGAGAGAGAGAGAGAGAGGACTAAGAGAGTAGATAGAATGACATGTATACATATATATATATATATATATAGAGAGAGAGAGAGAGAGAGAGAGAGAGATTGGAAGAAGAACCTATAACCTAGTGAGAGAGAGGAGATGCGCCGTTTCTTATAACAGTTGTAAGAGAGAGAAGGAAAATATTTTAGGTTTTGCAGCTTTTGCTTGTTACGGGTTTAAATGGGTTTGTGTTTGGGCCCGCTCAAGCCCGAGTGTAAAAATGTTTCACCCAACTAGGCCCGTAAATTAAAAATCTACAAACCCAATTACATTTTACTTCGGGCTTATGCGGGCTCACTCCTTATTCGGGCTTGGGATTTCCAGGCCTAGCTCTATCCCATGATTTGGATCGTGATTTTGATAACCTTGACATATGATAGCGAAATCTGAACATTTGTCACTATTGACACATCAAAGTTAGCCATTCCTTTTCTTCAGGTCTGCTGACAGAATTTTGTCTCAGTTTTTCGTACAGGCAAAGGCGATTTGTGATTCAGATCCACTTGTATATAATGAGCTTGGAGTTGTTGCTTACCATATGAAGGAGTAAGTATATTTGCCCCTTACATCACTTTGTTGTTAATATTTTGCGTTATGTATTTTTGGGATCCTGGGAATAGGTTGTATGTCAGAATAACCATGAATTATATTTCTTAATTTCTTTATATTTCAGTATCTTAAGAAATTGAAGCTTTCGTAATGGTTAAAGTCTTAAAACAATGGTGAACATAAGTTTTTTTTATGGAAGCTTAGTTAAGTTTCGTACATTATAACTGTCTTGGAATATTACGAATGCTGAGTACCGAGGATGGTTACATTTGCTAGTAGTTAAAAGTAAAAGAATTAGGGGATCTAATTGTCATGAAGGAGATAGTTACAAAATAGGATCAGTTTATGGAGGAAGAAAGGTGAATCAAATTGTAAAATGTGTGTCATGTCTGTACAGATATTATGTTTTATGTGCCTTAGGAGATGTTTACTGTAATTTATGATACTTATTCCCTGAGTTAGAATGTTTGGTGCTATCATTTAGTGAAATGGTAAAAGCACGGACTTATAAGCATGAGACTATGAAACTATTGGTAAAAACATGGACTTTTCATCTGCATAATTTGTCTTTGAACTATTTCAGGTATAAAAAGGCTGTTTGGTGGTTCGAGACGACTTTAGCTCACATTCCGTCATCTTTAAGTGAAACGTGGGAACCTACTGTGGTTAATCTTGCTCATGCACTAAGAAAGTTAAAGTAAGTTATTGCTTTCTAGAACCTCAGAGACATTTAATAGGTGCAAACATGCATTTTCTTGAATTCTCTCTTCTTTTTTGGCTTAATTGTTTTACAGAGAAACTGTGTACAAATCAATGATGTTGGGACTCGAGCCTATGACCCAAAAAGTTACTTGTCACCTGTCTACTCTCTGTTACTTCACTTATATGTGACAAATCAATTGTGTACGAGTAATCAAATATAGTGTTGAGTTTTTGTTTTGCAACAACAATAGGGGTTGAATGGTGGGAGTTGATGGTGCTAGTGTGAAATAATTCTTGGAATTGGTTCAGAACGTGTGAACAAATGTAGAAAGTTTAATGAGCGGAATTTTCGTAGTGTGGGAAGGGTGAAATCGTTCTGTTCGGTCGGTTTTGGGAGGGGGTTTCAACTGACCGATCGGTTTCGGTGCGGTTCGGTTTTCGGTTTTAAGGCAAAATTTTCGGTTCGGTTTCGGTTTTACACTGGGAACAATTTATGAGAACCGACCAAACAATCGGTTCAGTTCGGTTTGTCGCCGTTTCGGCTTACCCTTTCACCTCCTAGTGGGAAGGATGTGTCAGCATAGTTTTTTTAAGAGAATTGGGAACTACTTTGAGAAATACATGGAATTCTTAGAATAGTTTGAGAATTGCGTGAGAATTTTAACTACTGGGAAAAATAGTTTAAGTTTTCTTTCTAGAGACAATTCTGTTGCTATCATGGTTTTACTTGATTGTAGAACGTGTATGACAAGATATATCTAATTATGTTTGTCTACTTCATATCAGGAGGTACAATGAGGCAATTACATACTACGAGAAAGCACTTGCATTATCCACCAAAAGTTTGAGCACTTATGCCGGTCTTGCATACACTTACCATTTGCAGGTTTGTTTTTTTTTTTTTTTTTTCTCTTTTAATTATTTATTTTCTGCCGGTCTTGCATACACTTACCATTTGCAGGTTTTTTTTTTTCTCTTTTAATTATTTATTTTCTATCAGCTAGTTTAATTTAGTCTGATATTTAAGTTAAAAATGCATTTGAGCCTTGAGGTATTCTGGTATTGCCTTCAAATGTGGATCTAAGTTAAAACAACCTAGAGTTTTTGATGTAATCACTCAGGCAGAGGCATATTTGATGATATATATATATATATATTTGTTTTTTTTTTTTATAAATATTTTCATTCCTGTTAACTATAAAATAAGCTTGTTATCGAGATTGTCAAATTTTTTTTTTATCTGCACTGCTACCTTGGGTTTCACAAATAATATTTTAATATTAACTTTTGAACACCGTATAAATGCCTAAGAGAAGGGAATCTTTAAGTCCAAGTTTAATATTAACTTTTGAACACCGTATAAATGCCTAAGAGAAGGGAATCTTTAAGTCCAAGTTTAATATTCATTGTATTGCCAACTAAACGAAAAAAGGATAATTTCTCTGGTAGCTATTGCTGATATTTCTTCTCATTACTCCTGTATTCCTGGGTATTTCTTTCTGCTTGTACGAACTACTACACTGTTAGAACAAATCTCGCTCCTTAGAAAATACAAAGGTTGCATTGTATATACATTAGCCAAAGTGTCATGTTTTGAATTGAATAGTCAAACATACACTTATCTAAAAACCCGAGTTGTGACACATTTCATAATTTGGTCCTTTTTTGTCCATAATGATAAGAACTGTCTTGTTGATTCTCTGGTTTTGTCCCCAATGCAGGATAACTTCACTGCAGCAATTACTTACTATCACAAGGTAGGTTATTCCGATATTCACCAGTACCACGTAACAAACACTGCATGCTGATAAGGACTACCCATTTTGCCAACTACCGAGAAATTGATTTTCATATTATTTTACTGTTTTAATTTCTTATTTTTCCAATTATGTAGAGTACATGAAACATTATCTTATATTTCTGTCAAATCTCTAGCTTTTGATAGAATTTTCTAAATTCGGTCGTCCTTTTCTTGTCTTCCAATTAGGCTTTATGGCTGAAAGCAGATGATCAGTTCTGCACGGAAATGTTAACTTTGGCTCTTGTAGATGAATGCCGTGGTGGCATAGACCCTAAAATCGACTCTCGTCGAAAGGAGGTATTTATTTAGGGAAATATCCGAGCAGCATAATTATTGCTCCTGTATTTGTTTATTAGTGTATTTTGTTAGGTCTGGAATAGATAAATATATAGGAGGGTGGTGGTGGTGGTGGGTAATTTAAAAATATGCATGTAACAAGTAGTATGTATCTGTATCTTGTGGAGATACTCATCGAGCCATTGGGCCGGTATATTTTGAAATTGAAGTGAACCTTACTCGCAGCCTAATGATCATTGCCATTCGATATATTTCATTTACTGATAGTTGGTCAGTGTAACAAATATTGGTTTTTGATCATAGGTGTTTCCTCTTCTACTGATTTACCCTTTTCTTTTTCTTTTGTTATTATACCCTATCTATAACTATTATATGTTTGCACTCCTTTGTTTGATCTTTTGACCAGGATGTGTAAGGATTAAATACCGAGTGCTGGTAAATACATCCACCAAATTTTTCTCTACTCGCACACTAACCAGCGAGTAGGAGAGCATGCATCTCATGTTATACATGTCGTACACACGGGTCTGGCGACAAGTTTTGGTGGGTGCAGTTGAAAGGGTTATCTAAGTTTATATGTTCTGGTTTGGTTAAGCCGAATACATCTTTTATTTGTTCTTTTTCCAGCTGGACCATTAGTTATGTCATATATGTGTGACGGAATGTCGTTCTTGAATTGAACATTACCAACTCAAGCTCAATGTAGATAACTGTTGCTCACAGAATTGAAGGGCTAACAGAAGCAAGCACAAAACAAGATTCTCCAAGTAAGAGCAAGATGTTCTTGTTTATATTTACAATGATATTCAAGATTATTAGATAATAGGCTTCGTTTTCCGTAGTCGAAAGACATCCAATACCTCTCCCATTGTGGGTATGCTGCGTGCACGAGAGAGATGGGCTGGCTTACATTACAATTGCTTATCTGTTTCGCCCATGAATTTCATTCTTTTATTATTATTTTTTTTTTTAGAATTTTGGTTTTAAAAAAGGGTTGTTTGGGTTAAGGTCCTTAAAGATTGAGTCAATAAGGCCTAAAGGACATGACATAAACAAAAAAAACCCCACAAAGAAGCACACTAAAAACTTAACTCTTAAAGTCCTTAAGATTTTGAATTTCATTTTAAGAGACAAAATTGCCCTTGGAACCCTAACGAGCCACCACCACCACCACCACCTTCGCGCACCACTACAAACAACTGCCATCACCATTACGCTCCACTGCGAACCACAACCACCATCATCGCACATCAATGCAAGCTACCACCAGCACCATCGCAAGCCACTGCGAGCCACCACCACTACCTTCGTACTCCACCACGATCTATCACCACCACTATCGTGTAACACCATGAGCCACCACCTGCCTTCCAAGTAAGTTTTTTTTTTTTCTTCTCATTTTCGGGTGACTGGCCTTGTTAGCCCTAGGGGCTTGGTAGGATGCGAAGATCTTAAGTGAAATTTCACTTAAGTTTGATTTATAACAAGTGAAATTTTACTGAACCTTTTTAGTGAAATTTCACTCAACTTTATAGTGGCAAAGTCGTACGGTTCAGGAGAGGGTGTGGGGTGGTCATCAGAGGTAGGCTCTGGTGAGTGGTAGGTGGTGGTCACCGGAGATCAGGAGTGGCGGGGTGGTGGCCGCCGGAGATGACGGGGGTGGCGCCCGGAGGTGGCAGAGGTGGTGGTCAGTGGTGCCAAGGGTGGTGGTAATGGCAGCTAGGCTTGTCAATGGACCAGAACTCGGTCCGGATCTGATCCGGATCCAGCACTTTTTGATGGATCTGAGCATTTTTTTTAGATCCAGATCTATATCCATATCCGGATCCATTTAGAATGTTAGGTTGAAGGATCAGATATGGTTTTGTGGTATCCTATCCGTCTAAGATCCGGATTTGAATAAGAATAAACTATGCAAAAAAAAAAAAAAAATACATATAATACACTAAATAAGATTATTATTACATATAAATTGAACAACGTATATAGTGTACACTAGATTATACATATTTACTTTTAGTGGTATATTATTTTGATTTGAAGATAGGATTTTTCTACATAATCAAGTGTATTGATGGATTAAATGTTGATTGATTTTTGTGTATGCATAGAGAAAAATAATAAAAACAATAGTTTCTATGGTAATACTCGAATGCATATAAGCAGCTAAGTTGCCGTTTTAGATCCGACAAACGGATCCGAATATCCAAATTCGATCAAATCTGGATATGGATTAAATAAGACAGGTCCGACGGATGAATAGATCGGATCTGGATAGTAGAATTGTTAACGGATCTGGATCTGATTTGTGTGGATCTGGTCCAGATCCGATCCGTTTACAGGCCTAATGGCAGTTAGGGTTTGGTTAGGGTTAGATGACGAAGATGAGGGTATTTTAGACTATGACTATTGGGAGGACTTATCCTCAATGTTTAATTTAAGCTGTTCTTAATACCAAAAAAGTTTGTGCTATTGTCATTTTCACTAATTTTCCCTTTAAAGAATCCTTCATTTTAGATTTTTATTTTTATTATTATTTTTTATTTTTTATAGCCATTTTAGATTAATTTAGTTTAAAGGATTTTTTTAATCTTGGTCAAAAGTCATGATTAGTGAAACTTTAACCAAATTTAATCCTTATGTTACAAAATTTCACATAACCAGGTATGTAAAAAATCTTGATGTGACAAACACGAAAGACTGTAAATGGATAAAAAATGATGCGATTTTGGATATGATTGAATGCAATTTTGGATCTAGTCGAATGTATTTTCGAATTTGATTGAACGCGATTTCAGATCTGATTGAATGCGATTTTTTGCACTATTCACAATCTCCGGTGTTTGTCTTAACCTAACATGTGCCAGGTAAGCATTACCCGCAACGTATGTGACAATTTCTAATAGTTTAAGCTAACAGTGCCATAATTTGAATTTGATTGAATGAATATCTGAAGTTCAAGGATCCAATTACAAAAAATTACAAAAAAAAAAAAAAAAATTACGAACTCAATCAAAAACTAATTATAATTTAATGATGTAAAGTGTAATTTGCCCTATCTTATAAAAGAGATTAACTTTTCTATATAGCTGTTCCATTTTGGCCGAGATCACACGTGTGATTCCGGACCATTGAATAACTTGGTCATGAATAGAAAAAAGAGAAAGTAGACCAATGTGTAGGTTGGTCATCTATTATTACGGGTTTCTTTTCCATAAAAAAAAAAATAAATAAAAAAAAAACCTTAAATAAATAAATAATCAAAATAAATAAATAATCTTTCACGGGTGTACTGTAGTTAGACGCGTTCTGGGGTTAAGACTTTAAGCCAAGTTGTAATAATTTAAGAGAAGAAAAGTAGAATTGACTTGACTTAGCCAATTGATGTCATTCATCTCATCTCTAGAGGTGTCAATCGGGTCGGGTTGGCCCGGCCTGGCCCGAGCCCGGCCCGATTTTTCCGGGCTAAAAGCCCTGCCCGGCCCGGTATAAGCCCGGCCCGTTAGGCCGGAGCACTTTTGTCCGGTCCGGGGTGGACACCCTTTGTCCCGTCCACGGCCCGGCCCGCTCCTTAGCCCGAAACCCGGCCCGGACCGCTCACCCGCTAGCCCGGCCCAAAGCCTAAATTAACTAGCCGTTGTGGCCCGGCCCGGCCCGAAGCCCGGCCCGGTAGGCCCGCCCGAGCCCATAACGGCTAGTTTGGCCATTTTTTAAATATTTTTCCACTTTTTACCCCTCTAACGGCTATAAAACGGCTAGTTTTGGGGGTAAAAATGTAAATGTGCTTTTTGACTTCCCAAAATGCCCCTTAGCCCATTTTCTATAAATACCAAACCTCCCACAACATATTTTCTCATACAAAAATCAATTATCTCTCTCTATTCTCTACTTTCTCTATACTACTCCATAAACTACAAGTCTACAAGCACTTCTACTCTACAAGTTGGTGATTCAATTATCAAAGCTCTAATTTGTAAAGGCACTTCTAGTCTTCTACAACTTGAACTTACAAGCTCTCAAGTCTCAAGTCTTATTATAATTTATAGTTGTTCACTTCTTCTTCTACTACTATAAGTTGAGGTAAATTTATTTATTGTTTCACTTCTTGCTTTATTAGTTGCTTATTTAATTGTTAGTATATTTAATCTTTTATATTTCTTTCCCCTCTTTTTTTTTATTTAAAAAAAATGGCATCTCACTCAAGATCTTCAAAAACTAGGGAAGGCCCAACTTATGACTTTGAAAATTTAGATTATGGGGAAAGAAATGAGATTAATGATTTGGAATTGGAGGATGATGACGACGTTGAAATTATGGGGTCTAATCCATCTGAACCATCTTCTTCAAATCCTAATGATCCCAGTCCCACCACTGAAAGAAAATTAAAATCACCTGTTTGGTTATTTTTTAAATTAAATGACGAAAAAAATGGAGCTATTTGCAAAATATGCGGACTTAAATTTTCTTACAAAGGTGGAGGAAATAATACACTTAAAAGACACATCATAAACAAACATAAAGGTGCATGGGAAGCAGGTACCGCTCAAGCGGGCGGCCTAGTACAATCCCAAATTTCTGCTTCTACTGGCACAAGTGTTGGAACTTTTCTTTATAATAAAAAAAAAATGAGGGAAGGCTTGGCAAAATTTGTTTGTGCATCCGATATGCCTTTTACTTTAGTTGAAGAAGAGTGCTTTACACGTTTTATTCAAACTTTTTTACAACCTGCCTACCAACCTATTACTAGAAATACTCTTAGAAGTGATATACAATCTGTTTTTCAACAAACCAACAAAAAATTAATTGAGGATTTTTCTACTTTTAATTGTACAATTGCATGCACTTCTGATTTGTAGACTGATTGTAATAAAACGGGATATATATGTATAACGGTGCATTTTGTAGATGAAAATTGGAATATGAATAAAAATATCATTGCTTTTCGTGCATTAGACTATCCTCATACTAGTGAAAATATATATAACTATATAATCAATGTTTTTAATGAGTATGATATTATGAAAAAAATTATAAGCATTACTTTTGACAATGCTAGTGCTAATACAAATGCTATTAATATGTTTAAAGATCTTATGCGCCCAATGTTGAATGGAAAATTATTTCATGGTCGTTGTGTATGCCATATCATTAATTTGATTATCCAAGATGGATTAACAAAAATTAATGATCACATACATAAAATTAGAGAGGCAGTGGTCTTTTGTTGTTCAACGTCTAGCCGTCTACAAGCATTTTATGGTGTTTGTAAACAAAATCGTCTTAATCCAAAGAAATTGCAAACTGATATTAAAACTCGTTGGAATTCTACTTATCTTATGATAGATTCTTGTAAAAAGTATAGTAATATTATTACTCAATTTGTTAATGTTAATTATCCATCACTAAACTTGACTTCAAACGATTGGGAGATGACATTTGACTTTCATGGATTTTTAGAAGTATTTTACAATGCTACAAATAAACTTTCCGGTGTTTACTATTCTACTTCTTGTTTAGTTCTTATGGAATTATATAATATGGCTCATACATTTCATAGTTATAAACAAAAAAATGACATTTTTATTGATATTTGCGAGAAAATGGAAAAAAAGTTTAAAAAATATTGGTCTAACATTCCACCTGTATTTTACTTATCTGCAATCTTGGATCCTAGAATCAATTTTGATGGTGTTTGTGAAATGGTTAAACAAATATCTGAATTGATGCAAGGACCAGATGGTGAGCCTGGTCTAGAAATAACTACTTTTGAAATGGAAAATACTTTGGAATCTTTATTTCGTATTTACTATGAAAATTATACAAATAAAGAAAGTGCTACTTCTTCTTCTACTTCTAATATTGAGTTAAGTTCGGGAGCGTCAGGTGGTTCTTGGGCGAGCCAGTTTCTCAGTCGAAAGAAACAAAAGGGTGTTAGTCAATCATTTGTAAGTAGCTCTAACATTCTTGGTGAATTAAATAAGTATCGAGAAACCGAGTGGGAAAGCCGATTAACCAACGAGGAATGGTCGATTTAAATCTTTTGACATGGTGGAAAGAACATGTAAGAGCTTTCCCTGTTCTTTCCATCATGGCTCGTGATCTACTAACTCCTCCGGCTTCCACAGTTGCATCGGAGTCTGCTTTTAGTGTAGGTGGAAGGGTGCTAGAGGAAAGGAGGAGCAGATTATCTCCTGATATGCTTGACTGCTTGATGTGCTTGAAGGATTGGGACCGTGCACAATATCGAACTCAAAACCGCCAAGATCCTATTCTTGAAGACTTCTCAAATTTGGAAGTTACGGAAGAAAATTGAAGAATGAAGATTTGAAGAATGAATATGAGAGTTGAAGATCATTTAGTTCCAAACAAATCAATTGTAATACTCCTGGCCCGCATGAGTATAAACTGTGAACGGCTTTTAAAAAAAAAAAATTCCAATTCTGTAAAATGTAATATTTACTTTTTATTATACAAATTAATGATAAGTAATCTTTATTTTTTATTAGACTATAATTTTAAATATCAAATACTAGTAATCTCTTTAATTTTCATTGAATAATAAAAATTCTTTACTATTTTTTTAATGAACTTTTTTTAGACTTTTAGTAATCACTAATCATTAATGAATAAATCTTTACTTTTTATTATACAAATTATTAAAATTAATGATAATAATCTTTACTTTTTATTAGACTACAATTTTTAAATATCAAATACTAGTAATCTCTTTAATTTTTATTGAATAATAAATATTCTTTACTTTTTTTTTTTGAATGAACTTTTTTTACTAATCACTAATCATTAATGAATAAATCTTTACTTTTTATTGTACAATTTATGATAAGTAATCTTTATTTTTTATTAGACTATAATTTTTAAATATCAAATAATAGTAATCTCATTAATTTTTATTGAATAATAAATATTATTTACTTTTTTTTTTGTTAAACAAACTTTTTTTTAGTAATCACTAATCATTAAAGCATAAACAAAACATATATATATAAAAAAAAAATTAAAAAATAATAATAAAAAAAAAAAGTAAAAACTCCCCCGAGCCCGGCCCGGCCCGTTCACTAGCCCGTCCACGAGCCCGTCCACTAGCCCGGCCCGGCCCGGCCCTAGTGAGCCCGGGCCACCGGTCCGGGGCGGACATCCCCCCTCCCTTCCCAAGCCCGGCCCGGCCCGGCCCGATTTAAGGTGAGGCCCGGCTCGGCCCGGCCCTCTAGCCCGGTTAGGCCCGCTTTGACCGAGCCCGGCCCGGCCCGGCCCGTTTGACACCACTACTCATCTCATTGCTTGAATTCATTCAGCAAGCTGAAAGGCATCAAACTCTGTTGATAGAGAGCTTTACTCAGTCTTCCTCTGCAATCAGTGGCGGAGGCAATGTAGGACCAGGGGGGCCCAGGCCCCCTTGAGATTTTAAAAATTAAAATTTTAGTCTAATTTTTTTTAGTATTTTACATTTAGACCCCCCCTCAACTATGTTTAGGCCCCCCCTCAAATTATGTTTAGGCCTCTCTCAACTTATGTTTAGGCCCTCAAAGGGGTCCAAGGTCCAATTTAGTGCTATCAAATACATATATATTGATATACTGGTATATACAAGTCAAAAAGAAATGCGCCTAAAATTTTAAAAATTACACTTTTAGTGTGATAATTTTGTGCATTTTAGAAATAGACCCCCTTAAAATTTTGAAAGACACTATATAATATTTACGTGTCACCGAATAGACTTATATTATAAGCATATCCCCAAAACATCACAATTATAGACAAGTAGACCCTAAAAAAATTGTCAATCATGTATGAATAGACCCAAAAAAAAAAATTTCCGGGACGCTGCCCCCGAACACCCGTATAGCCTAGGCCCCCTGGCCAAAATTTCTGGCTCCGCCCCTGTCTGCAATTGATTTACTTTACTCCCATCACTTTTGATTTTTCTCTTCCTTCCTGCGGTTCCCGAAATCACAAGTTGTGCCATAATCATCTCTCATGGATCGGGTGTCATCTTTTGTGGGAGGTGCAGCGGCATCTTTTGTGGAAGGTGCATCGGAAGAACTTGGAAAATCTTTTGCGGGAGGTGTCAAGAATGCCCTCAATTTCCCATCAAACCACCACACTCTCAGAACTGAATTGGAAAATCTGACAACTAAGAGACACAGTGTGAAAGCTCAGCTTGAGCAAGCCGAGAATGATGATGGAGGCCAAGGCCGTTATCAGTATAGAGATGAGGTGGCAGTGTGGCTCAAAGCGGTTGAAGATCTCGACAAAGAAGTGAATTCTATACTAGAAACGATTGATAGTGCCGGAAATCGATTCCAATACGGCTATCTTGGGGTCACAATGGGTATGGAAGTGGCCAACAACCTCACAAAAGTCAAACAACTCATTGAAGATGGAAATTTTCCTTCCGGCGGCCTATTGGTTGAAACTAATCAGCCGAGAAGGGTCGAACTCATGCCCGGCCCATCTATATCAGAAGATCAATCAACAGCAGCATCAAAAACTTTATCCAAAGTTTTAACCCACTTGAATGATAAAGATGTGACAAGGATCGGTGTTTGGGGCATGGGAGGTGTTGGCAAGACTGTTCTTGTGCAGAATTTGAATAACATATGCAAGGACTACTCTTCATCAAGAACTCCACGCTTTAGCATTGTCATATGGGCTACGGTGTCCAGAGACTTTGATCTAAAGCGGGTCCAAAGACAAATTGCCGAAAGATTAGGATTGTCCTTGTCCAATACCATGGGAGAAAGCACTGCTAGACTGCTCTTTAACAGGTTTCTGGAGATAGAAAGTTTTCTTCTGATATTGGACGATGTTTGGGATCCTATAGATTTGGACGATTTGGGCATTCCTCAAACGGACCGACACAAGTCGTATAAAGTAATATTGACATCCCGATCTTTGGATGTGTGTAGGCAAATGGGGACAGATATGGATGTTAAAGTGCAAATTTTAAGCGAGGAAGAATCTTGGAAACTGTTCACTAGCAAAGCTGGTAACGTGGCCACTCTGCCTCATATCGAACCTCTTGCGAAGCAACTTGCTAGAGAATGTTGCGGATTGCCGTTGGCAATTATCGTTGTCGGATCATCTATGAGAGGAAAGAAAATGATTGAGCTGTGGAAAGATGCTTTGAACGCATTGCGAACATCAACGCCATACAACACTGGGATCGAGGAGAGGGTCTACAGGCCTCTGAAATGGAGTTATGACTCATTACAAGGTATGGAGAATATTTATAGAAATATCAAATCTTGTTTTCTATATTGTTGTTTGTATCCAGAGGACTTCCTGATTGAAGTCAACGAGCTTGTGCATTATTGGTTGGCGGAAGGTTTCATTGATGAACTAGAAAACTACGAGGCCTCATATAATAGGGGAATTGCTTTGGTTGAATATCTCAAGGACTGTTGCTTGCTTGAAGATGCCTATGATTACGTGAGAATGCATGATGTGGTTCGTGATGTTGCTATACGGATAGCGTGTTCCCTGGAGGCTGAACATGGGTTTCTTGTTCAATCTGGAATTGGGTTAACCCATATTCCGTTAGATAAGTTGTCAGAGTCTCTCAAGCGAGTTTCTTTTATGCGCAATAGAATAACGAGCATACCTGATTGTGCAAGACAATACCCACATGTATCAACTTTGCTTCTACAACATAATAAATTGCTTGAGAATGTTGCGGAAGGATTCTTACTAGGCTTTCCATCGCTCAAAGTTTTGAATCTGAGTTACACGGGTATCCAAACGCTGCCTCTTACCCTTCTGAAATGCCGTGAACTTCAGGGTCTTTTTCTTTGTGGCTGTGATTGCCTCAAGGAAATCCCCTCCTTCAGAGGACTTACTAATCTGAGAATGATTGATTTAACTGACACTGCGATCACGGAATTGCCTGAAGGGATGGAAACTTTATCCAATCTGAGGCAATTACTTCTAGATGGGACTAGAAGTTTGAAAAAGATACGAGCGGGAATTATATCACATCTGTATCATTTAGAGGTTCTACACATGACACACAGTGCCTACGAGTGGGCTTCGAGGGTAGGAGAAGGAGAAGGAGAAGCAACATTTGAGGAGCTGGATTGCCTCGCGCATTTAAGTGTTCTCAACATTAACTTGGACCTCTCATGTCTTTCCATAAATCCTCTTAGTTGGTTATTAACATTGAAGAAGTTCCGATTCTTTATTGGCAAATTTGTTCAATATCATCCCAGGATGCCTAAATTCGGTGAAAAGGGGGCGATGGTCGGTTTGAATAACTTCAGTAAAGCATGGTCATTGGGTCCTTTAAATTGTGCCACTTCTATGAATTTGAGCAACTGCGAGGGATTTGAACGAAAGCCCGAAAATTTTTGTTTCACTAATTTGAAATCACTATTTATTTCAAATGCTACTCTCTTTAAACACGAGAACGAAGGAAATCATGCTGATGCCAGTTATGATCTACTACCAAATCTTGAGGAGCTTCTCCTCGGTCGCTTGAGTGGCATAAACAGCATTTCGCAGCTTGCTGTCCGTTTTGGACTCAGGCTTTCGAAACTAAGAGTAATTCATGTGTTACATTGTTACAACATGAACTATGTTCTCTCTGTTGGGGGTTCAGATTTGTCTTTAGAGAACCTAGAAGAAGTTGAAGTACGTTCTTGTGGTGATGTGGTGGAGGTCTTTAGATGTGAGAGTTCAAGCCAGACTTCAGCACTTGTAGATGCCTCTGCCCTTAACTTGAAGATAGTGAAATTGGAGGGCCTTGGAAGCTTGGAGACCCTATTGCAACCACATGTTTCGTGGCATCAATTAGAACAGCTTGAAGTGATCGACTGTAAACGACTCAAGAAGCTGCCCTTCACTGCCCAAATTGCAAATACTCTCAAGAAAATAAGAGGAAAATCACAGTGGTGGGACCAATTGGAGTGGGATGACGAAGACACGAAATCAAAACTGCAGCAATATTTCACTCGAATTGCTGACGACGATGACTATGACTATGACGACGATGATGATGATGACGATCTGCAGCAATATTTCCCTCGAATCGCTGACGGACTGCACTTCAGTGCTGTGAAAACAGTGCTGTTTGTGCTGTTCCTCTCACAAAATGAACAGTAAAACCTGCTTATGCAAAAGCAGTTTTACTGTTCATTTTGTGAGAGGAACAGCACAAACAGCACTGTTTTCACAGCACTGAAGTGCTGCCCATCGCTGACAACGATGACGATGATGACGACGATGAAGATGACGAGACTAGTAGAACTTAAACTAGGCCGATACATGAGTTTGAGATGTTGGCGTCACTTGTAGTATCGGTCGATTCGGGCCAATACATTAGACTTTTCAAGGTGTAAATATGCATTAGACTTTTTAAGGTGAACACTTATTTAAAAACATCCAAAAAAAAGGAAAGATGAACACTTATTTTGGAACGGATAGAGTATGTGATAATTGTGAGTATATATAGCACTGTTACTTTCTTTTTCATTCTTTTTTTTTTTTTTTTAATGTCCATAGATTCGGGCCGATATACTGTGAAGAAACTGAGCTGAAACTTTCTCGCACCTAAAAGTCAAATAATCCTTTCCATTTGATATATTTCATTCTGGTTGTAGGTCAGTGAAACAAAAAGTGGTACTATTTGACGATGGGTGTGTACTCTTTTACTCGGTGTTTGCTTGCTTTTTTAATTTGAAAAAAAGTTAATAAATAAATAAACTTTTGGCTTTGTTTGGTGTATGGATTTCACGAGAGAAAAAAGAGGAAAAAGGTAAACAAAAAAGTTTTCGTTTCTCCTCGCTTTTCTCTCATGAAATCCATGAACCAAACAAAGCTTTAGGGCCTGTTTGGGAATATTCAAAGTAGAATCTAGTTCAGTTCAAGTCCAATTTTTTATTGGGATCTTGTGAGAACAAGTGCAAAATAAGATCTGGTTCAGTTCATGTCCAACTTTTAATTGGGTTATTGTGAGAACCAAGTGTAGTTCAGTTTGATATAGAAACTTTTTAAAAAATTTAGTAGGTTGGGCACGAATTCTTATGCAAAAAATAGATACTCATCAAACTTAGTGCTCATAAGAACCCGGTAATAGTTGGATTGAACGTGATCCTATTTTAAACTTTCTTGTACTCTTATCTTTAACAATTTTATGTCGGCACTCCTTTTGATCTTTTGACCAGGATGCACTAAGATAATAAGATTAAATATTGAGTGCTGTTAAATACGTCTACCAAATTTCTCTACAGTGATTAAAGCAGTGGGTTGGAGAACATGTAGGTGTAGGGACAAATTTGGTCGGGTTATGAATTCTGGAATGGTTAAGCAGAATATATCTTTGGTTTGTTCTTTTTCCATCTGCACCATTGGTAATGTGTGAGGCAGATAAGTCGTTCTATAATTAAACAGTACTAAGTCAATCTCATCCTTAAGTAATTGTTTGTCTGTTTGGCTCATAAATTTTGGGTGTGTTTGATAATCTAATTAAGTTATGAAAATAAATACTTTAGCACTTATTTCTTTTCAGTGCGTTTAATAATGTACCACTTGATTGAAAAAAAAAAAAAAACAAACTCGCTAAAAACTTCAAGTGGAAAAATTCTATTGAAAATAATGATCGAATGCAGTCTATTTGAAACACTGTTTTGACTTGAGTATTGAAATTCAATTGCTTAAAATTTTCAGTACTTAAAATCCAGCACTTAATCAGTGATGAAAACTTTTTTCAATAAGGATAACAATTAAAAAAATAAGAAGGAAACGGAAATATAGTGAAATGACTAACAGTTTTTTTTTTTTTTTTTTTTTTTACCTATTTTCTTCCTCTGTTCCTATTCTATTTTGAAATTTACACTTTCTAATGTTAATGAAGTATGAAGTGGCAAACACTAGAGTAAACCTAACGATATTCACGAGCTTCTCAAAAATAAGAAACTAATCGCCACCATTTGTTAACAAAAAAAAGATAGCGATGGTACCAAATGTTGACAAACATCCTCTTTCCCACACTAGCCAAGGTCACTTGCTATGCAACGAGTGTGCGCATGCGCACGCGTGCACACACACACACACACTGGTGTCTGCCAAACAAGATCTTTCTTAGGAAAATTGGGAACCTATAATCGTACAGTAAACCACGTTGAACAAACACAACTTTTTATCCACAACTGTACCCCCGAGTTTTCTCAACTAAGACTACTAAGTTGCATACCCTAGAAGGTGAATGGCAATGAAACAAACCTCTCTCATAGGTTACAAAAGAAAATCAGTACCCCCAATAAGCTAAATCCTCAAGCTATTTGCTATGTCCTCACTCCACCTTTTCCCCAGCTATATGGAGAAGATATTGATTCAAACGTCGGACAAATTTTTTTTGTAGAAAATGATTCGGTGACATGTCGGTGAGCTTCTCCACGCATTCTCTCTGCCATATGAGGATCCCAAATGAATTTTGCCATAGCCAAAGAGAAATCTCGTGGGCTAGGGTCACAAAGAAACCTTGTAACACTATTCTTGATTGACTCAATGGGTCCCCCACTGTTGCACGCGATAACAGGGTTATGGGCTGCCATGCCTCCAAAGGAACAATGCCAAAATGTTCATCCTACATTCATCCAAAAATTCTTGCTGAGATTTTTCTTCCATATTAAGGCTCTGTTTGGTTTATGGATTTAGTGATGGAAATAAAAGAAAACACTACAGAAAAGCATGGCTTTGTTTGGTTACTAAGAAAAAATCAAGGATAGAAAATAGGATGAAAGTAGATTAAATTTCTTGAATTTCACGAGTCACTCCCGTTCCTTTTTTATACATTATTTGATTTTTTTTTTTTTTTTTTAAATTTCTAATGCCATTTAAAAATAACAGAAAATACTTGGGAAACTGTTTTCTATCTTGTTTTATCTTTCCTTTTCTTTTCCTTCACTAACAATGAACCATACGGAGAGTCGGAGACTAAGTCAATTCGAGGCAAATATCTTATCGCACCTCAGGCGTATAAAGAACACATAAGCATTCAGAGAGAAGGGCATTGCTTTCAGCTGTCAAGCAAGATGTGATGAAGTTAACTCGATGAGACACTCCTTCCCTCTCTCTAAAATCTGCCATTCCTGCAGTTTCACCGAAAAATTTAATTAGATTGTGATATGCACAGAGCCAAAGAAGAAAAGCCAGGATATGGAAAAGACCGGTTGTTATTTCTTCTACAATGTCTATGGGTTTTCGATAGATCCTCCTAAGAACAGTAGTGTGTAGAGCCAGTAACGTATCCGGAAAATGACAATAGAATACAACCTGTAAAAGAAATGAACAGCATAAACTAACCATAAACCTCTGGATAAAAGACGATATGAAACCATAATTGTTAGAATCAGTTAATTTGAGCTTCACATAACCTGATACGACTCACGATTCGTTACTTTGAACTTCAAAGTTATTGCGTAAACCAAATTGTTATAACATCAAACTTCGGCCACGCCAACAACATGCAGACAGCAACAAAAATGCAATGCAGATATGCACACACTGCATGCAATCGATTGAAGATATGTCGGGCAAAAAATGCACCATATGCTGGAAATTGAAGGATGAAACTATGATTTTTTGGTTGAGGCGTGCAATGTATTGCACTGTCCTTAAGAACAATTCCGCCCCTCTAAGTCAGTGACTCGATGCACAAGGTCACAACGCTATGTTCTCCAAGATTCAGCAACCAACTCTTCCAAACATGCACTTGAATTGGAAGAGTAAATTGAGTACTCAGAAATTGAAATTGCTCCAAAAAAGATAAGACAGAAAAGAGAATTGGTTTTGTTATATGTAATCTAGAAGAGTGAGATTATAGTAAAATAGTTTAAGAGACTAATGACTCTCCAACAGTACCACCCCTGTGCGCGAAGGTACAATCGTGTCCGCAGGACATGCACGCGCAAGTCTCGAAATTCAAGCCAAATTGGTGTCCCAAATTTGGGATTTGCACCCCCCCTGAGCGCACGTGAGAGAGCCTCTCTAGTATATAATCTTACAATGCTTAGAAGGAGAGATCATATATAAGGAGTAAAATTCCCTTGTGTTTAAACAATGTGGGATCATTGTCACATTACACTTTAGGCTTGAGTTTGGGTTTTTGAAATAAAGAGGCCCATGACCCAAAGCTTTGTTTTAAATTAAAAGGCCTAACAACTAAATGTTATATCCCAATGAAATTGTTATAACCCACAAGTAATCCAACACAATATACTGTAACTGGAAAGGTGCCTGAAATTGCATTGATGTAAATGTCCGACAATTATGAGATACACAAAATAATAGATACGAACCTAATTACCACCGCAAGAAAGCAAAATGCATTTAAAAGTTGTAAGGGTAAATATATTTAAGAGAAAACCATTTCATAGAATGGACTTGTTATTTTCTTCCAGGTAAACACTGATTGAGGACATTTGAATGTCCAGAGAATGAACAACAAAAGTACAGTAAAGACTAAGGTCCAGTTACTAATTTTCCTTTTAGTTCTTTACTTCTCCCATATTGATGAAGACGCCAGAATTTGAATATTAGATTTCCCCACTTACGATTATTCATAAACAGAAATGAAAAGAAGATGGAGAAAGACAGAGGGGAAGCAAAGGCAAAAGTCACTCTCGTTCCAACCTTACAAAGTTCCACCCAATGAACCTACTTTGTTCTTTTTTCCCATCGCTCGGGAAAATATATAACTGTTTTTCTGATGCGGCAGCATTATTTTACACTGTTCTTCACACTACCGAGACGGAGTACGACAGTCTCATTCTGTTCTCTGTTTTGTTAGAAGTCATGTACAGATCCGAAAAATCAACTTCCAAAACAGAACTGACTTCCAACCAGTTTGTTGCAAGTTTACTATCCATAGATGTTTGACTAGTGCATGGCATGTCAAACTAAAATATAATGAAAAATTGAGCCTAGACAGAAACAAATGATCATCCTAGTCTTCCACCACACTCAAAGTCAAAACAGAAAATATTTCATCAATCATGAAACTTCTCTGTTTGCCTTCTTATGTTTGAAATTGGCCACAGGTCAACTAGAAAATGGTTCCTTCCGATGATATCGTCAATATTAAAACCTTTTCCATCTTCCTAAGCATGTGTAGAAACAAGTAATGCATCGGACGTGCTGGTTATTGTTTCTTCTATAGACACATGTAGTACAAAACCATAAATAAATATCAAAAATAGTAAATATCTAGACAAATATACATATGTGTGTGTGTGAATACAACTTTGACTGAAAGAACAAGTTCTATGGATACAACACTAAGACTGAAATAAATTGAGATAGCAAATGAGCATAAAATCTGCTGTAATATTAAGTGTATTACAGACACTGTGGCCTAAACTTAGTAACAAAAAACAGAAGTAAGCAAACTCATAAGAATATTATCGTTAGTTCTCACCTTAAGAAGATTACAAGACTAGCACCTTTCACAAGTTATAAGAAGAAAAGTATTAAATGAAATTATTACCGGCAAGCGTCTCCTCAAAGCACCGATTTTTGTCATGGTATGAAGTGAAAATATGAACATTGTGCCCACATGATGTAAGTTCAACAGCAGCATCAACAATCAATCTTTCAGATCCACCTATACATAACAGCAACCATTGGTAGCAAATAATTGTAAAAACTACTCAATTTAAGGCCATGACATCTTCAATGCTTCATACACTCAAAAGGCATTGCAACCACTTCACCAATGAAGAAATTAAAAAACATGTGTAAATAAATAAAATAACATATAGCCAAAATATTGATAATGGGTCTCCAACATTTGTGCTGATGAACTTGGAATGCCTTAGGTACAATAATTTCAAGAATATTTCATTTCGGCGAGTCAATTTTTTTTCAGAAATTTCATCTACAAATTGGGGAGTAAATTTCTTTTTGATAAATTGGGAGTGAAATTTTCTCAACATGGAGGAAAAACACACACACACACACATTGGGTATAGAAATTAAAATTTGGTGCCAGTTAAGTGCATTTATCTATGTTTTCTCCTTAATTTCAGAAAACAAAAGGATGAGATAAAAAAACACGAGAATGCAGTTGTCAGGGCTAAGTGTTCTTTTCTGATGTTAAAAGGAAAACATAAGATAGGGGTGAAATCGGTTCGGTTCGGTCGGTTTTGGGGTTTTTTTTCCACCAACCGATCGGTTCGGTTTCGGTCGATTTTTTTCGATTTTAGGCTTAATTTTCGGTTCGGTTTTCGGTTTTACACTGCACCTACCTCATGAAAACCGACCGAACCGATCGGTTCGGTTCGGTGGTTCGGTTTTGCTTTCACCCCTAACATAAGAATAAGCACCAAATCCCACAAAACAAGATTCTAAGACATGGAAAGCAACATTTTTGAAAGGAAAATTCTACAATTGGACCATGTACTTTTAGTTGCATGATACATCTATTTGCTAAGTCCCAATTGACAGTAACAAGGTGATATTGTGTTGTAATTTTTGGAGCCATTTGGTAGTAACAAGATGTCATTTGATAACTTTTCTCAGATGCCATTTGGTGGTAACAATGTTACATTGAATAGTAACCAAGTGATAATATGTAGTAACTTTGTTGTGCTTCCAAATGTTTTGCCAGTTGTACCACATGTTGTGACAGTGGTTGGTGGTACCACTACCACGTACTACTGCATGTGATACAACTGGCAAAGCATTTGAGATTCATATTCGCGAAGCATAGCCTTACTAAGTAACTTTAGTAACTTTTAGTGTATGCATGAAGAAAGACCCTTTTTTCTAAATATCGTCGTTGCCACCATTGTCATCACTCTTCACCGCACAACCATTTATATATCCACATCCACGTCCACCATTAACCCTTTGTTCTAAGCACCTCCACCAATATATAAAGCCCCAATCTCAAATAAATTTCTATTGCGGTTTTAATATATGTGTTTAGACAATAATCTGAGAGAGAGCTGATATCAGAAATTTTAGGAGTCATTTGAATCAAGTCCAAGAGTAAACTGAATTCAACATATCAAATGTTCCCAGAGAATACACGAGTTGGATGATGAAGTATTGCACAGTTTATTTTTCTTGTCAACTGTGGGCCCGTATGGCAACAGCTTTTGCTTCTGCTATTCGAAGTCAATTGCAAAAAACTGCAATTGGTCAAATGCTGCCCAAGGTAGCTTCCGGAAAATTGCAAATTTTTTTTTTGTGATTGGCTCACAGTTTGCCAAACAGTTTCATTATAGCTTTTAGAGTGTTTCACAATCACTTAGGCTTAGTTTGGCCCCCACGTGACTTTTTAAAAGGAGCTTATGAAATTTATTACTAAGTTGTTTGATAATTTTATACAAGTGACACACTACTCTTCAAAAAGACATCAAGAAACCAAAAAACAGCCTTGAGCTTTTAAAAGCTCCATATTAGAGCTTTTAAAAGCTCTCCCCAAAAAAGCCATAAGTTCAATTTTTGCAAAGCTCATAAACTAGCTACCAAATTAATTAACATGAAATTGTGATTTAAAAAAAGAGAAGCACCACAATAGGGGCCAAACTAAGGCTTAGTTTGGCCCCCACGTGGCTTTTTAAAAGGAGCTTATAAAATTTATTACTAAGTTGGTTGATAATTTTATACAAGTGACACACTACTTTTCAAAAAGACATCAAGAAACCAAAAAGCAACCTTAAACTTTTAAAAGCTCTAGCTCTATTTTAGAGCTTTTAAAAGCTCTCCCCAAATAAACCCTCCCAAAAAAGCCCTAAATTCAATTTTTGCAAAGCTCATAAACTAGCTACCAAATGAATTAACATGAAATTGTGCTTTAAAAAAGGAGAAGCACCACAATGTGGCCAAACTAAGCCTTAGAGACCTCCAAAAGTTGTTGCCAAACAGCAATACACAGAAGAGTAAAGCATTTGTTAACTAAAAATTGCGGATTCCAAAAAAGTGAAACTGAAATACAAATTCGAACCAAATTGTTATGAGAACGGACTTTCATAAATCTAGGTTCAAAATAGGTAATCAATCAAATCATAGAGCAAAGAAATCAATCGGTTTTGTTCTATATATGTAGGTACAAAGCAGGTGAAATTATGATGATGATAGTATATGTAGATGTATATGTGTGTGTGTGTATAGAAGTGTATATAATTACCGATTCCAAGATCTGGATGAATGATGGCGATATTCATCTTTGAGCTGCCTTTCTTCTCCATAACCACTCCCCCCTGCCCGTTGTTCCCAAAGAAACGTATGAGAGAGAGAGAGAGAGAGAGAGAGATGAAGTTGGTTAGGCTTGACGACGCAGGGGCCCAAACATGCTTTAGAAATAGAAAACAATTATGGAGAGGCCCAAGCCCAAACAGTTTTGAAAAATGGTTCATGATCGTGCCTCGACACACATTCACACGGGCAGGGATGTATACGAGCCGATCTTGTTCGTGAGCTTTCTCACGAGATCGCGAGCTTGTTCACGAGTTTAAATGAGCTGAGATTTTTAGTGTTCGTGAGCTCTCTCGCAAGCTTTCTAACGAGCCTTTTCGCGCACCCTTTTAAACGATGTAGTTTAATAATAAAATAATCATTTATCAAACCTATTTACGAGATGTCATATTTTTTTCTAAAATAATATAATTTTATAATAAATATATATATATATATATATAAGTCACTATACAAGCTCTTTATCAAACTTATTAACGACCTTTTTCACGAGCCTACTCTCGAACCTTAATTGATCGTGTTCACGAGCTCAAATGAGCGAGCCAAGCTTAGCTTTTATCGAACCGAGCTTCAAGCTCTTGTTGAGCAGCTCAGCTCATATACACCCCTATCTGTGGGTCAAGACCAAGAAGCCATATTGTTACACTTGTGGTTCACAAGTTTGTGGCAGTGGAATTACATTTAGGCCATGTTTGTTTTGCAGGCCTATGAAGATAGAGGGGTATTGGACTAATAGTCTATTTTAATTGAATAGTCCAGTGTTTGGCACGGCTATAAAGCACGAGACTATTTATCCATTTTAAATAATAGTCTCACATATGGCGGACTAAGCTATACCATTTGGGGGGGGGGGGGGGGGGGGGGGGGGGTTGGAGGATCTATCTTATAAAAATGACTAATTGTCCTATCTTCCCTTCGTCAAAACGTGGCCTTCACGTTAGTATGATAAAAATGACTAATTGTCCTATCTTCCCTCCGTCAAAACGTGGCCTTCACGTTAGTATGACCAGATTGTCATTCAAAATTGTTTAAAATGATCTACAACCACGTATATGTGAGATGCAAATTTGAAAATTATAACATTACTCATTGTTAGACTCTACATAGGCTCAATTTTCTTACTCTCGCATGTTTATGGTCTTTCGAGTAAAGCATTTGAAAACTAAATTCGTTATTCAAATTTGGGAACCACAGTATTGTTCTAAATAGAATGCAAATGTTGTTAAGGGTATTCCTTTCAAATTTGGCAAATTCAACTAATTCTCATTCGTGTGAGTAAAGGCAATGCGGTTAATGTGAGGCAGAAAGAGTAACGCTATACTTTTCAATTTTAAATCTAAAATTTGGTTTTCAAATAATTTTTGTTATGTTCTAAAACAATATCAGTCCACCTCTGTACCACATATATGTATGATACATAGATATATTTGTACACGTGGATCAATTTCATTTCAAGATAGTTGAAAAAGTAGTTAAGAAAAGGCAAAATGTCTTTTCCTATTCTTTTTAATAATATCAAATCTACTTTTCAAATGCTTCATCAGTTATACTACATGTAGTAGTATATGTTACTACTGATTACTGCCACATTATATGATACAATGATTAACTAAAGTATTTAAACTAAATTCGAAATTCAAATTTAGTAAGCATATATGTCAGAGCCCAGTCCCACAATAGCAGAATCGAAGCCCGTGGCATGCCACCGAGGCTAAATCAATTCATTAACGTTCTCAAAATTTATTTTAAGAAAAGATGCATCGGAAAAGAAACATAACTCTTGTTCTACTCTCGTTCTAGTACGTACCGGAGCCAACCAAAAATAAACGTTTCGCTCAGAGGCTTCAAAATTCATTCTAATTAATTTCCCTTAAAAGGGTCCCAAAAGAAACTTAAGTTTGTAATTAGACCTTTCGAAAAGGTTTGGAAGTAGGAGAACAACCAAGCAAGTAGGGGGTATCTCGACCGGTCGAACATCCCTCTCGACCGGTCGAAAGTCCTATCGGTCAGGTGCCTTTGCTGAAGTTTCAAGCAGAGGGGCATTCGACCGGTCGAATGGGTCTCTTCGACCGATCGAAAGTCCTTTGACAGCAAAGCCACTTGTTTCTGTCCAACTTTCGACGCAACAAAAAGTGCCCTATCCAATTCCGTTTCTTCCGAAACTTTATCAAAGTTATTTATACATATATAACAACATGTCACTCGAAGGAAAACGTTTACTGAATACATTAAGGGTACGTTTGGCATAAATCTCATTAGTGCTACAAGTCTTGAATACATGAATTATCGACTCCTTTACGTACTTAAACCCAAGCTCATGAGTTCTTTCACAACTCCAACATATGAAAAGACATACACGATATATTATAACATTTCAAAACGTATCTAGGGCTTCTATACCCCAAATTCTATAGCAGGATTATCATCTGATTCTATTACAAGTTCCTTAATCAAAACAAATGAAATAAACTATTCGATTACAAAATTACGAGATAAATATCTATATGTAGCCTTCTAAGTGAACTCCCAACCCACATGCTCACTTCTGCGATTTCTCACTAAAATTAACACCTGCAATGGTTATTTGAATAACCACACATATTTCGATTTGTTTAAGCTAACGCTTAGTGAATAAAACAACATATGAACATGAATGACAAACATGCTCGCATTCACATCTCTACATTTCATACTAGTGTCCGGAGCCTCACGTGTACCATAGTCCCAATCCGCGACTCCTCGCCAATAAGTCCACACGAAAGGGTAAGACCCACGATTCTTCTCTTCAATCGTGCGACCTTAATGCCTATATCGGCTCCACAAGATGTCTCAGTAACCACGTGCTCCTTTGACCCAAATAAGCAACTCAACATGCTCAGATACATATCACCATGCTCTCGGTAAACAAAACATTTCACCATGCTATTAGGCCTACTTATCAATATAATTGCCCAATATGTACTACACAATATATCTCTATAAGCTACCACATGCTTTTCATACAAAATATGAGTACATGCCAAGAAATCATTCCAAAACATAGTTAAATCACTCACCTCCGATTTACGCTCTTAAAGTTCGTTCCAAAGAAAACTCGTGCACAAAGAACGTGCAGAAAACTTCCTAGTACAATACCTGTGGATCAAAATTCCAATTATCAACTTTTATGAAAAATTCTAGAAAATAACTTTTCTGAAAACTTACCAAACAGGCCCTAATAGATATCAAAATGAAGCTCTTACCTCGAGGAGCTCTAATATGAAATCTAGAAGAAATCAGACAGACAGAAGGTCGTCGTTTGGCGTCGCAAAGCTCTAAGCTCCTAAATCCCCCCCCCCCCCCCCCTTTGGCCTCCTTCTTGAATTTTAGGTTAAGAGTTTAGAAAATTCTAAAGTCATCTCTATCTATATATAGGCAACACTTCTGAAAATTGTGTTTACCTCCCCATGAGTTTTCAAAACTCCTAATTAGGCTCTGAAAGTCTCTACACAGCTAATTCATAGCTTCACCGGTGAACCCACAAAATTATAAAAGTTTCTGACTGAGTTCCGTTTGGTTGCTGAAACGCAAATTTCTACATGACATTTTCCGAAGTTGCTAATTAACCTACCAAATTAACAGCGTGTTAATTCGTCCTCACGAGGATACTAAAACTAACAACAAATATAAATTCTAAACCAAAAATAATACAGATAGTGAAATACACAAGTAAACATTTATTTTCATATAAACATTTAAAATATTCCACAGTGACCGTCTTATACTCGGAGAGACGTCACAACATCAAAACGCCCAATCAACACAATCTCAGAGGGTTCTCTAACACAGACACCAAATCGACTCGTGAGTCAAAACTCACTCAAACATGTGTCATAGGACACGCCACATCACATTATCATGCATGACAATGTAGTGAAATGAAATATCACAAATGCGGGTGTGATCGGCGACGAATAGTTGCCGTTTATTGTCCTAAAATGACGCTTTATTAGCCCATTTTATTTAGTTATTAGTTAATTTTTAATAAGTATTCTATATTTTGTAGTTTTTGGAGCTTTAATGTGACAGTGCACAAAAATCCAATGATTAATGGCTTTAGAAGACATTCTGGGCTCAAAAGTTGATTCCGGTGAAAGCTGAATGCAGTAGCAGCCTCGGTAAATCGCATTTTTGACTATGAAGACTTTGGATTTGAGAAATTTCTCTAGAGATATAAAATGTAGATCTTCGAGTTACGGACGCGTGGTCGCAAACGCGAGTCAATATGAGGTCTGAGTCAAAAGTTATCGTAATTCTACGATCAGTGCGCGAAGATGAGAAAATCTGAGAAAAAGTTGGAAAAGTGGAATCTCGCTGGAGCGACCCGCCCGAACGACCCGTTGAAAAAGTCAAAAACACGTATTTCGAGGTAGTGAAGAGCCCTGTGTGATCCGAATTGGCTGAATATGTCCAGACACGTACAAACAATAGTTTTAGTGCGATTAGGCTTAGGAAAGCATCCTAAATCCTTCCAAAATCTATGTAAATCCTATTTTAAATCAAATTTAGGGTTAGACATTATTACACAACATTATACACATCTATATACAACAAAAACTTCAGCCATTGAAGAGAGAAAAGCAAGGAGAAGAAAAAGAAGACCAAGGATTTCCATGGCCTCCTCCATCAACCTCTTGCCATTCATCGCTTCTATGGCCGCTTAGACCTATATCTAGGGATTCAATGAAACCCTAGCCAAGTAATAGGGTGCTATTCATGTTTTTCTTTTAGTTTTATTATGTATGGATGATGATTACATGTTCAGAGGATTTTTTATAATAAAATCGTACTTCTATTGATTAAATCATTACTTTCAAAATCTATTCTTGTCTTAGATCTATTTTGGATGTGATGTGCTCAATAGTCTATATTTGCTGTGCTTATATGGATTATTTACATGTAATGGTGCTTATTTGAATTGTGTTATCAAGTAGCCGAATAGTTTATTCCTAGGAAAGACGGATTATGCCGCAACCCTAGTTTAGTGTGAGATAATACGTGCTAACCGAAGATGAATTATGTTGGTGCCTGAATCGTAGTTATCTTTTTGACGGAGGAATTAGGCTTGTAGCTACAATTCCCCATTATCATCCAACGTAATAAGCTAATTGAATGCATAGATACCCTTATTATGAAGCTAATGGTGGATTTGCAATCCTACGTTCAATACACATATTCAATAAAGTAACTTTTAATCACTTTCATAGTTTAGATTTATTTTCATGTTCTTAGTCAAATTAAATTCAAAATCATAATTCTATTTTCTTAATTAGCTAGGTTTAGGTTTTAAAATTAAAGTGCTTTAGTATTTCAATCTCTGTGGGTTCGACCTTTACTTCCACACTGCAAATCTTTTAAAGTAAAGCATACTTTTTATCTTGATTCTGACGATCAAGGTGTTATAATACTCTCCCACTTAAAAGAAGCTTGTCCCCAAACTTACGCCGTCTCTTAACATGACTTCTCCCACATGCTTCCCAAAACTTGTCTTTTTGTTCACAATTTCCATCTCTCAACTACTAAGTCACAACTCATGAGGAAAAAAAATCCTCAAGTTCGTAAGAAAATAACTCCTCTGGATCTCGTATCCACATAAAGTGTCAAATTGAACACATGCAACCAATCAATATTCTGCCCAAGTAAGAATATCAAGACTCAAGTAGAATATGCTCATTCCTTCCTGATAATAGATTATACGACAATGTCCCATGCTCATTCTATCGTACCTTTTCTGAAACCACATACTTCAATAAGCAAACCGAGAAAATGAGTCCTCTCTCCTCACCTTTCTTTCTCTTCGACCTACAGTCACTTACAATTGTCACTAACCGTTTAACAATTTCTTCTGATTCCATATGTCAAACGGCACCATAACCAAGTACGAACATCCTTACCTATTCCATTACTACGTTGATTCTTCAACCAATTGTTTGATACCTTTAGAATTTAATTTCCTATCTTTTTCTAACCACGAAACCTTTGTGTAATACTTACATGCTCACATTCCTTCTATTCTCCCCATATGTCAACGCTTCCCTTCTAAGCTATTCCACAATGGTAACCCTCGATATCGGTAAATATCATTTTGTCGTCTCTTTTTCTTCCGACTTCATCAACCAACTCATCATTATGTCCCTATTCGTTCAATACCTCTTAAAGTGTCATTCTGGATTTCAACCGCAAATCTTTGCTATAACCAAACCTCCACAACTATCACCTTATTTACTCGAGTAAGGTCCAAATGTCATAACCTCTTATCCTCTAAGTAGCATTCCACTTGAACAGCCATCGATTTATAAACAAGGAAACTGTAAGAATTTCAATCTAAACCTTTCGTTCAAAGAAATACGTTTTCCCCTTTTTGTTTTAAAATAAGCTTCTCAAATTTCTTGTAATTTTTTCTTCCATATCACAACACTACTACTCCAACAACGTCTGTCGTAACAACCAAAATCGTTAACAGAATTTGATCTACGTGCTACTCAATACTCCTCATAATTCCTTTAACACCTGGTATGTCCAGAAATATTCTGCGAAGAGTAGATTGCCACGTCAGCAGAATGCCCCGGACTATCCGGAGTGAGAGCTGGGGTTCCACCCCTGAGATTGACAGACAATACCGCTCGGGATGCTCGCATTGCCCGGGCATGTGGTGCGGAAGCTCACCAGGAGATGCAGATCGGTCCCGAGCTGTCCAGCAGTTTCCTAGCTCAACTACAAGTCTGTGAAAGGAGATATGGCAGTTTCCTAAACTACTTAGGAAACTCTCCTAAGATCATGCAAATCAAGTTGTAATCCGATTGGGCTTCCTATTCCTACTAACTTACCATGTAAGGGTGGACTCTTGCATCTATAAAAGAGTCCACCTACCCCGTCAAAAGGGACCCCCCAAAAAATCAATTCTCTAAGCTTACAAGCATTTAACAGAGAACTCACCATCAATACGCATACACCGGCCGGTATTACTGGTAGTGTCGCTCATCTTTGTTGGCTCACCAGGCCCGCCAGTGATTTGCTAGTGAGAGCGCACAGACGCAACCGTGGACACAGGTCACCTCGTTAACGGGATTGAACCACATACAAATTATTCTTGTCTCTTCCTCTCTCTAAACCTTTATTACCAATTTTAGGCATCATTAGTTTGGCGCTGTCTGTGGGAAACGACTGAGTCTTCTCATCAACAAATTCTCAACTGATCAACATGCCACCAAAGACGAATAAGAAAGCCGCTAATCAGACTGGTCAGGAGAACCCGCAGCCTGAACAGCAGGCTACCTCCATGACGACCGAGTAGATAACGGCAGCGTTGGCACAACTCTTGGAAGGCCAGCGCCGAACACAGGAACAAATAGAGGCGCTTATGGCCCAACACGAGAAGCGCCCCGCATCAGAGAATCAGCCTGAGAAGAGCGCTCCAGTTCAAAGGCCAACCAGGGCACGGAGGCAAGCCCGTTCTGCCCCGGTGTCCCCACCGGATAGGGAACGCCCCGACAATGGAGAGCGCAGCCAGGCCACCAGGCGCTCGCAAAGGCGACCTCGGCCTAATCTTCGCCGAGTAGAGGATGCCAGAATTATTATTGATCAGAGGCGCGCAGCCAGAGGGGAGGAGTCCGGACGGAGAGTCCGGGAATCGGCCGAGGACCCTCCGGCCCTAAGCCGGGGGGATCTTAGGCACAGGCTTTCCCGGACCCAGAGTCGGGCTCGATCCCTAAAGTCGACGCGCTTTGAGGAAGAGGCCTCGTCGTCCGACCCAACCTACCACCTAGACACGGATAGGAGAACAGGGTGGAGTGACGTCAAAGCCCAGGTCGAGGAACTGCAGCAGCAGATCGAGAGGTTGAACTGCAAGTCCGGACACGACCCCACCAACACGGAGACTGGGTCACCCTATACCACTCGAGTGACACGGTTTCCCATTCCACGGAAGTTCAAACCCCTTCACCTCAGCTCCTATGATGGCACAGGGAGCCCGGTGGACCACATCCGCACCTACAAGGCGCAGATGGCGCTTGTCACCATGGTGGACGTGCTGCTGTGCCTGACCTTTCCCAGTACCCTCAAGGGGCCCACCGCACAGTGGTTTCACGCTTTGAAATCCCGGACAGTCGACAACTTCCAAGCCCTCGGCAAGTTGTTCATCAGCCAGTTTGTTGGGATGCTCGACCGGTCGCAACCGGATGCTCAGTTGCTGACCATCAAGCAGCGCAAAGGGGAGTCCCTGAGGGAGTATGTGGACCATTTTAATCAACAAAGGCTCCTGATATGCAACCTTAATGAAACGGCCGCCATCATGGCCTTCTGTTCGGGAGTTCAACACACCAAGATTGCCACATCGTTCCATCGTGACCGACCGGCGACCCTGGTGGAGCTCTCAGAGAGGGTCAGAAAATACATAGATACTGAGGAGTTCTTAAAGGCAAAGCACGCTGGCCAGGCGGGAGACGAGTCCCCGAAGGCCAAGCGCAAGTGTGAAGGGTTCGAGAAGGGCTCGGGAAAGAAGCCAAAGCAAGACCAAAGAGATGGCCGGGGTCAGCCCCCAACAACGTTCACACCCCTTTCCCGGCCTATACATGAGGTTATGGCTGCCGCAGAGACTGCTTCCGCAGCCATCTAAACTCAGAGCCCCGCCCGGTAAGAGGAACCGGGACAAGTTTTGCCGCTACCACAGGGATCACGGCCATGAAATAGAGGATTGCTTTAAATTGAAGATAGCAATAGAAAAGCTGATCGAGCAGGGACACCTCGCGGAGTTCGTCACTGATAGACAATCTCGGCAGGACAACCGAGCTCCCGATCGGCCACCACCACTTGGCCACATCCACGTGATCTCCGAAGGAACGTCAGGGGAAGGTGATTCACAGTCGGCACGGAAGAGGCATGCCCAGGCGTCCTGAGCGGATGTCTGGCAGTTCCAATCCACCGGCTCCTCCCCAACCGATGTCCTAACGTTCACATCCGACGACTTGCAGGGCATCCACTATCCCCATGATGACCCGCTAGTAGTGACGCTTTCTATAGCCAACTTTATGGTCCAGAGGGTGCTAGTGGACACAGGCAGCTCGTCTGACATTATGTTCACGTCGGCATTCGATCAACTCGGGATCTCCAGGGATCTGCTCCGGCAGGTCGCTACTCCCCTGGTTGGATTTAACGGCTCCAGTACACAACCGCTCGGTACAATCGAGCTCCCAGTTCTCATGGGGACCTACCTACAGCAGGCCTCTGTGCTCACCAATTTTGTGATCATAGAAGCCCCGTCGGCCTACAACGTCATCCGTGGCAGGCTGACCCTCAACAAGGCCAGAGCGGTCGTCTTCACCTACAACCTAACAGTGAAGTTTCCAACTCCCCAGGGGTCCGGATGCTTATGTGGAGATCAGAGCACCGCCCGGAGTTTTTATGTCAGCTCGTTGCGCCGGGGGGCAATCACGGAAACTTTGAACGTCCAAGAGATGGACCCTCAGGACCAGAGTGACATGATAGGTCCGATGGAAGAACTAGAACAAGTGATGCTGGACCCCGAGTACCCAGACCGCACGGTCAGCATAGGTACCCTACTAGAGCCCGGTTTGAAGGAAAAATTGACTCAGTTCCTGAGGCAAATCAAGACATTTTTGCTTGGAGTCATGAGGATATGCCCGGGATTGACCCCCGGGTAATGTCCCATCGTCTCAATGTCAGCCTGGATTGCCGCCCAGTCAAGCAGAAGAGAAGGGGAATGGCCCCCTAGAGACAGAAAGCAGTGAGTGAGGAGGTCGAGAAGCTCCTGAAGGCGAAGTCCATCCGAGAGGTCCACTATCCCGACTGGTTAGCTAACATTGTTCTTGTCAAGAAAAGCAATGGGAAGTGGAGAATGTGTGTGGACTTCACCGACCTCAACAAGGCCTGCCCCAAGGACTGCTATCCGTTGCCCAGGATAGACCTCCTTGTGGACTCCACCGCAGGTCACTCACTCCTCTCATTCATGGACGCTTACTCGGGGTACAACCAGATCAGCATGTACCCTGGGGACAAAGAGAAGACAGCGTTCATTACTGACCAAGGCACGTATTGCTACAAGGTTATGCCCTTCGGTCTCAAGAATGCCGGGGCTACTTACCAGCGCCTGGTCAACTATATGTTCAAAGACCTCATCGGAAAGTTTATGGAGGTATATGTGGATGATCTGCTGGTCAAGAGTCGGGATGAGCCCGACCACCTCGAGCATTTGGCAGGGGCCTTCAGCATTTTGAAAAAATTCAGGATGAGGTTGAACCCAGCCAAATGCGCCTTTGGTGTCTCATCCGAAAAATTTCTCGGCCATCTGGTCAGCAGACGAGAGATTGAGGCAAACCCTGAGAAGATCAAAGCCATCATCAACATGCGGTCGCCCAAATCAACGAAGCAAGTTCAGAGCCTAGCCGGACGGGTGGCCGCACTGAACAGATTTGTCTCCCGAGCAACTGACCGGTGCCTGTCATTCTTCAAAACCCTTCGCAAAGCGTTCCAGTGGTCAGAAGAGTGCGAAGAAGCATTCCAGGAACTCAAGAAGTACCTGGCGTCACCTTCTCTCCTCTCAACGCCCGTGCCGGGGGAGGAACTATTCTTGTACTTGGCAGTGTCACCATCAGCGGTTAGCTCGGCACTTATCCGTGAAGAGCATGGAATACAGTTCCCAGTGTACTACACCAGTCGGGCGTTACAGGGCGCAGAGAGTAGATACTCCCGCGTCAAAAAATTGACGTTCGCCCTTATCACCTCGGCCCGGAGGCTCTGCCCTTACTTTCAGGCCCATGCCATTGTGTCCTCATAGATCAACCTCTCCGAAGAATCCTCAGCCGTCCAGACACATCCGGGAGGCTCGTCAAGTGGGCCTTGGAGTTGGAAGAGTTTGAAGTGATCTACCGACCCCGGACAGCCATCAAGGGACAAGCCGTAGTGGACTTTTTAGTCGAGTTTACATATCCTGAGGATCTGGTCGAAGAGTCTGAGCCCCTGGCCTTACCACCCGGGTTATACTCTGACATCCCAACCTGGGTACTGCATGTGAACGGTTCCTCCAATCAGCAGGGTAGTGGGGCAGGAATCATCCTGACTACCCCCGACGGTATCCATCTCAAATATGCACTAAGGTTTGGGTTCCGCGCCTCCAACAACGAGGCCGAATACGAAGCTCTCTTGGTCGGGTTACAGTTGGCCATCTCTATGAGCGCACAGCAGGTTCAGGGCTACAGTGACTCCTAGCTCATGGTCAATCAGGTTAACCACGAGTATGAAGCGCGGGAAGACAGCATGGTAGCCTACTTGGCCCTTGTCCGAACGGTTTCCAAGCAGCTCCGAGGATTCTCCATCACGCAGATACCCAGAGAAGAGAATACAAGAGCCGACCGGTTGGCTCGCCTCGCCTCGCCTCGTCTTCTGAGTCATACTTGCCCGGGATAAGGATACAATACTTACCTGAGCCAAGTGTGATCAACTCAGAAGGCATGGAGGTAGACCCAGTCACTCTGGGACCCAGCTGGATGGACCCACTCGTGACATTCCTGACAATAGGGGCGCTACCCGACGATAAAGAAGAAGCCCGCCAAGTTAAATACCGGGCAGCCCGTTACCATCTTCTCGATGGCATTCTCTACAAGAGAGGATTTACTATCCCGTACCTCCACTGTGTTCACCCCACACAGGTCCCGACAATACTGTTCGAAATCCATGAAGGAGTGTGCGGGAACCACATCGGAGGCCGGGCACTCTCAAGAAAAGCCCTACTACAAGGTTACTACTGGCCAACCATGGCCCGGGATTCACAGGAGTATGTCAAAAGATGTGACAAGTGTCAAAGGTACTCTCCCATGATCAACCGACCGGGAGAACTCCAGACACCAATCCACAGCCCATGGCCATTCGCCCAGTGGGGCATCGACATCGTCTGTCCTTTGCCAATGGGAAAAGGACAGATCAAGTTTGCCGTGATAGCTGTTGATTACTTCACCAAATGGGCAGAAGCCGAGCCCCTGGTGACGATAACCGAACGGAAAATGGAGAGTTTTGTGGAAAGGAATATTCTCAGTCGGTTCGGGATTCCCCGGATCCTGGTTAGCGACAACGGTAGACAATTTGACATCCCTATCTTCAGGCAATTCTGCTCGGGCTACGGGATACTGAATTGTTACTCCTCCCCCGAGCACCCACAAGCCAACGGTCAAGCCGAGGTAACCAACCAGACAATCTTGCAATCAATCAAAACAAGGCTTGAAGGTGACAAAGGGCTGTGGGCCGAAGAGCTACCAACCCTCCTGTGGGCCTACCGCACTACACCCTGAGCCGCAATGGGCGAGACGCCATTCTCCTTGACTTACAGATTTGAGGTAGTGGTCCCCATAGAGCTCGGGTTGCCAACATACCGGGTGGCAAACTTCAGTACGCCGGATAACGAGGAAGCCCTCCGGTCGGAACTGGATCTGGTGGAGGAAAGAAGAGACCAAGCCTACCTAAAAGTGGCGGCCTACAAGCAACGGGTTTCTCGATACTACAATAGTAAGGTGAAGCACTGAAGTTTTCAAGTTGGAGACCTTGTCCTCAAGGCGGTGAACCAGTCTACCCGAGTCCTGAACCATGGGAAATTGGGGCTAAACTGGGAAGGCCCATACAAAGTGACCCGGATCAACCGACCGGGAACATACTGGCTGCAAAGCATGGACGGGTGTAGACACCCCATTTTGTCGGCTATCAGATTTAGGAGACCCATAGCTTGGTGGTTCACAATGATCGAAAAAGGACTCAAAAGGACTTCTGGAAGTTGGTTTTATTTCTCAGAATGCTCAGAATGACCAAAATGCCCCTGAAAGCCCAAAAGCTCCCAGATTTGGACCAAAAGTTCTGGAAACATGCTACGTCGTAAGAAAAATGATAAAATGAGTTTTTAAGTAAAATCGGATAAAATCGTCAGCTCCCAGAGACCCCCGGAAGTTCCTGTAAAGTCCCCGTTGACCGGTTTGACCAAGGTTTGACCAGGTTTAACCAAGTTTGACCAAAGTTTTGACCAAGTTTGACCGAAATCGTCCAAATTCACCAAAATCATTCTAGATCATGTGAAAAGTATTAAAATAAGTTTTAAAAGAAAATCGAGCGAAAACGTCAGCTCCTGGGAACTTCCAGAAGTTCCCAGAACTTCCTGGGAATCCCAGATTTGACCAGTTTGACCAAAATTTGACTTTGGAACCGGGGCACCGAAACAATTTTCAAATATTTTTCATGGATACTAGAGGTCAATAGCTTTCCAACGGTATATCGCACATAATTTTCGGATTTAAAACAAGTCTATTATGAATTTTCGAAGGCAAAAACGGCGATCAAATCGGCTTTTATCGCAAATATTGCAAAACTTTTCAAAGTGACCTATCCCCGAACTATTTTTTATGTAAATTAAACTCCATTACCTTTCCAACGGTATATCACAACCTCAATTTGGGGTTCGTACGCATTTTCTGTGAATTTCGGACGAAATAGGGCCTTTTCGCGAATACCGAAACTTCAGGGGGCCTAAACAGCATTATCTGGACGAAGGAGGAGCAGTGCCGCCGCGGCACTGGCCCACTGCCACCGCAACACTGGCCCAGTGCCGCCGCGGCACTCCCCTCCAGAACAGTGTATTTTTGTAATTTATTTTGGGGGTCCAATTTGATATATTGGAAACCAAAACGACATAGTTTTATGTTTTCAGATGTTTGGGACCAATGGGAACACTTCTAAAACCCCAAAACCACCCCAAATTGGCCTATTTAAACCCCCCATTGCTCTTCATTTTAGGGGGGCCAAGTGCAAAAGCTTAAAAGTTGTAGAGAAGAATAGAGATAGAGATAGGTTTAGAAGAGAGAAAAGGAGCTTCCTCCTACTATTTTGCTATAGAAAGTGAGTTTTAATCTTGTTTTCTTCCATTACCTCTCTTATACTTCACATTCCAAACACCCCCAATCACCATTCTTGAGCATTCTTGAGTTAGGAAGCTACTTCCATGTCCAAATGTCAAAATCTATGAGTGAAACACCAAGCTACAAGTCCAAAATCACATTGATTATCATCTATTGATTGCTATTTACTTGCTTATTCATATTATGTTCATCTTTTCTTACCTCATTTCTTTTTTATTTTCTTTATTTACTTACTAGTTCATCATCATCTAGATGATGACATGAAGTTTGAGGTGAGTGAATCCTTATGGATAGTAGCTCTTGACCTCAAAAACATGTTTGATAGATGATGATCATAAATTCAATACCTCCTAGGTATTTTTAAAGTTATGCTCAAAATAAAATAAATCTCTCCAACAATCTTGGAGGTTCTTGATGATGAGCTTGATGTTGGCATTTTAAGTGGCTATAATTCTTATTGAGTATTGGAAATATGTTTTCAAAACATCTATTTCAAAACCCCTCTCAATCCCTCTCATTTTGGTTTCAAGAAACAAAACCTTGTTTTCTCCAAAATCTCCAAAATAATGAGTCAAAACAGTGAGTGAGCTGAGTTCAAAGATTTCTCTAGGACTCAATACTCAACATATGGATGCAAGGCCACTTGGAAAATCTCCCTAACTCATTAGAGAACACCCATGACTTTTGGTTTGACTTGGAAGTGCTTGGAAATGGTCCATTTGGACCCAAACATTCCTTCCAGACATTCTGTCTTTGCTGTCACAGCAGCTAGGTCCACTTCCGACCTCTTTTTCAGAAAACTTTTCCAAAAGGGGTGGTCCTAACTTATTTTTTTTCTTAAACTTCAATGTCTTGGAAAACCTTCTGTATAAAATGGGCCTCTAGATCATTAGTTTTCATTTTCTATGATTTTTCAACATTTCAGTCGACAGTACGGACTCTGTTTCTGAGTGACCTTCATTGTTTATATTATTTCTCTCAATCTGTGATAGCTATTCAAGATTGTCCTTTTGGGTTGTGTTCTAGACACAATAAGGAAGATCTCCATAAAAATTCATGCATTGAAAACATCCCTAACCCCTCTTTTCAAATTCTAAAAGATCATGCTACTGTTCTGTCCACTATTCACAGCAAGCACATTTCAACTTTCATTCTTTGATTTGATGCTCATATGCACTCCAAATTAGCTCATGTCTTAGGAAGTAGTTCATACTACATGTGTACATATCCCATGATGATTTCATTCATTCATTCATACACAATCTAGACTTCTAAGTCATTCTAGAAATCCATGAACACAAAGCACACTACAACCTTGGCACATTCTAGATACATACATTGCATTCATGCAAGATTTGGGGTTTTTGTAACTCCTAATCTATGAAGATTATAAGGAAATGAATTTGATCACACGTTCATGATTCCCCCGATCTAATCACCCTTTCTCATCCATCCCGGGGATTGAGAGGTCTTCTTTTCTCAAAGATTAACATGCATCATTCTAGCTTGCTAAGCACATTTTGATTTCTTTGATTATTTGTTTCAAGAACAATTCATGTCCCCCTTTAGATTAGGAAGTCTTGATCATTTGATACATGATTAGACGATTTTTCCTAGGTTTATTTGTGTGATCTTTCACTTTACATTGTATGATATTTGGCTTAGATCTTATGAATGATATCTTATCTTTAGATCTTCTATTTCAAGTTTCTTATGTAATGTAGTATACTATCATAGTATTATTTGTCGAACCAAACATAGTATAAGATGATTATTTGGATGCTAATTGAGGCCCGTCGAAAGACGGGGCGAGTTGAGGGTGTTTTAGTCGCGACAAAGGCTCCTTCCTCTCTCGTACCAAAACCCCGAGCCAAATTCTTTGGTTATGAAGGGCCGGTGCCTTTTATCCGTTTGGGTGAGTCAAAATAAGGTTTCTTGGTTCCTTAAAGACCAAGTGGCGACTCTGTATCTGTTTTCAACAGACCTTTTCTTTTCCTTTTTCAAAACAGTCTCAACAAAGATGCGTAAGCCCGGTGTCCACAATCTGGCGACTCTGCTGGGGATTTTTATTTTAAAACAAAATAATACAGAGGTTTGACTCATAAGAAGCATCCTTAAAATCATCTTTTTACTGTGTTTGGTTCACCGCATTGCACTTCTGCATTTCCCCTCCGACTGTGTCTGAAACGCGGCGCTGACATTGTTCAGGTCTTGCTGTGCCAGGGCACAAGTCACCGTTGATACTGTACCTTCCAAGGTATATCAAAAAGAGTAAAAACCTCTGTACTGTCTCTCTGACGGTATATTGGAACTCTCATCAACGGACCCTCTTTGACTAAACCCAGCCTTTGCATATAGATTCCTGTAGAACCTTTCATAGGACTGTTCATTTATCTTTTCAGATAGGACAATGTGATATAACTGCTGTATGCCCTGACGGGATTACCTGCGCGGTGTAGATGCTTATGTGACATAAGGCAGAACCTCTTTCTTATTATCCCCAAGGCAATCACTCACATGTGATCACATTGAGTTGACCTGCCTAGGCACCATGACAAGGATGTCTGCTCCATGCTCACAAAGATATACACCGCAAACCTTGTTTGTTGGTCCTAAGACATAGGAATATGATGACCTGCTAGACAGTATGATCACTATCACCATATTAACCAGTTTCTTCCATAAACTCTGTCCAGATATCCCAAATGCAGCCATATTAACCAGTTTCTCCCAGAAACTCTGTCCAGATATCCCAGATAGAACCATATTAACCAATTTTTCCCAGAAGCTCTGTCTAAATCTCCCAGATTTCCCAGATATACCAATTTCTCCCAGAAACTTTGTCCTATCTTCCCAGATATACTTATTTCTCCTAGAAACTCTATCCAAATTTCTCAGAAATACCCAAAATACCAGTTTCTCCTAGAAGCTCAGTCCAAATCAACCAGAAATCCTTATTTCTCCTAGAAACTCAAATGACTTCTAGAAATTTCTCTGAATCTTCCAAATCCATGTTTCTCCCAGAAACTCTATCCAAAATTCCCGAAGTATCCCAGAAATCCCTGTTATCCCTTGGTGATCATACTGGAAAGTAAGGTTAGCACACTCTGTATGGCTAGGACCTTATTTGTTTAACTGCTATCTGTTAGAAGTAGGGGCATCATATAGATTAGGGCTTGCATCCGCATGCTTGTCTCATATGCATGCACCATTCTCATCAGTCTGCGCACACTATCTTAGTCAGTCTGTACATAAGTCAGTCCATCTTCCTTAACATCACTGTCATTGTCTCTCTAGTCATCACTATCAGAATCTGATACACTCCTCTCGAATCTATAGGTCATTATAGATTCCCAAAACCAGCCACTGAGATCCCCATCCTGGGTCAGAAGTTCGAACAGTCATTTGGTCAGAATCAGTCCGCCGAGAAAATTCAACATGAATCAAGAAACTTTGGAAGCCAAGGTCACTGAACAGTCAGATCGGCTGACTCAAGTTCTGAAATTTATGGAAGAGTTCCGACAACAGCAGCCACAGTACCCACCTGGGTTCATGCCACCACCACCACCTGGATTTGGACCGCCTCCCAAAAATAATGGAGAAGAAGAATGGTTTCAAGGGGTCCCGCCGCCTGTATATGAGAAAAAGCTCCAAGAGAAAATGGACAAGGTCGAAAAGCTTGAGAACATACTAAGGAAGAGTAAGGGGGTCGACGATTACATGTTAGATCTGGAAGGATTGTTTGAGCCCAACAAGGTGAGGCTACCCGAGAACTTCAAGATGCCTGAAATTGACCGTTTTGACGGAACTGGAAATCCGAAGAGCCACGTGAAGTTTTGTATGAGCATTTTCCAGTCAATGGGTTGCACCCATGAGCACATAGCTATGCTGTTCCCTCAAACCCTCCAGAAAGCCGCACTACCCTGGTTCCTAACCCTTGAAACTTCCAAGACCCGAGTTTGGGAAGATGTTGCTAGAACTTTCATTGATCACTACTCCTACAACCAAGAGCTTGATGTCACCATCCAAGATCTGGAAACTACCAGGCAGAATTTCAATGAGTCCTTCGCTGCATTCTTGAGCAGATGGAGGAATAAAGTAGCCCAAATGATCCACAGGCCTGTTGAGAAAGAGCAAGTACGTATGCTGGTCAAGAACCTGCAACCAGTATACCATGAAAAACTATTCTACCAGTCCATCTCAACATTTGAAGAGTTGTTTGAGGTTGGGACTAGAATCGAGGATGCTATCTGTGAAGGCAAGATCAATGGAGCTGGGTCACTGAAAAAGGAGAAGAGACCCCACACCTTTGGTGAAGATCAAGAGAGCCTAGATGTCAATGCCTTAAGCCCATCATCAAGCCAAAATGACTGTAGTAAGAGGCACAAGAAAGGAAACCAAAGAGTCTTCACACCACTTGACATGAACTTATCCTCCGCTCTCAATCACCTTGTTCAAAAGGGCCACCTTGTACCTTTGGAGCCCAGTAAGCCTCCTAATCACCCACCTCCTGGGTACAATGAATCCAAGTATTGTGATTACCACCAAGACCAAGGCCATGAGACCGACAACTGTAAGAGGCTCCGTCACTCAATTCAGGATCTCTTAGATGATGCGCCGCACCCCAATCCAATCCACTACCTCGGTCTCGACCAACCCTTGACCTATCCGTTTAAATGATCCCCTTCGCTGAGGACCGTGAATGTTGAACCTGTGCCGGTGAAGTGATGGTGTTTGGGACTCTTGCTAGAAAACCAAATAAAGATGCTCTTTAGAAAAAAAAAAAAAGAAATAAAAAGAATAAGTGAGTCACTGTGACATTCCATTTGAGACCAGGTCGAGTCTAGTCGAGTCTATTGTATGTTTTGTCTAGTCTTATGGTCAAGTCTGTCTGTCATCAAGTTGTTAATAAGTCCGTAAACCTTCTCTATTGATGGAATGAAATCTCATTTTGCTTGATCCGATGTGCCTAGTCATAAATGCATGAATCACTTAACTGAAGTGTCACTTTTCAATTCACCATGAATATTACTCTGCTAATAATTTTTCTACAACAAAACAAAAAAGAATCCTGAAAGGTTAAAGTCGATTTCACGCTGACATTGATGAAGAGCTGAGAATTGAATAGTCTTACTTTAAGAATTTAAAGATGCTCTTACCTCAATCTTGAAAAGACATACTTGAAGCTGACTTGGGGCTTGCCCAACACCCTTTTTCCACCATTTCGAAGCCTTAAGCCCAATCCAATTTGGAGCCACGCAATCTGTCCGATTGAAAGCAATGCAAAATTAGCCCTTGATGGTAGCCAAACATTTCAGTGAGTTTCATCTCCACTTTAAAAAAAAAAACAAAAACAAAAAAAAAAAAAGAAAAGAAAAGAAAAAGCTTGCTAGGTTGAAAACCCGAAAGGGCACCTAGGCAAAAGTTAGAGCTGAAAAAGGTGTTGATTTCCAAAATCTGACCCTAGCCAGTCAAAATGTTAGAGAAAATTTTGATGAAACAAATGAAAGAATCATACGCTTCAAGATACATCTGAAGAACGTGCCAAGATCATATTTCAAAAGGCACGAAATGACCACAAATAAATTCCGAGAGCTGACATGCACATTCTGGAATTCTGAGATTGCGATTGAAAGGTCTCACAAGAATCGACTACATTAAAAAGCAAAATTGACTGGCTAGGCGAAAGTGAAAAGGATCAATCCTCAAAACAAAACAAAAAGAAAAAGAAAAAGAAAAGAAAGGGAGACTGAAACTGAATCTTCTTATTCAAAGCTACCACAAGTGGCTCAAGTTTGAACTTCTTTGACGATTGGTTTGAAAAACCCTCATACCTCAAACCCCTTATTTCAAGCCTTGCCCTGAACTACGCTCGACCTGATTCCCACTCGGGGATACGTAGGCAACCACATCGGTTCGGTCGCTCCACCCACAAAAAATAAATAACCAATTTCCTTCAAGCCTTGGCCTGAACTACGCTCGACCTGATTCCCACTCGGGGATACGTAGGCAACCACATCGGTTCAGTCGCTCCACCCACAAAAAATAAATAACGAATTTCCTTCAAGCCTTGGCCTTGAACTACGCTCGACCTGATTCCCACTCGGGGATACGTAGGCAACCACATCGGTTCGGTCGACACCATCATAATCAAACCAATTTCTTTCAAGACCTTGCCTTGAACTACGCTCGACCTGATTCCCGCTCGGGGATACGTAGGCAACCACAACGGTTCGGTCACCCTACCTACCTAAAAATCAACCCGCTTCTTTCCGACCATGGCCCGAACTACGTTGGACCTGATCCTCACTTGGGGGTACGTAGGCAGACTTTCAAAAAAGAAAAAGAAGGATGGCTCGCTAGGTCGAAAATCTGAAAGAACGCCTAGGCAAAAATTAGAGCTAAATCCAAAGTGAGCAATAGCAAAAGAGAGAAAAGAGCTCGTTAGGTCACCTCACTGGTGCCTAGGCAAAAGTTATGAGCATTTAAGAGATTAAAGTCACGGTCCTTGCCTCAAGCCAGAAATCACCTTCCACACTAGGGGCAAACTTTGGCTACTCGCCTCGTTTGCCTAAATTTTACTGTCTACCCTTCATACAAGGGGCAAACGTCAGTCACCTACCTCGTTTGCCCAAAACCTCCAATGAACCTTCCTCCAAACTAAGGGCAAACTTCGATCATTTACCTCGTTTGCCTACCGATCCCACTTCATGCCCTTCAAACTGGGGGCATACTACGTTTGCCACCCGATCCCTATACACCAAGGGTAAGCCTTCAAGTCACAAACATTACCTTGAACAGATGGAAATAGAGCATCTTTTATTCTATAAGCTAAGGCACTAATTCAAAGCACATCTTGGGAGAAGCAAAGAAATTGATTAGATCAGTAGGGAGGAATTTTCAAAAATAAGATTTACCATCAAAGTGATGCCACGTTAAGGTGAGAAGGTAAACACAAAAGAGAAATGGTACATCATTTATGACAAGAGCACATTAAGTTTTGGCAAGTCGAGCTTGTTTCATTTTAGTGTCGAATGTGTCACCCTCGCGTGTCGGTGTCTGTCAGTTTTGAGTCTGTCATAGTCTTTTTCAGGAAAAGAGTCGGTCGTAGTCTCAAATGTGTAAGTCAACAGTGACGAATAATGAATTTTTCAAATCAAGTTATAAAGAGCATGCCAATACAAGCAGGAGTACCAAACACCATTACTGCATCAGTTAAGGCGTCAGCATGAAAAGCGTCCAAACTTAGGGCAAATGCGAATTTCATCCCTTTCCAAACCGTCGAAAGTTAACCATCTTCGCTCATGCAACATAAGTCCATGTATGGCTGTTGATGATCTTCCTTTCTTCTAGCAACATAAGTCCATGAGTGGCTGTTGACTGTCTTCCTTCGCTCATGCAACATAAGTCCATGAGTGGCTGTTGATGATCTTCCTTCGTCCTAGCAACATAAGTCCATGAGTGGCTGTTGACTGTCTTCCTTCTCTCATGCAACATAAGTCCATGAGTGGCTGTTGATGATCTTCCTTCGTCCATGCAACATAAGTCCATGTGTGGCTGTTGATCTTCCTTCTTCCTAGCAACATAAGTCCATGAGTGGATGTTGGTCATCCTCCTTCATTCATGCAACATAAGTCCACGAATGGCTGTTGATGATCTTCTTTCATCTTAGCAACATAAGTCCGTGAGTGGCTGTTGATCTTTCATCTATCTTCATGCAACATAAGTCCATGAGTGGCTGTTGATGATCTTCCTTTCTCCTAGCAACATAAGTCCATGAATGGCTGTTGATCTTTCATCTATCTTCATGCAACATAAGTCCATGAGTGGCTATTGATGATCTTCCTTTCTCCTAGCAACATAAGTCCATGAGTGGCTGTTGATCTTTCATCTTTCTTCATTGCAACATAAGTCCATGAGTGGCCGTTGATGACCTTCTTTTGTCATAAAGTCCATGAGTGATTGTTGATCACCCTCCTCTTTCAATAATCAAAACTAGAATGATACCTTTACTCCCATTTAATGGACGTATTTCCTTCTTCCTAGCAGAGTACATCATCCTCCGAGGACAGAAACAGACAGATACCAGCTCCCGGAGGCCCTGACCGGCCCTCTTGGATTGAGCGCCGAAAGATTTGATCAGCCGTGAGAGATTCAAAGATGGGTCCTGGTTCCCCGATCAAGGAAAAAGAGATTCTCCAAGAACCCTACATCATCCTCCGAGGACAGAAACAGAAAGATACCAGCTCCCGGAGGCCCCGACTGGCCCTCTTGGATTGACCGCCGAAAGATTTGATCAGCCGTGAGAGATTCAGAGATGGGTCCTGGTTCCCCGATCAAGGAAAAAGAGATTCTCCGAGAACCCTACATCATCCTCCGAGGACAGAAACAGACAGATACCAGCTCCCGGAGGCCCCGACCGGCCCTCTTGGATTGAGCGCCGAAAGATTTGATCAGCCGTGAGAGATTCAGAGATGGGTCCTGGTTCCCCGATCAAGGAAAAAGAGATTCTCCGAGAACCCTACATCATCCTCCGAGGACAGAAACAGACAGATACCAGCTCCCGGAGGCCCCGACCGGCCCTCTTGGATTGAGCGCCGAAGGATTTGATCAGCCGTGAGAGATTCAGAGATGGGTCCTGGTTCCCCGATCAAGAAAAGAGAGATTCTCCGAGAACCCCGCGTCACCCCCCCCCCCCCCCCCCCCGAGGACAGGAACCGAAAGATACTAATTCCCACTACCCCCAGCAGAAAGTAGCAGAAGAGGAACCAACTCTTGAAAATCAGCCATCAGGAACAATCAGGGCATCGCCCACATGAAGCACAGTCCTTCCATGGCTCCGTGTCTCCCGTCTATCATGAGTTTCCTCATCTATCCCTTTTCATCACAAAATCCCTTGGTCACCTTTAGCTGTTGTCTTTTTTAGACAACGCGCACCTGATCCATCACACTCATTTGCAACACACACTTCCCAAGTTCCAGAGGTTTGCCCCTAGACCCAGAGTCTTCTAAACCTTGATGTCCTCATCCGAGTCATCCACTACATCATAGTCACGAACACTAGCACAACACCAGCCCACTCGGAGTGGCACACCCCACGGCACCTGCTCATACTAGGATCATAACACTAGACATGACAGGACTCATGACACAATTCATATCACATCCATGCATTGCATATCATCCTCATAGCATAGCATCCGCATGTCTTGTTGTGCATGTGTGATTTGTTCCTTTGTGCCCTGAACTACGCCCTGGTCTGATTCCCCTTGGGATACGTAGGCAGCTCACGCAGAGCACGACCAGCAATGACCTCACCATCATTTTTTTTCATCTTGCATCTTTTGCAACGTTTTTATCCTAAATCTATAGCCTCCAAAAAATCCTGTCTCTTCAGAAGCTTTGGCACTCGCTTACGACATGCGTTGCCTCGCAAGTTCATGCAAAAGAAGGGAAAACTGTAGACACCCCATTTTGTCGGCTATCAGATTAAGGAGACCCATAGCTTGGTGGTTCACAATGATCGAAAAAGGACTCAAAAGGACTCCTGGAAGTTGGTTTTATTTCTCAGAATGCTCAGAATGATCAAAATGCCCCTGAAAGCCCAAAAGCTCCCAGATTTGGACCAAAAGTTCTGGAAACATGCTACGTCGTAAGAAAAATGATAAAATAAGTTTTTAAGTAAAATCGGATAAAATCGTCAGCTCCCAGAGACCCCCGGAAGTTCCCGGAAAGTCCCCGTTGACCGGTTTGACCAAGGTTTGACCAGGTTTAACCAAGTTTGACCAAAGTTTTGACCAAGTTTGACCGAAATCGTCCAAATTCACCAAAATCATTCTAGATCATGTGGAAAGTATTAAAATAAGTTTTAAAAAAAAATCGAGCGAAAACGTCAGCTCCTGGGAACTTCCAGAAGTTCCCAGAACTTCCTGGAAATCCCAAATTTGACCAGTTTGACCAAAATTTGACTTTGGAACCGGGGCACCGAAACAATTTTCAAATATTTTTCATGGATACTAGAGGTCAATAGCTTTCCAACGGTATATCGCACATAATTTCCGGATTTAAAACAAGTCTATTATGAATTTTCGAAGGCAAAAACGGCGATCAAATCGGCTTTTATCGCAAATATCGCAAAACTTTTCAAAGTGACCTATCCCCGAACTATTTTTTATGTAAATTAAACTCCATTACCTTTCCAACGGTATATCTCAACCTCAATTTGGGGTTCGTACGCATTTTCTGTGAATTTCGGACGAAATAGGGCCTTTTCGCGAATACCGAAACTTCAGGGGGCCTAAACAGCATTATCTGGACGAAGGAGGAGCAGTGCCGCCGCGGCACTGGCCCACTGCCACCGCAACACTGGCCCAGTGCCGTCGCAGCACTCCCCTCCAGAACAGTGTATTTTTGTAATTTATTTTGGGGGTCCAATTTGATATATTAGAAACCAAAACGACATAGTTTTATGTTTTCAGATGTTTGGGACCAATGGGAACACTTCTAAAACCCCAAAACCACCCCAAATTGGCCTATTTAAACCCCCCATTGCTCTTCATTTTAGGGGGGCCAAGTGCAAAAGCTTAAAAGTTGTAGAGAAGAATAGAGATAGAGATAGGTTTAGAAGAGAGAAAAGGAGCTTCCTCCTACTATTTTGCTATAGAAAGTGAGTTTTAATCTTGTTTTCTTCCATTACCTCTCTTATACTTCACATTCCAAACACCCCCAATCACCATTCTTGAGCATTCTTGAGTTAGGAAGCTACTTCCATGTCCAAATGTCAAAATCTATGAGTGAAACACCAAGCTACAAGTCCAAAATCACATTGATTATCATCTATTGATTGCTATTTACTTGCTTATTCATATTATGTTCATCTTTTCTTACCTCATTTCTTTTTTATTTTCTTTATTTACTTACTAGTTCATCATCATCTAGATGATGACATGAAGTTTGAGGTGAGTGAATCCTTATGGATAGTAGCTCTTGACCTCAAAAACATGTTTGATAGATGATGATCATAAATTCAATACCTCCTAGGTATTTTTGAAGTTATGCTCAAAATAAAATAAATCTCTCCAACAATCTTGGAGGTTCTTGATGATGAGCTTGATGTTGGCATTTTAAGTGGCTATAATCCTTATTGAGTATTGGAAATATGTTTTCAAAACATCTATTTCAAAACCCCTCTCAATCCCTCTCATTTTGGTTTCAAGAAACAAAACCTTGTTTTCTCCAAAATCTCCAAAATAATGAGTCAAAACAGTGAGTGAGCTGAGTTCAAAGATTTCTCTAGGACTCAATACTCAACATATGGATGCAAGGCCACTTGGAAAATCTCCCTAACTCATTAGAGAACACCCATGACTTTTGGTTTGACTTGGAAGTGCTTGGAAATGGTCCATTTGGACCCAAACATTCCTTCCAGACATTCTGTCTTTGCTGTCACAGCAGCTAGGTCCACTTCCGACCTCTTTTTCAGAAAACTTTTCCAAAAGGGGTGGTCCTAACTTATTTGTTTCTTAAACTTCAATGTCTTGGAAAACTTTCTGTGTAAAATGGGCCTCTAGATCATTAGTTTTCAGTTTCTAAGATTTTTCAACATTTCAGTCGACAGTACGGACTCTGTTTCTGAGTGACCTTCATTGTTTATATTATTTCTCTCAATCTGTGATAGCTATTCAAGATTGTCCTTTTGGGTTGTGTTCTAGACACAATAAGGAAGATCTCCATAAAAATTCATGCATTGAAAACATCCCTAACCCCTCTTTTCAAATTCCAAAAGATCATGCTACTGTTCTGTCCACTATTCACAGCAAGCACATTTCAACTTTCATTCTTTGATTTGATGCTCATATGCACTCCAAATTAGCTCATGTCTTAGGAAGTAGTTCATACTACATGTGTACATATCCCATGATGATTTCATTCATTCATTCATACACAATCTAGACTTCTAAGTCATTCTAGAAATCCATGAACACAAAGCACACTACAACCTTGGCACATTCTAGATACATACATTGCATTCATGCAAGATTTGGGGTTTTTGTAACTCCTAATCTATGAAGATTATAAGGAAATGAATTTGATCACACGTTCATGATTCCCCCGATCTAATCACCCTTTCTCATCCATCCCGGGGATTGAGAGGTCTTCTTTTCTCAAAGATTAACATGCATCATTCTAGCTTGCTAAGCACATTTTGATTTCTTTGATTATTTGTTTCAAGAACAATTCATGTCCCCCTTTAGATTAGGAAGTCTTGATCATTTGATACATGATTAGACGATTTTTCCTAGGTTTATTTGTGTGATCTTTCACTTTACATTGTATGATATTTGGCTTAGATCTTATGAATGATATCTTATCTTTAGATCTTCTATTTCAAGTTTCTTATGTAATGTAGTATACTATCATAGTATTATTTGTCGAACCAAACATAGTATAAGATGATTATTTGGATGCTAATTGAGGCCCGTCAAAAGACGGGGCGAGTTGAGGGTGTTTTAGTCGCGACAAAGGCTCCTTCCTCTCTCGTACCAAAACCCCGAGCCAAGTTCTTTGGTTATGAAGGGCCGGTGCCTTTTATCCGTTTGGGTGAGTCAAAATAAGGTTTCTTGGTTCCTTAAAGACCAAGTGGCGACTGTTGTATCTGTTTTCAACAGACCTTTTCTTTTCCTTTTTCAAAACAGTCTCAACAAAGAGGCGGAAGCCCGGTGTCCACAACGGGCACAATCTCTCTCATCCTTGGAACGTGCAACATCTCCGCAAGTATTATCAGTAGCATCTGCCCACGAGAATTTAGTATTGATAGAGAAATTATTTTTTATAGCTCCCATTGAGCAAGCAATATAAATTTTTTAATAAAATGGAATAGTTTTCTTTGAAAGTTTACTCCTGTCAATACACCGTGTAATGCTAAAAAGACCTCGGGCCTAACCCCGAGGCACCAAAGACCTTGGGCTTAACCCCAAGGCGCAAAAGACCTCGAGCTCCGAACCCAGGCACTAAAAAAACCTCGGGCCCCGAACCCAGGCACAAAAGGACCCTATAACCACCCATGTTCCAGGTCGGTTTCCTATGGTCGCTCCTCAACAAGCCCCCGCCTTCACAGGACGCTCAGGGGCAAGAGGATACTAGACCTAAACAGGAAATTACTTAAGCTTCGCTTAGGTCCAGCCGACGATGGGGTCAAACCCCTAGGTAGCCGACGATGGCAAGCTTCAAATGACCCTGCAACCACCCATGTTCCAGGTTGGTTCCCTACGGCCACTCACTCCTGCGCTCCCGCCTTAGCAAAATGCTTGGGGGCAGGGGAATGTTAGGCCAAAACAGGGAATCACACCGGTCACTACAAGAACTTGGAAGGTATTTCTGAGTACTTATAGTGATCAGAGATATATTCCGGGCGATGAAACACGATACACTATGATACACCGGGATATCCCGGACGGTAATAAAGGATATCCTATAATACACCGGACGTACCTTTTAAACAGGTTAGAAAGACTAGGTGTTCTGTTAGTTACGGTCCTAAAACATTTGCTAAGGCAGGTGTTAGGTTGTCCAAAAACCTAACGGGTACTAGCAATCACAAGCAGGCACAGTACAGGAAACAAGGAAAGAAAGACGGTTAATGGAAAGCTCGACCGCGAGGGCTTTCTTATTAATTGAAGTTTAAACTGTACAAAGCTTGGGGGGCAGTTGTAAGCCTCCCCATAAAAACTACAGCAAGAAACAAAAAACAAAAAACTAGTCTACCACCACCACTTCTTCCTCCTCCGCGGCCTGCTCATCAACGGAGGGGCCCCCGGCCGGCGCCGCTTCAGTGGCAACCTCGGCTTCACCGGTAACCTCAGTTTCAGCAGCAACCTTGGAGTCAGCCTGGTCTTCTTTCCAATAACCGAACTCGACCCAGGAGTACCCGGATAGATCCCAGTCTGGGTGGTCAGCAGCAGCCACTTCGCCAGGTCGGCGTAGCCCGTGAGGAACCCAGCCTCGAATTCCTCCTCAGCTTCTCTGGCTTCAGCCTCCCGAGCAACAGAAAGCTCTGAGAGCGTGGTCGTCATAGCTTCGAGATCCTTCTCGGCGGAGGTCTTCGCGGACTCCAAGGCAGCAACCTTGGCCTCAGCAATCCTCTCGACGGTAATCCTCTCGGCCTCCGCAGCCGCCGCCTTGGCCTCCGCAGCCTTCCAGGCAGCCCGCTCGGTAGACAAGGAATCACAGACATCCCCCAGCTCCAGGGTGATTGCCCGGGATCTTTCTTCCTCCACGGTGAGGGAAAACTCCGCTGACTCTCGAGCAGCCCTCTCCACGGAAAGGTTAGCCTCAGCGGCGGCCAACCTCTGAGCGATGCCGGGAAGGGTGGCCTCGGCCCCAGCAGCGATACAGCTAACCTGCAAGAACAAGGAAACGTCAGTATGCGCATGGAGAGAAAGTTAACGTTCACATTCCAAGAACAAACTTACCAAGTGACCGATGCTGTATAGCCAGCCGTTCATGGCCTCGGGGCTCATCAGGGCGCACTTGTCAACCTGACTCTGCAGCAACCCGGGCCACACCCTTTCACGGACATCCTCTGCTGTCTCAGTCTCCGGCAACGAAGAGGGGCCCGCCTGAGCTTCCTCCATCGTTGGGAGAGAGATCCCGGACGGTCTGGCCGCTGGGGGGAGTGGTGAAGGCGCGACAGTGGTCGCGCTAGCAGGTGGTGGTGGTGGTGGTGGTGCAGCAATTGTTACCGCGGGCATGGAAGAAGTAGCAGCAGCTTCCTCCCTAGCCCGGATGGAGATCCCCTGGGAGATCCTCTTCAGTGGCTGGCCCTCAGCGGGGGCTGTTTTCTTCCTCTTCTGGCCAGCTCGGGCCATCAAGGCTGCCTCTTTCTCCTTCAGCGATGCCGCGTTCTTGGGAACCATTTCTGTAAAACCAGAAGCATATCATGGTTCAATAGTGAAAGAAAAACCGGCCGATCAAGAAATGGTGTTTACCAGGGATGATCACCGGGAGGATGGGAGCTGTGAAGTCATGCTGGGGCTTGTAATAGGTTATCGGGCTCCCCGACCGGGTTAGCACTTTATTAATGTTGGTTGGGTCTGCCGCCAGAGACAAGACCCGTGCTTGAAGCTCGTCGGGGAGACTCGGCGGGTCCACTGCTCCCACTGCAAAACAGACAAATGGGTTAGTCAAGGCCTGGTAAGGAAACTAAGCAAGGAAGAAAGGGTGCTTGGACTTACTCCTCAGCTTACTCGCCCAGGAGGTCCTCAGCTGAATACCCGGCGCCTTCTCACAAAGACCCAGGGTGGACACTTGGAAGAACTTCTTCTTCCACCCTTTGTTGTTGCTGGGGCAATTCACGATTATCTTCCGCCCCTGCCTGGCCGAGAGCGAGAAGTAGCCGGCCTCCCCGTGAACTGGGAAAGGCCGGTAGATCCAGAAGAACTCCTGAAGAGTGAGCTCGTACCCGAGGATTTGGGGCCACAAAGAGATGCACCCCATCAAGTAACGCCAGCCGTTCAGGGCAAGCTGCCCGGGGGATATCCCGAGGAAGATGAGCGCATCCCGGGCTACTGGGTGAAGAGCCAAGCGAAGGCCCGCCATGAAGGCTTCCTCGTACAACGTGACGAAGCCCGACTCGTGGAAGTGGGCTCCGCTGTTGTGGATAGAGCAAGAGAGGGGGTGGAGAAGGTCATATCGGTCCCTTATCCAATCTAGGTCAGGACCACGCAGAATACTGACAATGGACTCACACGTAAATACGACTCTGGGACTATTCGGCACAGACCCTTTGACAAGCGGGGGTATTTGTAAAATACAACCGCGCTAAAAGAAAAAGATACATTAATTTAGTCTACAATTCTTTGATTTATCTGCAATTTGAATTACATTGCCAGTTTCCACACATTATGATTAATCTATGATAAGTTGTGTGTTTTAGCTGTAATTTGTGCAGACTACGGTTGCTGTGTGAAGTACTGAAAGATAAGGATGAAAGGAAGTGGTTGGTTTCAAAGAAGACATGTCAAAGCTGAAATACAGAGTTCGAGCGATTGAAGACCATTCAATCGATCGAAGTTTCGATCGATCGAGAGAAGCTCAAGCGATCGAAGTCCCAAAAGTTCAATCGATCGAGAATTGTTAGATCGATCGAACATGCCTTTTATCAGATTTTACGCGCACGCAGCAGAGGAGATGTTTAACCCTAAGCATTAGGTTTTTACTATTTATATTCGTATTGTAAACGTCCAGAACGACGCACACATTATTTTTGATCAGTTTTTAGAGAGAAAGAGGGAGAGTTTACATGTTTTTGTAGGTTTACAAGCTTGGATATTGTTTTTGGATTGGTTCTTCTTAAGTTTAATCAAAGTTTGCTATTCCAGGTTCTGTTATTTTAGGATATTTACATTCTGCTTTGTTATTCTCGTAGTATAATCTGTTAAGAGCATAAACTTGCATGTTAGATCATGTTAAACCATTAGTTTTCATAATTTTGATGATAAAATCTCTACCAAACACACCCTTAATGCATATTCAAGTTAAAAACAACACTATGACACTCCAGACCATGTCTGAGTAGTCCCCAGGTTGGGAGATCACGATGAAACTGTGATCTCAGGCCTCTGCCATGCAGTAGATTAATTTCTGTGTTCGATCGATCGAAGTTAGTTCGATCGATCAGACTAGAGACATTGTCGAGCGATCGAAGTCAGTTCGATCAATCGAGAGATGAAGATATTTGATCGATCGAAAGCGCGTCGATCGATCGAACTCTCTGATTCTTGAGAACATTCTATGCAGTATTCCTAGACTTTCTGTTTTACTGATTTGTTATCAAATTGTCCCAAAACGCTCAGTTTGTCAAAACAGTCTGTAAACTTTAAGCCTTGAGGCATTTTTCTTCAATATATTTTGCAAGCCACCCTCAATGCTAATACCATTGTAGGTGAGAGTCTAAACTATTGTTTTAAACCGCTTTTATGTATTTCAAACATAAATGTGATGATATAGTCCCGGTCATGAAAGGACTCTGGATTCTCTATTTTAAGAGGAATGCGGAATACTGTAGAGAGTGTGCTCCATTGAGCTTCAACGAAATTGCATGGTAGATGGCTAGGTCGCTGTGGATTCGTGTAATCCCAGCTTTCCTTTTAATTAAGAAAAACAAATTTTAGATCATCACTTTAGTTAATTAGCTAGATAGTAATTTGTTCAATTTAGTTTAATTGTTTTATCTTTAGTAGTTAACAAATCATGGAACTTTGTGTTCTACACTCTTTTAAAAATATTGAATTTTATTTTCTTGTTTGAGAATAATCTAAGTAATTAGTTTAACACCTTCCCTATGGGATCGACCTGGACTTAATCCAGTTTACTACTTGCACGATTACCTACACTTGGGTATAGCACACAAGCGCACACAGAAAAAATTCTCGTGTCAAGTTTTTGGCGTCGTTGCCGGGGAAGGCGACAAGCTAACGCTTCGATTACCTCAATCTTTCCTTATCTTTTTCTGTTTTTCTTTTACTTTCGTTCTTTAAATTAAAAATTTCCTTAGGATCTTTCCCTTTATGTCCGATAATTCCATCAAAGGAATTTACGGATACCCATTTTATTCATCCAGTTCCTCTAGTTCTATTAACCCCATAGTTACACCAATCGATTCAATGGCTGATAATCAAAGTGAAAACGGTGATAATGTGGTCGTACCAATTGACGATTCACTGCGTCCCTTGTGTGACCTCATGACACCCGAACACGCGCCTACGCCGTCTTGTATTCTCATTCCACCTCATGCAGGCGAATTTCAATTTCGCAATGGAATGATTCAACTCCTTCCTACCTTTCATGGAATGGAGAGCGAGAAGGCGTATCTACATGTCAAGGACTTTGAGGATGTTTGTAAAACTTTCTCACAGAATTATCCTATAGACGTGACACGTCTAATGCTATTTCCTTTCACTCTGAAAGATAAAGCAAAAGCGTGGTTACTCATCTTGAAGCCAAATTCCATCTACACCTGGCATGCGATGAACACTGCTTTCCTGAAGAAATTCTTTCCACCTCGCATGACCACAGAGCTTAAACGACAAATAAAGTCTTACAAACAAAAGAGCAATGAAACATTCACCCAAACTTGGGAACATTTCAAGGATTTGCTACTCTCATGCCCACATCACGGGTACGAGAAATGGCGAACCATTAGCTACTTTTATGAAGGATAAAATGGTGAAACTAAGAAATTGGTCGAGACCATGAGTTCAGGGCCATTTCTTCGAAAAAACATGGAAGAAGCTGAAGCTCATTTTGAGTGGCTAGCTGAACACGTCCATGAGTGGTCAAACTCAGATGATGCCCCACGCTCACAGATATCCTGTGTGGAAGAGAAGAGTTTATATCAACTAAAAAGTGAGGATCATCTGATGAATAAGTATGAAGAACTAGCAAAGAAAGTGGAAGAATTGGGGATGAAAGGAGAGAGTTCTAGGCAATTTTTTCCTGAAGAACCATGTGGCACATGTAACATGCTGGGACACACTACTCAATACTGTCCCAATGTGCCATATTTTCAAGAACAACCCCCCATGGAAATGAATGATATGCAAGGGTATAGGGGGCGGGGAATTCCTACAATAATTACAATTTACAAAATAATAACAATAGATGGAATCACCCCGGGTTCGATTGGAAAAACAACGCTGGGACCCAAAACCAATTTCAACAACAACAGCCCTATAATAACAATAATCAATATCAAGGGCAATCCAACAGGCAGTCCCAGCCATTCTAGCAAAATAGAGCACATAACTACAACAACGTTCAACCCTCACATAATTAACAAGAAAACGTCTATGTGCCACCTCACAAGAAGGTGCAAGAGGAAGATCCACTCTCTAACGTGAATTTAACGCAACAGTTAATTCAAATGATGAGCGAAATGTCTGCGACATTAGAGAGGATGGATGCACGACAAGAGGGTTCGAGTGGCACATTTCCCGCTCAACCACTTCCAAACCCTAAGGGATACAACAATGGCCCTCCTAATCATGAACAGGCAAAAGCCGTGACTACATTAAGAAGCGGCAAAGTTATAGGGCAAAACATGCCTCATTCTACTCTCGAGGAGTATGAAGAGGAGGAAGTGGTGATTAGGAGCAAACCATCTACTCAAGTAGAAGAGTCGTCCACTAATGACAAACCATTAGAACCAAATAAGGACGCTTCTAAAGAAATAGAAGAAGTGGAGAGAAGGCCTGGAAAGGAGCCTGTCATTGACGAATTACCTAAATGCCCTTTCCCTGTGCCTTACCCTCAAAGGCTTAAGAAACCCCAGAACGAGGCAAAGAATCAGGAGTTCTTGGAGTTGTTCAAACAAGTTAAAATCAATCTCCCACTTCTGGATGCAATCAAACAAGTGCCAGCCTACGCTAAGTATCTAAAAGACTTATGCACGGTCAAAAGGAGGCAAAGTGTGAAAAAAACATGCTTATGTCGCTTGCCAAGCAAGTGCAATCATTCAAAATGAATTACCTCCAAAGCTCAAAGACCCTAGCACTCTAATTGTCTCGTGTAGAATTGGAAATCAAAGGGTAGACAACGCACTCCTTGATCTAGGAGCGAGCATAAGCCTGTTGCCATACTCAGTCTATAAACAACTAGGGTTGGGTGAACTCAAATCCACCCGAGTTGCGCTACAACTGGCAGACAGGTCGTTCAAATATCCTAGAGGAATACTGGAGGACGTGCTAGTGCAGATAGATTCATTTGTCTTCCCGGTCGATTTTGTGATCTTGGACACCCTGTGTCTAATCCAGGTGCACAAATCCCGGTAATTTTTGGACGTCCATTCCTCAACACCATAGATACCACAATCAAAATAAGAAGTGGCATTATGACCATCGTATTCGGGAACATGACGCTAAATGTCAAGATTTTTCAAATTCCTGACCTGAAGAATACAAGGATGAAGAAGAAGTTAACTTCATCGAAACGGTCATCGAAGATGAGGCTGATTTTGTAGATTACAAAGATCCCTTGGAGGTAGTTGTGTCGCAATTCGACACTACCTATCAACCTAATGATTCTACCTCATTGGATGCTGCCCTAAATCATGCCTGCCTCATGATGGAAACCAAAGAGGAAGATAGAGCTGAATGCATGTGGGTCACACCATATGAACCCTTACCTCAAAAAACGAAGTTAACTATGCCTTCGAACTTTCAGTTTCCCAATTTAGAATTAAAGGAGCTTCCAAAAGAGCTCAAATACGCTTTTTTGGGGACTGAAAAGACTTATCCTGTTATAATCTCAGCTACTTTGAATTCTGAACAAGAGGATAAGTTAATTCAAATTCTTAAACTGCATAGAGGAGCATTGGGATGGACTATTGCCGACCTAAAAGGCATAAGCCCATCTATTTGCACCCATAAGATTTATCTAGAGGAAGACGCTAAACCTTCGCGATAAATGCAGAGGCGTCTGAATCCCAATATGCAAGAAGTCGTTAAAAAGGAAGTCCTAAAACTTCTTGACATTGGGATTATCTATCCTATCTCTAACAGCCCTTGGGTTAGTCCAACCCAGGTGGTGCCCAAAAAGGCCGGTATAACGGTGATCCCAAACAAAGACAGGGAGTTAGTATCAACACGCGTCCCCACCGGATGGCGGATGTGTATTGATTATTGAAAGTTGAATACTTTGACCTGGAAAGGCCACTTTCCATTGCCATTCATGGATCAAATGCTAGAAAGAGTGGCGGGTCATAAATTTTATTGTTTCTTGGACGGATACAGTGGGTACAACCAAATTGAAATTGCTCCTGAAGATCAGGAGAAAACAACATTCACATGTCTGTTCGGTACATTCGCCTACCGTCGTATGCCTTTCGGCTTATGCAACGAACCTGCTACCTTTCAGCGGTGCATGTTAAGTATATTCATTGACATGGTCGAACAGATACTTGAGGTTTTCATGGACGATTTTTCAGTGTTCGGTCATAGTTTCAATAACTGCCTAGAAAACCTTGAGAAAGTGTTAGCGAGATGCGAGGACAAACACCTAGTACTAAACTGGGAAAAATGTCACTTCATGGTGACCAAGGGAATTGTCCTCGGCCACATTATTTCTGACAAAGGTATCCAAGTCGATAAAGCAAAAATTGATATTATCTCCAACTTATCGGTCCCCCGTACAGTTAAAGACATCCGATCTTTTCTAGGACATATGGGATTTTATTGACGCTTTATCCAAAACTTTAGTGTGATCTCTCGACCACTGTGCCAACTCTTAGTCAAAGATGCACCTTTCGAGTGGTCAGATAACTGTCAAACATCTTTTGACGCACTAAAGGAACACCTTACCTCCGCACCGATAATACAGGCGCCTGACTGGGGTTTGCCATTTGAGTTAATGTGCGATGCTAGTGACTACGCCATTGGTGCAGTCCTAGGATAGAAGAACGACGACAAGCCTTATGTTATATACTATGCCAGCCGAACACTCAACGAAGCTCAAATGAACTATACAACTACTAAAAAAGAGCTACTGGCAATAGTCTTCGCTTTGGACAAATTCAGGTCTTATCTGATAGGGTCCCCAATCGTCTGTTTCACAAACCACTCGGCCCTCAAGTACCTGTTATCTAAGAAAGACGCGAAACAGAGGCTTATCTGATGGATACTCCTACTCCAGGAATTCGATATCATTATAAAAGATAAAAAAGGAGTGGAGAATGTGGTTGCTGACCACTTATCTCGGTTAACATTTACTGACAATACTGAGCCCATACCAATCAAAGATGAATTCCAAGACGAGCAAATTATGGCAGTCTTGGGTTTACCCTGGTATGCAGATATAGTGAATTACTTGGCCGCGGGAGAAACTCCTAAACATTGGTCAAATCAAGACAGAAAATGGTTCCTCTCATTCGCACACCATTTCTTTTCTGATGACCCTTATTTATTCAAGTATTGTGCTGATCAGGTCATCAGGCGTTGCGTCCTTAATGAGGATATAACCGTAATTTTAGCCTCGTGCCACTCTGAGGCTTGCGGTGGCCATTTTTCTTCCCAAAAGACCGCACAAAAAGTCCTACACAGCGGATTTTATTGGCCTACCATATTTAAGGACACCTATTCTTTCTATAAATCGTGCCAACGCTGTCAAAAGCTAGGTACTATTTCAAAAAGAAATTCTATGCCCTTAACCCCTATTATCACAATTGAAATATTTGATTGTTGGGGCATAGACTTTATGGGCCCGTTCCCTAAATCAAACAACTGCGAATACATACTCCTAGCTGTGGAGTACGTATCAAAATGGGTGGAAGCAATACCGACGAGACGCAATGACCACAAAATAGTCATGTCTTTTCTTAAGGACAATATCTTATCGCATTTCGGAACCCCAAAAGCATTACTAAGTGACCAAGGCAAGCATTTCTACAATAGGCCTTTGGAAGCACTATTCAGGAAATATGGGGTACACCATAAGATCGCTCTAGCGTACTACCCACAAACAAACGGGCATGCAGAGTTAGCTAACCGTGAAATCAAACATATACTGGAAAAAACGGTTAGTTTCAACAGGAAAGATTGGGCTTACAAACTGACTGATGCGTTATGGGCTTACCGCACGACTTTTAAAACAAATCTGGGAATGTCTCTGTATAGGTTAGTATACGGTAAGGCATGTCACCTTCCTGTCGAAATAGAGCACAAAGCATATTGGGCGACACGCTCACTAAACTTCGACATTAAAGAGGGAGGTCATCTCCGGAAACTCCAGTTGGCTAAACTGGAAGAAATTAGTAGAGATGCATACGACAATGCCAAACTCCACAAGGAACGGTTGAAGGCTCGCCATGATCGAACGATCATTCGTAAATCTTTCGAGCCGGGGCAGAAAGTTTTATTATACGATTCTCGCCTTCATCTTTTCCCTGGAAAACTCCGATCTCGGTGGACATGACCCTTCATAGTCAAATCTGTCTTTCCACATGGGGCCGTTGAGTTATTTAACCCTAAGAATGACGGAAGTTTCAAGGTCAATGACCAAAGGTTGAAACCGTTCTTATAGGATTTCCAACCCGAGGTCGAGCACATCCAACTGGATGAGCCCGATTCCTCAAACTAAAACGCTCAAGTGCGTTCTCCTAATGTTGTTGTACTCTTTCTTTTACTGTATTTCATTTTGTTTTATCTTTTTCTGTCTTTGTGAATGTGATTTTGATTCTTAATCTGCTATTCCTTGCTGTCTTTCCCTTGCAGGATATTAAAATGCGGGACGACGACGTTCATTCTATAGGGTCATGGGCTGATTCAGAATATCTTAACCCCCCTTGGACTGCTGACGAGATAGCATTATGCTTTTCTCCCTATCAAGGACCAGGGGCGGATGATGTAGTAGACCTGACCTATGGGTACATCCCTTACGATCCTACTCTCCTCCAAATCAACCTATTCGAGCATATGGACCTCTCTGGAGAGGAAGGAGAACCTGAAGGGTATTTTGTTGGAGAAGTGGATGACGCACTGTTGGAACAATGGGAAAATGACTCAATGTGGGAGCCATGGGAAGAGGAGGACTTACAAGATGTGGTGCCCGAACGCCACAATGCTGTTTTCACATATGTTGATGACTTCATGGTCATCCATGTGGTTCCCTACATCTATGAGTATGTCAGTTACTTGTTGTTCAGACTTCAATGCCTTCTACCTGCCAGTGCACTTGGGTCTATCATGCCAATAGTGAGGTTAATTCTTAGTCACATTCCTTCCTTTTTATTTTCGTTGTTTATCTCTTCCTGTTGTTCTTTCTGTTGCTCTAGTTAATTTATTTTTGTTTTCCTTTGTCAGGAGTATCACTATGGATCCACCATTTCCACCGTTGTTCCTTCCACATCAACTCTTTCATGGATTTGGACCATACATAAGGTCCCCGGGAACTCCGCCGCAAAAGGAACGTCCGATGCAAAATTACACCCCATTATCCTTGTCTCCATCTGGATCACCGATTTCCTGTGGAATCAATTCCTTAGAGAGTTCAGACTTGCCCGATGATGTCCTCGCTGCTTTCCGCTTGTTCTGGGAAAGGGAATCATCAAGTTTAGACTCCACATTTGAAGTTCTGGCGGAGAAAGAAGTTGTGGAAGAAGAAATCTTCATTCTTGAAGAGTAGTGTTTAACTTCAATTGTTTTCTGTCATTTCATAGTTCTTTCATCAATTGAAGTGTATTCCTAGATAAGGTTTTCAGTAATTACAGTTTTCTTTTAATTTTTCTTTATCAATAAGGTTTTAAACACCATGTTGGGGGAAATAAAGTTGCAAATGGATGCTGTCATAAGGATTTATTTATATAAATTTTCAATTTTCTACTATGAGGATGATGTTTTTGGCTTACATGTTCTGTCAGTGCATTGTTTTATCACTATTCTGTATGCCCAGACCTATGTTAGTTAGTTGGGGGTATATCATTTCCAAATGCAAAAATATTGTAGAATTCTCGAGTTCGATCGATTGACCAACTCTCGATCGATCGAACATACCAGAACCTCAAGCGCTTCAGCAGGTTTCAATCGATCGAATGTTTGATCGATCAAACGTTCTCGATCGATCGAGACCTGTATTTAAACGAGGCGTCACCGAGACACTTCGTCAGTTTTCTCTCTCCCTCAACCACTCTCGAGCGATTGACGATAGAGGAACTCGGGGCGATTTCGTTCCTCCCACTGTTCACACACCTCATTGGGACGCCTAATCATCATCATCATCATCCTCCTCACCCTCTTTCCGCGCGTGACTCGAGGTAAAGCCCACTCACTCCCCCTCTTGTCCTTTTCATACGAAATCTAATAGGGGTGCCCCTATTGGTCTTTCAATCACCTTTTATTCTTTTTGTCTTGTTATTTTGCTTTTGCGGGCTCTTCCCGTTGCTGTCTGTTCACATCGTCGTTTCACTGTGTTCGATCGATCGAACCCGTAGCTTTTCGATCGATCGAACAAAACTGCAATCGATCGAACCCTAAGCTTTTCGATCGATCGAACAGAGCTGCGATCGATTGAACTAATTCAGTAGCAGTTTTTATGTTTTGTTTTGTTTTCCTGCTTTCATTTGTTTCTCCTTTTCAATTTCAGGTCGCGCATTATAAATCCCGCCACAGGCTATTTCCGGGAGAAATCATTCGACCTGGCTATACCAGATCCGGTACCCGATCATGGGTTCCGAAATCTTTTTGATCAGGGGACGTACACGCGATTCTTCAGTCCACGCAAGGTGATGATTGAGAGACCTCTTGAGACGACCTGACTTTCTTCTCCTTGGTTCTTAGCCAGAATCAAGGACATGCCGCGTTGGTACGAGATTTTGACCCAGCCCAAATAGGTCAATGTTTCGTGGGTACGCGAGGTTTGCGCAACGATGATTAAAGACCCGGCTGCACCATACACTTACCGATCTTTCTTCCGTAGCCGGGAGATCGTCATCAGTCCTGCCACCTTATCTACTGCATTGGGAGTCCCCGAGGAGCTAGAGAGTGATTGTCCTCACCGCGTGGGCACTCCCGAGATCCCTTCCGCCACCATTGTCCGAGAGATCACAGGCGGTGCCGTTCAGTTCTGGAACAGCTCGTCTCATATCGAGGACCAGTTCTTGACAGAAAAGTACCACATATTCTACCTTGTACTCTATAACTGTATTTTTCTGACCTCCTACCACGAGAAGTTAGCAGCTTGGTATGTGAGGGCACTTTTTTGTGTGGGGACAGGGAGACGGGTATGCCTCTCGCATTTGTATATAGAGTTCATGGTACATCCTACACGTTATATCTCGGCAAAGAAGCACCTGAAAGGCGCTTGGGGCATCCACCGCTTGGTGACCCAGAGTGGTCTAGTCCCTCTTCCCACTGATGTCCCGCAGTCTTCTAAGAGCCGATTTATGGAGACCGCCGTTCGCTGCTCAGACGCTCAGAAGAGGAAGAGAAAAGGAAAAGGGAAAGCTAAAGTAGGAGCGAAGCGGAGGCAGGGAGGGACAGATACTGAGGACGTAGCTTCTGGGACGCCCACAGAGGCTGAGGAGCGTGATTCTGATGAGAAGGGTGATCCGGTGGAGGAGGTTGCCCGATTTGAGTTGAGACAGCAGTCTCAGGCTCCCGCCCAGGGAGAGTCTTCTTCTGCGCCTCTCCCGTCTATTCATACGTTATTATTAGAGGAGAGAGAGGCCCGGATTAGACTCGAGGACAAGGTTGACCAGATGATGACTTTGCTGGAGGTAATCCTGATCCAGATTGGCGTCGATCAGTCAATCCACGCAGCCGCTGCACCACCCCCCACTGGTCCTTCTTTGTCAGCTCCTCCGGTACCATCTATTACTGATCCTCCTGCTTCTGTGCCACCTTCCGATCCATCCACATCGGCAACACCTCCTACTGCGGAGATACCACTTCCACCTCCTCCTATCGTGGTTGACACATCCTTATCTACACTAGACGCCACGATTGCGAGTGATCCTGTGACGGCTATGACTATTGCCGAGAGTGGCGGTGGGGATGCTCCTGATGTGTACATTGAGATATTATCGGATGTCGCCGATGATGTTTAGTTTCTCCTAGATGCGTGTTGTTGGTTGTCTTTGTTTATTTGGTTATTTAGATATTTTGGACAGTATGGTTGTATTTGGTTATTTTTGGTTGGTTGTTGGTTATGTTTGGATACTGTTGGACTATTGTGGTTGGTTTGGATAGTGTGGTTGTTTTGGATATTATTGGTGGTTGGTTGGACAGTTTGGATTTTAGTTTATATGACGTATTTTATCACTGTTCTATTCGTTCACTTTACTATATTTCCAGTGATTAGTTCTATTTTATGTTTGGATCTGATGCTTTATATTTTATATCTTCTTGATCTTTGCTGCTTGGAGTTTGTATGCTTTCTGTATAGGTTGTTACATTTGCGATTCTTACCATGAAATATCAGGTGATATCTCTCTATCTATTTTTGAAAATCACCTACTGAAGACATTGCAATTTTCAGTTGGGGGTGGGATATAGATAGATAATCACCTGTGCGTATTTTTACTTAGCAACCTGGATCACTCTATCCATTTGAAATTTCATGCAATCTCCATTAGAAGTTTCTAGTTTCTACAATTACAAAAATTTCAAAAAAAAAAAATTTCAAACTATTAACCAGGTTTTCAAATTAAATTGGTGGAATAATTTTGAATATTCACTTCTATTTAGCTGTTATCAAGCAAGGACACAATCATTTTATTCTCATCCTTTCATGAATTAAGTTCATGCGTTTTTCTAGTTTCTCTAGGATGAAAGCATATGTTGATCATTCTTGTATCCAAATCTATTGCACGTATTAATAGCTAGGCAGAAAACTTAAAATAAGAGTTAATATGACTATTATACTTTAAGGAATAAGTAGTGGAAACTAGTTACCCTTAGTGAGCTATTGAATCCAATCTTTACTTTTGAGGGAACTATCACATTAAAATTCGAATTGTTTTTCTTGAATATGCCGATTAAATTCATTGAATAGTCTCTAATTCTTTATCTTGGCTGCTTATTAAAGGAGAACGTTCATGATTTACCAACTAAACTCAATGAGCATTGACGTGTAAAAATTAAGAAGTTGGAAAAATGATTTAAGCCATCGTGTTTGCTCCTTACTTTCTCTATGTACCTATATCGACATCTCTGAATATGTGTTGTTCTTAACCCCACACTTAGTAAATATTGCCGAATCCATTATGAAATTCTAAATTCCTAACTTTATACATTGACCTAAATATACCCCATTGCACACCCAATGTGATTAAATTGTTGAAGTATAAGGAGGGAATAGTGGTGAGAAGGGCTGCATATATTTATTTATGTTAAAAAAATGAATGAGAAAAGGAGAAGAAGTAAAAAAAAATGAAATGAATGATGATATGTATGGAGAGGATGGTTGGAATAAAGTGAAGAAATTACTGAATACAGCCGCATGCTGAAGATGTGCAATTTCTTTCCCCTCTAATTTCTATCCTACTAAATAAAAACCGAAAAGTCAAAGCCTTAATGATTCTCAATAACCTAATTTAAACATGAAAGTGTAATTTGAGTTATCCACGGTATTTCGCTCCTCTAGTAAGTAGTATTCCTTTCATGAGACTATACACTCTAAATGTTCGTCTTTTATAGAGTCGAGTATGAAAGCATTAGTATCCGAAAAATCATTCCTATCAAAGCTTTCATACCATGTGCGATCATTATTAGCCAAGTTTCTGTGGGATGTTCATTTGTGAGTGTAATACCCATGTGAGAATTGAGTTGAAACTACAAGTTCTGAGAGTATGATAGTCTAAACAACTCTAAATAAAGTTCGATGTATAGCTGTTAATTTCACACACACACGGATACATGGATATGATGCATAGGTTATTTTTATCTTGGTGACGTGAGGAGCATGTGTATTTCTTTCATGGGGTGACTGAGGACGAGATGATTTGTAGAGCTGAATTAATAGTTGAATGGGAGGGAATGTTTAAAAGTTATTCTATATCTTTTTGAGCTTAAAATTTGGGAATTTTGTGGGTACATTCACTGCAAACCCTCACGAGACAACACTCGTCCACTAAGGGAAACCTAGGAGTTTAACGGCTTGTTGCATTAGCTAAGTGCAACCGCGATTCTTGCGAAAGTGAGTTAGGTAATTATTTTAGTTGACTTAGTTTAATTTATTTTATTTTAGTCATTGTAGTATTAGTGTCGTTTGTTTTTATTTTCGCTCTATTGCTAGGGACTAGCAAATCGCTAGTTGGGGGTTGTGACAAGCGGGGGTATTTGTAAATACAACCGCGCTAAAAGAAGAAGATACATTAATTTAGTCTATAATTTTTTGATTTATCTGCAATTTGAATTACATTGCCAGTTTCCACACATTATGATTAATCTATGATAAGTTGTGTGTTTTAGCTGTAATTTGTGCAGACTACGGTTGCTGTGTGGAGTACTGAAAGATAAGGATGAAAGGAAGTGGTTGGTTTCAAAGAAGACATGTTAAAGCTGAAATACAGAGTTCGAGCGATTGAAGACCATTCAATTGATCGAAGTTTCGATCGATCGAGAGAAGCTCAAGCGATCGAAGTCCCAAAAGTTCAATCGATCGAGAATTGTTCGATTGATCGAACATGCCTTTTATCAGATTTTTACGTGCACGCAGCAGAGGAGATGTTTAACCCTAAGCATTAGGTTTATACTATTTATATTCGTATTGTAAACGTCCAGAACGACGCACACATTATTTTTTTTATCAATTTTTAGAGAGAAAGAGGGAGAGTTTACATGTTTTTGTAGGTTTACAAGCTTGGATATTGTTTTTGGATTGGTTCTTCTTAAGTTTAATCAAAGTTTGCTATTCCAGGTTCTGTTATTTTAGGATATTTACATTCTGCTTTGTTATTCTCGTAGCATAATCTGTTATGAGCATAAACTTGCATGTTAGATCGTGTTAAACCATTAGTTTTTATAGTTTTGATGATAAAATCTCTACCAAACACACCCTTAATGCATATTCAAGTTAAAAACAACACTGTGACGCTCCAGACCATGTCTTAGTAGTCCCCAGGTTGGGAGATCACGATGAAACTGTGATCTCAGGTCTCTGCCATGCAGCAGATTAATTTCTGTGTTCGATAGATCGAAGTTAGTTCGATCGATCGGACCAGAGACATTGTCGAGCGATCGAAGTCAGTTCGATCAATCGAGAGATGAAGATATTCGATCGATCGAAAGCGCGTCGATCGATCGAACTCTCTGATTCTTGAGAACATTCTATGCAGTATTCCTAGACTTTCTGTTTTACTGATTTGTTATCAAATTGTCCCAAAACGCTCAGTTTGTCAAAACAGTCTGTAAACTTTAAGCCTTGAGGCATTTTTCTTCAATATATTTTGCAAACCACCCTCAATGCTAATACCATTGTAGGTGAGAGTCTAAACTATTGTTTTAAACCGCTTTTATGTATTTCAAACGTAAATGTGATGATATAGTCCCGGTCATGAAAGGACTCTGGATTCTCTATCCTAAGAGGAATACGAAATACTGTAGAGAGTGTGCTCCATTGAGCTTCATCGAAATTGCATGGTAGATGGCTAGGTCGCGGTGGATTCGTGTAATCCCAACATTCCTTTTAATTAAGAAAAACACATTTTAGATCATCACTTTAGTTAATTAGCTAGATAGTAATTAGTTCAATCTAGTTTAATTGTTTTATCTTTAGTAGTTAACAAATCGTGGAACTTTGTGTTCTACACTCTTTTGAAAATATTGAATTTTATTTTCTTGTTTGAGAATAATCTAAGTAATTAGTTTAACACCTTCCCTATGGGATCGACCTGGACTTAATCCAGTTTACTACTTGCACGATTACCTACACTTGGGTATAGCACACAAGCGCACACAGAAAAATTCTCGTGTCACCCTTCATCGCCCGACCCCCGAGACGTCGAGGCTGCAAGAGAATCCCGGTGCACTTCCTCGTGAAACGCCCCAGCGGGGATTATTCCCTCACTATGCTGGTCAGAAGGGGCTGAAGGAGGGTCCGGGCTTGTACTCATAGACCCGGATCGTAGCTGCTCGTCCTCCGACCAGGACGACGAGTTAAAGTCAAAGTGCCACATGACTGCGTCTGTGGATGGCCTAAAGGGCAGACGACCTGAGAATGGGTCAAGAACTCCAAATCTAATGTACAGGGGAGGTAGATCTAACAACCTTAAGGGTAGGTGGTACAAGGTTTGAGAAGAAACATAGCACTCACTCACAGCTCCCTCAGGAACTCCCGCTCGGTCAATCTGTCCTAGCGTACCCCCAGATTGGAAGAAATGACAAAACTGAAGGAAGAAGAAATCCCAAGCCCGTACTAACCCAAGTGGGTTCACTCCCTCCATCTTAGTTCAAGAAAAGAAGAAGAGAATGAAGAACTGAAGACGGGAAGGGAAGACTTACAAAAATTAGCGCAGAAAAGAACTCGGGAATCTTGCTCGGGTATCTTGGATGCTCTCAAAACCGGTCAGTGAATCCTCTCTCTTGGAAGAAGGTACTGGAGAGAAGGACGAGTGCCCCTTATATAGGAGCAGCGGGCGGTCCAGATCGATCAGATCCGACGACTCAGGAATTTCCTGCCAAGAGTCGCTAACAACTATCACCTCGGGCACGTGAAGGGTCGCCTCAAAAGACACGTGCATTAAATGCGTGACGTGACAGTCCGATTACCACGCAACTGTTCGGTTACATCTGAACCGACTCCGCTGGATCCCGACTAGGCCAATTAACCCCTGACATGTGGCAATACCCCACACCCGAGCTCCCACCTTTACCGGTCGGTTACTACACCGAAGGGCGTGTGGGCCCCCGTCCCGAGCAGCATTCCCGGACCACGTCCGGACGGTTTCCCCGGTGCTACTTATTTTCAAATCCTCACCTGATTGCACATCTGGTCAGTTCCGAAAATAGGGGGGCAGCGTATGTCCAAAATAATCTAGCAAAGAAGGTGCCACAATTGGGGGGGACAACTCGTGGGGCCAAGTATTTCCGACATGTTCAAGCAAACTGCTCGGTCACAACAACAGGCCGGGTATTGACAATCACAAACAACACAATTGATGCAAAAAAAGGGTGGCCTCAGAGGACCTTTTCATTAACTGAAGTATTTTGTACAATGGGGGGGCAGTTTCAGTGGCTTCCCCGGCAAAAAAAAAAAACAAAAGAGAACAAAGAGGGTCTTCAGGTCCCCTTGCCCTTCAGAGCTTTGATCTCCTCTTCCATGGCAGCCCTCCTGGCCACCAGTTCTCTGATAATAAGCTCCAGAGCATGAAAGTCCACCTCCCGCATGACAGAATCAGCCTGCAGATGAGCACTTTGCTTTTCCACCGCCTGCAGACGATCTTCCAGATTACCGAGGGAGAGGCCTGTCCAGGAGCTAGGCATGTGAAGGCCGGCGTGTGCGTCCGGCCAACTCCTTTTTGGTTGGGGTGGAGATTCCTCCTCAACCGCCTTCTCATTGCCCTTCCTGGTCGGGCCTGGTGTCGGACCTGTATCCCCAGACGAGGATGAATCAGAACTAGTGGATAGAGCGATTGGCCCTTCAGGCGGGGCGACCCCTCTCATGGCATGCAGGCCGGAAGCCATGGACCGGGGCCTACAACGGGAACGTCACCGCCAACCTCACCAACAGGTCCCCCGATCAAATCGGAAAACCTGAGGCCAGCCTCAACTGCTCGGTTGATCGCCTCCATATCAGCCACAGAGGGAGCGATGTCACGGAAAGTGGCAAAGGACGCCTTGCATAGTTCAGGGTCAAAGGTTGCAGGAGGGCACATAGCGGGGTCCACCAACCACTTGCCTGAGATGACGACCCAGGGGTATTGACGCCAGTTCTTGTTGGGGAAGTCCAGACCCCGGAAGAGATGTTTTCCTTCCGCTCCGGTGCATAGGTAAGGATCCCCGCGGTCGATGCTCAAAAGATAGCACCTGGCGACATCCACAGGGCGGAAGAGTGTACCGAGCCGCTCATTCAGTGCCGATATGCCCCAAAGAAGATGGGCGAGATTTGGATGGCACTTGTTTAATGGAAAGCGTAATCCCTGTAAGAGATCATAGAAGGAGGCAGAGAAGGGAAAGCGTAGCCCCACTATTAGCAGCAGATAACTGCTAATGATGACCGAGGGTAGAGCCACCTCCTCTCCTTCAGCATAGGAACGGATCCTGACATCTTCAGGGATCTCGCAGTCCCTCCTGAAAGCGGTCATCCCTTCGCTAGAGGTCAGGTCGACGAGGGAGGCCATGGGAAGAAGCCTAGGTTGCAGAGAGGAAGAAGAAAAGAGCTCGGGAATAGTTCGCTCTCAAAGACCGCTCGGTAAATTCAACCTTCAAACAGTAGGCATCTATGGAATGAACAGGTGCTCCTTATATAGAAACCTTGGACGACTCAGATCAAACTGATCCAACGGCTCATATGATTTCCCGTTGGAACTGTCGCTTCAGCCACGTGAGGCGTCGCCTCAAAAAATGTGGGCATTAAATGTTCGATGGGACGGTTCGGTTGTCACATAAATGGTTCGGTTACCCCCAGGCTGGCACCGTTGGATCCTAACCAGGCCAGTGATCAGTGGGCACATGGCAAGGGAAGAACTCGGGCTCACATGGTCACCGCTCGGTTTGTATCCCGACTGATCACCCCAGCCGGTTCCATCCCTGGTAGAATCCTGATCTATTACCGACCGGTTTCTCGGGTCCAGTCTTAATTTTCTAACTTCATCTGATGGAACATCACATCAACTTCGAAAATGGGGGGCAGCTGGTACGTCCATAAATATTCTGCGAAGAGTAGATTGCCACGTCAGCAGAATGCCCTGGACTATTCGGAGTGAGAGCTGGGGTTCCACCCCTGAGATCGACAGACAATACCGCTCGGGATGCTCGCTTTGCCCGGGCATTGTGGTGCGGAAGCTCACCAGGAGATGCAGATCGGTCCCGAGCTGTCCAGCAGTTTCCTAGCTCAACTACAAGTCTGTGAAAGGAGATATGGCAGTTTCCTAAACCACTTAGGAAACTCTCCTAAGATCATGCAAATCAAGTTGTAATCCGATTGGGCTTCATAATCCTACTAACTTACCATGTAAGGGTGGACTCTTGCATCTATAAAAGAGTCCACCTACCCCGTCAAAAGGGACCCCCAAAAAATCAATTCTCTAAGCTTACAAGCATTTAACAGAGAACTCACCATCAATACGCATACACCTGGCCGGTATTACTGGTAGTGCCGCTCATCTTTGTTGGCTCACCAGGCCCGCCGGTGATTTGCTAGTGAGAGCGCACAGACGCAACCGTGGACGTAGGTCACCTCGTTAACGGGACTGAACCGCATACAAATTGTTCTTGTCTCTTCCTCTCTCTAAACCTTTCTTACCAATTTTAGGCATCATCAACACCTACTCTCCCTTATAACATATCCAAGATCATAATACAATCTCTGATATTCTGTTTCTCTTATTGGTGACAATTCGAATCCATCCTAGTCATGTTCGATCTATCCATCCTAGTCATGTTCGATCTAATTATCTTTCTACCGAAGACCGTTACATCAATCTCAATACATCAGTTCACTTCCATCTCATAACTCATGGAAATCATCCTCAACTACTCTCATCCCATCTTTCAAATTCATCAATCTAAATTAAATACCGATATAGCTATAATAGTCTCACAATCCCCAGTCTGTTCCTGTACTGAAATCAACATCAAACACCACTCCTATTCTTCTCAATTTTTGTATATGTATCTCATAACCAATTCGTCTGTATTTAAAAGAAACAAAACTTTTATTACAAATAGCTTTAAATCCACTTCCAGTAGTGATTTTGATCATTACCAAAATATTTTAAAAGTTCAAAACTTGTGTCCTTTAGACAACAGCTTTGTAATTCCAGCTAACCATTTCATTCTCCCCCCTTTTTTTTTCCTGCACCAACTCCTCATAAAGACCAACCTCCATCCTCGTAATCCCAATAGTTACCTCCTCATCCCTTTCCCCTCATTCCCAATACTTCGTTGGTCATTTCCCAATGTTAATCCCAATTTTTCGTCGGTAACTTTCTAACATGATATTTACCCTCGATCAAGTCTATTGCAGTCTTCTCTCTAATTTAACAACTTTCCTCCACATTCATTCTCGTTCTGCATTTTTCCTCCAATTGTTGCTTTCACGATATCGTAACAAAATAAAGTTTTCATACACATTAAAAAAAAAAAACAAATTCATTTAACCATAGCCAAGATCGTAATTAAATTCTCGTACCCCCAAACTCATACCGTTCACTTACTCATCAAGTACCATCTTCCCAATTTATACATTCACGTCCTTATAAACTGCCTTTTTCGTCGTTATCTCCACAGAACTCGTTAAACACATTTGTCGATCAGCATCTTCTACTTACTACTCTGTCCTCCGCTTTCTGAAATGTATTCTCAATCCAATATTCATTTACCACATCAATGCCTTAAGTGACAACACAACAATTGTCCTGCTACGCACCACTCACCTCACCTCTTAACCAATCTCGTAAATTGTTAAACTTCTCATTTCACATATTTACTCATTAGCTCTCTTCGTAATGGTAAACGTCAAAACCCCAAATAATGTTTACATACACTTCTCTCAATCTCATTCACTACCACCCACCAATATTCAATCTACATTCACGTGAGACTCAGATCTACTTGGGAACATCACAAGAGTCAGGTCTGTACCGCACCGCACCCATCACAAGTCACACCTGGATTGAGCTGTTGGCTCTTGGTATGAGCTCAATGTCCATGCACCCAATAGATCTATCAATTCTACATTTAATCTACATTTTGAAAGTCATACCAAAAATTCCATACTCAAACCTCAACCCTTTTTTCTTCACGATCACTCTGACATCATCTTTCTTCCAAGACCAATTAATGTCACATAACTCATCAAATCTTCGATCGTATTCTCATTGCGGCTATTCTCAAACGCGTATCAACCACTGATAGGAAACTCTTCTCGCAAACCAGAGATAATAGATCCAGTTGAGAGATTCCTCAATATCCCACAATACTGACCATAAGATAGGTTGAGAGATTCCTCAACCGTCCACTCTCCCAATACCGTATTCAACTCCTAATACTTACCGTAATATAGGTTGAGAGATTCCTTAACCACCTGATACCCACCGTAAGATAGGTTGAGAGATTCCTCAACCATCCCGTACCTCAGTACCGGAAGGTAAGTTGAGAGCTTCCTCAACTGTACACCATACACAATACTATATATATATACACTTCCTAACGCTTTCTATCCCGTCGTCCTCGATATACTCATATCACAATCTCATATACTTAGGTCACAATCGTTAAACCAATCCCGAAATAATAACTTCCAATAACCACTCGCACTACCTATACACAGAAAATACTTCTCGCAATATGTGAACCATCATCGTACTTCTTCTACTGTTGACCATCCGAATTTCATCTCCACCTCGTACTCAAAGAAAACTCGTTCCCCTCGATTTTGAAAGCTTTTATGATTTAAGATTTTAAAAATCAAATGGTTACCAAGATGACATCATCTCTCTATTTGGCAATTCTACAGTGTCTACGGCACATACAGTTATCTTACCATCATCCCATCTCATCTCATATTGTTTTATGGAACTATTCTATAATCGTGTGTTAAGATCGTGGTGTTGGTGGTGCATTGATATATTGAACTTCAACCGGTGGAGCCTGAACATTCATCCGATCTTGTTTACTTACGACTTGAACAAAAATTTCCCCACCATATTCACTATCTGATCCATACACAAATGTGGTGACAATTCTCTTATCGGATCAGTCATGACGTTTCACGTTCTCTTCCTGTTAATGTTTAATGCACAAAGACCATGCATGCCATGCCACAATATATCTGTGCACAAATCAACATCACAATCAACAAATGCTAACACATGAAGCATTTCTAAAATGATAACATACTATCTTCACAATTACACACTCCACTCATCGTCACTCAGCATACATAATGTCACTTGTTCCCAAGGCTCTAAACCTATAGCTCTGATACCACTAAATGTCACAGCCCGGTCCCACAATAGCAGGACCAAAGCCCGTGGCACGTCACCAAGGCTAAACCAATTCATTAACGTTCCCAAAATTTGTTTTAAGAACACATGCAGTGGAAAAGAAACATAACTCTTGTTCTAGTACGTACCGGAGCCAACCGAAAATAAACGTTTCGCCCTGAGGCTTCAAAATTCAATCTAATTAATTTTCCCTTAAAAGGGTCCCAAAAGAAGTTTAAGTTTGTAATTAGACCTATCGGCCAGGTGCCTTTGCTGAAGTTTCAAGTAGAGGGGTATTCGACCGCTCGAATGGGTCCCTTCGACCGGCCGAAAGTCCTTTGACAGCAAAGCCACTTGTTTCTGTCCAACTTTTGACGCGAAAAAAGTGCCCTATCTAATTTCGTTTCCTCCGAAACTTTATCAAAGTTATTTAAACATATATAACAACATGTCACTCGAAGGAAAACGTTTACTGAATACATTAAGGGTACGTTTGGCACAAATCTTATTAGTGCTCCAAGTCTTGAAAAAACATGAACTATCGACTCCTTTACGTACTTAAACCCAAGCTCATTAGTTCTTTTACAACTCCAACATATCGTGATATATTATAACGTTTCAAAACATATCCAGGGCTTCTATACCCCAAATTCTATTATAGGATTATCATTCGATTCTATTACAAGTTCCTTAATCGAAACAAATGAAATAAACAATTTGATTACAAAACTACGAGATAAACATCTATATGTCGCCTTTTAAGTGAACTCCCAACCCACGTGCTCACTTCTGCGATTCCTCACCAGCATTAACACCTGCAATGGTTATTTGAATAACCACACATATTTCGATTTGTTTAAGCTAACTCTTAGTGAATAAAATAATATATGTACATGAATGACAAACATGCTCGCATTCACATCTCTGCATTTCATACTAGTCTCTGAAGCCTCACATGTACGTCCCGTATTCCGAATCCGTGACTCCTCGCCAATAAGTCCACGCGAAAGGGTAAGACCTACGATTCTTCTTTTCAATCGTGCGACCTTAATGCCTATATCGGCTCCACAAGATGGGCTCAGTAACCACGTGCTCCTTTGACCCAAATAAGCAACTCAATATGTTCAAATATATCACCATGCTCTCGGTAAACAAAACATTTTACCATGCTATTGGGCCTACTTATCAATATAATTACCCAATATGAACTACACAATATATCTCTATAAGCTAACACATGCTTTTCATACAAAATAATACTTGTCAAGAAATGATTCCAAACATAGTTGAATCACTCACCTCTGATTTACGCTCTTAAAGTTCATTCCAAAGAAAACCCATGAACAAAGAACGTGCAGAAAACTTCCTAGTACAATTCCTATGGATCAAAATTCCAATTATCAACTTTTATAAATTTTTTTAGAAAATAACTTTTCTGAAAAACTTAGCCAAATAGGCCCTAATAGATATCAAAACGAAGCTCTTACCTCGAGGAGCTCGAATATGAAATCTATAAGAAATCAGAAGGACATAGGTCATCGTTTGGCGTCGCAAAGCTCTAAGCTCCTAAATCCCCCCCTTTTTCTGACTAAGTTCCGTTTGGTTGCTAAAATGCAAATTTCTACATGACATTTTTCAAAGTTGCTAATTAGCTTACCAAATTAATAGCATGTTAATTCGTCCTCACCAGGATACTAAAACTAACAACAGATATAAATTCTAAACCAGAAATAATACAGATAGTGAAATACACAAGTAAACATTTATTTTCAGATAAACATTTAAAGTATTCCACAGTGACCGTCTCATACTCGGAGAGACGCACAACATCAAAACGCTCAATCAACACAGCTCTAACACAGACACCCAAATCGACTCATGAGTCAAAACTCACTCAAACATGTGTCATAGGACATGCCATATCACATTATCATGTATGACAATGTAGTGAAATGAAATATCACAAATGCGGGTGTTATAGCATTGCATTAATCAATTAAAAAAAATGCTATCATACTTATCAAATATAAATCTTAAATTTTGTTCAATACGGTTTGTCAATTATATCGCATGCAATAACATTTTGTAATATATGGTACATTTGTTGGAGCAGACCAAATTTGGGATTTTTATTTTTGTTGGGTTTCTTCTGGGTTTAGGAAGTGAGAGAATAGAGGAGAAGGATGGTTGTGGAAGAGGCTGGCCCGCCAGGACCAAAGCTTGGTGGTTTGATGTACTTTGTCGGTGTCGGATGTAATCCTTGCTCCACTCATTGCCAACCTACCTACACATATACATCCATATATATAGATACTGATATACATGAGTATAGATTGCTGAATTATCTTCACTGTCTTTTTCAGTCCTATTGATGGCTGTGATCAATAAGTGGAAAGATATTGAGCGAAAAGCGCTGATTCAACAACAACAAAACCTTCAGTTATCCGATAATCCATCCAATGCTGTTCACAAAGCTTTCAAATCATAGTCTCCTGAATTAGGTTTTCGATCTTCACCTCCTTTATAACTTAATTGTGTTCAATTTGTATTCCCAAATCTCTTAGTTTATTCGCTTTTTATTTAATTTGTATCCTAATGATGTATTAGCAAATGATGCTTCAGCAAAATTCATAACCTAAATACCTAATCAAATCATAATCTCTTGGTTTACAAATTTTTTTCCCAAAATTGAGTGATGGTGAATGGTGATTAAGAGGAAAACATAATGGGGAAAATGAACATTAATCTGGTGCAGCTGGTCATGTTCACCCCTTATGTTACAAGTGTAAAATGTTTTGTTTCTTTTGTGTAAGAATTTTTCCCCATTGTAAAAGTTTATTTTCCTTGTGTAAAATGTTAAGTTCCTTCTGTATAACAATTTGTTCCCTTGTTGTTCCCATTGTAAAAGTTTATATTCATTGTGTATAATGTTATGTTCCTTCTGTATAAGAATTTGTACCCTTGTTGTTCCCACTGTTAATGTTTATGTTCCTTGTGTATAATGTTATGTTCCTTTGGTATAAGAATTTGTTTCCTTGTTGTTCCTTGTGTACAATGTTATGTTCCTTCTATATAAGAATTTGTACCCTTGTTGTTCTCATTATTAAGGTTTATGTTCCTTGTGTATAGTGTTCCTTCTATATAAGAATTTGTTTCCTTGTTGTTCCAACTGTTAAGGTTTATGTTCCTTGTGTATAATGTTATGTTCCTTCTGTATTTGAATTTGTTCCCTCGTTGTTCCCACTGTTAAAGTTTATGTTCCTTGTATAATGTTCTGTTCCTTGTGTAAATGTTTTGTTCCTGGATTTAGGTAAATCCTTGCACGGAAGAGGCACAAATTGCTTAGCATAAGGTAGCAACGACATTAAATCCAACACTATTGTTGAATGAATTTGGATGACATTACTTTGCTAATTTCGGAGTAACTTTTGTTAATGTATGAAGCAGAGGGCGAGAAAGGCAAATGCCGTACAAGGGGATGTAATAGCAATGAAGTCTCCTATGGCATACATGATGTTCTAGTAAGTAAGAGTAGTTATGTAGAATATTCATCGATGTTTGGGTTTGCAAAGACCACACTTAGGTTAGTTTGATGATCATTTTAAAATTCTCGTTACTTTGTATCATACCAATGCAGTCATGAAAGATGTAAACATTTGAAACTTGAAAGTGGAGAGAAGAAGCAACGAAACGAGGTATGTGCAAAACATATAAATTTATTTTAATCATAGGTAACATGTTTGGGTGTTAATGGTTAAAACTTCATTGTACATGTGCAGATACAATGAGAATGTGGACGAATGTGGAAAGAAATGACAGACGAGGAGAGGCAGCGTTATGATGAAAAGGCAAAAGAGGCGTCAACGGTGTATAAGGAGAAGATGCCCACTAAAAAGGTAACTAATTCATTTTCACATAATTTGGACAATGCATTTATGTGACACTAAAACTTGCTTGTTTAATAGAGAAAACTATCGATTAAAACAAGAATGACGCTTCGCACTTTGGTTGAGCGCATTTCTAAATTTTCACAAGACCAAATGGAAGCAGTAAGATCTATTGGTTTCGGTGACCTCATAGACTTGCGCTGCATAAGAATTGATCACCACCTTTGTGCTTGGCTGGTAAAAGGTTCAATCCTGCAGATTATTCATTGATTGCACATGGAAGGAAATGTAAAGTGACCCCTGAGGGTGTAGAGAGAATTATGGGCATTAGTTCCCGTGCCCTTGAATTCAGTCAAGAAGGCCCATCCAGTGATAAAACATAAATGAGTGATAAGTATGGCTTTCAAGGTGAACTGCTCCAAATGTCAAAGTTGAAGGAAGATATATAATCCATGGAAGACGCCGGAGAGGAGTTCAAGGTTAGATTTGCTTTGCTTTCCTTGGGATGCCTCTACTGCCCCACCTGAAGTCGGGCATCAATCATTACTTTCTACACGGGTTGAAGGATGTATCTGTTCTTTCGAAGATGAATTGGGCCGAGTCAGTTTTGGGCTACCTTGCTAAGGGCATCCACAATCATTAGGAAAATAAGCAAGTTGGAGTTAGCGGTTGCTTGCTTTTTTTGGTTGTAAGATTCTATACATGCACTAATTCTTTGTGATTTAAATGGAAACCAACCAACTTTAAGTAATATATATATATATAGTAGTTGTTCTACTTTGACATATTTATTCCATATAGGGTTGCCCATGTCCTCTACCAAATGCGGTATGTAGCCCTCGATTGGTTGGTGGGGGAATGAGAATATGAACGCGTGAGTGAGATTCCTTGTAAGGAAAAGTTTGTTAACGAAGCAAATGGTATATAAATGAACAATTATGGGGAATTTATGTGATTCGATTGACACTTTTTATTAAATATTTCATTTCAAATGCAAATTGAGTTGGTGCCGGGCAAGGAAGACATAACTGATACTGAACCATGAAATGAAACCCCGCACCTTCAACTAAAAGGAGAAGCAACTCAGCTGGATAAGATTGAGTTTGAAGTTTAGAAGATGAGAAAGGAAATTACAAACTTGAAAGATGTGGTGCTTTCATTGAAAGATGAGGTTGTTCGTAGTGTGAAGGTATTGAAAGATTTTATGTCGAGTGGAGGACAAAAACAATAGTAACAACAACAACAACAACAACAACAACAACAACAACAACAACAACAACAACAACAACAACAAATTTTTTTTGTTGTTGCCTGGCCCTTTACTTTCCTTTGTTTCGACTGGGACTGGGTCTTTTACACCAAAACAGGTAGTAAACTTTGCGGTCCCATTTTTGTTCTTCCATAGGTCCTTCAAATGGCATGTTAGTTCTGTGACTGTATCATTTGTAACGGTCAATCCTTCCTCCGTTAACACAACATAGTGTCCCATGTCTTCGCACCTCGAATTGAACAAATTGAAACATGCAATTTGACTTTGAGTGTGCTAAAAATTATTGCCTATCAGAGATGTGCAATTTGCTGTTTCTGAGCATTTTGGGCCACTTTTTAACCATATTGGTGTGATACAACTAAGAGGGATTTCCTGCATGTATGTACTTTTCATTACGCATATCATGGCAGCAAGGTATTCCAACAGACTCAAACTGCATGGAAGAACACTTAATTGTCCCGTCATGGTGATTGGAAATAACATTCCATCACGAAGTGGGTGTGGATATTTGGACAGGTAAAAATTAATGTACGTCGGCCCATTTACCCTTTCTGCGACAAAGTACTTAGTCTCACACTTAATTTCACCACAAAACATGATAAAAATTGATCTAGTGCATATGCTGGCAGCATGCTTCTGAATGGAAACCAAGTTTGTGGACATAACTGGATATGTTTGTTCCGTATCATTATGTGCCATAGCTTCATTATGGCGAAGCCGTCTAAGTGCTCTATCGTAATTTTTAACAAACTCGTAAAGCTGCATTCGGAGTTTAAGAAAGCCTTTTAAAAATGAATTAATCCCTTCGCACTTTTGCATATGCTCTTCATACCAGGAAAGAATTGGTCCCTTAAGTATGTCTCAGTCCAAATTGAATGCTTTTCATACATCTTTTCACCAAACTCTTGCCATGATGCTTTAAACTCTTCAACCGTGCAATTTTTCTTCATGCATTTGTCAACATCTTTACCAAACCCTACGACATGGATGTTTGTAATGACATTCTGTTGTATGTGCCATTGGTAGATGTGATAAGTTAGGAGGAATGCAAAGAATTTCCTACCATATCGCCTTATCTCCATCAATTAGTACAGAAGTCGGAGCCTTGCCCTTCATTGCTTTAAGTAAGGTCTCCAAAACCCAAATGTAGGTATCTATGGTTTCATCGACCAATAATGCACAACCAAAAATTGTAGTTTGGAAATGATTATTGACGCTTGCAAGTATGACAAATGGTTTCCTGTAGGCATTTGTTCGGTAAGTTATATCAAACGCTAGGACATCTCCAAATCTGTCATATTCAATACGGGATCTTGTATCTTTCCAAAACAACCTAGGAAATCGATGTTCCTCATCCACCTCGAATTTGTAATAAAAATTTGGATCGCTCTCATCTTTGGAACATAAATATGCTTGTGCTCCCTCGGCATCACCATCTACAAGTTCCGATGGATGTTCAACATCAATATACTTGTCCAAGTCCTTTTGAATGAACCCAACCTTCTCATACAAACCCGCTTGATGTACCATGTGGTCCATAATCTTACTAGGTCTGATACTGACAATGCGCATTGAACTAATTTGTGCTTTATCTGAATTCTAGACTTGCTTGTGTGACCAGAGGAAAGGCACACATTGAGGAGGACATAACGGATGGTTATGGTCTTTAACAAACTTTGTCACAACACAATATTGCTGAGAAGCTCTATGCAAGTTGATATGGAGGCATGCACCACATCAAACTCTAGTTAGGGGTTTGGGCTCCCTCGATCTGTCTTCACGATCTAAATATTTTTGGCATCCCTCCCCCTTCTTTAGAACACACCCAACGTCTCAATAACACTATTTTGTCCCTTCCGTATTTCATTGAATCCTTCCATATACTAAAACCCACCACCTTCGCATAACTATTGTAAAATTTTCCACTTCAGACACGGATTTGAATGTCATGCGTATGACTTCATCTTCGGTCAAGTCATATAATGCTTGGTTCGAACCACATTCGAAGGTTTGTTGGACAACATTACTTTGTTCAGTTTCTGGGTCATTACTGTTAACCCCATTATGAATATTACATGTGTATTCCAATCTGCTTTCATCATCTAAATCATTTCCCAGACATGTTTCTTCATCCACCTCTATGCATACCGACTCTCGCTTAGATCTCCGCATTCCATCCATTGAAATTTACCCTATTAGAAAACAAACAAATTAATAAATGAAAAGAATGCGCATAATATGGACAATGTTTAATAAACAACTATGGTTTCTGTACCCTTTTGTTCCATGATTAATAAATTCAGTACCCTTTTTGTGCCATGATTAAGAAATTATGTACCCTTGTTATTCCACGATTAAGAAATATTGTATCCTTATTGTTCCATGATTAATAAATTATGTACCATTATTGTTCCATGATTAAGAAATTCTATACCCTTGTTGTTTCGTGATTAAGAAATTTTGTACCCTTATTGTTCCCATATCGTTCCTTGTACAATAAGTAAATGTTGTTCTAATATTGTTCAACAATATTATTGTTCCACCAAAACACTTATTGTTGCCTACTTACCAAAACACTTATTGTTACAAAAACTATAAAAGTGATACATCTGAGTGAGTTATATGGACAACTCACTGGTAGGGATGGCAAAGGGACGGGTTTATTGGGTTCCCCGCCCCGCCCCTAATAGGCAGGGTATGGGGAGTATTCAAATGGTATAGGGACGGGTATGAGATTAATTTACATAACCCGAGTTGGGTTAGGGTCGGGGCCGGGGTTAGGGTACATTCCCCGAACTAGCCTCGGATATGCTGTATTAGGAGTGTTGTGCATTTATCCCACATTGAAACTTCAAATGGTTAGCATTTCTCTTTCTATAAATTGGAGTCTACCAGAGCATGAGTTATAATCTGTTAGATGCATTGAATGCAGAAATGATCTACGGCTCTCTTTGAAGTTCATTGGAAACGCTGTAAACTTGTGGGAGTAAAAATTTGTGCCAATGCATTAAATATTGAGGGATAATTGTAGCCACACAATTTAAGTCAGTTAATATTTTAAGCAACATTTAATGAATGCACAGTTCAAGCAATTTCGGGAGCTTGGCGGGACGGGTTCAGGGTTTGACCGTGCAGATGAGTTCGGGGATGGGGTTGAGCTGTGCTTGGACGGGGCGGGGTCGGGTGTAGCTTGAATTCAGGCGGGGCGGGGTCAGGAAATAGTACCCCCGTTCCATACCCACCCCGTTGCCATCCCTACTCACTGAAAATGTTCGTAAAATGACAAGACAGATTTTGTAGTGATAGGACTAAACTTTCTGAGTAGTGATGTCGAGAACCTACTGTAGCTTTTCGTAAATGAAAGATTTTTCAATGATGGGACTAAACTTTAAACTTTTTGAGTGAGTGAGCGATGTTGACAACTCACTAGATCTGTCCGTGAAATGACAACTCAAAAAATTTTTTAGATGGGACAACTCACTAGAACTGTCCATCATATCCTATTCATAGTATTGTCCTTCCTATGAAACCTTCAGTCATAGTAGGTGTAGTCAATTCTAAGTTCAAATTCATTGATAGTGCACAATTCATACTCTATAAAAAGCAAGAGGGGTTGCAAGCAACATACTGTGTACTCAAATCTCCCTTGGATGAGAAGAGGTAGAGGTGGAGGGAGATGTGGAGGAAGGGGAAGAAGGGCTAGTAATGCTCCTTCAATTACCGATGTATGGCATATATATTGCTCTTACACAGATCCTAAAGGGCAAACTTGGTATGGCGAAAGATGTCATTTTGTCAACACCCCAATACGTTATAATTTCTCTTTCTCCAATGTTGGCCACATAATCATTGGTGATGCTCACGCTCGACCACCAAACAATGAAGTTCTTATTAGAGATTATCTACGATGGACAAAATAGTTTAGCATAAGGTGTGAGTGTGAAGTATATTGTCGTTGGCATGGGTTACCGGTACCAATTTCTCGTGCTCCTGATTTCATGTAAAATCCGAATAGGGATGACGATTGGGTCATACATTTGCTGAAGCAAGAGATTCGACAGATGAAATGACGATTGCATCATTTTCACACAATCGAAGATGCAAAAAAGTATTACTACCCCTCAGTCTTTGCCATACAAGATATTGAAGATGATCCATATTACACTGATGTATATCCCAATCTACCGGATTATAGTGAAGATGATGTTGATGGGGATTGTCAATGTTTTCTTCCTGCGTGTCTAATCAGAGATGATAGATAGCCTTTCTATTGTTATGAATACTATGGCGATCTATCTGGTTTGGACATCCTTTTTGATTGATGTTATGAATTCCATGATTAAGAAATATTGTTTCCTTATTGTTCCATGCTTAAGAAATTATGTACCCTTGTTGTTCCATGACTAAGAAATATTGTGCCCTAAATAAATTATGTACCCTTATTGTTACATGATTAAGAAATTTTGTTTCTTTCTTGTTCCATTACTGTTTTCGTATTATTTTCACTTCACTAATCTTCTTCTTCTCTTTTTTTTACTAATAAGGTGTAATAACCTGCATTTTTCTTGCATTGTCATATTTAAAATTATATATATTTTGTCTGCTTTTATCCTTATGTGAAAAATTTATTTCTTGACTAATCTCATTATTGAAATTACTTTTGGGGTCAAAATGCAATTTTCATAAAAACTGGCAATACCTGTGTTAAATTTCAAATCTGTATTTCAAAACGGTGGAATTATTTCTTTTAAAACTCAAACTGTATTTTTATAAAATCAGAAAACTATTTCTAACATTAAAATGAATTTTCTGTATTTTTGTGATAAACACCGTGTCACGAAAATACTAGTTTAGGTTTAAAACTGTCCGCGCAGTGTTAAACTTCCACAGAATTTTGGGAGTAACTGATTGGACAAATTTCTTTATACCCAATTATTATTGCTAAAGTTTTCCCTTAGGCCTTGTTTGGCAAATGCTTGTAGTATGTGTGTTGTCCTAATGCCATAAGCTTGATTCCCAAACACACCTTGACCCACACCAACTCCACCTACCCTTTCAATTATCAATGGAGCATTATGAATTGCAAGTGTATATTTACACATCATTGCTGCACTTTCTTTGTAATTAGTGGAGATTAATGGAGAATGAGTGGGATGTTAGGCAAATGTTTTCTAAGTGGGAGTTTGAGTATTTATACACCCAACCACACTACACATTCTACACTCCTAACATAGAGAGCTTGAGAGAGTCACATAGAGAGATAATAATTTCAGAATTTGAAGAGCTCAATCCTCCATAGCCAAGCTTGAAATTGGAGATTCTTAATTCTTGTATTTCTTTCTCAACAACTTCTTCAATCTACATCACGGTGAGTATTACTAACTCACTCAAAATGTAACTCATTCCTTATTTACTGATTTAGGTAATTAATTTTAACAGTAGCAGAATTTTGTTTTCAGATTTTTGTTAGGAAAACGAATGAAATTTAAGGTTCTGCCCGCGTTGTCCCAAGCAAAACTCGATTCTGCACACTTTTTGTCTAATGCAATTTTCTCAGATTTTGCACCGTTTGGGCAGAAAATGAGGATTACAGTAGCAGAAAAAGTATATTAGAAATTCAATCTAATATTTTCTCTTTTAATTTTAACAGTAGCAGAATTTTGTTTCCAGATTTTTGTTAGGAAAACGAATGAAATTTAAGGTTCTGCCCGCGTTGTCCCAAGCAAAACTCGATTCTGCACACTTTTCGTCTAATGCAATTTTCTCAGATTCTGCACCGTTTGGACAGAAAACGAGGATTACAGTAGCAGTTTTTAGAATGCTATTAGTTATGTTTAAAATGATTAAGGCAATGAATTACGAATTTTCAATCCCCGTACGCGTATTATTTCTTTAATTCTGTGAATTCCTTTATGTTTAAAGTTTGATGACATTCATGTGGAGTCAGTTGTACATGCATGGTGAGTGTTGGTAGTGTGTAAAAGAGTAATGGTAGGGTGGAAAAGAGTATTGTTAGTGTGGAAAGTGTATGAGTTTGAGTTGTGATTGTGGTTGTGAGTTGTGATTGTGGTTGTGGTTGTGGTTGTGGTTGTGATTGTGGTTGTAGTTGAAAAAGAGGATGAGGGTGTCTTTGAAATGCGAAGGTGGCAAAAATGGACACTCCCTGACGCCCATGGAAGCGTTAAAGTGTGTGAAGCCGAACTTGGACACTCACTGGCACCCATGGAAGTGCTAAAGTGTGGCCTATGGACACTCCCTGATAACTCGAGTCTGGATACCTGTGTGGGGGTTGCCCCGGTATTTGCATGGCGGTTAGGGTCTTCAAAGTGTGAGGCATTGGACACTCCCTGGTACCCCGGACCAAAGTGTGAGGCAAACTGGACACTCCCTGGCGCCCCGTTGCTAAAGTGTGGCTATCTTAGTATTTCAAAGATACCAGGAGTAGGATAGAGGGTTGTTGGGTGTTGTCGAGAGAAAAGAGTCGGATAGATGAGATGGTGCATTGTTCTCATACACGGTCACATATGTGTGAAATTATCTTTTAAATAATGTTGTGGTTGTTTTCTAAAACGAGCTTTTTTATCATAAATATAAACTTGTGGTATTTAAATGGAAATGGGAAAAAGGTAAATGAGTATGTTTTACATTCAGAGTTATGTTTTTAATACTCACCAGCTTCTTGAAGCTGACGGCGTTGATGCGTCTTGGACATTCGTGTTCAGGCTTTGCAGGTTATAATCAGGATGAACCATATGACTATGCTAATTGAGATCAACTGCTGAGAAGAGAATTTACTTTTATACGCTTTATGTTTATGTGCTTTAAGATATGATTTGGTTTTGTAATAAGGATGACTGTAATAGACTTTAAGTTATTGTTTTATTTCAAGGCGGTCTGTGCCTTAGTAAACCCCGTACCATAAGTTGTAATAAGTTAGAAAAAATTTTATGAGCCCAGGTTGCCCTACTCTGATTAATAGTTTTTATGTTGTTAGAAGTTTTTGGGACGGAATCGATCCTTCAAACTGTCGCGACCTACGGGTCCATAAAGGAAATTAAACGCTTTCCATATTTATGCTACGTCGGGGCGTGACAGGATTTGGTGGTATCAGAGCCATAGGTTTTCTAGATTGACCAGGCTCAGTTTTTCACGCCATAGATTAGTGACATAGGTTACCCTTAGTTCAGAAACTAAAATTCTAAGTTGGTTTTATCATAGAAATGATTACCCGTTTGTCTTGTCACATCGACAAGAATGATAGCAATTTCCATATACCTTCAGACATATCCATTTAGGATTAGCCGAGATAGCCATATTTTACGATGCCCCTACAGACATATAGTAGCCGAGTTTCTAAGGAGTTAAAGCATACCATAGCCCTCATTAATAGCTTAGGCACTGACCAACTTCCTGAGTCAAATCTCGGAACAGTCAGTATGGCCCACAACCCAGAGTCTAGAGGATAAGAATACGACCTCTTTGCTATTAGACAGCCCTAGTTCGAATACGAGTATTATATGTACTTAATATATATTTTATTGTATGCTTATGTGATAATACGAGTATGTGATATAGTGATAAATACTCCTTTGAAAATTTTCGTCATAGTACTGTTGCATGCATGTTTCTCATTCTACTACCCCTATCATGCATAGAATGGCTGGAAGACCAAGGAGGAACAGAAATCTGATTGAAGGAGCGCCCGAGGCTGCCGACCCCACGGGAATATTTGAAGCTTTTATTAGACGTCTCGAGAGGGTTAGTAATGCGAATGAAAACCAACGAGACCGCCAGACGGGAGATAAGCTGCTGGAAAGATTCCGTGCGCTCAGGCCCGAGCAATTTGCGGGTACCACGGATCCCTGGAAGGCGGAGCAATGGTTAAGACAGATGGACCGCATGTTCGAAGCTGTCCAATGCAACGAGATGGACAAAAGGAGATTGGCTACTTTTCAACTGACCGACGCCGCTGCAGATTGGTGGGACTCGGTCATAGCCACTATCGGAAACACCGCTGCTATGGGGATGACGTGGACGGCGTTCAAAGGGAGATTTCTGGAGAAGTACTTTCCGGCTACGGAGAGGCACAGAAGAGAGAAGGAATTTATGGATCTGACGCAAGGAACCAAGACGGTGCAAGAGTATACCACACAGTTTGAGAGGCTGTCACGGTTTGCCCCGCACATGGTTGATACTGAGGAGAAGAAGATCCGGAAGTATAATCAAGGGTTGGCACCGCAGATTCGTCGCTTGACTCTCGGCCACCTAGACAAATCATTTGAAGGACTAGTCGGCCTGGCTACCGACCTGGAAGAAGATGCTCGAGTATATCGCAAACAATTGGAATTCCGACCGCCTCAGAGGGGTAATTTTGGAAATAGACCACCAATGAACCATACCCAAGGGCAGAAGAGGAACTTTGATGGGAGCAAGAAGGCACAAGCTATTACCCATCCGACTCAACCCCGAGTAGGAGAAGGAAGTAGTGGTGTAAAGTGCTTCAACTGTGGCAACCCTGGACATGTGGCTCGGGACTGCAGGGCACCAAGGCGTGCTGCTCAGCCAGGAATAGTCTGCTTCAACTGTGGTGAACCAGGTCACATCAGCAGGTTCTGCACTGCTCCTAAGCAAGCAACTTATGGACAACAGGGTCAGACCCGCTTGAATGCTGTTATTCCTGATGCCGCTGGATATGATGGAGCTGTATATGAAGAAGGAGATCTTGGAGAAGTTCAACCTGATCAGCAAGCAGTGGAAGGTACATTGACTCTATTTAACTCCCATGTTAGAGTATTATTTGATACGGGTGCTGCTCTATCATTCATATCTGTTAATACAATTCGAAGATTGGGTATCTTACCTCATCGCTTAGAGACAGCTTTGAAGGCTACATCACCAATAGGAGCTGCGGTCAGTTTAGGACATGTATGCAAGGATTGTCCTCTACGGATTGGAGACCGAGAAATCCCTGCAAGGTTGATCGTCCTATCGATGAAGGAGTTCGACATAATCCTAGGAATGGATTGGCTGTCTCAGAATCAAGTGAAGTTGGATTGCGCGAGGAAGAGAATTACATTCTCCGACAATGAGAATCAACCCTTTGATTTTCAATGTAACCCTTCGGGAGATATGTTCCTCACAAGATGTTTAGCCAACATCGAAGTCGTCAGTACAGAGGTGACAGCATCATCTATACCTATAGTCAAGGACTTCGAAGAAGTATTTCAAGACATTTCTGGATTACCGCCCGAGAGAAGTATAGAGTTCTGTATTGAGCTTATACCGGGTACCCTACCAATTACCAAGGTTCCCTACAGAATGGCCCCCACAGAACTGCTAGAATTAAAGGGACAAGTACAAGAGCTCGAGAACCTAGGTTTTGTACGTCCAAGTACATCGCCTTGGGGAGCACCGGTGTTATTTGTGAAGAAGAAGGACGGGACGCTCAGGCTGTGTATCGACTACAGAGAATTGAATCGAGTGACAATCAAGAACAAGTATCCTTTGCCTCGGATCGACGATTTATTTGATCAACTACAAGGAGCTACGATATTTTCCAAGATAGACCTAAGGTCGGGGTATCATCAGTTGAGGGTACGGGAGGAAGACATACCTAAGACTGCTTTCAGAACCCGATATGGTCATTATGAATTTCTGGTGATGCCGTTTGGATTGACGAACGCCCCGGCAGTGTTTATGGATCTGATGAACAGAGTATTCAAGCCTTATTTAGATCAGTTTGTCATCGTCTTTATTGATGATATTTTGATCTATTCTAAGTCAAGAGAAGAACACGAGCAACATCTTCGGATTACGATGCAGACGCTTAAGGACCACCACTTGTATGCCAAGTTCAGTAAGTGTGAGTTCTGGTTGCAAGAAGTGAAATTTTTGGGACACAAGGTGTCATCTCAAGGAATTTCTGTGGATTCGTCCAAGACCGATGCTGTATCCAACTGGGTTAGGCCAAGCAACCCTACAGAAGTTCGGAGTTTTCTTGGACTCGCAGGCTATTACAGGAGATTTGTTGAGGGATTCTCCAAGATAGCTGCACCATTGACTGGGTTGACGAAGAAGAATTTGAAATTCGAATGGACAGAGAAGCATGAGCGAGCCTTTCTAGAGTTGAAAGAGAGACTCACTACCGCACCAGTACTAGCAATACCCAAGCCTGGTGAGAAGTTCACTATCTTTAGTGACGCATCATATCAAGGACTAGGGTGTGTACTTATGCAAGATGACAGAGTTATAGCCTATGGATCCAGGCAGCTGAAGCCGAATGAGTTGAACTATCCTATTCATGATTTGGAGTTGGCAGCAGTGGTTTTTGCACTCAAGATTTGGAGACATTATCTCTACGGTGAGAAGTTTGATTTGTTCTCCGATCACAAGAGTCTGAAGTATTTGTTCACACAGAAAGAGTTGAACATGAGGCAGCGCAGATGGATGGAGTTGATCAAAGATTACGACTTCACGTTGGAATACCACCCTGGTAAAGCTAATGTGGTCGCTGATGCTTTGAGTAGGCAGACTCGGGAGACGATCGCCTCCTTAATGGTTAGAGAGTGGCGAGCTTTGGAGACGTTGGTGGAGTTCGATGTACAGAGTGCTGAAAGAGGAGAAGGACAACTTTTTGGATGTCTTATCCTACAGCCTGTTCTTATCGACCGCGTTATTGAAGCTCAGAAAGAAGATGAGAAGTTTCAGACATGGTTTGTAAAAATGTCAGAAAAAGACCCGACCGAATGGAAGGTGGGGAGTGACGGAGGGTATCGATGCAGAGACAGATTATGTGTACCAGATTGTGGGAATTTGAGAAAAGATATTCTGGAAGAAGCACATAAATCAAGGTATACAGTTCACCCGGGAGGAACTAAGATGTATAAAGATTTGAAGAGAAATTTCTGGTGGGAAGGCATGAAGAAGGATGTGGCCGAGTTTGTATCCAAGTGTTTGACGTGTCAGCAAGTCAAGGCCGAACATCAGAGATCGTCAGGATTGTTGCAACCGCTACCTATTCCTGGTTGGAAGTGGGAGCACATTACGATGGATTTTGTAGTAGGATTGCCCCGGTCGCAACAGAATCATGACGCTATTTGGGTAATTGTGGATCGATTGACGAAGTCAGCTCATTTTATTGCTTACAGTATGACATACCCGGTGGAAAAGATGAGCCGGATGTACATACAACAAGTTGTGCGACTTCACGGTGCACCTGTATCGATTGTGTCAGACCGTGACGCACGTTTTACTTCTGGATTTTGGGAAAGTCTGCAAGAAGCTATGGGAACTTCACTCAAGATGAGTACTGCTTTTCACCCTCAGACGGATGGGCAAACTGAGCGTGTTAATCAGATCATGGAGGATATGCTTAGGGCTTGTGTGATCGATTTTGAAGAATCTTGGGAGACACACTTGCCTTTGGTTGAATTTGCCTATAACAATAGTTATCACGCGAGTATCGGTATGGCTCCGTTCGAGGCACTGTACGGACGACCGTGTCGTTCTCCATTGTGTTGGGCAGAAGTTGGTGATACAGAGTTGTTGGGACCGGATTTGGTTAGAGAAACCAACGAGAAGATTTCCTCGGTCAAGGAAAGGATGAGAACCGCTCAGAGCAGGTATAAGAGTTATGCTGATCGGCGCCGGAAAGATCTGGAGTTTAGTGTTGGAGATCACGTACTTCTTAAGGTTTCACCAACACGAGGAGTAGTACGCTTTGGTCTCAAGAGAGGGAAGTTAGCTCCGCGTTTTATTGGACCGTTTGAGATTTTGGAACGTATCGGGAAAGTGGCCTATCAGCTGGCGCTACCACCGAAGATGTCTGGGGTTCACAACGTGTTTCACGTGAGTATGTTGAGGAAATACATACGAGATCCCTCGCACGTGGTTAGTTATGACGACATTGAGACGAGTCATAACGTTTCTTACAAGGAGAGACCTGTGAAGATTTTGGATCAGAGTATCAAGAAGCTGAGGAATAAGGATATCCCGTTGGTGAAGGTTCAGTGGAATCACCATGACGAGAATGAAGCCTCGTGGGAAGTTGAAGCTGATATGAGGAAGAAGTACCCGGAGTTGTTTCATGACTAGTTAGTCTTGATTTCGGGGACGAAATCCTGTTTAAGGGGAGAAGGGTGTAATAACCTGCATTTTTCTTGCATTGTCATATTTAAAATTATATATATTTTGTCTGCTTTTATCCTTATGTGAAAAATTTATTTCTTGACTAATCTCATTATTGAAATTACTTTTGGGGTCAAAATGCAATTTTCATAAAAACTGGCAATACCTGTGTTAAATTTCAAATCTGTATTTCAAAACGGTGGAATTATTTCTTTTAAAACTCAAACTGTATTTTTATAAAATCAGAAAACTATTTCTAACATTAAAATGAATTTTCTGTATTTTTGTGATAAACACCGTGTCACGAAAATACTAGTTTAGGTTTAAAACTGTCCGCGCAGTGTTAAACTTCCACAGAATTTTGGGAGTAACTGATTGGACAAATTTCTTTATACCCAATTATTATTGCTAAAGTTTTCCCTTAGGCCTTGTTTGGCAAATGCTTGTAGTATGTGTGTTGTCCTAATGCCATAAGCTTGATTCCCAAACACACCTTGACCCACACCAACTCCACCTACCCTTTCAATTATCAATGGAGCATTATGAATTGCAAGTGTATATTTACACATCATTGCTGCACTTTCTTTGTAATTAGTGGAGATTAATGGAGAATGAGTGGGATGTTAGGCAAATGTTTTCTAAGTGGGAGTTTGAGTATTTATACACCCAACCACACTACACATTCTACACTCCTAACATAGAGAGCTTGAGAGAGTCACATAGAGAGATAATAATTTCAGAATTTGAAGAGCTCAATCCTCCATAGCCAAGCTTGAAATTGGAGATTCTTAATTCTTGTATTTCTTTCTCAACAACTTCTTCAATCTACATCACGGTGAGTATTACTAACTCACTCAAAATGTAACTCATTCCTTATTTACTGATTTAGGTAATTAATTTTAACAGTAGCAGAATTTTGTTTTCAGATTTTTGTTAGGAAAACGAATGAAATTTAAGGTTCTGCCCGCGTTGTCCCAAGCAAAACTCGATTCTGCACACTTTTTGTCTAATGCAATTTTCTCAGATTTTGCACCGTTTGGGCAGAAAATGAGGATTACAGTAGCAGAAAAAGTATATTAGAAATTCAATCTAATATTTTCTCTTTTAATTTTAACAGTAGCAGAATTTTGTTTCCAGATTTTTGTTAGGAAAACGAATGAAATTTAAGGTTCTGCCCGCGTTGTCCCAAGCAAAACTCGATTCTGCACACTTTTCGTCTAATGCAATTTTCTCAGATTCTGCACCGTTTGGACAGAAAACGAGGATTACAGTAGCAGTTTTTAGAATGCTATTAGTTATGTTTAAAATGATTAAGGCAATGAATTACGAATTTTCAATCCCCGTACGCGTATTATTTCTTTAATTCTGTGAATTCCTTTATGTTTAAAGTTTGATGACATTCATGTGGAGTCAGTTGTACATGCATGGTGAGTGTTGGTAGTGTGTAAAAGAGTAATGGTAGGGTGGAAAAGAGTATTGTTAGTGTGGAAAGTGTATGAGTTTGAGTTGTGATTGTGGTTGTGAGTTGTGATTGTGGTTGTGGTTGTGGTTGTGGTTGTGATTGTGGTTGTAGTTGAAAAAGAGGATGAGGGTGTCTTTGAAATGCGAAGGTGGCAAAAATGGACACTCCCTGACGCCCATGGAAGCGTTAAAGTGTGTGAAGCCGAACTTGGACACTCACTGGCACCCATGGAAGTGCTAAAGTGTGGCCTATGGACACTCCCTGATAACTCGAGTCTGGATACCTGTGTGGGGGTTGCCCCGGTATTTGCATGGCGGTTAGGGTCTTCAAAGTGTGAGGCATTGGACACTCCCTGGTACCCCGGACCAAAGTGTGAGGCAAACTGGACACTCCCTGGCGCCCCGTTGCTAAAGTGTGGCTATCTTAGTATTTCAAAGATACCAGGAGTAGGATAGAGGGTTGTTGGGTGTTGTCGAGAGAAAAGAGTCGGATAGATGAGATGGTGCATTGTTCTCATACACGGTCACATATGTGTGAAATTATCTTTTAAATAATGTTGTGGTTGTTTTCTAAAACGAGCTTTTTTATCATAAATATAAACTTGTGGTATTTAAATGGAAATGGGAAAAAGGTAAATGAGTATGTTTTACATTCAGAGTTATGTTTTTAATACTCACCAGCTTCTTGAAGCTGACGGCGTTGATGCGTCCTGGACATTCGTGTTCAGGCTTTGCAGGTTATAATCAGGATGAACCATATGACTATGCTAATTGAGATCAACTGCTGAGAAGAGAATTTACTTTTATACGCTTTATGTTTATGTGCTTTAAGATATGATTTGGTTTTGTAATAAGGATGACTGTAATAGACTTTAAGTTATTGTTTTATTTCAAGGCGGTCTGTGCCTTAGTAAACCCCGTACCATAAGTTGTAATAAGTTAGAAAAAATTTTATGAGCCCAGGTTGCCCTACTCTGATTAATAGTTTTTATGTTGTTAGAAGTTTTTGGGACGGAATCGATCCTTCAAACTGTCGCGACCTACGGGTCCATAAAGGAAATTAAACGCTTTCCATATTTATGCTACGTCGGGGCGTGACATAAGGTAAGTAAAATTTTTTTTTTCCGAGTAACGGAGTAAGTAAATATTTTTTTCCGAATAATAAAGTAAGTAAATCTTTTTTTCCGACCAATAAAGTAAGAACAATCTTATACTCCTAAAATGTTTGTAAGAAAATGCATTAAAAAAATACACAATGGTGTATCTTATTTATTTTCAATTCACTAATCTTTTTTTTTTTTGTACTAATAAAGTAAGAACACTATTATTCCTACAAATGTTTGTAGATGCATTGAAAAAATATTGTTCCCTTATTGTTTCATGATTGAGAAATTGTGTACCCTTTCTGTGCCCTAGTTGTATGATTTAGAAATATTGTACCCTAATTGTACCATAATTAAGAAATTATGTACCCTTATTATTCCATGATTAAAAAATTTTGTTTCTTTTTGTATTCGTATTATTTTCACTACACTAACAAATTATGTACCCTTTTTTCCGACCAATAAAGTAAGAACACTCTTGTGTCCCTACAAATATTTGTAAGAAAATACATTTAAAATGTATTTCAATGGTGTATCTTATTTATTTTCACTTCACTAATCTTTTTTTTTTTTGTTGTACTAATAAAGTAAGAACACTCTTATTCACTAATATTAATATTTTTCACAAATAAAGTAAGAAACACTCATATTTATTTTCACTTCACTAATATTTATTTTTATCACAAATAAAGTGAGAAACACTCATATTTCTACATATCTTAAAATAAAAATGAATTAGCATAACAAATTCGTCATCAAATAGAAATGTCTACCTCTTTTTTTTTTTTTACAAAAACTACTGTCTTCTCTCTTGTGCTCGAAAATAAACCTTCACCTCTTTTTTTTTTTAACAACAAACTATTGTCTGCTCTCTTGTGCTCCACAATAAACCTTCACCTCTTTTTTTTTTTTTGACAACAAACTATTATCTTCTCTCTTGTGCTCCAAAATAAATCTTCTTTCTCCAAGAAATGGCTACACTTGGATTGGTTTGGAAAGTGACGTTTTCAAAATAATACACCACCTCTTTCATCCTAGGATTTGTGTGGTTGGTGTGTTATAAATCCTAGGATTTGTGTGGTTGGTGTGTTGTTATTTAATGAACAACCTTAAATTCTACATAGGAACACTGGTATGGTACCATATTGGTTACCTTAGGTACAATTCTATTGTGGTGTATCCAAAAATTGGCATCAGTAATAGCTTTTCCTTATATAGGAAGAAGTGTTATAAATACAGGAACAACATTTGCAACACAAGGGGTGAACATGACCAGCTGCGCACCAGTTAATAGTGCATTAACTACGCATTTAATGCGCCTTGTTGTCATTGTCCTTAGCTATCCAGAAGTCAACTGCTTTATGGATTAATCCTAGCCATTGAATGGGCCTCACTATACATCTCCTAGCCGTTGGATGGACCACACCATACATCCCATACCACCCTAAACCACCTATTCGTATCACAGCCTCCTCCATAGCACTGTTACTTTTTTATGTGCATTATGATGAAATTTGAAATAAAAAATTAGTTTTTTTTAATCTTGAAATTTAGCTTGTTGCATTTAAATTTGAGACTTTTGTCTTGAACAATTGTTACCGAATTGTGTGTAGTATTTTCAGACGCTAGATCGACAACGTATGTATTCGATATTTATGTGATGTTAAAAATTTAAAATTGCAAGAAATTTTTTTTTTTTCTAATCTATAAACAGCCTCTTTACTTTCAGGGTTAAGGCTGCATACATCTCACCCTCCCAGACCCCGCAATGACTGGAGTCTCGTGCACTGGGCTGCCTTTTTTTTAATCTTGAAATTTAGTTTGTTATATTTAAAATTTGAGAGTTTTGCCTTGAACAATTGTTACTGAATTGTGTGTAGTATTCTCAGACACTAGATCAACATAGTGTGTATTGGATATAATGTTATAAATTTATCGTGTGTATTGGTCCGTGTTGTACTGTGTCGATATATCGATTGGACCTATTTTGTTTTACTTATAATTTCAGAATTTTCTATTATTTTTTCAAACTTTTTTGAATCTTAAATCTAGTAAAACATTATGTATCACCCGATACCGGGCCGCGACGCCGAAACCGAGTCGTCTCAAAGGGAGTCACGACCTCGACCTCGACTGTGAACAATGATATATTGACACACTATAACATGGACATATATTTCTTTGTACATGCATTCTCACTCAATAGTAGATTCATAATTTTGACTAAAGTTGTTAGTGTCTCAATGATACTTCTTATCAAGATAGTAGTTGGATTCTATGAATTTAGGATCCACTAGAGAGACCTAATGCATGTTGCATGCTATCAAGGGGTTTTACAAATAAGATGCACCAATGTTTTGTGAGTAGCCATTGTGCGTTAGACAGTGAGTGCCAATGAAGAGGAAAATAAAAAGAAATGGGTTTTTTTCAATTTTCACAGAAGTCTTTAGTTATGTTGTTATAACAAGATGAAGGTGTCTTGAATTTTGCACATTTCGATGGCCTACAATTTTTACCCATTGACATAAGACATTTGCGTTGTTTCATATGAGTATCATGAATATAACTGAGATATTTATATTGAATTGACACATCTTCGCTCCAAGTTGTTCAAATAGTCAAACTGTGTAATTTGTAGGCAATGGTGTGTGCTTGTGTGCAGGAATTCTGAATATGATAATTTCCATATGATGATGACACTGTTAATGTTAGCACTAAGTGCAATAGTACTTCAGCTTCTGGCACTCTCCTTGATTTGTAATTGCCTTGTAACCAATATTTTAGAGTACTGAGCGCCTTCTCCCTCTTTTCTTTCGCTCTTTTTTTTGTTTTGGTCTCTCACATTTTTTGTTCAGACCACCACTATCACACACATGAAAAATCAAGCACTAGATAGGTGTGTAAACCACTAAATAGCCAAAGATAACGAACCTTGGAAGGTTTATTTGGAAAAGCTATATTGGCAAGTGTTCTTTGGCACAGATTCAGGCACATTTAACCATTAAAGTACTTAACAATTAAATCCATGATCCATGGATGATTGAACCAAATATGATGCTAAGACATTCAATCCTTGAACTCACAAAGTTGCTCCTTAGTGCTGCAAATTACTCACTAACTGTAGGTATAAAGTTATAAACATTAGGTAGTGTGTGATGCCATATATGCTAATACTACAGAATTCCAAGCTTGTGAAAGATCCAAAGTGGAGGTCCTTCACTCTATTGTTGATAGAGTTTGTGTAAAGATTTTTGATGGTTTGGAAAGAGTCCCTTTTATCAAAAGCTTGCAAGTAAGCCCCATTTATCCATGCAACGTCTGTATTCAAATTTCCTTTATCCATTTACAAAATAATTAATGCAAGAATTTGTAGATTCAGGTGGAGCTATGGTAGGAAAATTAACAAGATTCACTGGGGGAAAAAAAAGTTATTGCGATGATCAAGAAATATGCCGGAGGTTTAGTTTTCAGGGTATTGAACAAATGAACTTTACAATGTTTACAACACAAGTTTAGAGGCTAGTTAACAATCGGTCAACTTTGTGGGCTTAGATCATTAAGAGTTTTTATTTGAAAAGGCATGTGCTATGGCAAATTGGAATGGGAGAAATATCAGCAGATATATTCCAATTTTATGTGTTCAGTTTATCTGGTATCTATTAGAACAAATCTTGCTCCTTAGAAAATACAAAGGTTGCATTGTATATACATTAGCCGAAGTGTCATGTTTTGCATTGAATAGCCAAACATACACTCGTCTAAAAACCCGAGTTGTGACGCATTTCATAATTTGGTCCTTGTTTGTCCATAATAATAAGAATTGTCTTGTTGATTCTCTGGTTTTGTCCCCAATGCAGGATAACTTCACTGCAACAATTACATACTATCACAAGGTAGGTTATTCCGATCATTCACCAGTACCACGCAACAGGCATTACATGCTGATAATGACTACCCATTTTGCCAACTACCGAGAAATTGGTTTTCATATTATTTTACTGTTTTAATTTCTTATTTTTCCAATTATGTAGAGTACATGAAACATTGTCTTGTATTTCTGTCAATTCTCTAGCTTTTGTCACAATTTCTAAATTTCGGGCTGTCTTTTTCTTGTCTTCGCATCAGGCTTTATGGCTGAAAGCAAATGATCAGTTCTGCATGGAAATGTTAACTTTGGCTCTTGTAAATGAATGCCGCGGTGGCATAGACCCTAAAATCGACTCTCGTCGAAAGGAGGTATTTATTTTGGGAATATCCTAGCAGCATAATTATTGCTCTTCTTGTATTTGTGTATTAGTGTATTTTGTTAGGTCTGGAATAGTTAAAATCTGTAGGCTGTTAAGTTATTTAAAAATATGCATCAAAGCTGAAGGCAATTGGGCAGGAACAAGTAGTGTGTGTCCGTATCTTGCGGATATTCATTGAGGCATTGGGCCAGTATATTATGAAACTGAAGTGAACCTTACTCAGCAGCCAAAATGTTCTAATGATCATTGCCAATCGATAAATTTCATTTACACTTTCAACCCATGTGGTTTGGCCGATTTGCACTTACCCCATGTGCTTTAAGTTTTGTCACTAATACTCTCTGTGTTTCAGATTAAAGTGCAATCGTTAAAATTTGTTAACGGAGCAAGCTGAAATGACCAAATTACCCCCAGTCTTCATAACAATGTTAAGAGCAAAATTTGTTTACTTCAATTCATTTAGGGAGAAGCATATGATTTTGATTTGGATGAGAAAGAATATTTGACTTTTTTTTAGGATATACTTGGTTTAGGTCATGTGCTTGACCCAAAGAAAATGATTTATGACTTATTTTCTTTTTAATATGACTTTTAGGGGCAAAAAAAGAGTTTTACCCTTCAAATCAAGACTCCCAAGTGTAAAACCATTAATTTGGATAGAAAAAGTAACGGTTGCACTTTAGTCTGAACCACATGGGGTATTAGTACCAAAATTTAAAACACAGAAGCTAAGTGCAGATCGGCTAAACCACAGGGAGTGTAATTGTATTTAGCCCTTAAATTAAATAAATGAGAATTTTTTTACAGCTTATTTATTCTCTTTTAAGTTGAACAAATAGGATGATCATCCTACTTTAGTGGCCATAGGCCCATTCCCCTACACAAGTGGGTGTGCTCAATTCCCCCTCCCCCAATGTATCAAAAAAAAAAAAAAAAAGTTTAACAAAATATGTAACGTTATTTACCTTTACAAAAATGCTTCACCCACACCAAATTTCACACCTAACACATCCTCGTATTTGATTCCTGTGGCTTTCGTGTAGGATCTATGTAAAATCCACATGAAATCCATTGAAATCAAGGATCAAGATTGTTGGGTGTGAAATTTGGTGTGAACCAAAGTGTGCAGTTGGTCTGTCTTTAATCCAATGTTTCAGAAGGGGTTACTGTATGTACGTAGTCTTTCTCACGCGTATTAGATTAGTGTCATGACAACGAACCTCTGGGTTTTTTTTAAGTCAAGTTGCTATGTTACCATAACAAAAAGCAAGAGAGAGAACAATTTTATTGAATAAATACAAATGGAAGTTCCAAGATATATATATATATATATATATTAAAACAGCTATTAAAACAACCACCAAACTAACTTGTTGAGTCACACTTACTTGTTAGAGTAATGTTAGACTCACACAAAAATTTCACACAAAAATTCACTTAAAACAATTTTGACTCTTGATTCTGGTGCATACCATGTGGGACTCAAATATTCTCCACATGGGGCATACTAGAATCAAGAGCCACGATTATTTTGTGTAAAACTTTGTATAAATTGTATGGTCTAGCATTGTTGATTTAACAAACGTGCTGAGTCAGTATCTATTAGACTAACTTAGGCTTAGTTTGGCCCCCACGTGGCTTTTTAAAAGGAGCTTATGAAATTTACTACTAAGTTGTTTGATAATTTTATACAAGTGACACACTACTCTTCAAAAAGATATCATGAAACCAAAAAGCCACCTTGAGCTTTTAAAAGCTCCATTTTAGAGCTTTTAAAAGCTCCCCCAAAAAAGCCCTAAGTTCAATTTTTGCAAAGCTCATAAACTAGTTACCAAATGAATTAACATGAAATTGTGCTTTAAAAAAGGAGAAGCACCATAAGGGAGGCCAAACTAAGCCTAATACTAAGAAAAGTGGACTTGACTTTGACAATCACGGCCATTATTTCTTGATGAGATAATATCATAATAGTAGTATCATTCAGTGCTTGAAGCAAGCTGAAAGGCATCAAACTCTGTTCTTCACTCTTCCTGCAATCATGGACGTGGTGTCATCTTTTGTGGGTGGTGCATCGGAAGATCTCCTGAAAATCTCTAGCTAGCCGTGTCATGAATGCCCTGAAATTCCAATCAAACCACAACAGTCTCAAAACAGAATTGGAAAATCTGACAACTCAGAGAGACAGTGTGAAAGCTCAGCTTGAGCAAGCCGAGAATGATGATGGCGGCCGTTATCAGTGTAGATATGAGGTAACAGTGTGGCTCAAAGCGGTTGAAGATCTCGAGAAAGAAGTGAATTCTACACTAGAAAGGATTGAAGCGGCCAATACCAGAAATCGTTTCGAATACTGCTATCTTGGGGTCACAATGGGTATGGAAGTGGCCAACAACCTCACAAAAGTCAAACAACTCATTGGAGATCATGGAAATTTTCCTTCTGGTGGCCTATTGGTTGAAACTAATCAGCCGAGAAGGGTCGAACTCATACCCGGGCCATCTATATCAGAAGATCAATCAACAGCAGCATCAAAATCTTTATCCAAAGTTTTAACCCACTTGAATGATAAAGATGTGACAAGGATCGGTGTTTGGGGCATGGGAGGTGTTGGCAAGACTACTCTTGCCCAGAATTTGAATAACATGTGCAAAGACTACTCTTCATCAAGAACTCCACGTTTTAGCATTGTCATATGGGCTACAGTGTCCAGAGACTTTGATCTAAAGCGGGTCCAAAGACAAATTGCCGAAAGATTAGGATTGTCCTTGTCCAATACCATGGGAGAAAGAAACGCTACCCTGCTCTTTAACAAGTTTCTGGAGATAGTAAGTTTTCTTCTGATATTGGACGATGTTTGGGATCCTATAGATTTGGACGATTTGGGCATTCCTCAACCGGAACAACATAAGTCGTATAAAGTAATATTGACATCCCGATCTTTGGATGTGTGTAGGCAAATGGAGACAGATGTGGATGTTAAAGTGGAAATTTTAAGCAAGGACGAATCTTGGAAACTGTTCACTAGCAAAGCTGGTAACTTGGCCACTCTACCTCATATCGAACCTCTAGCAAAGCAAATTGCGGGTTGCCATTGGCAATTATCGTTGTCGGAGCATCTATGAGAGGAAAGAAAAAGATTGAGCTGTGGAAAGATGCTTTGAACGCATTGCGAACATCAATACCTTACAACACTGGGATCGAGGACAGGGTCTACAGGCCTCTAAAATGGAGTTATGACTTATTACAAGGTATGGAAAATATTTATAGAAATATAAAATCTTGTTTTCTATATTGTTGTTTGTATCCAGAGGACTTCGAGATTCCAGTCAAGGAGCTTGTGCATTGTTGGTTGGCGGAAGGTTTCATAGATGAACTAGAAAACTATGAGGCCTCATATAATAGGGGAATTGCTTTGGTTGAATATCTCACGGACTGTTGCTTGCTTCAAGGTGGTTTGTACGTATGTCCGATCAAAGAGAATACTGTGAAAATGCATGATGTGGTTCGTGATGTTGCTATACGGATAGCGTGTTCCCTGGAGGCTGAACATGGGTTTCTTGTTCAATCTGGAATTGGGTTAACCCATATTCCGTTAGATAAGTTGTCAGAGTCTCTCAAGCGAGTTTCTTTTATGCTTAATGAAATCATGAGCATACCTGATTGTGCAAGACAATACCCACATGTATCAACTTTGCTTCTACAACATAATAAATTGCTTGCGAATGTTGCGGAAGGATTCTTACTAGGCTTTCCATCGCTCAAAGTTTTGAATCTGAGTCACATGCTTATCCAAACGCTGCCTCGTACCCTTCTGAAATGCCGTCAGCTTCAGGCTCTTTTTCTTCCTTTCTGTTCTAAACTCGAGGAAATCCCTTCCCTCAGAGGACTTACTAATCTGAGAATAGTTTATTTAAATTACACTGCGATCAAGGAATTGCCCGAAGGGATGGAAACTTTATTCCATCTGAGGCAATTACTTCTAAACGGGACTAGAAGTTTGAACAAGATTCGAGCGGGAATTATATCACAGTTGTATCATTTAGAGGTTCTAGACATGACAGGCAGTGCCTACAAGTGGGCTTCGAGAGTAGGCGAAGGAGAAGGAGAAGCAACATTTGAGGAACTGGGATGCCTCACACATTTAAGTGTTCTCAGTATTAACTTGGACCTCTCATGTCTTTCCATAGATCCTCCTAGTTGCTTATTAACATTAAAGAAGTTCCAATTCTTTATTGGCAAATTTGTTCAACAATTTTACATAAAAACTAAATTCGTTGAAAAGAGGGCGATGGTCAGTTTGAATAACTTCAGTAAAGCATGGTCATTGGGTCCTTTAAATTGTGTCACTTCTATGACTTTGACCAATTGCTCGAGTTTTGAAAGAAAGCCCGAAAATTTTTGTTTCACTAATTTGAAATCACTATTTATTTCAGATGCTACTCTCTTTAAACACGAGAACAAAGGAAATCATGCTGATGCCAGTTATGATCTACTACCAAATCTCGAGGAGCTTCTCCTCGATCGTTTGAGTGGCATAAACAGCATTTCGCAGCTTGCTGGCCGTTTTGGACTCAGGCTTTCGAAACTAAGAGTAATTCAAGTGTTACGTTGTTACGACATGAACTATGTTCTCTCTGTTGGGGGTTCAGATTTGTCTTTAGAGAGCCTAGAAGAAGTTTATGTATCCTCTTGTTATCATGTGGTGGAGGTCTTTAGATGTGAGAGTTCAAGCCAGACTTCAGCACTTGTAGATACCTCTGCCCTTTACTTGAAGATAGTGACATTGAATGGCCTTCAACGATTGGAGACCCTATCGCAACCACATGTTTCGTGGCATCAATTAGAGCGGCTTAAAGTGATCGATTGTAAACGATTCAAGAAGCTACCCTTCACTGCCCAAATTACAAACACTCTCAAGGAAATAAGAGGAGAATCAGAGTGGTCGGACCAATTGGAGTGGGATGACGAAGACACGAAATCAAAATTGCAGCAATATTTCACTCATGACGATTACGACTTGCAGGACTTAATCTAGGCCGATACGGTTTGAGATGTTGGCGTATCACTTCCTGTATCGGTCGATTCGGGCCAATACAATAGAGAAGTTTTATTGATATACATCCAATGAGGTAGTGTCGCACAAGATTGTTGAGGTTATTTAAATTTTTTGTGGTGGGTTCTATTGCTCATGTGGTGTGCTTTTATTAGGTACGGGGTACCAAGAGGTATGCCACGTGATACCTTAGGGGTATCCAAAAATTTCTCCAATACATGTCCATAGATTTGAGTGGTATATTTTTTTTAAGATATGAAATAATTGTCAGTATATATAGCACTGTTACTTTTTTTATATATAATTTTTTTTATGCACTATGCTGAAATTTGAAATGTAAAATAATTTTTTTTTTAATCTTGAAATTTAATTAGTTTGTTATATTTAAAATTTGAGACTTTTGTCTTGAACAATTGTTACCGAATTGTGTGTAGCATTCTCAGACACTAGATCGACAATGTGTATTGGATATGATGTTATAAATTTATACTCCCTCCGTCCCATTTTATGTGTCCCTCTTAGGGAATCTAACTATTTAAAGAGACAAAAACAATCTGCACCTACTTTCCACAATCCCCCCATAATCGTTACACATTTTTTTTTTTTTGGTATTAATTGCTTAAATGGGTAGTTTGGAAAACTAAGTAAAATTTGCATACTAATTTAGAAAAGTGGACAATAATTTTGGGATGACCCAAAAAAGAAAGAGAGACACATACAATAGGATGAAGAAAGTAATTGGTAGGTTGTATATTATGGTTATCTATTGGACCTTTTTTGTTATGCTTATAATTTTAGAATTTTCTATTATTTTTCGAATTGGTTTGAATCTTTAATCTAGTAAAACGTTACGTATCACTCGATACCGGGCTGCGATGCCGCAACCGAGTCGTCTCGGAGGGGTGCACGACCTCGGCTGTGAACAATGATATATCGACACACGACAACATGGGCATACATTTTTGGGTTAATTATACAGACCTCCCCTGAGGTTTGGCAAAATTACATGGACCTCTCCTCTATATTGCAAAATTACACAGACCTCCTCTCTAGCATTAATTTATTTATTTTAACTCTTACTTTGTTTATTATTTTACTAATTACGCACACCTCTCTCTTTCCTCTCTTGCTCTCTGTGTGTGTATGCATATATATAGATACATATATAGATATACAAGTACATACATAATACTAGCATTTGCTCGTGCTGTGCATGGGTAGCATTCAAGTTTTTTTTTTTTTTTTGAAAATTTATATGTATTTAACCACGAAGTGTGTAAAAAAATTGAAATAAAAAAATTTTAAAATATGAAAAAGTAAGATATATGGTGGGAGAGAGGCGGTTACAGTGAGTGTGAGAGAAGTTATTGCATAACTAGTAATTGCCCGTGCCCGGGGGCCACGGGTGAAAAAAAAAAAATCAAAGGAAGCTTTTGGGCTGGGGTGGGAAAAAAAAAAACACAAAACCAAAGCACATTTAAAATTGTAATAAAAAGAAACACAACTCGCTCTGTGCAGGATTTTCTTTTGCAACTAAAAGAAAGGAGTACATATCATTAAGGGGAACGGAAAAAATCAGTCCATGGCTATAGATCACATCTAAACTATATATTCTTCTCATGAATACACCCTTTTAAGAAAGCTAGATAACATCACTTGCACTAAAAAAAAAAAAAAAAAAAACACCATTAATTTCATTCATACCCACCATGCCAATAAATTAAAAAAGGATATTAAAAAAAAACAGATTCACTCTTAGAATAGAGAAAAGAAAGAAAAAATCGTCAATTTCATGATTTGATTAGAACTTGCAATATGGAGGAGAACAGAGGAACTTACTCCAGAGTTAGCCCTCCACTCAATTCTTCTAATTGAATAACTTGCCAATAAAAAAATTAAGCAAAGTCAAACTATGAGTCTTTGAGCCGCAATAAGGCCAAGACATGAACCGAAAAATACAAAATTTAAGAAAAAATGAATGTTGTAGGTACTCCCATGTGAACATAACAAAACCCTTCAATCCTCAATTTGGATATGGCGGTTGTGGATTCACTTTACACCCCTACTTATTTTTTCTCTATCACTACAACTTCTATCTTCCTCCCATGCGCATGAGCATGACCACGTGAACAAAGAATCTTTGTTCACACCAACAAAAAAAAAAAATTTGAATCTGCTAAGTCATGTCAAACTGCAAGACATGCCAAAGAGTTACCAACTCCCGAGACAGAATGAAATACAGCTCCGGTTAGTTGAAGGGGAAGTCATCTCCAACGCACATGCCACCCATCAGATAATTACTACAAATGAAATAAAGCAGTGCAAGAATTAGAAATTGAAACCTAAAAACAGAACTACCCACACAAAGTCCAAAAAACTAACCAGCTCCATGTGTTTTTGAATCTTTTTTAAGTGAATGCTCCTTCACTTCCTTGTTAAAATTCAAAAATAATAATAATAAATAAATAAATCTCTAGCACTGAGGGCTTGAGTGGGGAAGCAAAACAAATGCAGTATTCAAATCTTCACTAATCTAGGAAAAAACTAAAACCAAGTAACATAAGGCTTGCACCAACTCCCATAACCAAATGATACTCCCTAATTTCATAAGAATAATGCTATGTACCCAAATGTAGTATTTCTTAAGCGAATGCTCGTTCACTTGTTAAAATTCAAAAAGAGAGACAATAATAATAAATAAATCTCTAGAACTTAGGGCTTGAGTGGGGAAGCAAAACAAATGTAGTATTCAAATCTTCACTAATCTAGGAAAAAACTAAAACCATGTAACATAGGTCAGCTTGCACCAACTTCCATAATCAAATGATACTCCCTCATTTCATAAGAATAATGCTATGTACCCAAATGTACCATATGCAATGGAACTGCCACAACATATGGCATTGCATATGCTACAACTGTTGCACCATTTAAGAACAAAATTTTGGATCAAAATTGGGAAGCATAGAATTACTAATTTCATAATCAAATAATACTCCCTAGCATATCATTACTCCCTAGCATAGCATTACTCAAATTTGTGAAGCATAGCATTACCATCAGCATTGGGAACAAAAAAAAAATAGCATTAGCATTACAAAAATTAAAAAAAAAAATATTGGGAATCAAATTTGGAAGCATAGCATTACAAAAATTTGGAAACCATAGCAATATTCTAAGCATTTGGTACTAAATTGGGAACAAAAAATTGGCCGTATTTGTAGGGTATTATATAGATTCCATTAGAGTATGGTTCATTCAAGAGCAACCAAAAAAGTGAAAAACCAAGGCCCCAATTCTAAAAACAGAGAGTAGTCCTTCATACAAAATCATAAACCAATTCATGCTATTTCCCTTATAACATCAGAATATCCAAACTCTTCCACCCATCGGATCATGTATGTCCGAAATTCTAGCCAAGTGTTCATAAATTTTTTGGTAATTCCATTAATATTTTCTCAGGAAAAATCAAATTAGGCTTGCAATCAGAGTAAACAAAGGTTTGATACATGTTCTAAGGGCTAACAGTACTCAAGCTAACAGTCTGTGGTAAGTAAAAGCCTATTCACATTTCAATATCACTATTTTACTTTCTTTTCCTTGGTTTTCTTAGCAACCAAATGGAGAAAAGGCGTTTCAAGTTTTCAACCAATTTCAGAGCATGTTTCACAAACAAAAAATCACAGATTCACAAAAATGATCATAGAAATTACCTTCCATTTCTTGTATGCTATTCTTGATTTCTTGAGCAAGATGCATGTGAAGCTAAGGAAGTAAAATGATTTCCTTAGGATGAAAAAAAAAAACCATGAGCCCAAAACAAAACAAAATAAGAAAAAAAATGTAACCACCTAATTACAAACCCAATCAAAACCACTAATGACAATAATAATAAGGGCTTTTTTGGGAGGATTAGGGGATGTTTAGGTGTGGAGAGAGCGAGAGAGAGAGAGAGAGAGAGAGAGAGAGAGAGATCGGAAGATTAGAGGATTAGGGGATGATTAGGCGACTGTTGGATGCTCTGAGTGTGTTTGTGTGTGTATGTGTGAGGATAGAGCGAGACAGATCGGAAGATTAGAGATATATATATATATATATTATCGGCGGCGAGAGGTGACTATGTCGGTGAACAGAGGATGAGGCAGCGACGGTGAGGCAAGGTGTTGGAGGCACCGGCAGAGAGTGAGGGAGTTTAAGTGGCTGAGAGAGAGGGGCTGGCTGAGGATATGGTGGTGATGGAGGTGAGGTGGGTCGGATCTGAAAAGTAGGTGGTGCTCACAAAGGGGAGGAGATAGAGAGAAGAGTGGAGGGAGACTGATGGAGAGATGGGTTCCAAATTCAAAATCTGGGGATTAGGTGCGTGGATTGATGAGGGAGAAAAATTAGAAAATCAAGGCAAGTGCTAGTTACAGGAGAAAGATGGGGGATCGAACGGCTGAAAGTGTCCACATTAGTGGACGGCTCATATTCGTTTTGAGCCAAAAAGACTGACCTGCGATATTATATAGATTATAGGAGCCTAGGATGTATTTTTTATTTTTTGTTTTACTTTTTGGAATATTATTTTATTTTAATACATATCTATTATATATATATATATAAAGTCTAAAGCAAACGAAGCCTCTGCATTGAGCCACCTCATCTGTAAAGAAATCCTATGTGGCATCTCCCTGTTATTTCCCTCAACTTTGTATAAGTCTAAAGCAAATGAAGCCTCTACATTGAGCCACCTCATCTGCAAGGAAATCCTATGTGGCAGCTCCCTGTTATTTCCCTCAACTTTGCTTTGTGATTCACTGCAACTCAACTCTTCCACTTCTTAATTTATTGACTATGCGGTTCCTCAATTCAGCCGTCCTCTCCACTCCCTCATTGATTTATTCACTATGCATTTCCTCCCTCCAGCCGTCCTCTCCAATCCCTTATTCATTGAAGGATTCATTCAATTATGATGGCCATTCACTCCCAATTCACCTCCCTGTTTCATCTCCCTTCCACTGCCATTAAAAGGGATACAGTTTGTCTCTCTCTCTATCTCTCCGTCTTTGTCTCTCTCGGTTTAACATCAGCCAGAGGTCCTGTGTATCCCAAGCTCCTGAAGTGGTAAGTTCTTCCACCCATTTCTCCTACCTTCACTCCCTACCTTTTTCATGATCCATGTTTGATTTATAATGTGTAATCTATGGTAAATATGCTCCTACTTTCATTTGCACAATACATGTTTGTGTTTATGTCTGTCAAAAAACGTTTGCATGAATAAACTTATATCGTCATAGTCTAGGATTAATCCGGTTTGGGATAAGATGTAATGTGTAGTCTATGGTAACTCAGAAACTATAATGTGTAATCTATGGTGTCTCAGAAACTATTATCTCACTTACTTTCCTCCACACCCACATGGTTTTCCCAACAGAAGAGCCGTGTATGGATAAAATTTCACAAGTCAAATTGTTCGTTTCCTTCAAATTCTTTAAATGTGGTGGTGGTGGTTGATATTTCAAGGAAAACATAACACTTTCAATGGTTTTGAGTTTTGAGTGGTAGAATACTTTTGGTTTAATCATAAGATTCATATCTGATACAACATCACATGCCCTCCCTCTGACCTTACTTGGTATAAACACATTTTTTTTAATATGAGTCACGCACATGCTTTTGACATTAGACTGTAAATTGTTACCTGTCTGATTTCTAAAGTACCCATTCTCATTTCCCACCACTGATCCAAAAGTATGTTGCTCTAATTGATAAAATTCACATTGGAAATTTTTTCTTGGTTACTACTTTTTCTTTTTGGGTAGCTGTCCCATAAATCTGATGTAAGAGCATTCACAGTGGGTAATTTTGTATACTAACTTGGGAAAACTTAGCTTAAATTGTTGTAGCCTACACCACAACTTAGTTTAAGAAAACTTAACAAAACTTAAGTTTATCTACATATGTTCTCTGCAATACATAGGATTTATCAAGATTTTAAGTTTTTGCCTTATGGTGTTATCACCAACTATAAAGAGACAACAAAACCCAATGATTAAAGCACCAAATGAAAATCTCAAAGATCCAAAATTTAATTCTTTTGAAATACCAAATCATAAGCTTTTGGTTGATCCTAAAACAACTTTTTAAATGTATGAAAGAGCCCCATTGTACCATTTATGATTTTTTTTGTACTTCAAGCCAATCAATTTCACACATTATATACATCAACCAAGTGAAGTTCTATAAGATTTATGAAGAATCTGCACACACCCCATCAGCCCACATGCACATCCGCAAAACTCAGCATGGCCACAACACACGTTCATGTCAGCCCGAGCCCACAGCACATGTGCACATCCACATGTGCATCGCACACACTCACCGACCTTAGATTTACGGATTAAACGAAGAGGTACTAACAAATCTTCCACCAAATGTAGGAACCACCTAAGTAAGACATCCAACATGAAATATAATCTGCTATCTGAACTGAATAGCCAAACAGATGCATAGACTATCAAAGTACGCGTCATCAGGATGTGGGATGTTGTGAATTCGAAGAATGGCCAACTCATGAGTTTACAATTGATTCTTTTAGACGAAGATGTATTCCATTAATTATCTAGACCTATCATTATACTACCAACTATCAGTTATGCGAAGCTAACAACTAACAATGTCTTAAACTCTACTAGAACAATGACATACACGCATCCATATGGCACAATATGGCACCAAAATTCAGGGCAGATATTGAAGAAGGAAAGATATACTACATATCCAATATGAGAGTAGGGTCATGTAACGACAAATATCGGCCAATACCAACGGAGAAAAAATTATTCTTCCGCTTCAACACAGATTTAAAAGAAGTAAAAGAGATCCCACCAACATTTCCTGCACAAAAATTCCATTTTTTGGACTATGCCATTCTTGCTGAAAGAGTTAATGACATTGTCCAGCTCAGTGGTATGTCATGCATCTAACAGTGAAACTACCAATCAATACATACTACAGCATTGAGTAGTAAATTCCTATACGTGCTACAGATATCATTGGAAAAGTGATTGCCATTGGCCCAATCCAAATAAGCCAATCAGACAAAGGCGATGTTAAACGTAGGAATGTTGAATTGCTTACATTCAAGTAAGATAACGTTTCCTCCTTCCACACAAACCACATGTGCACGAAATACATTACAACATCTATTTTATGACTTACAATCTGCATTTACAAATCAGATCTCTTCAAGTAAGACTCACATTGTGGAACGATGCTACAAATGAAATAGAGGACAATGACTTCGACGAAATTGAACAACCTGTTGTTATTGTGGTCACAACAATGACTGTGAGGCAGTTCCAAGGTACTACACATACTACTACAACGTCAATATGTACAACCTTAACAAACTTACAAATGTATTCTATTGCAAGAAATGCTACACTTTTTTTATCCCACATCTTCATTCCATTGTATTTTAAATTATTTACTGTAACTGCTAACTATATTAATTATCCAGGCAATTACACTTTATCAACAACAACGGTTTCAAAGGTTTACGTTAACTTGGAAATCTCTGAAGCTGAAGAATTCCTAGACAGGTAACTTACATGTTAGACCTAAAAACTCATACTGCTCCATACATTGGCAAAAACTAAACTAACGCATTCAACCTCATCCAATAGCGATATCTATGGAAGACAAATTCTGAAGCTACCAAGCCATCAATCAAGTCAACTATCAATTGAGGAACAAACTCAACTCAACAGAAAAACAATTGAAGAATTAAAAGCGATGCAATGGGAATCTGGTGAGCAGGTAATTCATTATAATTCCCCATACTCTATCGCATGCAAAATATTTAAAATGTGGCCTAAAATGACCGTGACAGTTTAAAACACAGGACACCATAATCACATGCAAAGCGACCATTGAAAACATTGAAGCACAATCTGGATGGTACTATATGTCATGTGAACTGTGCACAAGAAAGCTACAACCAAAGGATGATACTCTCTGGTGTGACATATGCAAGATGGTTTTGCAATACCCAATACAAAGGTACTACACTATTCCCTCAAACACTTACAAACTTGTAGGCATTTATAAATGTAATGAATACTGAAATGTAATCATACAATAATCGTGTCAACACAGGTACAGACTACAACTACAAGTTAAAGATTCAACAGGATATACATCATTCATGCTTTTTGATAGAGAAGTACATAAGCTAATTGGAAAGCCAGCAAGAGATCTAGCGAATCAGGCAATAGTTGTAAACCCTATACAATTTGTTTAAATTGATAAAACCTTTTGCATATATACAACTTAAATATTTACTATGACATCTAACAAACATCAAACATTTACCACAGGAGGAGAAAAACAATACTGTTACATTCCCATCTACGCTGAACAACATAATTCAAAATACTTACATTTTCCAATTGAGGTTGAACGATTTGAATCTTAAAGAAGACTGGCAGAATTACACCGTGAACAAAGTGTTCGACTTAAACTATAACCCAGTACAACATGACAGCATGTACATTGGAAAGGAAACAGTAACATCCAATCTTTATAGTTTCCTACAATAATTGGTTATAACTCAATCACATTATCAATCTGGTATTTAAAATTAAGAAATCAATCTAACAAATGATTGTAAATCAGGAGTCCCAGCCTAACTCTATTACAGGATCATCAAGCAGTGCAGCAAATCAAAAGAAGTGAGTTGGAAATCATTTAGATGAAGAAGAAAGTAATGAGGAAATTGTAACTGCAAAGGCGACACCCTCTCCATATACAACAAAGAAGAGGACAAACACTAAGAAATCCAACTGATGATAGCACATTACCAAACAGTTACTATAGCAATTTAGCACAAACTCTACATGTTATGTGATTAATTTTCTACACATCGTTGCACATAAACAGTTTATATCTATTCGTATGCTTTGAATAAAATCTAGAGCAATGTTTTTAACCTATGGATGCTTCTTCCTCACAAGGAATTTCAGCTTAATTAAATTAGTTGTGATTATTCTTGATTATCCAATACTTCCAACTTTGATTTTCTTCGAAAGTCTTAACCACAAAGTGTATTTCTTGAAAAATGTTTGAAGAAATTCTAGATTTGATATTTGAATAATCAACGAAGTTGTGCTTGACATATCATTAGCATATCTTCTGTTTTAACTTCTGTTAGAAGCTATAATTTCATGGTGAAATAATAATTGAACCTACAAAAAAACACAAAAAACACAAAAAAAACAAAAAAAAAAAACTTGGAAATAATTTCTAACCAGAGCTACTTAAGTTATTGGCTAACCCTCTTTCACTTCTAAAATGTTTGCGAACGACTGAAGTCTAATTCCATTCTATTGATTCATCATTCCCAAATGATTTGGTCCAACCATTTGAAAACTATAACTGTGGACGCACTAGAATTTCGCAAATAATAGCATTACACCTTAATGAAATCCAAGACTAATACCGTACTTTAAATTAACTCGCATTACTATTAGTAATGTAAAATCTAAATATACAGCAACCATTTCGTAACAACTAAAATGAAAAATTACATTTCATCATATTCGGACTAATATTAGGACTCCCAAATTCTCATCCCAAATCTACCCACACAAATCATGTGAAAGTGGAAACATTGAAATTTTATTGGAGGATGTTGAAATGTTTTACGGTGGTTACACTAAAAGTTCACTTCAGTTTTATAGCAGACCATACACTATTCCTAGGCTCAAATGAACTATTGGTTGATGTACTTTACTGATGGCTGCAATTTTCCTAAATGAGCGTCATAGGGAAAAAATTGAACCAAAAAAAACATTACAATAGTAATTTTAATCCCAAATAGATTGACTATTTTATGGACCTTCAAAACACTTTGCCTTTTAGGCTTTGGCTTCATAGATTGTGTGAAGAGTTGAATGGAAAAGGAACAACAAATATTCATCATTTAGTTACCAAATACACACAAAATATATATCTATTAACTTGAAGCACAAAAAACCAACGTGGCAAACATAACTCTCACTCTCTCTCATACTCAATTTCTCTCTCTCTCTCTCTCTCTCTCTCTCTCTCTCTCTCTCTCTCACCAAGTCCATCCCAACGTCCTCCCACCTTCATCTTCTCCTATACCACCAAGCTCCTCCACTCCTACATTTATTGCTGCCTCCCTCATCCCAAATTGATTGCCGTACCTTCCACTCTTTGATTCATTGAATCATTTAACTGCAGCCTCCTCCACTCCCTCAAACATTGAATAATGGCTATTAACAGCTCCCACATTATAGATATATATATATATATATATTTCTCACCCTTTGAATGTGTATATATATCTATAGCTTGAAATTTCCTTGGAGGAAGAATTTCCAACAAAATCTCAGTCTAACATAGTTTAAGAGGTTTTGGTGAAAGAATTTCGGTGGCAAAAGAGGAAAAATTCGAATACAAGCCTTCCATTGTTGCTCCATCAAGGTATTTAAAAACTGTTTATGTTGGACTCATTATGCATTACAGATTTTTGCTCATTTAATCAGCAAAATATTATATATATATATATATACGCGCGCTGTGTTTTTTCACCCTCCATGCAAGTGTTCTCTTTCAAACCCCCTCTAGGCACATGAATGGATTAGGAAGTGGTTTGCAGAGGTATGCTTACAAATTGTTTGATCATCACTTAATCTACTATATTAAGCAAAGAAATGAATGGTAATAGAGCTAGAAAACAGCAATAGCGGAAAAGACCAATTGCAAAAGTCAACCTCCCGAAGGAATCAAGAATGTAATACCTAAAATTTACCATTTTCAGAACCTAAAAACATACTATTAATTTTGATGCCTGTTCATATACTTTTTAGGACACTTAGAGTAAACAATTGGTCCAAGACAACATCTTTGGCTTGTGGCAGGGCTGTTTAGGGGCTGAGTAGAGACTTATAACGGGCTACTTGGAGCTATATAGGGGGTGATTTGGGGCCTGTTTAGGGACTGGTTGGAGACTATTTAGGGGCTGCTGGAAAAGTTTGCATTACAACAACCTAAGATCCCTTGCAAGTGTAATTTATTACTAAAAAGATACACAAAGACTTCATTTTCAATTAAGAGAAAAAAGTTTTGAACAATCAACATCAAATTGAAAAAATTTAAATACTCGTGACTTTGGTAAAAGATTCTAAACAACCTCATGCATAATGACATAGAAATATCTCATAAGAGAGAACTATTTAGACTAACTGTCAACCAAATGAAGCCCCCTGTGATTTGCCTCTTTTGAATTTTTATCCCACAACCCAACACCTACATACTTTACCTGCTGAAATTTTCTGAATATACATTAATTTAGCAAACTCATTAATCTTCCATATTCACTAACTACCATAATGCTCATGTTGGGAATTTGAAGCGAAAAAAGGATTTAATTACTCATGACATACTTTGGTCACAGATTCTAAACTACCTCATGCATAATGATATAGAATTTGCTAAGATATAACTATTCAAACCTCCTGTCAGAATTGTCGCTACCATCTTACATGTTAAATTAAGACTTGGTTCAGATTTTTCTGTGTCTTTCATAACATGCATCCAAAGCATGTACAATTTGGATTTTTGCTTTTAAATAGCATATTTTATAAACGCTCTTCAGTGTATGTGCAGCTGGTGTGATTAACCCTGAAGGGTGTTTGTGGGCTTGCCAAAATGATGTTACGTAGTTTATTTACCTCCCAACCATAATTCAGTAGGTGTTTTTTCCCTTTGCCTACATTGAATGAATAACTTTCCAATCGCCAATGTCATTTTGTAATTGCGATCCATACGTTCATTGAATGTTTTAATGACAGTTTCCCAATGTAGCATTTTCTACCCTCCTCATGGGCACCTTTAATTGGTCTTTCCTTATGTTGGAATACTTAACAATGATTTAAATTATGCATTTACGAATTATTATTGTAGTACTTTTTATTACTTTCCCTAATACCTTCTAGCTAATATATGGGTTGAAGAAACCAGATTAAAGTGTTTGATCAACATATTGTATATTTTGTCGACAACACAGACATATGCTAAAGCTAATAGAGCATAATATGTTTGACACATGTGGAAGTATTCTCATGCTTTGTGACCCACTTGACCCTTTTTACAATATGACTCAAAAGATGTACGTATAAGGTGTTGTAGAGTCTGTTTTCGTCACACACACTTGGTAGTATTCCATGTATCCATTTTCTTCACTCTTTCGCTGAATTTTAATTTTGTAAAATTTTATTTCTTTTTGCAGATTTAAAGATTATTCGTCGAGGTTTTTGTTTTGGTGATTGGTGAGTATACACAATCAAATTTCTAATCTTCTTCTTTGAAACCCATAAACACTAATCGTTATTAAGATCCTCATGTACTAATACCCAACGATTTGCTAATTCATTAGTTTGCTCCTCAAAAACAAGATCCAGTTGTTAGGCACCATACAACAAACATTCTCTCCTAAAAAGGTTTAACCTGAAAATTACCTACTCACAATTTACATACAATACATAACTGTGTCGTGCGCTATTTGTCTTAACGAAATTTAATATTTAAAATCTCTACAGACAGTGCATCAATCAGCATGTTGACAACAATATCTGGAAATAAATTAGATCACATATCTTCTTGTTTCTCAACAAGATTGCATCCAAATTTAAAAACACGGAAAACACACTCAAAGCCAATTTCAAAACATAAATAACAAATACCACACGAAAGATAAATTACAAAAAATATATGTTTTATATTCATACCAATTTGAATCTTTACAAAACATAAAAATGTATTCCTATTTTCAAGAATGGAGGCAGCTAGACTAGCCAGATTCAAAAGGAGGATACAAAGAGCTGAAAGAAGAAATGTCGAAAGATATGGAAGGCTGATGGCACGATCAAATGGGAACAATGCAAGTACACATGATTGGGAAGACTGCTTCACCTTACAATCCTCAAGCAATAAATCAATTCAAGAATTTGTAGAATTTTTAGCTAAGGCAAGAATTAAAATTGCAAATATGGTCGTGGAAAGGAAAGAAAAGGCTTTCTGGTCAAGGTTAAAAAGAAGATTGGCGACGGCTGCAAGGAGAAACGCCCTGCGCAATGTGCGAATTAGTGGACGAAGAAACTCTCAACCCAACACAAATGAAAACAACCCATGCTTGCAAGAGGTTCCCCACAATAACAATAGCCATGCTTCACAAATCCCAAATACAATCTCATCTTCAACAACTCCTATGAATATCACTTCGCATTCAATAGTGAATGTTGGTGGCTCTGTGAGTACAACAACAACCATCTGCCAACCGGATACAAATATTGAAGGTAAGTTGTATATGCTATTATTTACTTGGAAACAATACATAAATCACATTCCTTCACTAAAAAAACCCTCCTGGCAGAACATGAATCGGCCCTTAGAAAAAGAAACGTAGGAGGACAGGCATCAGAAACTCGGCGTGTGCATAGACGATTGGTTTAAGCGTCACGGCAAAGTACTAATCAAAGACTTCTCAACCAACGTAAGTACTTACAAAATATATATTAAAAAAAATAACAAAAACAAAGATATCTAACACTTGTTTCCCTGGTTTGGTATTTTAGGAAAGTTTACGAAAGCCTGGGACTTTGGACAACCCTCATATACATGTATGCATTGTGGTGCAATCTTATGGTATGAAGAAAGAACCATAAGGTCAAGACAAACAAGAAATCCTACATTTTCAATTTGTTGTTCTGTGGGCCAAATTACGCTACCACTATTGAAGGACACACCAGCTTTTCTTGACAGCCTAATTTCATACGGGGGAGGACAAGCTTCAAAACATTTTTGCAAGAACATAAGAGCTTACAATATGAGCTTTGCAATGACATCCATGGGTGGTAATATCGATAAAGCAATTAACAATGGGACTTCACCATATGTGTTTCGACTAGGGGGACAAAACTACCATAAAATTGGTTCTCTGCTTCCTCCAAAAGGTTACCAACCAACTTTTGCACAACTTTATATCTATGACACTGAGAATGAAGTTCCAAATAGAGTTTCAAAAATGCGAAAAAATGCCGATGCCAATACTGACAAACATAATATTATCAATGACCTCTTGAAAATGTTGGATGACTGCAATGCACTGGTGACATCATTTCGAATGGCGCAGGATAGATTTAAAGAAGAGGACGTCAGAAATGTCAAGCTTCGAATAATCGGTAGTAGGAAGAACGAGATTTCTGAATATACCACCCCCATTTTCACAGACGTAGCCGCACTTATTGTTGGTGACTATGATCCTCAGTAAAATAGCCGTGATATAGTTGTGGACACACAGGCATTCGGATTACAAAGAATTTACGAAACACATCCAAGTTTCATGGCACTTCAGTATCCTTTATTATTTCCATACAGAGAAGATGGGTTTCGCCGTGGAATTTGTAAGAGAACTAAGGGAGGACAGACCATTACGGATAAAAAATGTACTATGAGACAATATTATGCATACAGATTGCAACAAAGATCTACAGAAGGAAAGACATTAGTGCGTGGTGGAAGATTATATCAACAATACATTGTTGATTCTTACACATGTATAGAACAAGATAGATTACACTGGCTCAGAACAAATCAAGGGCAACTTTGCAGTGAGCTATACAATGGTTTGAAAGATGCAGTTTCGAGGGGGGATACAGATCATGGTACATGTGGAAAGCGTATAATTTTGCCTTCATCTTTTACATGAAGTCGAAGATACATGATTCAAAACTACCAAGATGCAATGGCAATATGTAGATGGGCAGGTTACCCAGACCTATTCATAACTTTCACTTGCAATCTAAAGTGGACCGAAGTAGAGGCATTCATTCAATCAATACCTGGTCAAAAAGCAGAAGACAGACCCGATATTGTTGCAAGAGTGTTCAAGATCAAACTGGATCAATTGTTACATGATATCAAAAAAGGAAAACACTTTGGCACAGTACTGCAGGTAAAAAAATGTACTTTCACAATTATTTAATAAACCAGCAATCACTATATTCACAATATAGTGCAAATGCAACATAAATTACTGTCCATTGCACAATAACATACATATATCTGATTACGTTCTTTAAAATAACAGTGATATACACTATTGAGTTCCAAAAAAGAGGACTACCACATGCACATATATTGATCTTTCTACATTCAACCGACAAGAATCCAACACTAGAGCATATTGACAAAATTATATCAGCAGAGATACCAGACGAGGAGAAGATCCAGATGGTTATGAAGCAGTTCAAAAGTTTATGGTCCATGGACCATGTGGGTCTGCAAATCCATGCTCACCATGCATGTCCAACCAAAAGTGCAGAAAACATTTCCCGAAAAGGAACTGCACGAGAACAACTATAGATGAGACTGGTTTTCCTATTTACAGACGAAGGGAAAATGATAGAGTTGTGGAAAAAGTCGGTATTCATTTGGACAACCATTTTGTAGTTCCATACAATATAGACCTGCTGGTGAAGTATCAAGAACATATAAATATAGAATGGTGCAATCGGTCAAGATCCATAAAATATTTGTTCAAGTATGTAACAAAGGGCCCTGATAGAGCAACAATAGCCATCCAACAAAATGCGCGTGGAGCTGGTCATCAAGACACGCAGCCCTCAAATGAACAAGATGAGATAAAGAGCTACTTAGAATGTAAATATTTGTCAGCATCTGAGGCATGTTGGAGGATCTTTAAATTTGATATACACTATCGGCAACCAGCTGTGGAGAGATTGAATTTTCACTTGATAGATGAGCAGTCTGTAACATTCAGAGATGATGAAAATTTGGAAAGTGTTTTACATCGACCAAATATATAAAATACAATGTTCACTGAATGGATGAAAATGAATGAGAGCTGTGAGGATGCTAGACGATTGACTTATGCAGACTTTCCAAGATATTGGGTATGGCATTCAGATACAAGTAAATGGAGTAAAAGAAAAGCAGGAAATTGTATTGGCCGACTGTTTAATGCTCACCCATCAAGTGGAGAAAAATTCTATATGCGTATGTTGTTGAATATTGTTAAAGGACCCAAAAATCACGAGGAAATCAAAACAGTGAACAATGAATGCCTTTAGACATATAAGGCAGCATGTTATGCTCTGGTACTTTTAGAAAACGATGGTGAATGGCATGACTCCATAACAGAAGCCTCAATATGAGCTACTGCTTCACAACTATGAGAACTATTCGCAACAATGTTGACACAATGTGAAGAGTCTGACCCATTACAATTATGGGAGAGGAATTGGAAGCTTTTAACCAACAATATCGAGCACAGGCAAAGACGTGCCCTATCTCTTGAACATTTAAAACTATCAGAGGCCCAAAGAAAAAATTACGGCCTACATGAGATCGATCAAATCTTAATTAAAATGACCCGTAAACTAAAAGACTACCCTCCTTTACCAATACCAGATGCGGAAATTTTCAAACAAAGTACCAACAGATTGATACAGGAAGAAATGTCATATGATGTCGAACAGCTAAGAAGTGAACACAATACTTTATTCGCAGGCTTGAATGATGATCAAATGAGAATATATGCCGAAGTTATGAATGCAATGAACGTACAAGCAAGGGGTTTATTTTTTATTTTTGGTCATGGAGAAACAGGGAAAACGTATTTGTACAAGACCATTTTATCAGCAATACGTTCCCAACACAAAATTGCACTTGTTGTAGCGTCATCAGGAATAGCTACTCTATTGTTGCCAGGGGGGAGAACTGCACATTCAAGATTTCACATTCCAATCAAATTAACTGAAGAGTCCACTTATGAAGTTAAACCAGGAAGCCATGCAGCCGAACTGTTATCAAAAGCTAGCATAATAATATGGGATAAAGCACCTATGGCACATAAACAATGTTTCGAAGTCGTTGATAGAACCTTAAAAGATATAATGCGCCTTGAAAATCTAGAAAATGAAACAAAGCGTTTTGGAGGAAAAGTAGTAGTAATGGGTAGAGACTTCCGTCAAATCTTACTAGTTGTACCAAAGGGCAGGAGAGAAGACATAGTCCAAGCATCAATAAATCGATCACATGTATGGCAACACTGCAACATATTTTTGCTCCAAAGAAATATGTGACTAGCTTCTACCTCCAAACAATCTAACTCCACAACATCGCAGCCTGATTTTGCTGAATGGATACTACAAATTGGTGATGGAGAAGACGGCAACGGTGATAGAGAAAGTGAAATTCAACTTCTACAAGATTTGATAATTCCTTCAACTCAAGATCCTGCCAGTGATATCATTCAAAGCACTTACCCCAATCTGGAAGAACGACTCACAGACAAAACATACTTGGAAGAGAGAGCAATGCTTGCACCAACAAATGAGATTGTTGAAGAAATTAACGACATGGTTATCAAATTGATAAACAGAGATGAAAGGACATATTTGAGTGCAGATTCCATTTGTAAGGCATCATCTTATTCAGAAGATCAAAAAACACTATACCCAATTGAATTCCTCAATACTCTAAAGTTCCCAGGGATACCCAACCACAAACTCATTTTAAAGGTTGGTTTGTCAATAATGCTTCTCAGAAATTTAAACCAAACTGCAGGACTTTGTAATGGCACAAGACTCATCATCACACAACTTGGAGATCGGATAATAGAAGCCGAAATCATTACTGGTATAAATATAGGTACCAAGGTATTTATTCCAAGAATTGGGTCATCTCCAAGCGACACAAAGTGGCCATTCACACTCAAAAAAAGGCAATTCCTAATCACAGTGACCATCAATAAGAGCCAAGGGCAATCATTGAAAAATGTCGGTCTTTTTCTGCCTAAAACAGTATTCACACACGGCCAATTATATGTCGCAATTTCAAGGGTAACTTCAAGGAGTAGACTGAAGGTATCAATCAACAATGACAACTCAGAAAAGACAACGACCACAAAGAATATCGTCTACACTGAAGTCTTTAATAATCTACCAAAAGGTACTAAATTGTATTTTTTTTAGTTCATTATACTATACATTTCATGTAATACCCATTTACTTTAGTTTTCCTTACAACGTTACATATTTGATTCACCCTTCAACCTGTTTGTTGCATTTTATTTGAGTACTCAAGTTGGTTATCTAATCAAATTAATCATACCTAGATGGGTCTATGAATTGTATTTATTATCTGTAGTTTTATTAGTGACTTTATTTTCTTCTAATATCAAATTATTTGGTTGGATACTTCAGACAAATATTCATAGAAATGGAAGGCTTGCAACCACAAGTACTGGCAAAAACCATATATGACCTTTGTTTTCATCCTTCTGAATAGCTCCATTGGTATGGTAAAACCCCACCTAAATTTTAATGGGTTCTATTTGCATGTTACTTTCAATCTGAAATTTTGGATTTGTTTTGTAGCCGCTCTGTGTCTTCCAGATCGTGCAAAAGAAGAAGCATAAGATAATCTCAACATTGAATTTCTTCTTCAAGGGTTGTGAGTAAAGGTTTTGGAGGCATTTTATATATTACTGTTCGTGGTTGTATCAATCCATAGACTTTGAATATACTCTACGTTCAGTGATTTCTTTGAGATTTTTTACTTATTACGGATTTGACATTGAATTATCAGCGGATGTTTTGGTGGAAATCAAAATTAATATTCAGGGTAATACAACTTTCAAATATTAGGTATTTTGTTCATTGTTGTTATTGTTGTTATTATTATTATTATTATTATTATTATTATTATTATTATTATTATTATTGTTATTATTATTATTGTTATTATTATTTTTATTATTATTATTTTAAATGTTCACAGAAATCTACAACTGCTGATATTGGATAATCAAATGGAACAAGACAAGAAAAACAACCATTGATTTGTTTTTCTGCTTTTTTTTCCCTACTTATAATATCATGTTTATCCAAAAACACTCTATTGGATAATAAGGTTTCTATAGGCTATGAAACAATGCAAGAAGTAAAGAAATTTTAATTCTTATTTTAAATTCTTTAGCATTAAGATACAACTACAAATGCTCACTATTAAATAATTCTGATTTTATTTTTATTATTATTATTATTATTATTATTATTATTATTATTATTACTTACTTACAATATAAACTAGTTATAATGCATATCCCATGACATCACGTGCATCGCACGGGTGTTCGACTAGTACATTCCTATATCTAAATCATAATAACATTGTGTAGGATTGCCATGTGGCATCCCAACTACATGGGGGTGCCACGTGGCACCTACATTACTATATATATATAGATAGATATGGACATACATATATATATATATATATGAACATGAATTTGTTCAAAAAATAAAAAATTTAAACCCAAAATCAATGTGTTCCAAAAACTAATTTGTTCCTAAGATTTAAACCAAAATTTAATTTATTCCAAAAACTAATTTGTTTCTAAGATTAAACCCAAAATCAATTTGTTCCAAATACCTAAGATCTAAACCCAAAATACCAAACACACCTCAAAGATGTATACAAGTATCTATCTATATATGTTTTCAATGGCTATATGTATATAAATATGTACATATATATGGTGTATATGCATGTATGTATGTGTCACACCTGTCCTGAGAAAAATCATTTGTTTTAAATTGCATAATTGAATTTCAAGGAGTTTTAATGTTATTTGAAAATTGAGATGAGTGGTTAACTGTGGTCAACGGAAGGTGTCAAGTGAGGACACGGTGATTCGATAATCATTGAGACACTCATGTGGTTAAATGACATTTATGTGGATTAAATATTATTTGACATATCTGGTATATGTGAATAGTAATTGATGATGCCGAAAATTGGTAAGAATAATGTAGACAGAAAATAAAGCCACAAAAGAATTGTATGTGGTTCGGTCCCGTTAACAAGGTGACCTACGTCCACGGGTGCGTCTGTGCGCGTCTCACTAGCAGATCACCGGCGGGCCTGGTTAGCTGACAGGATGAGCAGCACTCCCAGTAATACCGGTCGGGTGTATGCGTGTATGGTGGTGAGTTCTCTGATCTGTGCTCGTATGCTCAGAGAATTGATATTCGGATCCCCTTAGAGAGGGCAGGTGGGCTCTTTTATAGGTGCAAGAGTCCACCTTTACATGGCAAGTCGATTAGATTAGGAAGCCTAAATCTAATCACAATAGATTTGTACAATGTTTGGGGAGTTTCCTAAGTGGTTTAGGAAACCATTGATTCTCTTGATAGAGTCATGATTGTATAAGGACGGAAGGAAGCGTGATTCATGTCGCATCTCCTGGAGCCTCACCACGCCTGGTACCCGGGCTGCGAGTATCTCGGATAGCAACAGCTGGACACCTCAGGAGTATGGGCCCTACGCTCCCAACCCAGCTTTCCCGGGCTACCGGATGACCACGAGGAGGTTGGATTGCTACCGAATATTTCTGGACATATCAGCTGCCCCCCATTTTCAAAGTTGAGATGACGCCTTGTCAGATGAAATTCGAAAATTAAGAATGTCGTTTAGATCCCGTCCGGGAAAGGACCGAGACCCCCGTCGGAACAGGGCGGGCTTGGAATGACCCGACGGTATATCATCCGAGCGGTGACTCTGCAGGCCCGGGATCCCCAACACCACGTGTCTGCTGGTTATGGGTATAGTTCGGACTCAAAGCAACCAGCTTAAGAAGTAACCGAATCGTCCAGCTGGCAGCTAAACCATCACGTCGCGCATTCAATGCTCATGCTTTCTGAGACGACGCCCCACGTGCCCGAAACGACAGTTTCGGCGGGAGAGTATGTGAGCCATCCGATCAAGCTGGATCTCAATCGTTCGTGTTGCCTATATAAGGAACACCTTTTCAATCTTGCTTTCCACTGCACATCATCAACTAAGCCGCCTGAGCAAAGTACTCCGAGCTCCCTCTCCTCTGCCGTCTTCGCTTCCAAAACTTTCATTTCCAGCAAATGGCTTCGCATATCGATCTATCGTCTGATGAAGGGCTAAGATCGTTCCGGGAGGACTGCCAAATTCCAGACGATGTGGTGGTCCGTCCGTACACTGAGGGGGAGGAAATAGCCTTTCCTTTTGTCCTCATCAGCAGCTATCTGCTGCTTATCGTGGGATTACGCTTCCCCCTCCCGGTCTCCTATTGCGACCTGCTTGTGGGGCTGCGCATCCCGCTCCACAAGTGCCGCCCAAACGTCGCCCACCTCCTCTGGGGAATATCAGCGCTGAACGAGCGACTGAGGTTGTTCCTCCGGGCCGCCGACGTCGCGAGGTGCTACATATTGGGCATCGACAATGGAGGCCCTTACTTCCGCCCCAAGACCGAGGGAAAGGACCTTGTCCAAGGCCTGGACTTCCCGAATAAGAACTGGCAGCGGTACCCTTGGGTTATGGTTGCCGGCAACTGGCTGGAGGACGCCGTTCTCTGCCCTCCTGCAGCTTTTGATCCCGATCATTGCAAGCAGGCTTTTGCTGTCCTCCGTGGAGTTGCCCCTACCGCTGATGACACGGAGGCGTTTGACTGAGCTATTGAGGCCGGTCTGTCGTTCTCTGAGTTGGCCGGGAGACCTGCTGATGGTGCGGGTGCCGGACCTTCTTCTGCAGCTCCTGCCGCTGTGGCTTCTGGGTCGCGCCGCTATACTCGATCCATGGCGACCGGGGCGCGCTCCGCCGGCAGGACGGGCCTGTCCGAGGGGCCGGTCACCTTGTCCACCAGCAGTGATTCCTCCTCATCTGAGAACGTAAGCCCGCCACCAGGCCCATCCAGGAAGGGTAAGGAGAAAGAGGTTGAGGAAGAGTCTCAGCCCCGACCAAAAAGGAGCCGGCCAGAAGCGTCCGCCGATCTCCGCATGCTCGGATCATGGTCGGACTTCTCTCTTGTGAACATGGAAAGGCGTTTGCAGGTGATGGAGAAGATGGGCGACGAGCTGCAGATGGATTCCGCCCTGCGGGGGGTGGACGTCCATGCCCTGGAGCTGGCTGTAGAGGGGCTGGTGGCGAAGGTGGCGGCCTTGGAAGAGGAAGTCTGAGCTTTGAAGGGTCAAGGACCTTGAAGGCATCTAATTTTTTTTTTTTTTTTTTTACCGGGAAGGCTATTATAATTGCCCCCGGCTTCTGTATAGTTCACCCTTCATAGCAATAAAAAGGTCCTCGAGGCCAACTCTTTCCTTCACCATGCCCTTCAAACTATTTATAAATTCTGTACGACGCTGGGCGGTTAATACCCAACCGGCTTATAAATGCGCCCAGGTTGGGATTGCTCGGGCCCGGACCACCGCTATGCTGTACCAACCAATCATCAGTCAGGTTAGATCCTAACAAGTGGAGACATGGTCGTAACCGAACCGTGTGCAGACTAACGGAACCGTCTTTTCGCGCATTTAATGCGCGCACCTTTTGAGGCGACTCCCCACGTGACCGAAGCGACGGTTTGGGCGGGAAATCTTCTGGACCACTGGATCTGTTCTGATCTGGGCCGTTCAGGGTCTTATATAAGGAACACTCGCCCCACTTCCTGCATCCCTTCCTGATCCTTTATTTTCTGCTTTTCTTCCCTCTTCCCCCCATTCCTTTTCATTTCGAAGCAAGGCTGGAGCGAACGAATCTTGTGGGTTTCGAGCGGGAGTGGGACTTCTTCCTCCTTAGATTCTGTGCATTTTTCGAGTCGGGTGGTACTCTAATTCATCTGAACCGAGCGGGTGTTTCCTGCGTTGTCTTGAGAGAGTGCTATCTGGTGCTGAGGAGTGTCTACTCGTTGCCATTCAGGTTAGTAACTCTGCCCCCCCTGTATATCAGGTTTGGGGTTTCTGATCCATTCGCAAGTCGTAGTTTGTGTCAGTTCCTTCCCACCGGAGAGCCAGAGATGGAACACTCCGGCTTCAACTCTGCGTCGAGATCGGAGAGTGAGCAGTATCGGTCAGGGTCCCCCGGTGCCAGTCTAGGCCGGCTTCCTGAGTCCCTGTCCTACCATCATAGTGGGGCCAGGATTCCCGTTTGTCTATCTGACAGTGAGTCTTCCGAGGAGGCCCCCGTCGCCTCCGTCTCGAGGGGTTCGGGTGACGAGTTGCCCGAGGGGCCTGACCGCGTGGTTTTCACTTGCGAGTCCACTTCTTCCGTCTTGCGCTCTGAAGACCTTCTCCGGATTAGGGAGAGGTATTCCCTTCCCGACGGTTGCGCCCTAGCCGTCAACATCGGCGGCGCGCACCTTTATAAGTCGGGGTTTGTCACCCTGTTCGAGGACTCTATGATAGCGGGCCTTCGACTACCTCTCCATCCTGTAGCCAGGGATATCTTGATCTATCTTGACATCGCCCCCGGGCAGTTGGCCCCCAATGGGTGGAGATTCCTGATGGGGTGTATCTCATTATGGCCTCAAGTATTCGGGTACGAGCTTACCCTCCAGGAATTTCTCTGGGCCCATCGACCATTCCCCGTGCATAAGGAATTGGGGTTTTTCTCCTTTTCTGCCCGTCCGGGCAGGAAAATTATCGACAATTGCCCTAGCAATAATAAAGGGTGGAAGGGCAAATTCTTCCAGGCGTCTACCCTTCGCCTCTGCGACATGGCTCCGGGAAGCCAGCTGAGGACATCCTGGGCCAGGGAGTTGAGGGGTAAGACCGCCCTTCCAACTTCGTCTGCTATCTTAGTACTTCGAGGACACGGTGGGTTACTGACTAACTTCTTTTCTCTGTCCACAGCGGGCTCAGCTAAACCCCCAAAAATCCCTGAGACGTGCCAGGCCAGGATCTTGAGGCTAGCAGGGCTGCCCACTAGCATTTGGAACGTATTGTCCCGAACAGGCGATTTTGTCGAGACCTATTCCCCTGAGCCGCTTGTTCCGGCCCCCAGCTTTACGCCCATCATTCCTGGTGAGTATCCTGGTTACATTATGCGTTAACCATGCACTTGTATTATTTTTTACCCTTACACTTCTGACCGTGCGATCTTGGTTTTTGCAAAAATGGCCCCCAAGCGCAACTTGGACCAGCTACGTGAGAGACAGGCTGCCGCCGCCGTCACTACTGCCGCTCGGGCGGCAATCGCTCAAGGAAAAAGGCCAGCCACTGAGGCCCTGGGTGGCGAGCGCCCGCTCAGGCGTATCCGCCATGGGACGACTAACCGTCACGACCCGGTGGGGACATCGGCTACCCCTAGGCCGGCTGCTGTCGAGCCCATGCCCAGGGCTAACATTCCGTCAGGTCTGCCCCTGGGCAGGCCTGATGAGGTCCGGGAAAGGTTGAAGTCCGTCCTTATCCCAAGCCAGGTGGAGGCGTGCGCCGGGCTAGCTCCCCAAGGCTTCCAGCGGTGGCTGTATAGCATATCCCATCTGGTAAGTGTTCTGTCCCCCTTCAAACATTGGCCTGCTCTCCTTTTTACTTGCCTGAATGATTTTCATTCTCTTACCGTAGGTCGGCTGCATGGCCGCGGGATCCGAGTCCGTTCTGTCCTCCCAAGCCGAGAAGGTCAGCGCTGCTGAAGCCGCTCTTTCGAAGGAGCGGAAAGAGCTACAAGTGGTGAAAGCCGCCCTGGCCGTGGAGACAAGCAAGACGAAGTCATTGGCCTTGAGTTTAGGGGCGGCTCAGGCGGACCTGGCAGCGGCTTTGGCGGAACTGGAGGCTTCTCGGGCCTTGACTGCGGCCGCAGAAGCCCGGGCGAAGACGGCGGCCGAGGCACCTTCCGCAGCGGCCCTGGAGGGAGCATTTGACGATGGCTTCTTCCAGGGTTATGATGATCTGAAGCGGCGGGTAGCCCGGGATCACCCTGAATGGGCGCTTTCCGCCTATGAGGGAATTGACTCGGATTACTGGGACGTCGGTGAGGATCCTATAGCCGGTGGAGCTCCTGCTGTCGGTGAAGATCCTGCGGCCGGTGAAGATCCTGCGGTCGTTGCCGAGGCCACAGAACTTGCCCCAGGCGGGGGCTTGGGGGACGAAGCACTTGCCGTACCAAGGGAGCAGACTGGGGAGACCGAGAATGTGGTCAATGTGGAAGACTAACTCCCCGGTCCCTCCTTCCAGTTATTTGCTTTCATTGCTTGTAGTTTTAATTTTTATTTTATTTTGGGGAGGCTGCTACAATTGCCCCCCAGGCTTTGTATATTTAATTAATGAAAAAGATCCTTGAGGTCAACCTTCCATCAACTGTGTATATGTGCCTCTTTTTTTGTACTTTCCGTATTTGCTAGTATCCGTACGGTTGTGGCCAACCTAGCACCTGCCTTAGCAAATGCTTTAGGACCGTAACCAACAGAACACCTAGTCAGATGGTGTGATTCCCTATTTTAGCCACTCTATATTCCCCTGCCCCCCAAGCATTTTGCTAAGGCGGGAGTATGGGAGTACGGGAGTAGGTGGCCGTAGGGAACCGACCTGGGACATGGGTGGTCGCAGGTGCGTTTTGAGCTTGCCATTGTCGGCCACCTAGGGGTTCGGCCCCATCGTTGGCTGGACCTAGGCGAAACTTTAGTTAATTTCCTGTTTAGGTCTAGAACCCTCTTGCCCCCGAGATTCCTTTGAAGGCGGGGGCGTGCTGGGGATGGACTATAGGAAACTGACCTGGAACATGGGTGGTTGCAGGGTCTTTTGGTGCCTGGGTTCGGAGCCCGGGGTCTTCTCTACCTCGGGGTGTTGCCCGAGGTCTTTTTGTGCCTTGGGGTTAGGCCCGAGGCCTTTTGTGCCTCGGGGTTAGGCCCGAGGTCTTTTGTGCCTCGGGGTTGGGCCCGAGGTATTTTGTGAGTTGCACGATGTTCTGACAGGAGTAAGTTTTCAAAACTTTTTAATTTTATTTAAAAGATAACAATCTGTAACAATTGTCCCCTCAGGGCTACATGAAAAGAATTTTCCTTATAATACTTGATATGTCCAGAAATATTCGGTAGCAATCCAACCTCCTCGTGGTCATCCGGTAGCCCGGGAAAGCCGGGTTGGGAGCGTAGGGCCCACACTCCTGAGGTGTCCAGCTATTGCTATCCGAGATACTCGCAGCCCGGGTACCAGGCGTGGTGAGGCTCCAGGAGATGCGGCATGAATCACGCTTCCTTCCATCCTTATACAATCATGACTCTATCAAAGAGAATCAATGGTTTCCTAAACCACTTAGGAAACTCCCCAAACATTGTACAAATCTATTGTGATTAGATTTAGGCTTCCTAATCTAATCGACTTGCCATGTAAAGATGGACTCTTGCACCTATAAAAGAGCCCACCTGCCCTCTCTAAGGGGAGGGGAACATCAACTCTCTAAGCACACAAGCACACATTAGAGAACTCACTACTTACACGCATACACCCGGCCGGTATTACTGGTAGTGCCGCCCACCATTGTTGGCTCACCAGGCCCGCCGGTGATCTGCTAGTGAAGGCGCATAGACGCAACCGTGGATGTAGGTCACCTCTTTAACGGGGCCGAACCACATACAAGTCTTCTGTGGCTTTATTTTTTTGTCTAAATCACTCTTTACCAATTTTTGGCATCATCAGTTTGGCGCCGTCTGTGGGAAACGACACAGTTTCCTCATCAATAAAAATCTTTGACTGATCGACATGCCGCCGAAGAAGAATAAGAAAACCGCTGATTCGACCGGTCAGGCGGACCGGTCAGGTCAGGAAGACCTGCAGATCGAGCCTCGGGCTGCCTCCATGACCACTGATCAGGTCACGGCAGCGCTGGAGCAACTCTTGGAAGGCCAGCTCCGGACACAGCAACAAATAGAGGCGCTTATGGCCCAGAACGAAAAGGCGGTTGGGGACCATGAGAAAGGCCCTTCGGCGAAGAAGCAACCCGAAAAGAGCGTTCCTAGCCGAAGGCCCGCTCGGACCCGCGGAAAAGCCCGATCTGCTCCAGTATCCCAACGGGATCGGGAACATCATGCAGAGGGAGAACGTAGCCAGGCTCCTAAACGCCCGCAGGGAGAACCTCGGCACATTCCTCGCCGAGCGCGCCGAGTGGAGGACGCCAGGATCCTCATTGAACGGTGCCGAGCGGCAAGGGGAGAAGCGTCCGGACGCAGAGTCCGGGAGTCAGCCGATGACCCACCCGTCTTGAGCCGTGGGGATCTTAGGCACAGACTTTCCCGGACCCACAGCCGGGTACTATCACCGAGGTCGACGCACTTTGAGGATGAGGCGTCATCGTCCGACCCTACCTACCACTCAGACGCAGAAGCCCGGGCGAGGACTGGGCACACTGACGTCAAAGCCCAGGTCGAGAAGTTGCAGCAGCAGATTGAAAGGCTGAACCGCAAATCCGGTCACGACCTCACGAACACGGAAACGGAGTCGCCCTACACCGCCCGGGTGACACAGTTTCCCATTCCGCGGAAGTTCAAACCCCCGCATCTTAGCTCGTACGATGGCAAGGGGAGTCCGGTGGACCACATCCGTACCTACAAGGCGCAGATGGCCCTGGTCACTACAACGGACGAGCTGCTATGCCTAGCATTCCCCAGTACTCTAAAGGGATCAGCCGCACAATGGTTCCATGCTCTGAAGCCGCGAACGGTTGACAGCTTCAAAACACTCGGCAAACTCTTCATCAGCCAGTTTGTTGGGATGCTAGACCGATCACAGCCAGACACCCAGCTGCTAGCTGTCAAGCAGCAAAAGGGGGAATCTCTGAGGGAATATGTGGATCGTTTCAACCAGCAGAGGCTCCTGATCCGCAACCTCAATGAGACGGCCGCAATCATGGCCTTCTGCTCGGGAGTTCAACACACCAAGGTGGTCACGTTGTTTCATCGAAACCGACCGGCAACCCTGGTGGAGCTCTTGGAGAGAGTTGGAAAGTACATCGATACCGAGGAGTTTTTGAAGGCGAAACGCGCCAGCCAGACGGGAGATGAATCCCCAAAACCCAAGCCATCATTTTGAGCCGGGAAGAGACCGACCACCTTGAGCACCTAACCGGGGCCTTCACCATTTTGATAAAGTTCAGGATGAGGTTAAACTCGGCCAAATGCACCTTTGGGGTCTCGTCCGGGAAGTTCCTCGGTCATCTAGTCAGCAGACAGGGGATCGAAGCAAACCCCCGACAAAATCCAAGCCATCATCAACATGCGGTCACCCAAATCAACAAAGGAAGTTCAAAGCTTAGCCGGACGGGTGGCCGCCCTGAACAGATTCGTGTCCCGAGCCACTGACCGGTGCCTGCCGTTCTTTAAAATCCTCCGCAAAGCGTTTCAATGGTCAGAAGAATGTGAGGGGGCATTCCAGGAACTCAAGAAATACCTAGCCTCTCCTCCCCTACTATCAACACCCATACCCGGAGAAGAATTGTTCCTGTACTTGGCAGTGTCACCGTCGGCTGTTAGTTCGGCGCTTATTCGGGAAGAGCACGGGATACAGTTCCCAGTGTACTACACCAGCCGGGCGCTGCAAGCGGCGGAAAGCCGGTACTCCCGCATCGAGAAATTGGCTTTCGCCCTCATTACTTCAGCCCGAAGGCTCCGACCGTACTTCCAGGCCCATGCTATTGTAGTACTGACCGATCAGCCTCTCCGCAAAATTCTATCTCGACCGGACACATCTGGGAGGCTCGTCAAATGGGCCTTGGAACTGGAGGAGTTTGAGGTAACTTACCGACCACGGACGGCCGTCAAGGGACAAGCCGTCGTAGATTTTCTGGTCGAGTTTACGTACCCTGAAGACACGATCAAAGAACCCGAGCCTCCGGCCTTACCGCCCGGATTGCAGTCCGACGTCCCTACTTGGGTACTGCATGTCGACGGCTCTTCTAACCAGTAAGGTAGTGGGGCCGGGATCATCTTGACTACCCCCGACGGAATCCAGCTTGAATATGCTTTAAGGTTCGGGTTTCGTGCCTCCAACAACGAGGCCGAGTATGAAGCCCTTTTGGTCGGGTTACAATTAGCCATCTCAATGAGTGCACAACAAGTCGAGAGCTTAAGCGACTCCCAGCTCTTGGTCAATCAGGTAAACCAAGAATATGAAGCACGGGAAGATAGCATGGTGGCCTACTTGGCCCTCGTCAGAACGGTTTCCAAACAGCTCCGAGGATTCTCCTCACTCGAATACCTAGAGAAGAAAACACCAGAGCTGACCGGCTGGCTCGCCTTGCCTCGTCGTCTGAGTCAGACTTGCCCGGGATAAGGATACAATTCCTGCCCGAGCCGAGCGTGATCAACTCAGAGGGCATGGAGGTCGACCCGGTCACTCTGGGACCCAGTTGGATGGATCCAATCATGACATTCTTGATAACAAGAGGGCTGCCAAACGACAAAGAGGAAGCAAGGAGGGTCAGGTACCGGGCGGCGCGATACCACGTTCTAGACGGTGTCCTCTATAAGAGAGGGTTCACCATCCCGTACCTTCGCTGCGTTCATCCTACGCAAGTTCAAGCAATATTGTTTGAAATCCACGAAGGTGTGTGCGGGAACCACGTAGGAGGCCGGGCACTTTCCAGAAAGGCCCTACTGCAAGGTTATTACTGGCCAATCACGGCCCGAGACTCGCAGGAGTACGTTCAAAAATGTGACAAGTGCCAACGGTACTCTCCCATGATAAGCCAACCGGGAGAACTTCAGACCCCGGTCCATAGCCCCTGGCCATTCGCCCAGTGGGGAATTGACATCGTCGGTCCCTTGCCAACAGGAAAAGGGCAAGTCAAGTTTGCTGTGATAGCCGTTGACTACTTCACCAAGTGGGCGGAAGCCGAGCCCTTGGCAACGATAACCGAGCGAAAGATGGAGCATTTTGTGGAGAGAAATATCCTTAGCAGGTTCGGCGTTCCACGAGTCCTAATCAGCGACAATGGAAGACAATTCGATACACCTATCTTTAGACAGTTCTGCTCGGACTATGGGATACTGAATCATTACTCTTCTCCCGAGCATCCACAAGCTAATGGTCAGGCCGAGGCGACCAACCGCACGATCATGCAGTCGATTAAAACGAGGTTGGAAGGTGCCAAAGGCTTGTGGGCTGATGAACTCCCAGCCCTCCTGTGGGCCTACCACACCACACCCCGGACAGCTACGGGCGAAACCCCATTTTCCTTGACTTATGGTTTCGAGGCAGTAGTCCCCACAGAGCTTGGGCTGCCCACATACCGGGTGGCTACCTTCAGTGACCCAGATAACGGAGAGGCCCTCAAGACAGAACTCGACCTGGTGGAAGAAAAAAGAGACCAGGCCTATCTCAAGGTGGCAGCCTACAAGCAAAGGGTCTCGCGATATTACAATAGTAAGGTGAAGCATCGTAGCTTTCAAGTCGGTGACCTTGTCCTTAAGGCAGTGAACCAGTCTACCCGAGTCCCAAGCTATGGGAAGTTGGGAGCAAACTGGGAAGGACCGTATATAGTAACTCGGGTCAACCGACCAGGAACCTACTGGCTACAGAGCATGGACGGGCAGGATCTCACCCATCCTTGGCACGTGCAACACCTCCGCAAGTATTATCAGTAGCACCTGGCTACAGGAGGGCACGTGCCAAGGATGGGTGAGATCCTGCCCGTCCATGCTCTGTAGCCAGTAGGTTCCTGGTCGGTTGACCCGAGTTACTATATACGGTCCTTCCCAGTTTGCTCCCAACTTCCCATGGCTTGGGACTCGGGTAGACTGGTTCACTGCCTTAAGGACAAGGTCGCCGACTTGAAAGCTACGATGCTTCACCTTACTATTGTAATATCGCGAGACCCTTTGCTTGTAGGCTGCCACCTTTAGATAGGCCTGGTCTCTTTTTTCTTCCACCAGGTCGAGTTCTGTCCTGAGGGCCTCTCCGTTATCTGGGTCACTCAAGGTAGCCACCCGGTATGTGGGCAGCCCAAGCTCTGTGGGGACTACTGCCTCGAAACCATAAGTCAAGGAAAATGGGGTTTCGCCCGTAGCTGTCCGGGATGTGGTGCGGTAGGCCCACAGGAGGGCTGGGAGTTCATCAGCCCACAAGCCTTTGGCACCTTCCAACCTCGTTTTAATCGACTGCAAGATCGTGCGGTTGGTCGCCTCGGCCTGACCATTAGCTTGTGGATGCTCGGGAGAAGAGTAATGATTCAGTATCCCATAGTCCGAGCAGAACTATCTAAAGATAGGTGTATCGAATTGTCTTCCATTGTCGCTGATCAGGACTCGTGGAACGCCGAACCTGCTAAGGATATTTCTCTCCACAAAATGCTCCATCTTTCGCTCGGTTATCGTTGCCAAGGGCTCGGCTTCCGCCCACTTGGTGAAGTAGTCAACGGCTATCACAGCAAACTTGACTTGCCCTTTTCCTGTTGGCAAGGGACCGACGATGTCAATTCCCCACTGGGCGAATGGCCAGGGGCTATAGACCGGGGTCTGAAGTTCTCCCGGTTGGCTTATCATGGGAGAGTACCGTTGGCACTTGTCACATTTTCGAACGTACTCCTGCGAGTCTCGGGCCATGGTTGGCCAGTAATAACCTTACAGTAGGGCCTTTCTGGAAAGTGCCCGGCCTCCTACGTGGTTCCAGCACACACCTTCGTGGATTTCAAACAATATTGCTTAAACTTGCGTAGGATGAACGCAGCGAAGGTACGGGATGGTGAACCCTCTCTTATAGAGGACACCGTCTAGAACGTGGTATCGCGCCGCCCGGTACCTGACCCTCCTTGCTTCCTCTTTGTCGTTTGGCAGCCCTCCTGTTATCAAGAATGTCATGATTGGATCCATCCAACTGGGTCCCAGAGTGACCGGGTCGACCTCCATGCCCTCTGAGTTGATCACGCTCGGCTCGGGCAGGAATTGTATCCTTATCCTGGGCAAGTCTGACTCAGACGACGAGGCAAGGCGAGCCAGCCGGTCAGCTCTGGTGTTTTCTTCTCTAGGTATTCGAGTGATGGAGAATCCTCGGAGCTGTTTGGAAACCGTTCTGACGAGGGCCAAGTAGGCCACCATGCTATCTTCCCGTGCTTCGTATTCTTGGTTTACCTGATTGACCACGAGCTGGGAGTCGCTTAAGCTCTCGACTTGTTGTGCACTCATTGAGATGGCTAATTGTAACCCGACCAAAAGGGCTTCATACTCGGCCTCGTTGTTGGAGGCACGAAACCCGAACCTTAAAGCATATTCAAGCTGGATTCCGTCGGGGGTAGTCAAGATGATCCCGGCCCCACTACCTTGCTGGTTAGAAGAGCTGTCGACATGCAGTACCCAAGTAGGGACGTCGGACTGCAATCCGGGTGGTAAGGCCGGAGGCTCGGGTTCTTTGATCGTGTCTTCAGGGTACGTAAACTCGACCAAAAAATCTGCGACGGCTTGTCCCTTGATGGCCGTCCGTGGTCGGTAAGTTACCTCAAACTCCTCCAGTTCCAAGGCCCATTTGACGAGCCTCCCAGATGTGTCCGGTCGAGATAGAATTTTGCGGAGAGGCTGATCGGTCAGTACTACAATAGCATGGGCCTGGAAGTACGGTCGGAGCCTCGGGCTGAAGTAATGAGGGCGAAAGCCAATTTCTCGATGCGGGAGTACCGGCTTTCCGCCGCTTGCAGCGCCCGGCTGGTGTAGTACACTGGGAACTGTATCCCGTGCTCTTCCCGAATAAGCGCTGAACTAACCGCCGATGGTGACACTGCCAAGTACAGGAACAATTCTTCTCCGGGTATGGGTGTTGATAGTAGGGGAGGAGAGGCTAGGTATTTCTTGAGTTCCTGGAATGTCTCCTCACACTCTTCTGACCATTGAAACGCTTTGCGGAGGATTTTAAATAATGGCAGGCACCGGTCAGTGGCTCGGGACACGAATCTGTTCAGTGCGGCCACCCGTCCGATTAAGCTTTGAACTTCCTTTGTTGATTTGGGTGACCGCATGTTGATGATAGCCTGGATTTTGTCGGGGTTTGCTTCGATCCCCCGTCTGCTGACTAGATGACCAAGGAACTTCCCGGACGAGACCCCAAAGGTTCATTTGGCCGGGTTCAACCTCATCCTGAACTTTCTCAAAATGTTGAAGGCCCCGATTAGGTCCTCAAGGTGGTCGGTCTCTTCCCGGCTCTTGACCAGGAGATCGTCCACGTACACTTCCATGGACTTTCCGATGAGGTCTCTGAACATGAAATTGACCAGGCGTTGATATGTAGCCCCGGCATTCTTGAGGCCAAAGGGCATGACTTTGTAACAGTACGTGCCTTGGTCAGTGATGAACGCCGTCTTCTCTTCGTCCCCGGGGTACATGCTGATCTGATTGTACCCCGAGTAAGCGTCCATGAACGAGAGGAGTGAGTGGCCTGCTGTTGAGTCGACAAGGAGGTCTATCCTGGGCAGCGGATAACAGTCCTTGGGATAGGCCTTATTGAGGTCGGTAAAGTCCACACACATCCTCCATTTGCCATTGCTCTTCTTGACCAGGACAACATTGGCCAGCCAATCGGGGTAGTGGACCTCCCAGATGGAGTTAGCTTTTAGGAGCTTCTCGACCTCCTCGCTTACTGCCGTTTGTCTCTCGGAGGCCATGCCTCGTCGCTTCTGCTTCACTGGGCGGCAGTCCGGGCTGACGTTAAGTCGATGGGACATTATCCGGGGATCAATTCCGGGCATGTCCTCGTGACTCCAAGCAAAAATGTCCTGGTTTTGCCTCAGGAACTGGATCAACTTTTCTTTCAAGGCGGGCCCCAATAGTGCGCCTATGTTGACCGTGCGGCCTGGGTGTTCTGAATCTAGCACGACTTCCTCCAATTCTTCCATAGGCCCTATCACGTCCCTTTGGTCCCGGGGGTCCATTTCTTGGACGTTTAGTGTTTCGGTGATTGTCCCCCGGCGCAACGAGCTAACATAACAGCTTCGAGCCGTGGTCTGGTCTCCTCGCAAGCATCCAGGTCCCTGGGGAGTCGGGAATTTCACGGTCAAGCTGTATGTGGAGACAACCGCTCGGGCCCTGTTGAGGGTCGGCCTCCCGAGAATGACGTTGTAGGCCGACGGGGCCTCCACTATCACGAAATTGGTGAGCACGAAAACCTGCTGTGGGTAGGTCCCCATGAGGACCGGGAATTCAATCGTGCCGAGCGGTTGAGTTCTTGAGCCGTTGAATCCGACCAAGGGAGTAGCAACTGGCCGGAGCCGATCCCGGGCAATCCCGAGTTGGTCGAATGCCGCTGTGAACATTATGTCGGACGAGCTGCCCGTGTCGACCAGTACCCTTTGGACCATATAGTTAGCTATAGAAAGCGTTACTACCAGCGGGTCGTCATGGGGGCAGTGGAGGCCCTGTACATCGTCGGACGAGAACGTCAGGACGTCAGTTGGTGAGGGGCCGGTGGATTGGACCTGCCATACATCCATTCGGGATGCTCGGGCATGCCTCTTCCATGCCGACTGAGAGTCGCCTCTGCCCGATGTTCCTTCGGAGATCACGTTAATGTGGCCGAGCGGTGGAGGGGGCTGAACGGGAGCTCGGGCATCCTGTCGGGGGCGTCTATCATCTGTGACAAACTCGGCAAGATGTCCCTGCTCGATCAGTTTCTCGATTGCTATCTTCAACTTGAAGCAATCCTCCGTCTCGTGGCCGTGATCCCTATGATATCGGCAAAACTTCTCCCGGTTTCTCTTACCGGGTGGGGCTCTGAGTTTGGCTGGCTCCGGCAGCAGCCTCTGTGCCTCGGCAGCGGCCATCACCTCATGAATGGGCCGGGAAAGGGGCGTGAAAGCTATTGGGGGCTGGCCCTTGGGACCCTGATCTTGTCTCAGCTTCTTTCCCGGGTTCTTCTCGGATCCCTCGTGCTTACGCTTGGGTTTTGGGGATTCATCTCCCGTCTGGCTGGCGCGTTTCGCCTTCAAAAACTCCTCGGTATCGATGTACTTTCCAACTCTCTCCGAGAGCTCCACCAGGGTTGCCGGTCGGTTTCGATGAAACGACGTGGCCACCTTGGTGTGTTGAACTCCCGAGCAGAAGGCCATGATTGCGGCCGTTTCGTTGAGGTTGCGGATCAGGAGCCTCTGCTGGTTGAAACGATCCACATATTCCCTCAGAGATTCCCCCTTTTGCTGCTTGACAGCTAGCAGCTGGGTGTCTGGCTGTGATCGGTCTAGCATCCCAACAAACTGGCTGATGAAGAGTTTGCCGAGTGTTTTGAAGCTGTCAACCGTTCGCGGCTTCAGAGCATGGAACCATTGTGCGGCTGATCCCTTTAGAGTACTGGGGAATGCTAGGCATAGCAGCTCGTCCGTTGTAGTGACCAGGGCCATCTGCGCCTTGTAGGTGCGGATGTGGTCCACCGGACTCCCCTTGCCATCGTACGAGCTAAGATGCGGGGGTTTGAACTTCCGCGGAATGGGAAACTGTGTCACCCGGGCGGTGTAGGGCGACTCCATTTCCGTGTTCGTGAGGTCGTGACCGGACTTGTGGTTCAGCCTCTCAATCTGCTGCTGCAGTTCCTCGACCTGGGCTTTGACGTCAGTGTGCCCGGTTCTCCACTCCGCGTGCGGGTGGTAAGTAGGGTCGGACGATGAAGCTTCATCCTCAAAGCGCGTCGACCTCGGTGATAGTACCCGGCTGTGGGTCCGGGAAAGTCTGTGCCTAAGATCCCCACGGCTCAAGACGGGCGGGTCATCGGCCGACTCCCGGACTCTGCGTCCGGACGCTTCTCCCCTTGCCGCTCGGCGCCGTTCAATGAGGATCCTGGCATCCTCCACTCGGCGCGCTCGGCGAGGAATGTGTCGAGGTTCCCCCTGCGGGCGTTTAGGAGCCTAGCTACATTCTCCCTCTGCATCATGTTCCCGATCTCGTTGGGATACTGGAGCAGATCGGGCTTTTTCGCGGGTCCGAGCGGGCCTTTGGCCAGGAATGCTCTTTTCGGGCTGCTTCTCCGCCGAAGGGCCTTTCTCATGGTCCCCAACCGCCTTTTCGTGCTGGGCCATAAGCGCCTCTATTTGTTGCTGTGTCTGGAGCTGGCCTTCCAAGAGTTGCTCCAGCGCTGCCGTGACCTGATCAGTGGTCATGGAGGCAGCCCGAGGCTCGATCTGCAGGTCTTCCTGACCTGACCGGTCCGCCTGACCGGTCGAATCAGCGGTTTTCTTATTCTTCTTCGGCGGCATGTCGATCAGTCAAAGATTTTTATTGATGAGGAAACTGTGTCGAGGTTCCCACAGACGGCGCCAAACTGATGATGCCGAAAATTGGTAAGAATAATGTAGACAGAAAATAAAGCCACAAAAGAATTGTATGTGGTTCGGTCCCGTTAACAAGGTGACCTACGTCCACGGGTGCGTCTGTGCGCGTCTCACTAGCAGATCACCGGCGGGCCTGGTGAGCCAACAATGGTGGGCGGCACTACCAGTAATACCGGCCGGGTGTATGCGTGTAAGTAGTGAGTTCTCTAATGTGTGCTTGTGTGCTTAGAGAGTTGATGTTCCCCTCCCCTTAGAGAGGGCAGGTGGGCTCTTTTATAGGTGCAAGAGTCCACCTTTACATGGCAAGTCGATTAGATTAGGAAGCCTAAATCTAATCACAATAGATTTGTACAATGTTTGGGGAGTTTCCTAAGTGGTTTAGGAAACCATTGATTCTCTTGATAGAGTCATGATTGTATAAGGACGGAAGGAAGCGTGATTCATGCCGCATCTCCTGGAGCCTCACCACGCCTGGTACCCGGGCTGCGAGTATCTCGGATAGCAACAGCTGGACACCTCAGGAGTGTGGGCCCTACGCTCCCAACCCGGCTTTCCCGGGCTACCGGATGACCACGAGGAGGTTGGATTGCTACCGAATATTTCTGGACATATCAGTAATTATGACTGTACAGTGTAATTTCAGGTAGTGTTAATCCTGTATAGGATCATTTTGATGGCCTTGGCGATAGCCAATAGGATGCATTGCATAAAAAGGTAGGTTATCTAGAGATTTCATGAAATTTGTTTTTGTCCGTCAGTTTTTCACCAGATTTGGTATTCGGATTCCTCGAGGTAAGAGCTTCGTTTTGATACCTCTTAGGTCTTGTTTGGCTAAGTTTTTATAAAATCTAATTTGTAGAATTTTGATTATAGTACAATTGCTTATTTGTTTCACCCATGCATTTCATTCTCTTTTTTTTTTAGAATTTTGGTTTTAAAAAATCCCTCATTTTAGATTTTTTTTTAATAGCCATTTTCGATTAATTGAGTTTAAAGGAAATTTTGTTTTTAATATTGGTCAAAAGTCTTGATTAGCGAAAGTTTAATCAAAGCAAATCCTTATGTTACAGAATTTCACATAACCAAGTATGTAAAAATTTCAACTTTAACATGAGCTAAGTGAAATTTTACGTAAGTATTTTTCAAATTTTTACTGAAATAAAAATAGGGTTGGACCTAATACCCAAAAAGTCTAATTTAGAGATTTTATTTTACTAAAATTACCTTTCTTTTCGTAGTGAAGGAATTGAAAAGACTGGTTAAAACAAATTTTTTTTTCTTCTAATATTTAGTTAATAAGGAAGACAATAAGAGAAAAAAGGAGGAAACAAATTTGACTGAAAGGACAATAAAGACTTTTGAATTTGTAAATCACTTCTTTCTCTATTTTCTTCTTCTTGAGTTCTTATTCTACTTCGAAATTTTCTACTTCTAATGTCATTAAAGCATGCAGGTAAACACTAGAGTAAACATAACGGAAATTCACAAATCAAATAGAGGCTAAAGGTAATTCTATGTTTGAGGCTAAAGATGATTCTACAATTTTCTCCCCAAAGCTAGAAACTAATCACAACTATTTGTTGACAAAAAGGTTGTGATGGAACCAATGCTGGCAAACATCCTCTTTTCCATACAAGAAACGGTTATAAAAATTGAAATGTCACTTGCTATGCAAAGTGCACGCACGCCTGGACACACACACACACACACACACACACACACACACACACACACACTCTCTCTCTCTCTCTCTCTCTCTCTCTCTCTCTCTCTCTCTCTCTCTCTCTCTCTCTCTCGTGTATGCCAAAACTTCTTTCTTAGCAAAAATGTTTTCCTATTGGGATCCTGTATTTTTAAAATAAACAAAGATGAAGAAACATAGCTTATTATCCACACAACTCTACCCTAGAGTTTTGTCAACTAAGTTGCATATCCTGTAAGAATGCCAATGAAACATACATCAATAGAAAATCACTACCAATAAGTTGATCTTCGAGCTATTTTATACATCCTCACTCGATACATCCTCACTCCACTTTTTCCCGAGCTATATCGAGAAGATGTTGATTCAAATGCCAACCAGATATTTTTGAAAAAAACGATTCGGTGACATGTTGGCGAGCTTCTCCACCCATTTTCTCTGCCATTTGTGGATCCTGAACGAATTTCCCATAGCCAAAGAGAAATCTCGTGGGCTAGGGTGACAGAGAAACCTTGTAACACCATTCTTGATTGTATCAACGGGTCCCCCACTGTTGCATGCAATAACAGGTTTATGGCCATTGCCTCTAAAGGAACAATGCCAAAATGTTCATCCTACATTCATCCAAGAATTCTTGCTGAGATTTTTCTTCCATATTAAGGCTCTATTTGGTTTGTTAGTGATGGAAATAAAAGTAAACACTACGGAAAAGCACGTCCTTTTTTGGTTGCTAAGAAAAAAGCAAGGAAAGAAAATAGGATGAAAGAAGATAAAATTTCTTGAATTTCATGAGTCACTCCCGTTCGTGTTTTCATACTACAATATTTGCTTTTCAATTTTTTTTTATGTTTCTAATGCCATTTAAAAATAACACAGAAAATACTTGGGAAATTGTTTTCTTTCTCGTTTTCTCTTCCCTTTTCTTTTCCTTCACTAAACCCGTGAACCAAATGGAGATTAGTCAATTTGAGGCAAATAACATATCTCATCGCACCTTGGGTGTATAAAGAACGCATAAGCATTTGGAGAGAAGGGCATTTCTTTCAGCTATTGAGCAAGATGTGATGAAGTTAACTCTGTGAGACACTCCTTCTGTCCCCTGCTAAACTTTTCAATTCGTCCAAGTACTCAATATTCTCTCTGAGGCGTTTATCAAAACCACCTGAAAAGAACAAGATCAATAAATTCGCATCCGAAATGCAGATAATGTTGCCATTATATTACTGGAGCAAACAACTAAGTATTGATGTCGCATTTATAATGTCTAAAAGCCAAGCATAGATATTTTATCATCCTAGTCAGGTTGATTTAAGAGAAATGATCAAAATTTAACTTGATATATTTAGCATGCTAGATTAATTCCATGGGCAATTTCTTTCTAGCTTCTATATATGGAGTCTGAGTCCACTTTGACTAGGTAATACCTAGAGGTTGTATATAGCCACGTAATGCTTTTAATGCATTAGCGAATATTTTTTATGATCATCGTGGTTTTTTATTTTTGAGGACCTTTCAGCAATTATGATCATCGGGGTTTTTTATTTTTTATTTTTTATGCAATTCAGATCTTGAAAGATACGCCCAACTCTTCTTCAACTTTCTTCTTCTTCAAATTATCTACATGTCTCTTAGTCTTAAACTTTCAAAGTTAGACTTGAACTAAGCCCCCTTTCGCCCTAAATTTAAATTGCTAAACAAAATTGCTATATCTAAATTCTCAAATTTCATTCGTATCTAGCATGCTAAAAATACAAAAGCTTCATGGTAAAAATATTTATTAGCTCCTATCTAAGGAGTCCCAGTCCTGTCACGACCAAGTCTCGCTCAGTAAGATATTGTCCGATTTGGGCCCAAACCCACACAGATTCGTTCTTGGGCCATTACCCAAAAGGCCTCTTACTAAGGAGACTTGAAACCACACACATATATAGCACATTACCCTTCCTTCCCCAGGTGATGTGGGACGAACTCCCCCTACAACACTTAGCACCAGGGTCGTTACAAGTCCACTTTAATTAGTGAATACCTAAAGTTTGTATATAGCAATGTAATGCTTTTAATGCACCAGCGAATTGTTTAATACAATTCAAATCTCAAAAGTGATGCCCAACTCTTCTTTTCCTTTCTTCTTCTTCTTCTTCTTCTTCTTCTTCAACTAATCTACATGTTTCTTAGTCTTTTACTTTAAAGTTACACCTGAATCAAGCATACGTAATTGCAAGCCAAAGAGATTGTACTCAGCCCGAAATAGGTTAAGAAACTTGCCAGCAATAATCAATGAAACATTTTCTGAACTACAATCTTCAAGGGTGTGAAGCATGGCAAAGGCAGATATTGCTAAATCTATGTTTTTTTCCTTTCAAAACGGTTGATGGAGAGGAAATTCAACCTGCACCCAAGTTATCAGATTAACTCCAACTCCTTTTCTTTACGTAATACAACCAAAAAAAAAAGTTGCTAAAGAATTTTCTTATCATGGTATCTAAAGCCATGCCTAGAAATAAAAAGACACCAAGTATGGGGTTACTTAAAAGTATGGGGTTTGTCAAATTGATCTACGTTGATAGCTGGGTAAAGCACGGCTAGTCTAACTCCTGTCCTTGTGCATCAAGAAGCTTAAATGTATTTGCAAAAGTAGATGCAGTAAATTTGCTATTAACAAGAATCAAATTTGCCATACCTGCAGTTTCACCGAAAAATTTAATTAGATTGTGATATGCACAGAGCCAAAGAAGAAAACAAAGCCAGGATACAAAAAAGACCAGTTGTTATTTCCTCTATAATGTCTATGGGTTTTCGATAGATCCTCCTAAGAACAGTAGTGTGTTGAGCCAGTAGCATATCCGGAAAATGGCAATAGAATATGACCTGTAAAAGAAGTGAACAGCATAAAATAACCATAAACCTCTGGATAAAAGAGGATATGAAACCATAATTGTTAGAAGCAGTCAATTTGAGCTTCATACAACCTGCTACGATTCACGATTCGTTACTTTGAACTTCAAAGTTATTACGTAAACCAAATTGTTATTGTTTTATTTTAATCACCGTACAATACCTAAACTTATACAGATATTTACATTATTACATAAATATTTTCCCCAAAACAGTGAATGTTGCGATTCACGATTAATATTTTTGGCAAACGAATTCACAATTTGTAACCCATGTATGAAATAACTGTTATTCCTACTAGACAATCTGTATAAACAAAACTGTAATTAAATAAAACTCACAGTAAGTAAGATGAATAGAAACAAATATTGAGAAAGAATCCGAGCCCAGTGAACTGTTTCCTTAAGACGAATTTGCTCCCTCTCGGTGCATAAGGTTGATGAACAATCGTCTCCCAAGATAGAACGGATTTTTCAATTCTACAGAAGTTGCACTTCAATCTCCAGAATACAGCGAACACAAAAATGTATAATACTCGAACACAATGAAATGATATGCAGTGAGAGAGAGAGAGAGAGAGATTAATTTCGTCCTGATGAAATGAAACCAGAGGAGAATATATAAACAGTCTGGTGACTGTTCGAATCAACACATCCAAACAGAGCATTGCAACTGTTGGAGTGGTGACTGTACGAAAATACACATCCAAACAAAGCATTGCAACTGTTGGAGTGGTGACTGTACGAAAATACACATCCAAACAGGGCCTTATTATTTTCTAGAAGGACATGACTGTTTGGAAAAAAAAACTGGAAGGAAATTCAAATGAATTTTCTCCAAAAAGAATAGTTAATTTCCAAACAAGCCCAAGCCCAGGACCACGGACCCACGGCCCGCGCCCAAGCCCAGCCTAGCCGGTCGGTCGGCGGCGGCGCGCGCGCGTGTGTGTGTGTGTGCATGCGCGCGTGTGATAAATCCTACAAAGGCCTAGGTCCTCCCCCTTAACAAAAGTGGGTACCCCAAAGGGGCATGCCCCTTAGTTGGCTTCCCTCTTAAATATACCCTTAAGTTCTTTGATGTTTTTCCTATGTGGGACAACCGAGGTTTCCCACATTTTTCCTCCTTCACCAATGTTTCACATGGGTCACTTTGGATGACAATTTCTCATTCATCCCTTATTGGTTTCAACATGTAAATATACGGCGTTCATCTCCTCACGGAGGAGAACGCATTCCAATGTGGTCCCGTCCCTAAAGACGTGTGGGACCCACCTTAAATTGGAGCCAAAGTTTACATAAAAATTGTTATTTGGAGTCCAATTTTCCAACAATCCCCCACATGAATGAAATTGGCGACCTAACAATGTAAATGAAAATGCTGACACAGTTCGAGTATCGGCAAAGAATTACTGCTTCAGACTAAGTAGCCTAGTGGCTTTGAACTTGCCCTAGTGTAAAACTATCGGATTTACTAACCAGTGAGTAGATGAGATTATCTTTGAACTCCTAGTCGTTTGTGTAAACCTAGACAATAGAATTCACACAACAATTCTTCTTACAGATTTGGTTCTCACGTTTGTGTTCGTTTTGGCCTTGAACACCTCTTGGTTCCGTGAGTGTTTTAGAGAATTCAGCCTTTAAATTCTCATAGAAGCGGCCCCTTCTTACTCACGTAGGTGGTATCTATGAAGAGTATCCTGCAATACCCCACTTGGACGTTATCCAAAGTATAGAGACCATTAAAAGCATATCTTATCCTGTTTCTCGCGGCAGATAAACACTGACTCATCTTTGAAATGGGAGAAGGAAGATATAACTCTTCTCAGTGTATTCCGAGTACTACATAGTTTGGTTTGCCCATTGAACCTAGATCTTGGGATCTCCAGTCAACTAGGTTGGGTTGCCACCATGACGACTCTTGTTTAATGCTTAGGCTTTAAACCCATTCCCCTCGATGAACTTTCCACTTGCTCTCTCGTTAGGCCTTTTGTAAGTGGATCCGCTATGTTTTCCTTTGACTTCACATAGTCAATGGTTATGATCCCATTTGAGAGCAACTGTCGAACGGTAAGTCGACGAATATGAAGAGACTTATCGTTATACATGTGACTCTGTGCTCTACCAATCGCAGATTGGCTATCACAATGTATACATATAGCAGGCACAGGTCTTGACCAGTTTGGAATATCCTCTAGGAAGTTACGAAGCCATTCGGCCTCTTCCCTAGCTTTATCTAAGGCAATGAATTCTGATTCCATTGTAGATCTTGCAATACACGTTTGTTTTGAGGATTTCCAAGATACGGCTGCACCTCCAAGTGTAAAGACATATCCACTTGTGGATTTTGAGTCTTTAGAATCAGATATCCAATTTGCGTCATAGTAACCTTCGAGTACATGTGGATATCTGGTAAAGTGCAGTCCATAGTTTTGAGTCTCCTTTAAATAGCCGAAAACTCTTAGTATAGCCTTCCAGTGAGTTTCTCCAGGATTACTTGTAAATCGACTTAATTTACTCACTGAGTAAGCTATGTCTGGTCGAGTGCAGTTCATAATTAATGTACATTAGACTACCTATGATACGTGAATATTCTAGTTGCGAAATGCTTATTCCTTTATTCTTCGCTAAGTGAAGACTCACATCGATTGGAGTCTTCTTAGGTTTGATCTCATACTTCTTAAATTTTTCAAGTACTTTGTCAATGTAATGAGATTGAGACAATGCTAGTCCTTCTGATGTTTTAGAAATTTTTATTCCTAATATAACATCTGCGACACCCATGTCTTTCATATCAAACCTATTAGATAAGAATTGTTTAGTAATTCTTATCATCTCGGTATTGCTACCTATAATAAGCATATCATCAACGTAAAGACATACAATGACATATCCTTTTGGAGTGCTCTTCACGTACACACATTTGTCACACTCATTGATTTTGAATCCATTTGATAATATTGCACTATCAAATTTCTCATGCCATTGTTTCGGTGCTTGTTTTAGGCCGTATAAAGATGAACCTCGAATTTATTCTCTTGTTTTAGACTTAACAAGCTTGCATACTTTATTCTCTTATCCAGGAGCTACAAACCCTTCGGGTTGTTCCATATATATTTCTTCTTCTAATTCGCTGTTCAAGAATGATGTCTTTACATCTATTTGGTGGATTTCAAGATTATTCAGTGATGCTATAGCAATGAGCATCCGAATAGAAGTTATTCTTGTAACGGGAGAATAAGTATCGAAATAATCTAGTCCTTCCTTTTGCCTATAGACCTTGACTACAAGTCTAGCTTTATACTTATCTATTGATCCATCTACTTTCATCTTCTTTTTGAAGATCCATTTATAACCCAACGGTTTTGAGCCAGATGGAAGATCCACCAATTCCCAAGTATGGTTTTGCAAAATAGATTCAATTTCACTATTGATAGCTTCTTTCCAATATGAAGCTTCTGGAGAGGACATTGCTTCCTTGAACGTTCTAGGTTCATCTTCTACCAGACTTGTTAGAAAATCAGGGCCAAAGGATGTTGCCACTCTTGCCCTCTTACTCCATCTAGGTTCCAAGTCCGTAGGGTCTTGATCTATTGGAGTATCATTTGTACTATCTAGAGGTCTTTTGGACACTCTTGACTCTAGTGCATTCTTATAAGGAAATATATCCTCAAAGAATGTGGCATCCCTTGATTCTATAAATGTATTGACATGATATCGGGAATGTCAGATTTGTACACCAAAAAGTGATATGCACTACTGTTATTGGCATAACCAATGAATACACAATCAATGATTTTAGGTCCTATTTTCACCTTTTTAGGTTTAGGGACCGCCACTTTTGCTAAGCACCCCCATACTCTTAAGAATTTGTAACATGGTCTATGACCTTTCCATAATTCATAAGGCGTCTTCCGGGTTTTCTTGTGAAGCACTTTGTTGAGAATATAATTTGCGGAGAGTATCGCCTCTCCCCACAAATTCTGGGGTAGTCCAGAACTTAACAACATAGCATTCATCATTTCTTTCAATGTTCGGTTCTTGCGTTCAGCAATACCATTAGATTGAGGTGAATAAGGAGCGGTAGTTTGATGAATGATTCCATGTTCTCCACAGAACTCCTCAAATGGTGATTCATATTCACCACCTCTATCGCTTCTTATTACTTTAATCTTTTTGCTAAGTTGATTCTCAACTTCATTTTTATAATGTTTAAACATTTCTAATGCTTCATCTTTGCTTCTTAACAAATATACATAACTATATCTAGTGCAATCATCCACAAAAGTTATAAAATACTTTTTACCCCCTCTAGTTTGTACAAACTTTAAATCACAAATGTCACTATGTATTAAATCTAAAGGTTCAGTATCACGATCAATAGATTTAAAAGGAGGTCTTGTCATTTTAGATTCAACACATATTTCACATTTAGTTTTATTATCAATATCAAATTTTGGCAAAAAATCTAGATTACTTAATCTATGCAAAGTATCATAATTAACATGGCCTAATTTAGTATGCCAAATATTAGAAGACTCAAGCAAGTAAGAAGAAGCATTATTATTATTAATAGCATTAGGTACAACAGTCATTACATTCATCTTAAAGAGCCCATCACTAAGGTAGCCCTTTCCTACATACATCTCATTCTTAGTGAGTACAAACTTGTCGGACACAAACACTAATTTAAAGCCATTTTTGCTAAGCAATGACCCCGAAACCAAATTCTTGCGAATATCGGGCACATGAAGCACATCATTGAGAGTTAATTCTTTGCCCGAGGTCATTTTCTGAATCACTTTCCCATGTCCTTCCACCTTAGAGCTTGAAGCATTACCCATATAGAGTTGTTCTTCGTGAGTCACAGGCTTGTAAGTAGAGAACATCCATTTGTTTGAACAAATATGGCGCGTAGCCCCAGTATCCACCCACCATTCTTTGGTATTGCCAACTAGATTGCATTCGGAAACAACCGCGGAGAGGTTGATGTCGGAAACACCGTTGGAAAGTGTCTCCACCTCGGCCACATTAGCTTGTTGATTTGGCTTACGACAGTCCTTTGCACGATGTCCATTTTTGCCACAGTTATAGCACTTGCCTTTAAACTATTTGGGACCATGAGTTCCTTGACTTGGACCTCCGCCATCATGCTTCCTTTTCTTTGGACCATGTTCCACAACATTGGTGTAGACACCCCAATTTTGACCGACCGTCGAATTTAGGAGAGCGTCACCTCCACGTCCGATGATGATAAGGACCGAAAAGATTCGAAGTATTCCAAGCTCTTCAGAAAATTCTCCAAACGCGATAAAATTTCACAAAAAGAAGAAAATACCAGGTATTTAGGAGAATTCAGGTATAAAACACCTTTTTTGGAAAAGATCTTCAAAAATAAGTTTCTTTAAGAAAAAGGAACAAAGAAAAGACCTAAAAAGGGGAAATCTAACAAAAAACGGCACACGACAATATTCCGCGGCACTCAGTGAGTGCCGAACGGCATTCAACGAGTGCCGGCCCGGCATTTACTGAGTGCCGCCGACATTTTCTGACTGCCGTTTGCTTTTAAAGTCCGTATTTTGTGGTACAATACGTATATGTATGCGGATAAAAACAAAAAACTGATAAAGTAAGGTTGACCAAAATACGGCAATCAATAATTTTGTGCGGCACTTACTAAGAGCCGCGCGGCAGTCATTGAGTGCCGTCGCGGCTGCCACGGAGTGCCGCAGCAGCAGTCACGGAATGCCGCAGATAACTTTTGACTGCTGCCCTGGGCAGTAGTCTGTCTAATTTCAGGAAGTACGTATTGTACCACCAAATGATACATTTACACCTGTCTTTTACTCCGAATTCACTGAAAATACTTGGTAATTTTTGTCTATAAAAGAGGGAGGATCTTTCTTGAGGAAGGGAGGTGAATATACAAGAACATACAAGAGATACACCAAGAAAACACAAGAAATCACTACCATTACACTAACATATTTTGAGAGAAAAAAGAGAGTTTAGAAAACTAGGAAGAAGAGCTTGGGAGATCTTCAAAGGAGAGAAACTTTGAGGATAACTTGGAGGTGAATCTCTAATCATAAGTTGTTTATTTGCATTCTTTCTTTTTGAATCTTTAAATCCTCAAACTACCTTGCTTTCTTTGCTTCATTTCTTTTGTTGATCATACTTTCTTCTTGAGACTCTTAGAGATTCTCAATATCTCTCTTGAAATCTCTTGAGCATGATCCTTTGAACCCCATGTAAGTTTGTGCTTCACATGGGAGTCAAAGTTTGATCATCACTTCATTTTATAAGCAAATAGATGGATCCAAGTCCATACTCATGACTTGGGTTCTCTAAACTTGATGTTTCATGGAATCCTTTCTATATTCCTTTGAGACTCATGAGTATTAGTCATGACTTCATCTCCAATGACCATCAAATGGTAGGAGAAAGTGGTTTTGAGTCTAAGCCCATCTCCATGGCTTAGATTCCTTGTCTTGAGGTTTCATGAAGTCTATTCATACTTCATTTGAAATCCACAAATATAAAGGTCTTTAGCCTCCAATGACCATCAAATGGTGGGAGAAAATAGTTCAGTTTAAGTCCAACTTCATGGTTTAATAGTTGGGGTTAGCAAATAAAAGTTGAACTTGACAAATGAAAACAGTGAGTTCACAAACTGTTTTTGATCAAAGATTTTTAGTTCGAAATCTAACCGTTGGAATCAAGTGAAACCAACGGAAAAGTGTCAATAACACAACATTCTACTACTGTAATTTTTGTTTTAAGGTGGTTTCATGTCTAGAGTGGTTTGATCATGAGTTTTGTAAAGTAACAACAATCTGTCCAAAATTTCAGAACAGTGACCTTCTTTCGAAATAAGTAAATCAGAGCTTTAATAAAGTATTTGTGACCCAAAATAATTTTTTCCTAAGTAGATTAATGTGTTAGGAAGTCACCCTAAAAAGAACAAAGCATTTCAGATCTTTTTGCTATTTTTAGAAAATCGTGCAAGAACTCTGGACAGAAGGTTGTAGAATGCTGAGTGATGTCTGGTTTTTGCCCAATTCCTGGAGATCCAACCGTTGAAACTTTGATTTCTTTTTTGGGTTAAAAACTAGACACACAGAGGCATCTCGTGTCCAAAATGCATCAAGATCAAACCACGGGAACCATGCTTTTTCATTTCTTAAAGTTATGATCTGCTCTCAGCAATTTCCAGAATTCTGCATTAGCTTTCATCAATCTTATGAATAATGGCTTAGATGATATTTTCATGAGTCAAGGTTCAAACCATGTTTCAATAATGATTAGTTAAGCTTGGATTCAAAGTTTAAGTGATTTAAATCACCGAATATTTCATAGTTTATTCTTGCTCATGTATATATATATTCATCCGTATGATTTGACATCTGTAATTAGAACTTAGTGGCTTTATATTTAATTACATTCAATAGATTTAAGCTAGAAATTTAGGATTGTTATCTCTAACTTCATATCTTGTATATCATGAGGACTAACATTTTTGTTTTGTAGCGCCATTAAGGTACGACTTCTTGAATTCCTCTTTAGCTTATTTTAATTTCTTGATTTGTCAATTTTTTGATCTCATGCGCGACACCATAGAATTAGGATTTGCCTTACATGTATATATGTGGATTAGAGACTCTTTTCCTAGGTTTTATTTAATCGCATGCATTGCACGTTTAATATTCGCGACTGGATCCCGGGTAAGTTCTCTTGTTCTTCATTGCATATCATATTGTTTGCTACTTGAATTACGTGGCTTTTGAATGATATTTTGCGAATTGGCAATTTTACACCATTTAGACATGTTTGTGTAATGTATACGTATATCTATGTATTAGTTTAGGGCATGATTAGATTAGTAATTCAATTAAAAGGATGTTAAGTAGAGGCTTATCGCGAGATAGGATGAGAAGGGGTGTTTTAGTCCGATAGGCTCCTTCCCTTCTCATTCCATAATCCCCGGACCTAGTTAATCTTTGGTTTCGCAAAAGATCAGTTTCCTTTTGAAATGGTTTCTTAATTTTTCCTTTTAAAAATTAAGTGGCGACTCATTTGTTTTTGAACTCGAAATTTAGAAAAGATTTTAAAAGCAGAAAAGCTGTGGGTAGAAGGAAAACCTGCGATATCCACAATTGGCCTTTGCTCCAAGAGAGGAACTTACACTCTTCTTTTCAGATCCACGATTATCTTCTTCAATCCTTAGTCTCACAATTAACTCTTCAAGATTCATCTCTTTGCGTTTGTGTTTGAGATAATTCTTGAAGTCTGTCCAAGTAGGCGGCAATTTTTCAATAATCGCAGCCACTTGAAAAGAATCACTTAGAGACATCCCTTCGGCATGAATATCATGTAGGATTACTTGAAGATCTTGAATTTGGCTAATAACAGATTTTGCATCTATCATCTTATAGTCAAGAAATTTACCAACTATGAATTTCTTCATGCCGGCATCCTCAGTTTTATATTTCTTGTCTAAGGAGTCCCATAGTGCTTTTGCTGATTCCATTTTACAATATACATTGTAAAGAGTGTTGTCTAATCCATTTAAAATATAATTTCGACACAAGAAATCGGAATTTTTCCATGAATCAACAGCGGCACTATTGGTTCCTCCTTCTATGAGTTCCAGAGGGTCCTCGCGAAGGAACTTAGCCAAATGCAATATGGTTAAATAAAAGAGCATCTTTTGCTGCCAACGTTTGAAATCGGTTCCATTGAACTTTTTCGGTTTTTCCCCATGAGACAGATTCAAAGTAGGAACAGGAATAGATGAAGTAGTTGTCATTCTGAAAATTTTAACAAGATTTGTTTCTTTATTATCACAAAAGTAATGAACACTGATTTAATAACTAATTAGGAAACTGAAAACAATTTTCAGTTTATAAGATAGTTCTATTAAACAGTTTATAATTTATAAACAGTCTGGTGACTGTTCGAATCAACACATCCAAACAGAGCATTGCAACTGTTGGAGTGGTGACTGTACGAAAATACACATCCAAACAGGGCCTTATTATTTTCTAGAAGGACATGACTGTTTGGAAAAAAAACTGGAAGGAAATTCAAATGAATTTTCTCCAAAAAGAATAGTTAATTTCCAAACAAGCCCAAGACCACGGACCCACGGCCCACGCCCAGCCGGTCGGTCGGCGGCGCGCGGGATAAATCCCACAAAGGCCTAGGTCCTCCCCCCTTAACAAAGGTGGGTACCCCAAAGGAGCATGCCCCTTAGTTGACTTCCCTCTTAAATATACCCTTAAGTTCTTTGATATTTTTCCTATGTGGGACAACCAAGGTTTCCCACATTTTTCCTCCTTCACCAATATTTCACATGGGCCACTTTGGATGACAATTTCTCATTCATCCCTTATTGGATTTCAACATGTAAATATACGGCGTTCATCTCCTCATGGAGGAGAACGCATTCCAATGTGGTCCCGCCCCTAAAGACGTGTGGGACCCACCTTAAATTGGAGCCAAAATTTACATAAAACTTGTTATTTGGAGTCCAATTTCCCAACAATAACTAGAGCTACCTTTGTTAGACTTCCTTTAGTTTCATCAGCGGAATGACTACAGAGACTTGATCGGCAAGTATAACATCAAACTTTGGCCACGTGAACAACATGCAGACAGCAACAAAAATGCAACGCAGATATGCACACATTGCATGCAATTGATTGAAGATATGTTGGGGGGTAGGAAAGCACCATATACTGTAACTGGAAAGGTGCCTGAAATTGCATTGATGTAAATGTCCGACAATTATGAGATACACAAATTAATAGATACAAACATAATTATCACCACAAGAAAGAAAAATGCGTTTAAAAGTCATAAGGGTGAATATATTTTTAGAGAAAACCATTTCATAGAATGGACTTGTTATTTTCTTCCAGGGAAACACTGATTGAGAACATTTGAATGTCTAGAGAATGAACAGAAAAAGTACAGTAAAGACTGAGGTCCAGTTATTAATTTTCCTTTTAGTTCTTTGCTTCTCCCATATTGATGAAGACGCCAGAATATGAATATTAGATTTGCCCACTGCCACTTACGATGATTCATAAACAGAAATGAAAAGAAGTGTATATATGTGTATGTGTGTGTATAGAAGTGTATATAATTACCGATTCCAAGATCTGGATGAATGATGAAGATATTCATCTTGAGAAGTGGTAGATGAATGATGAAGATATTCATCTTGAGAAGTGGTAGGCACACATCTTAAACCACGCTTTAAACCACACCCTATGCTTTAAATACATGTACTCTGTGCTGTTTGAATTTTTTACACTTTTCTGTGCACCACTTACACAGCACAGGGTACATGTATTTAAAGCAATGGTGTGGTTTAAGATGTGGTTTGAAATGTGTGCCTAATATTTCTCATTCATCTTTGAGCTGCCTTTCTTCTCCATAAATAGAAACAGTTATGGAGAGGCCCAAGCCCAAACAGTTTTGAAAAATGGTTAGTGCCTCAACACATTCACACTCTCTGGGTCAAGACCAAGAAGCCATATTGTTACACTTGTGGTCCATAAGTTTGTGGAATTGGAATTACATCTGGGCCATGTTTGTTTTGCAGGCATATGGAGATAGAGGTATATTGAATTAATAGTCTATTTTAATTAAATTGTTTAGTGTTTGGCGTGGGGTGCGCGAGACTATTTGTCCAATTTAAAATAATAATCCCATATATGGCGTACTAAGTTATACCATTGGGGTGGGGGGAGGGGGTGTATCTTTTAAAAATGACTAACTATCCAATCTTTCCTCCCTCTGCCAAAACATGGCCTTAAAGTTAGTATGACCAGATCGTCATTCAAAATTATTTAAATTGATCTACAGCCACGTAAGTGTGAGATGCAAATTTGAAAATTATAACATTACTCATTGTTACACTCAACAAAGGCTCAATTTTCTTACTCACATGTTTATGGCCTTAAGAAAAGTATTTAAAAACTAAATTCGTGATTTAAATTTGGGAACCATATTATTATTCTAAATAGAATGCAAATGTTGTTAAGGGCATTCCTTTCAAATTTGGCAAATTCAACTAATTTTCATTCATGTGAGTAAACACGATGAGGTTAATGTGAGGCAGAAAGAGTAACACTATACTTTTCAATTTTAAATTTGAAATTTGGCTATCAAATAATTTTTGTTATGTTCTAAAACAGTATTAGTCCACCTCTGTACCACATATATGTATGATATATAGACACACTTGTACACATGGATCAATTACATTTCAAATAGTTGAAAAAGTAGTCAAGAAAAGGCAAAATGTCTTTTCCTTTTTTCTTTTTAATAATATCAAATCTAAATTCCAAATGCTTCACCAGTTATACTACATGTAATAGTCTATGTTACTATCGACCACTGTCACATTATATGATACAATAATTAACTAAAGTGTTTAAACTAAATTTGAAATTCAAATTTAGTAAATATAGCATTAATCATTTAAAAAAAATACGGTCATGCTTATCAAATGCAAATCTTAAATTTTGTTCAATACAATTTATCAATTGTACCATGTGCAATAACATGTTGTAAAATATGCTACATTTGTTGAAGCAGACCAAATTTGGGATTTTTATTTTTGTTGGGTTTCTTCTGGGTTTAGGAAGTGAGAAAACAGAGGAGGAGGATGGTGGTGGAAGAGGCTGGCCCGCCGGGACCAAAGCTCGGTCGTTTGCTGTACTTTGTCGGCGCCGGATGTAATCCTTGCTCCACTCATTACCAACCTACCTACATACACATATACATCCATATATATATATATAGATAGATACTGATATTCATGAGTATAGATTGCTGAATTATCTTCACTGTCTATTTCAGTCCTATTGACGGCTGCGATCAACAAGTGGAAAGATATCGAGCGAAAAGCGTCGATTCAACAACAACAAAAGCTTCAGTTATCCGAAAATCCATCCAATGCTGTTCACAAAGCTGTCAAATCATAGTCTCTCGAATTAGGTTTTCGATCTTCACCTCCTTTTTAACTTAATTGTGTTCAATTTGTATTCCCGAATCTCGTAGTTTATTGGCTTTTTATTTAATTTCTATCCTAATGATGTGTATTAGCAAATGATGTTTCAGAAAAAAATTCATAACCTAAATACCTAATCAAGTCATAATATCTTGGTTTTCAAAAAATTTCCCCAAAATTGAGTGGTGGTGAATGGTGATTAAGAGGAAAAATAATGGGGAAAATGAACATTAATCGAAAAACAGGAAGGGTTTTGAATCTTTTGATTGATGAAGATACTTGTGATAGGTTATGAATTGTGCCTTATTTTTTCTAGAATTAGGGGGTAGGTGAGTAACTATACTTGTCATGACAACTGTTTGAAGAGAAGATGATCCAAAGTCAATCACAATATTTACAGATATCCATTAGTCTAGTGTAGTAAATATAAGCTTAAAATTGAGGTTGGTTCTACTATATAGATTTCCAATTTTAGTTTACGAGGAGTTAATCCTACCAGATGCAGGTTGTTTTTTTCTTCGTAGTTGCTTATCAACATCGATTGCTCACTTAATTGGTGGATTTGCTGCAATTGTTTACTATGGGTAATGTATTTCCATGAACGATGGTGTGGTTTGGGGTTGTCGACAAAAAATGATCATTCCAGTGGCCCCTAATTAGGTAGTTATTGTGCTGAACTCAAAATGACTTCAATTTAAAATTAAAAGTATACTGTAGTAGTTGAAACACAAGAAAGGGGAAAATATTGTATTGATATTAATTGGTTTAAAAAATTCAAGACTCACAGCCCTATATATAATGTGGAAGTGAGATTAAACTTCCTAAACAAAGCATAATCAAATCAAAACTCATCCCATAAATCATGGGATTTATCACCTAATTAAATAAAACAAGGAGAAATAAGATATTTCTTAATTAAAGAGATTTGATTGGGATACAACCAAATCCACATTATTCCTAGATTATTTTTATATTCCAACACTCCCCAGCAAGTTGAGTCACGAAAACTTGATGAAGTGACCAACTTGAATTTGGACCTTGAACTTGAACAACGAATTCGAACTTCAATGATACCACCGAACAATCAAACAACCATAATCAAGATATGTGGCGATTCCAGTAGAAGCGAAACAACCAATCGGACATTGCCCAGACTACTTGCTACAATAGAAACGAACAATGCCGCCGAAAATAACAGCATAGCTTATCAACGGGAGCCAAGCACTGAGAAGAAATTGCCCAGACACTTGGTGCAACAGAAGGGATCATGACTGTAGAAAAACACACGGAAGTACACATCAATCGGCAATAGCATGTATGTTCAAGCCCATCAAAAGAAGAAAATTGCCTCGACACTCGGTGCAACAGAAGGGATCATGACTGTTGAAAAACGCACTGCAGTACACATCAATCGGCGAGAGCATATATGTTCAAGCCCATCAAGAGAGCTCCCAAAGGGGCTGCACACTTCAACTACCCCGCAAAGGGCTGGCCGAGGACTGGACAAGGCCCAAAAGAGCTGGCCTAGGGCTGGACAAGGCTCGAAAGGGCTGGCCGAAGGCTTGACAATGCCCGTAGGGGCTAGCCGAAGTTTGACAGGGGTTGAATCTGAAAGTAGTAGGAGTGGGGATTTATTTGAAAATATGGGAACAAACAACTTCCATGAAAAGAGAAGGGCCCACAACAGCAAACAAAAAATATTTAACGAAGACAAGAAGATGATAGGGTGTTCGGTGGGTGGCGAGGATCTCTGCTCTGATACCAAGTTGAAACACAAGAAAGGGGAAAATATTGTATTGATATTGATTGATTTAAAAAATACAAGCCTCACACCCCTATATATAGGGTGGAGGGTAAGATTAAACTTCCTAAACTAATCCTAATCAAATCAAAACTTTATCCCATAAATCATGGGATTTATCTTTTAATTAAATAAAATAAGGAGAAATAAGATATTTCTTAATTAAAGAGATTTGATTGGGATACAACCAAATCCACATTATTCCTAGGATAGTTTTTATATTCCAACAGTAGTAGTGTCATAGCATATTGAGCAAGATAAGCTTCTAGATTAAACACAATCTCACTAGAGTTAGTTACATTGGTTCAGTTGAGAGTAGAAAGGATGGGTGCAAATTGAGCTCTATTTCAAAGGGAGGAATGATTTGAGTTTGCTATCTGGAACTAAGGAGGGCATATTAACATCTTAAGCAAGCCTTTTAGTTGTGTGTTTATTTTGAACTGCCTACTTGGGAGATGGCTATTGAGTCTACCAGAATGTTCAATGTGATACTCTAAAAGAGCTTGAACGAGGTAGATGCTATAGAATGTGTGCATTTAACTTCTGGGAGAAGTTTGAAATATCATTCTTCAAACACGATTCTTCATTTTGCTTTGAACAAGTACTACTCTGCAGTTGCCGAATAGATTTAGCTTTACATAGGCTAATCATTGGACTTGAGAAAGATATTCATTTACGCTCCATTTGTTTCGATGTAAAATCTTTACGTTAAAATATTCTTCATGTAAAACATTCTAATGTAAAATAATTTTTTGCTCTTCTATTTTCCGGTGTTTGGTTAAAGTCGTAGATTGGACAATTTTGATTTGGCTTGAGACAAAATTGACACTATACCAATAAAATGTCTGATCTAAACCGGACCTAGTTAAACACAAAATTAATTCTCATCTTCGCACTTTCTGCAGCCTTCTATAATGTATGTTTATATACGTATATAATTATATATGTGTAGAATGATATGAATATGTTATTGCTGTTTGTCATACAGTCTTTTTTTTATTGAGGAGCTCACTGTAGGTAATGTAAGTATGTGTTATTCCTCTCTGTTATATACGTATATGTAGATATATGTATATACGGTCAGACTCTTAAGTGAACAGAGTTGAGTTAACGTACCCAATAAACATTTTTTTTTTCCTAAAAAAACCCGAGGGTCAGTGGGGCGCGCGCGGGTCCAGGGGGCTGCCCGCAGGTTTTTTTAGACAAAAAAAAAATGTTCACTGGGTATGTTCACTCAACCCTGTTCACTTAAGAGCCTGACCGCATGTGTATGTATATATATATATCAAGCAGTGCGTTATGACAAGTGTGAAAAATGACAGCTGGTTTCACAATAGTAGATGCCAGACAAAAGGGCCATATCACTGCAAAGCTTCCAGATGTGAGTTCATGAGGCGCACGGAAAGTAACTTACGTCCGTTTTAGCCGTAAATCATTTTTGTTCGATCGAAGTAAAATATTTTACAGTTAGAATATTTTACCTACTTATTTGTGCAGACAAACATCGGAAAATGCCAAATTATTTTCCAGAAAATATTTTACATCGAAACAAACGGAGCGTTAGTGCGGATCAAGTCTTATTCTTTGCTAAAAGAAAAAACCATGAATAGAACTCAAGACAAGTTCCCAAGTGCACTCTCTATCAAGCCCCTCAATTCTCTCATGCTTTGTTATGTCAGTTGACCTAGTTTGGCTATGTTTTTGGGAGCCGTAGTTGCTGAAGGTTGCTGGAGTGGGGGCGGCAGTAGCAATGGCAGTGGACTTCTTGTTGTAGGTTGGCAATTGTCGTGGGAGTGGCTGCGGCGGTGGTTTGTTAGCTGATGGTGGAGGTCTACGAGGTGGTGGGTTGGGCCATGGTGGTCAACTTGGAGGTGGTGTAGGCTGTGGATTGTGTGGTGGCGGTGGCCTAGGAGGTGTTGTTGGTGATGGTTTAGGAGGAGTCGATGGCGGGGGTGGTCTTGGTGGTGGTGCTGGTGTGAGTGGTGGTCTTGGCGGTGGTGCCAGAGGAGGTGGATGCTTTGACTGGTTCTTGACGCTCGTTTATTCTTGTTAAACCATTAAATTGATAATTTCCCACTAGTTTTGGGACTTTTCTATAGATAAGTTAAGAGAGAGTGGAGAGTTCGAGAGAGAAAAATCACCATGGTAGGTCTAGTGACAAATGGTAGATTTTAGTAGGAGAAACTAAAAAATGACAACAAAAGTGAAGGAAGAAGGTGGTGATGCTGGTGGCAACGGGATGACGGCAGAGGTGATACGGCTGTGGAGAAGGTGGCTACAAGTGCTGGATGATGATTGTAGCTTAAAAAAAAGTGGTGGTAGATTTGTGTTGGACTTGCAGTGTTATGGGAGAGAATAGTGGATGTGGTATTAAAAGAAAAGAAGAGTATTATTGTTATAAATGCTATAAATGCGACTCAGGACTATATTTGTCAGGTTCCTCAGGGGATGTTAGTGTGATATACCATATATGATTATGTGAAAAATAACGGTGAATCCGGGGCCGTGGAGGATAGGTGGGGGAACTTATCCTCATCTCCCAAAAAGTAAGTCCTATTTTTAGTAAATGTTTCTTGATGAGTTCAATCCCCTCTTAGCTACAGATATTTTCCAATTTCCCTTCCCTTGTTGAAAAACCTATGTTAATCCCTTCTTTTTTCGAAGTTCTAATTGTGCCATTTATCTCCAGCTTTGTGACTACAATACACTTAACTGGCCAAAACAAAGAAAAGAAAAGAAAGACAGAGAAGTAATAAGTGATATTCTAAAATTGGCTGTCAGTTAACCACTTTCCACTGAACTTATTGTGTCGCGCTTAAAGTTTTAAATAAGCTAATGAATTTTTGTAATTTATATTTCCACATAAACTCTTGTTGTTTATAGTTTGGTCCCCTAATTTTATACTTTTTTGGTAATTACTTTACCAAGATTTCTCATGTGCTTATTTTGAATCTCACCAGGAGAGGTAGTGCAGTGGTGAGAATGGTGGTTTGAGAAATGAAAAATATGGTGGACGAAAAAAATGGGAGAAAACAAAGTAACGGAGTCAAAAGTTAAATTTCATATTCAAAATTTGGTGTAAAACTTTCTCAGCTAAGAATTTTTGGGCAAATTACACTTTAGTCCATTAAACTATAACATGTTTTCAATTGAGTCCATAAACTTTTTTTTTTTTTTTTGCAATTGGATCCTTGAACTTCAAAATTTCATTCAATCAGACCAAATTCTGACACTGTTTGCTTTAACTATTAGAAATTGTCACGTACATTGCGCGTAATGCTCACCTGTCACATGTTAGGTTAAGACAAATACGGGAGATTGTGAATAGTGCGAAAAATTGCATTCAATCAGATCTGAAATCGCATTCAATCAAATTCGAAAACACATTCGATTAGATCTAAAATTGCATTCAATCATACCCAAAATTACATCATTTTTTAGCCATTCACAGTCTCCCGTGCTTGTCTTAACCTAACATGTGACAGGTAAGCATTACATACATGACATTTTCTAATAATTTAAGCTAACAATATCATAATTTGGGTTTGATTGAATGAATTTTTGAAATTCAAGGACCCAATTGCAAAAAAAAAAAGTTATGGACCTAATTGAAAACATGTGTATAGTTTAATGGACTAAAGTGTAATTTGGCCAGAATTTTTTTAAAATTTTCATTAGTTTTGATCGTAAACAACTTTAGTTTATTTGGGGCTAAGTGTCTACTTTTAAAACTTAAGAGATCATGTAAAAGCCAACCTAACCACATGAAGGAAATATTTAATTTACCCTAACAAATATTGGGACAAATGACTTAACACCTATCGTGGGGAAAGGTTGGGACGGTTATGCCAATCTCTCAAAATATTATTAATGAGAAAAAGAATATCTTACTTCACACCATGGAAACTGGGATGGCTCTTGAAGACTTCTGTTTGTTAGAGACAAACAAAGAGAACACCAAACCCTCTTTTGACATCTTCTTACATGCTTGTTATCTTGATTACTCTAATAAATTCAATATGGGAGCTTTGTGATTTGAATGAGCAAAAAATTGTATTAAATAAACCTGATAATCTTATTAGAGTTTGTTGGTAGGACTATCAATAGAGTTAGGCTAGCCTGAAGCCCGTTTATTTGGTTTGAAAGTATTTTGGTTGAACTTTAATCGAGTTTGGGTCGAATTGAGATCAGGGTTTCAGACAAATTCCCAATTTTTAGTTTGAGACGGGTGGCTCAGCTTGCTGGTTAAGGCATTGTGAATGCTTATTTCATAAATACATACACAAGTATACATATAACACATTAGTATTAAGAGGATTGGCCTTGACTTAATACAAGCTTATTTAGCAAACCGTGAACACACATAATCATCAACATACCATGTTGCATTAGGGAAAATAACTATCTATTGCATCAATGGATTCAATTTTCTCTACTTGCAAACTGATGTTCTTAGCTTCAAAACATAAGACTTGCTAAATCTTTGTATTCTTAATTGAATCTATGTAGTTGAGGGGCATCCCCCGTTCTTAAAAAGTATCTTGTTTATTTAGGGCTGATGGGTCAATTCTAAAACTGTGCCATTTTTGTGTGTGTGTGTGTGGGGGGGGGGGGGGGGGGGGGGGGGTGGGGGGGGTGGGGGGGGGTTGTTGTTGTTGGGGGGTGACCTTTGTTTTCAATTCAAATATTGGAGCAGCCATATGAATAAAAGAAAAAGGCAACCTCATGTACAAGTGACTCTTAAAAATGAGAAATTATTCAGTTAACCCGTCACCCCGTCAGAATAGAGAGGAAATATTGTATATTGTATTGATGTAATTGTTAATCATACAGAGAGCACTCTTATATAGGCTGGTGAGAGGACCTAGAGAGAGATGTACAAGTGTAGTACAGTGTGTAGTGCAACACGAACCTAGACATAGAGTGTGGTAAGGTACAATCATATACAATAAATGAAAATTACTCTTACAGCCCTCCTCAAACTCAAGGTGGTAAGATCGAGTTCATCTTGAGTTTGGAAACTAAATCCTGAAAACGTCCTGGATGATGAGTTTTGGTAAAGATATCAGCAGTTTGATCGGCGGAAGAAACGGAGACAAGCTAAATAGTGCCACTAGTGAGGTGATGGCGCACAAAATGACAGTCGATCTCAATGTGCTTAGTGCGTTCGTGAAAAACATCGTTGTGCGCAATCTGAATAGCACTCTGATTGTCACAGTGGATAATAGTGGCATTGCAATGAGTAACACTCTAGTCTTCAAGTAACCAACGGAGCCAAAGTAGTTCTTGAGTAGCATCAGCTAGGGCTCGATCTTCTGCTTTTGTACTTGAGCGAGCAACAACCGTTTGCTTTTTACTTCGCCAGGAGATAAGAGAATCTCCAAGAAAGAAGCAATAGCTTATAGTGGATCGTCGATCAGTGGGGTCTCCTGCCCAATCTGTATCACAATAAGCACGGAGCTCGAGTGAGGAATGAGCAAAAAAGTGTAAACCATGAAACAGCGCGCCTTATACTTGCCAATTGAACCATCTGCCTTGCATTAGATTTTGAAACACATTTGTCTCCAATAGTTTTACGCACAGGCGGAATGACAACTAACTCTCAGACCTTATTCACGTCCATAGAGCTCATCTCATCTGGCATAGCAACTATCCACTCAGCTTTAGCAGACGAAGAAAAATGCTTCAACAAAAGAAGCAGAAAGGGGAGTAGTACCAGGACATGGAGGAGAACATCTTGTGTTCCCAGAAGATAACATGCTTGGACACACGGAGACATTTGGAGTAAGGATCCCAACACCTGTATCCCTTGTGTTCAATACCAATTGTACAAAGAGCGTTCAGTCTTCATATGCAAATTTGCTTCATCAATGGTGGATGTGAAATTGAAGAAGAAAATAAAGGAAAGATATTTAGTACAGAAGAGTTCGTATACTCTGTGCAAATTTGAGGGCAAACGAATATTGGGTGCCATAAAACAAATGATTTACGGATCAATTGTATAAGATTTAACCATTTATATATATATATATATTTATTTATTTATAAATATACATGCACACATTGCCGCTTAACTTGGCCAGCCCATGTGTTGTCAGCTTATCAACTTCCTCCATGTAAGTCTATTTGTTTGCTTTAGCAACAAAAAAAAAAAAAATAATAAATCTATTTCTCTCTCTTTTTTACACACGTTCTTGCTTTTTCTTTACTTATTATACTACGATTTATTTGTAGGGTTTTGTTAACATGTGCCTTTAGGGTACATGTTAACAAAACCCTTATTTATATAGAACTTGTGTAGAAGCTTTTCTTTAAGTAATATTTTTGGTGATAATCTTTATGTTTGTATTGGGGGTTTTTCATTTTTGGTCTTTCTAAATTTATATTTCAAATTTACTTGCTTCTAAATTCATATCTCAAATTTACTTTCTAACACAGTGGTAGTAGAACCTTTCAAAACCACTTTCAATAAAAATTTCGGTTGTCCCATTGTATTCAACGTGACTTATTATTCATAACACAGTTATAGCAATTCTCATAACACACTTGACACTACTTTCTAACTTTTTCTGAAAATGTTTCATGTTGCTTCCAGGACTATTAGGATTCGTTTGGTTCATGAACCCGTGCATTTGCACGATTTTCGACTAGTTTATATTAAAGTTGGACCACTCCTCAAAAGTATCCTTTGATGTCAGTTACTATTCTTGGGTAATGGTGGGATTGGGGGTGACGTTGACAATAAGAGAGTTGGCTAGAGCTCTGGGTAATGCTATGACTTCCTTACCAACTTGAGTTATACGAGTTGACTAGAGCTTAGCTAGCATTGATGTGGGTATGGTAATGTGAGTGTGAGAGATTCGTCAATTATATAAAAAGTACGAGTGCAGTTATGGTGAAAGTATTTGGATAAATTATTAAAAATATATATTTTTATAATAAAATATACAAATTTTTATATAGTTATTAGTGTATTAGTGTATACCCTAGATAATTGGTATTATAATTTTTTATCATTTCTCTTTTAAATCCTCAAAGTTTTTAAAATTGTATGAACTTTTGTTTTTTTTTTTTTTCATAAGAATGTAACAAAAAAGCCTCACTTCACTCTAAATGATCTCAACGAATTCACTGACATACCTAGTACGAGTGCACACTAAGTGTGAATGCGGTGACCTTTTTAAAAAAGAGTCCGTACTTCATTGTTGATCAGTGGTCAAAGTCTATCTTTTGATGTCAGTTACTATTCTTGGGTAATGGTGGGCTTGGGGGTGACGTTCACAATAAGAGAGTTGGCTAGAGCTCTTGGTAATGCTATGATTTCCTTACCACAACTTGAGTTGTACGAGTTTACCAGAGTTTTTGGCCTCCTTAGAGGTGGAGGGTTCAACACTCCAAAGGGGGTTGCAAGGTGCTAAAAAAGGCAAACTTCAATACTCTTGTATACTAAATTCAAGAGTTTTGGTGTGGTTCCGAATTTCACTGCCAATTTGTCTACTTGACTAACCATATGATCGTTGTGGGGTCGGTGTACATGTTCTGGGTTTGCTGCTCTATACTACTCCAATAAAAATGGCAATATGTAATAATTGCAAAGTTGCGAATGACTTGTCGAGGGGATTAATCCTCAGTATTTAAAAAATGTTATGAATCCCAAATTTGCTCTTCAAATGCTCTGTTAATTGTACAACATGCAATATGTACCACCGATAGCCGTCACAATTTGTGTTACAACTACTCAAGTCATTTGGAAAATTAATTTAGGATTAAAATTTGAGAAGTATAGCATTTTTTGGGGGACGTTGCTTTCCACATTAGTCTCTCAGTCTATTCTCTTGACCAGCCAATATTTGTATACTAGTTTTGTTTTGTTTAGTTTTGTTTTGTTTTTTGGTGAATTAGTATTATATTCCCTTGTATGTACTTATTTGGCAATAGGTCCCTTAAAATATATTTATCATTAAGCCTTCAAATTTTTTTTAGGGACTAAAATACCCATCCCTCATCAACTTTGATAATCTTCAAAATGGTCACCCTTTCCATAAATGTTTTCTCCCGAACAATTAAAGGAATCAAAAATTAAGGGAATCAAAATTTAAAAGTCTCCACCTTACCACCATTAACCACAATCATCTCCATCACCCCTGCAAGCGCACCACTGCAGATGTACATATGCTTGAACAATTTACAGTAGTTTTTGTGAATTTCACCAAATGTTCTCTGAAACTCACAATATGATTTGTGAACTTCATAACATGTTCTGGAAAACAAATCACGGAACGTGATTTGTGAATTTCACAATATGTTCTGGAAAACAAAAATAGAAGAGAGAGTCACAACATGATTGTGAATCTCACATGTTCTGAAAAATGGGAACGGCGAAGAGAGAGAGAGAGAGAGAGAGAGAGAGAGAGAGAGAGAGAGAGAGAGAGAGAGAGAGAACGGGGAAGAGAGAGAGAGAGAGAGAGAGAGAGAGAGAGAGGGGTTATTGTCTCGATCTGATTTAAAAACTTCAAAAATAATTATCAAATTACTTTGAAAAGTCACAATCTTTTCATATTGAAAAAAGCAAATGGAGACCCAAAAATCGTAAGCCCATTAAAAAAATGTGAATCACACAACTTGTTCTAGAAGATCGGAACGGGAGAGAGAGATAGAGAAAGGCAACACCCATCAACGGAGAGGAAGATGAAGGCAACAACGATGGAGAGGTTGAAGCCGCCATTGTTATTGCTCTCATGAAGCTTGTGGGTTCGATTTCTACGGATAGTCGTGTCAAAGATGGCAAGGATTGTAATCAGATATGGAGTACTGAGCCCGAAATGGTGAGGCCGGTGACCATATATGGAAGGAGGTCGGAGGTGTTGGCGATAGATGGATGACTGGTGGGCGGCTAGGTTAGGACATTTTTCTTTCTTTCTTTCTTTCTTTCTTCAATGATTGAAATAAAAACAAACGCACTCCTTAAAAATCTTTAATGAGTCAAATATTTAATGAGTCAAAAGCATATTAATGAAATGATTTAATTAATATATTCAGCATATATATTTTCATATATCTTGCAAGATATATATAGGGGCATTTAGGGAATTAAAATATCTGTATCAATGATTAGCTTAGCTGTGTTAACTAGTATCATAGGGATCTAGTATTAAATTAGAATATAGGATGTCCTCTATCAATGAAAGTACATGAATGGGAATTTAAAGACAATTTTACATTTTTTTTTTTTTGGAGCAGTGTTGTAATTTTTAATGTTGTATCCTACTTTTGTTTTAATTCACATGATATAGTTGACGAATCACTTAATTTTTACTAAAATTATTTTAGGTGATTTCACTATCACATAAGCTCGAATTAAGTTTTAGATACAAATTTAGACCTTATTAACGGATTAGAAATTTTTGTTTTTATTTTTTGATGGAAAATTAGAATCTTATTTAGATGCGAAACATTGATATTAAACAATCTCTTGAAAATTGTTGTCCAATTGTAACCTTGTAAAAGGGGCTGGCCTAGATTTTTAGAAAATGTTGGGATTACCCTTAAAAAATGCAGCTAACACTCCCTCCCAATTTTAGAAAAATTTCAGATCTTCTATTCATTAGTATTTTTGAGTTTTTTAATACAATCACGTACTTTTGGTTGCATGAATCATCCACTTTTTTTGGTCTTAATTTTTACTAACAATGTGTTATTTTGTTATTCATTTTGTGTCAATGAATAATAACTTTTTTGATATGTCATTTGGCAATAACAATGTGTCATTGGATAGCAATTTTTTAAGTGCCATAATAATTTTATATTGGGTAGTAACCAGATCCCATAAAGTATTGTAACTTTGATGTATGTATTATGTAAACAGCGGGAGAAGATATCTTGTGTTTGTGTTTTTCTTTATAATCTTAGCTTATCTACACGAAAAAATATACAAATAATAAATTAAAAAAATTGACTTGAGGTTGCTGCCCGAATTATAGTAAACTTGACCACCCACATGTACAACTTTTTGGTTTTGCCCCCCTATCAAACCCCTTCAACTTTAAATTTCTGCATCTGCCCCTAATTGTAATGCAATGTTACACTATTAATATTATCATCCATATATATATATATATATATATGTTTTTTTTCTTGGATATAATTGGTCCATATATTACAAGCTTTTTTTATTTGAATTTAATCATTTTAACATAATTAAGATGGTATATATGTTTTAAAAAAAGTAAGGTTATATTTATGAGTAATGATATACTTTCCGGATTTTGTATCACAAAAGGTTCTTAAACACATGTGATAATATGAGCACTTTTAATAATAGTAAGGTCACTTCAACATCTTTTAATCTAAATCAAGTGGTTCATTGTCTACATTTTAAAAACTTTTTAAAATATAAAATTCGAAAAACATAACATTTCGCTTTATTTACATTTCGCTTTATTTACTTACAAGTGCCATCTAGAAACCTCAGTAGCCAATCATATTTTTCCAACTCAGGTAGCACGCGCCACTCTCTCAGCAGCCTTCAGCATTAACCCCTTTCCCCTCTAACCAGCCCCCATACCACCCTCTCACTCTCTTCTCTCACACTGTCACGTCAACAAACACCCACAATGAGCCTCCACCGGTTCTACGAGACCTCGTTCGACCACCTCCACCACCTAGTCCGCCAACTCTCCGCCGCACCCAAACCACCCACCACCGAAGACCACAACCACATCCTCCTCCAACTCGTCCACAAGGTCATGACTCACTTCGCCGACTTCTACCGAGTCAAGTCGCTCGCTGCTGAGCACGATGTCCTGTCAGTCTTCGCCGCCCCGTGGTCCACGTCGCTCGAGCGGTCTCTCCACTGGATCGCTGGGTGGAGGCCCACCACCACGTTCCACCTGGTCTACACCGAGTCCAGCATACTGTTCGAGTCGCGCATCTTCGACATCCTCCGCGGTCAACGCACCGGCGACCTCGGCGATCTGTCCCCAACTCAGTTCCAGCGAGTCAGCGAGCTTCAGTGCGAAACTGTGCTTGAAGAGAATTCCATCTCCAACGAGTTGTCCGAATGGCAGGCATATCTATATATATATATATATACAGACATGCACATTAGTATATGTTAATAATGCTATTACTTCTCAAATTTGTTAAAAATTTGGAATACTTGAAATATTTCTAGTATTTATATTTCAACACAGAGAATTCTTACAATATATTTCATATGGCCTTAGCCATTTCTCTTCACCCATTACACTAACCATATCATCTTTTTATACTAGTACAAAGAATATTCTAGAGATATAATTAATTCACTTAGGAAGACAAGACAACTACTAACCACCACCTACTAGATATTACTTTACCTAAACCATTCTAGAATAATTTGGAAATTTCAAATTATATTTCCAACACTCCCTCTTAATTTGAAATTTTCTAATTCCCAAACATATGCATTAAAGCTTTTGAAAATTGTGACCATCTTTGCCATCTCCATGGATGTGTAGGGCTTCATTTTCACCTTCTTCCTAATGCTCCAAAGTTTCTTCTTCACATGAACTTGTAGTTGTTCTTCATGCCCCTTCAGCTTCACTTGAATCATCTTCCGTTTCTTAAACTTTGTATGGTACTTTTCTGCTAGCTCTTCTGGGTCATAGAATTCTTCCATGTTCACCCATTTTGTATCACCCACAAACTCTTTGCTGCAAATGTTCTTGTGATATGGTTGAAAATCATTTTGCACAAATAACAATTTATACCACTTCTCAACTACTTTTATTTTTCCTTCATTTTTGGTTTTTTCATCTGCGCCAATTTCTTTTTCCTCCACTTTCTTCTCATTTTCATCATATGTCTCTTGTAATTCTGCTGCTCCTCTTGCAACAAGAAAATATTCCTTGTTGTTAAGAAGTGATTGATGCCCCTCATCATCTTCATCAATTTTTTCTTCCTTCTCATTCATTTTAATTTTTTCATTTAACTCTCCTTTCTCAGTTTCTTTTTGAATCTTATCACTAAACTCTTGCATTTCTACATTTGTTATTCCATCATTTCTGTCAAACATTTCTTTCTCAACTTCCTTTGCTTCAAAAACAATACATTCTTCCTTTTCTTTTGTTTCATCTTCTCTTTCTTCTTTTTCATCTTCCCCAAAAATTTCAACATAATTTTCTTCCAAAAATTCATCTTCATTGAAATTTTGAATCCAATATTCCAATGGTAAATATTCCTTTTGGTTACTTGAACAAATAAATTCAAGTTTTCTCCATACCTCATAAGGAGACACTAAATCTTCAACTTGCTTCCAAATTTCTTGATGTACTGCTTTTTTCAAAACTCTCAATGCTCGTTTCTCTTTCTTTTCTTGAATAATTGTTGACTTGCAATTTTTTGGCTTCTCGAAGACATCCCACCATAAATCGCATCCTTGAAGATATGTGCGTGTATTTATACTCCAAAACATGTAGTTGGAGAACACCAATTTTTCTGAATGTATAATCACTTGGAAGAAATCCATTCTTTTCTTCTCTTGCTATAAATTTTTCCTTCAAAAAAAACTACGCCCAGTTGCAATCAAACCTGCTCTGATACCATGTTAAAAATTTGGAATACTTGAAATATTTCTAGTATTTAAATTTCAACACAGAGAATTCTTACAATATATTTCATATGGCCTTAGCCATTTCTCTTCACCCATTACACTAACCATATCATCTTTTTATACTAGTACAAAGAATATTCTAGAGATATAATTAATTCACTTAGGAAGACAAGACAACTACTAACCACCACCTACTAGATATTACTTTACCTAAACCATTCTAGAATAATTTGGAAATTTCAAATTATATTTCCAACAAAATTTAATTTTCAAATATTAAAACGATTATGCCACATGTTGTAACAGTAATTGATGGTACCGTATTATCATATATTTGACAAAGCATTTAGATTTAAATTTGCGATACAAATGTTGGAAGCTAATATTATTTTTTATAGCTACTTCCACTGTCTCATAAATATTTTAAGTATAACTGTAAGTATTGTAAAATTTGGTATTTTTAGTGAGAGAAACACTTTTGCATATTGGGTAATTTTAGTATATAGAAATTAGAAAATACTTAAGACAATTTTCTTAGTTCAATTTTGTACTATTATGAGATGTTATTGGCTACATTTGTGAAATTTTGATTATATAATATAAATATGTAAATATTATGAGATTTTATATGAAATTTTCTTATGAAATTGGTCGGTTAATTGGATGTCAATTTTTCAAGTTTTGAGTATTGAAATTAATTTATCTGGTTTCTTTCAATAAAAATGAAAACAAAAATGAGTAATTTGTTAACATTTGATTTCAAAAATTAAACAAAAAAAATGCATGTCATTTTCTTATAATTTATTTCCATTTTGAAATTTAAAAAACTAAAAAAAAAAATTCCAGCTTGACCAAAATCTTTATCTCTATATAGTATAATACACACATAGATATATGTATATACATAAACAGAACCCTTCTTATAACTGACTCCTCATTTTAATAAAGTGAGGACTTCTGTTGACCGCCGTTGAATCCAGTTAGTTTTCAGTCGGTGAAATTACTTCAATACCCTTAATGAAAACTGGATTCAGAGACTGTAAACAAAAGTCCTCACTCTAACAAACTGAGAGAATCCTCATGACAAGAATTCTATATACATAGATGTGTATGTATATTGTATATGTGCGAATTTTGACTGAAATTTATTATAACTCACAACAGGATGGTGCAAGTGATATGATGGGGGTGTGTTCGGGAATTGAGGGGAAGATCGAAGGGCTGGTGAGGATTCTAAAGAAAGCTGATGATCTACGGCTGAGGACCATCAAGAGAGTGGTGGAGCTGCTGACACCTCAGCAGGCTGTGGAGTTTCTGATTGCTGCCGCCGAGTTGCATTTCGGTGTTCACGGTTGGGGTTTGAATCAGGACGGCCAGCGTGGCGCTGTGTGAATTTTCACCATTTGGATAGTGATTGTGATTGTGATTTTCGGGTGGTGTTGTAAGCTGTGTTGCAGAGGATATGGATATGTAGTCTCTTAATTAATTCTCTCTTTTGCAAACTCTTTTTTGTGTGTGTGTGTGTGTGTGTGTGTGTGTGTGTGTGTGTGTGTGTGGGGGGGGGGGGGGGGGGGGGTGTTTTTGCACCTGAAATTACCTTTTTGGTTTTTTTTTTTTTTTTTTTTTCTTCTTCTTTTGGATGAAATTTGGTGCACAATTTGTGCACAACTTTTCTTATACTCTATAGTGACACATGAGAGATTAGCACAATTTTTTTTTTTAAATTGTGCACAAATTGTGTCCATAGAATTGTCTTCTTTTTTTTCTTTTTTTTTTTCTTTTAGTTTTTTATCAGTTGGTGTAGTGATCGAGGACATATATAAGTGGTTGGACCACGGCGAGAGGCGAGGTTTGAACCCTAGTCTAAACGTGATATGAAGAGTCTTTACCAACTAGGCTGAGTCGTTGCTTCACATCCCACACTTAATTAATAAGGTGTTTTTTCATTACTCTTTTTCTGTGTTTTATTTTATTACCATCTTGAAACTCTGCTTATATGTATGTCTGGGTAATTTACATTTCACCTTTAAGACTTTGTGGTCGATTTTAATTTAATCTCTTTACTTTTAATTGTCTCAATTTAGTTCTTGAAGTTTCAAATTTAATAAGTGGTTCATTTAAGTCTAAGAACAAATATTTTGTCGCAAATTTTTGTACTTTTTTTAGTCGCCCATTTTTTTTTTTTAAGAAAAGGTTAATTAATAAAAGAAAAAGGTCCAGAGGTACGAACAAAAATACAAGAGACATACACCAAGATACACACTGAGCTTAAATCAATGAGCTTAAATTATGCATAAATGAGAGAAACTATGCAACAACATGAGATGAGCTACGTTCTAGACCCAAAAGCAAAGAAAGGGTCCATTCCCACGTAACCAATAATCAATGAGCTTAAATTATGCATAAATGAGAGAAACTATGCAACAACATGGGATGAGCTACGTTCTAGACCCAAAAGCAAATAAGGGGTCCATTCCCACATAACCTAATAAGAGAAGGAGAAATTATCCATAGTACCCTTATGGTGGATGCCCTTGCTTTTCTTCTTTGTTTTATGTTTCTTTTCTCTGGATGAAGAAGGACAATCAAAAGACCCAGGGCTATCATCAAAAGAACTAATAGAGCTTCCTTCAAACTCTTCAACTTCTTCATTAAGCAGGACAGGATCCTTTTCAAAGCAAGCTTCTTGATCATCATTAGATCCATGCAATATTCAAGCTATCTTACCCTTCAATCTCCTTAAGAATAGTGAATTTATTGTGATCCCTTTGCACTTCAGGAGCATTCTTACGCTAGAAACTCTATCTAGCATTTCATTCCTCGTAGATACATCCTGCTCAAACGTTGGGTATGTCATACTATAGGCGATAAATGCGTCATCTTTGTAAGTGGATCCACTATTACGCAAATAGCATTGTGGTTGTGCTGAGAGTTCGGCAATCCTACCAAGAAATCCATGGTTATATGTTCCCATTTAAATTGGGGAATCGATAACGGCTGTAGAAGTCTTAGTGGTTTATGATGTTCCACCTTTACTTGTTTACATGACACTGAGCTATATACTCAGCTACTTCTCCCTTCATTACTTCCCACCAAAAATTCCTCTTTAAGTCTTTGTACATCTTCATACCTCTAGGATGAACAGTCATCCGTGACTTGTGTGCTTCGTCCAACACGTCTTTTTTGAGATTATCCTCGTTAGGTATACAAAGTCTACCCTTACATCTTAGGGCTCCGTCTGAACTAATACTCTAGACTACTAGTTCCTTCGCTGACATCTTAGCGAACCATAGTTTCAAATCCTCAGTTGACTGCTGAGCCTCTATGATATGGCTAATTAGAGTCGGTTGGATAACAAGACATCCAAAATGTTGTCCTTGCGTTGATTCCACTGGCCGAAGGTCAAACTCAGTTAAGATCTCCAATGCTTGCCATTTCCGAATCAATCTGGCAGCGATTGCAGCGATTACCAGTCGAGGTCGACGACTCAAAGCATCAGCCACAACATTTGCTTTACCTGGATGGTATTGCAACGAAAAGTCGTAATCCTTAAGTAACTCCATCCATCTCCGTTGACGCATGTTCAACTCCTTTTAAGAGAATAGATACCTTAAGCTTTTGTGATATGAGAAAAGATCAAACTTCTTTCTATACAAGTAGTGTCACCAGATTTTCAGAGCGAACGCTATTGTTGCTAACTCCAAATCATGTGTAGGATAGTTGTCACGCCCCGAATAGCAAAAATAGTATTTTTTTTTTTTTTTGAAACGTAGGCAGTGATAGGTTGTAGAGCTGTCTGATGTGTCATGCATGGTATTCATATAATAATTCTAACACAACAACCGAAGTCTTAACATTTTAATACAAAATTGCCCTCTAGGATAATTTCATCATCTAGTACATCATTATCCCTCTAAATGTATAACTATTTTAGTCAAATATCATCTGCAACTTAAATCTTCTTTCATACAGCTTGGATTTAGATTCCATTAGCTCTCTATCTAGTGTATGCTAACCCTTGTGCTAGTTACTTGATCTTGGTGCCTGAAATGCACTGGACATAGAATGTCCAGCGAATATGAAACATTCGTCTACTTGTGACAGCTGGTGAGAGACTTACATATAATATTTATATATCTTTTAACATAGCAGGTAATTAACTACCTTCATTTTGATAGTCATCATCCTTCAACGAGTCATTATTATTTTATGACTTCTTTAAATCACGTTGTTATTCCAATTTAATAACTGCATAAATTTACAGTATTTCATCTCAAATATATATGCCATCATAATTATTGTACAAGCCAATGCTTTTAACAATGCAAGTTATACCTTAGCCTCTCTCCGAAAATAGATCATTTATCTCATGCTAATCATACACAACCATCTAATTAATAATTGTGTGAAAATCATCATTTTAATCCAACGTAATGACCATAGCACCCCATGTCACGCCCCAGAACGGCAAAAATAGAGAAAAATAATTTTCCTTTTTGGGTCCATCGGAATGACGGATGAATGTCACTAATTATCCACACCACACAGTACTAGTCCAACTAATAAATAGGAAGAGTAAATATACTGAATATAATAATGATTCTATCAATCACAAACATCAGAGTGGTCCTCAGGATCATAACAAGTCTGGAGACAACATATGCTCAAGTACCTGTTTACTAATAAAGTTCAACAAAAATATAAAACTAAATATCAATCTCCATCTCTAGCTGGCGTAAGGATAGTCGTCAGCATAACAGTCTTCTCCGGCATAGCTGGCATTAGTGGGGCCACCCTCTGTATATTCTCCTTCAGGGTAGTAGCCGCCGTCATAAGCTCCATCATCTGTAGTATTAAGAACAGGGTAGTCTGGACGGGGAATGTCCAGGCAATAACGGCCGTCAGCTTACTGAGAGCTAAGTGAATAGAAACTCAAAAGGTACCAATTATATAACGTAATGACAAGTTATGAAAGTCATAAGATATAGTTCTACTAAGTAATATCTTCTCTTTATTCAACATCATTACTCAACCCTTATCGTCTTATTATTCTAAGACCAATAATCGACACGATAACCAAAATACCTCAACTGAAAGAACAGACTCAATCGTTTAACTTATATAACATACCATCATTCTATCCATTGCTCGTTAAGGATTTATACCATCCACCACATGTCACGGACACCAAGTCAGTCCATCCCCCGCTCGTTAAGGATATAACTCATCCACCGCATGTCAGGGATACGATGCTTTTAATAATAGCATATTAAATCTATTGCCACAGCTCATCGACATATACTGGTGATCCCCATCCACCACTCATTAAGGATATAACCCATACACCACTTATTAAGGATATAACATGGATAATCTGGCTATCTTAGGACTACATGGTCCTGCCCACTGCTCGTTAAGGATATAAATCATCCACCACATGTAAAAGCATATTATGACCAGGCATCCGCCCACATATTATTTCCAGAACTTATCAAACCTACTTATGCTCTGTACTATTATTGATACATGACTTCCCATTATGGGCTGACTACTCAGATTGAAATGAACAGACATCGAACTCATACATGAATCGCATAGTATCTAACGCCATCACGTTAATATGTTAATCTTAATCATACTTATCTTTGTTGTCACATTATACCTGATCAACCCATAATCGCATAATAGAAGTCTGAATCAAGAATCGACAATGTTCTAGGTACTAGTTCCATACCAAAGTCTATTTCTCTTTTCGGTGGAAGTCCTTTAATATCATGGAATACATCTTTAAAATCTTACACGGTAGGAATCTGACCCATCGTGAGTTTAGTACTCGTACTTGTACTTCCGATTGTAGCTAAATCACTTTATTAGAAACATGTCGCTTGTTGACTGACAATGAAATCTGATCGTCGAACATCCAAGTATCAGAAATACAATCGTCCTGGTAGGGCAATCTAAATTGGCATCATACCTAGTCAACTAATCCATCCCTAGGATAATGTCAAACTCTAACACTGATAGAACTACTAAGTCTGCTGGAAGATTCTGATCTTCTAGAATCAATGGGCAATCTTTGCACACTTTACCCAACTTAACAGTCACTCCCAATTGTGACTCAGCATTAAGTGCTGGCTCAAGTGTCTGGGGTTCTAAACCCAACTGACGCACAATCTTAACAGCAATTAATGAACGTGCAGCTCCAGTATTGAATAAAGCTTTAACTGGACTATGAAAGAGTACGAGCACAATGTCAATCGATTAAAAAGAACACAATGTCAATCGATTGAAAAGTTTTCAATTGATTGGGAAAGGATTTACAAGAATTATCAAGGCAACCATACCCAATCTCGTAAATTAATATACATTAAAAAATACAGGGTATTACAATTTGCTGCAACAACCTTAGATTCACCGAGTGAAAGAATACCCGAACATCGCATTTGAGTCCATCGATCACCAACAAACTCATTTGCAAATAGGTTGTAACAACCTACATTTCATGTAAATTTAATTTACATTTCCATATTTAATTTGCATTATCTGTGTTCATTTTATTTCAATGGTCATGTTTTATAACCTTGTGGCCTATTTTGTTGTACATTGTAATTCTTATTGGGGCCAAACTGCAATTTTATAAAATTAGTAATACCTGTGTTAGATTTCAAAACTGTATTTCAAAACGGTGAAAATATTTTCTTTTAACTCAATTAGTACTTTTATAAAACCAGGAAATCGATTCTTACACTAAAATGAATTTTCTGTATTTTTGTGGTGAACACCGGGCCCCGAAAATACCAGTTTACTTCCAAAACTGTCCGCGCTGTGCTAAACTTCCACAGACTTTGGAAGTGATGTAAAGCAAGATTTGACACTTGCTTTATTTCCATTTATGGCAACTCATCATTGGATGTGCCTTGTTTGGTTATGCTTGTAGTGTGTGTTATACTTGTGCTTAAAAGCTAATTTCCCAAACAACTTAAGCTTGGCCCCTATGTACCTACATGACCCCTAACAAATCTGAGACTCCATTCAACTAACTCTACAGATGGTATAGATGTATTGCGTATGTGTGTATGTAAATTATGTGTTTAATAAATGAAGAAAGAAAATTATTTTGTAATGTATGATACAAGGAGCTTGGGCTCCAAGTTGTACTTTTTAACTTCTATTTATACACATACTTGACCACACAAATCAGCACTTTTGTTTTGCAAACTAATTCAGAGAGTTAGAGAGAGAATTTGGGAGTTCTTTATCACTGAAAATTCCAGAGAAGAGCCTCAACCCCCATAGCTTCAATTGATTTTAATTTATTGCTCATCTTTCTCAACACACACACTTTATCTACCTACAAGTGAGTATTCTAAACTCACCTAGAATGTAATTACATGTTCAAATACTGTTAGGATAGCTTGATTTTGAAATCACCATTGATAAATTTACGTTTGAACACCATAGATAATTTTGAAAGATTATGATTCATAGATGTTATGTTTACAGTAGTAGAGCCTAATTTATTCATATAAGAAAGTATATAAGAAATCAAATTTTGTTAACTTCTAGTTTTTCATAAATCCTAAGAGTTATAGTTTGATTTATGCAAAATTGATTTCATATTCTTAATCCTTGCGAAAAACCAAAGAGATTCATATATTGCATGACATATATAGTTGCAGAATGGGAAATGGGTCAAAAGACTCCCTGATTTCTGAAACAGAGCAGTTTCACGAGGAAGACGAAGCCTCTACTTTATCTCGCGCGCGCAAGGGTCGCACGAGCAACCCGCGCGCGCGAGGTGTGTGTTTCCAGGCAAATAGAAAATTTTATATAATGAAAATGAAAATTAGGCAGATCGCGCGTGATCCTTGCGTCCCCAGGCAGACAGAAGAGTCTATATAAGAAAACGAAAAATTGGCATATCACGTGAGCGGCCCCTCGCACTAGCGGCCCGCGCTCGCGACTTCTGGCAGTTTCGAATTGTGCTTGTTTTGAGATAAAGAACTATTTGGGTGGTATTTTATGAACTGTTAAAGCTCCGTTTGGGAAATGTATTAAATCAGAATCTTATTTGGGTATGTGTGGACGATTAAAACATTGTATTACGACTTATCATTCCACATACGTACGTCGTTCCTATAATTCAGTGTTTTACTTATGTTTAAGGTTTCATGTCATACATGTGGATTCAGTGGTACATGCATGGGTTGTGGTAGTCAGTGTGGAAAAGAGTATGAGATTGAGATTTTGATTGTGTTGTGGACACTCCCCGGGTAAGTGAGTACCAAAGTGTGTTGAGAGTTGAGGTTACGGCGAGGGTGTCTTTGAAATGCGACGGTGGCAAAACTGGACACTCCCTGATGACCATGGTAGCGTCAAAGTGTGTGAAGCCGAACTTGGACATTCTCTGGCACCCATGGTAGTGCTAAAGTGTGGCCTACGGACACTCCCTGATACCCGAGTCTGGATACTGCATGAGGGTTCCTCCGGTATTTGCATGGCGGATTAGGTATTCAAACTGTGAGGCATTGGACACTCCCTGGTACCCCGGACCAAAGTGTGAAGCAAACTGGACATTCCCTGGCACCCCTGTGCTAAAGTGTGGCTATCGGAGTATTTCAAAGATACTGGTGTGAGATAGTGGGTTGTTGTGTTTGTCGAGAGAAAAGAGTCGGTAGGATGAGTGTGGTGCATTATCTCATACACGGTCATATGTTTATGAATGAATGACTTTGAATATATATTTCTCGTCGTTTTATAATTAAATTCTTTCTATGGTTAAACCATTGATTTTTACCAAACTGAAAAATGGAAAAAGGTAAGTAAATATGTGCTACATTCAAAGTTATGTTTTAATACTCACCAGCTTCTTGAAGCTGACGACGTTGATGCGTCCTGGACATTCGTGTTCAAGTTTTTCAGGTTATGATCAGGCTGAACATTATGATTATGCTAATTGAGAATGACTGCTTAGAAAGAAGACTGATATCTATACTCTATGTTTTAAGTTGTAAATTGTTTTGTAATAAAGATGACTGTAATAGATATTAAGTTATTGTTTTAATTTAAGGCGGTTTGTGCCTTTAGAGACCCCGTGCTGTAATATGTAATAAGTTAGAAAAATATTTGTAAGCTTTGATTGCTCTACTCTGATTATTGTTTATTGTTGCTCGACGTTTGGGACGGAATCGATCCTTCAAACTGTCGCGACCTACGGGTCCATATAGGAAATTAAACGCTTTCCTTATTTATGCTACGTTGGGGTGTGACAGGATTTAGTGGTATCAGAGCCAGGTTATCTCAGAATAAGTTTAGCCAGGATAGTGTTTATCAGTATAAACCCGATTCTACATTCCATTAAGTATTACACACCCGATGATACGACAGGGAGGATAGACTCAGAACCCAAATGCCTAAGAGTATTTCTGTCCTGACTTAAGTAGTACCTTTTTATCAGGTATGGACCCAACTCATCCACTATATGTACCAGACAGATTTGGGGGACACTTTATGACACCTGGGGCAGTGGTCCCAGCCTTTCTCGACTTGTATCATGCGGCCGTTGAGCAGTTGGCCACAGCGACCGTAGTATCTGATTTATGGCATCAGGTTCACGTGGTAGGCTTAATTGACTTGACTCATATCCGCCTAGAGCTTCGTTACTTTGTAGAGGCTCAGCGCTTGGTTTTGGTTGAGGTTTTGAGGTTGGTCGATAGCGATGCTTTCTATCTCCCCCTCGAGATCCAGATTGTGCATGCCCATCTGGCTCAGCTAGAGATGCCTCCGCCAGTGGTTCCCATTGCCGAGGACGATGCTGAGGCTGTTCATTTGGTCCCAGTAGGTGGGGATGTTATAGAGGATGGCATAGGTCTAGGCGACTTAGCCGCTGACCTAGAGGCTGAGCTAGCACTTGAGCTAGCCTTACTTGAGGAGATGGTAGTTGAGGCAGATGCCCCTGTGCCTGCTTCATCATCGACCTCTCACGGCTATGACAGGGTTGGTCCGTTCTTGGTGCAGCGTTTTGCCCCGTCGACTCGCTAGATCTCCTGATAGCTGCTTATGGAGACGATTGACTTTCTAGATATGACCTTGTACGTATTAACTACTTTTGACTATTAGCTCTATCTCTTTTTGCAAACTGTAACTACATGCATTAGAGTGTAGGGCAATGACCCCATTTTTGTAACATTAACTCTTGCATGTGTCCTAACCCACATAGATAGGGTAGGCATTGATCTGATCATACATGCTTTTTGTATCAACTTGACAAGAAGTTATATATATAATATACTCTTTTGAATGTTGTTGTCATCGCTTAATTTCTTTACATTTCTGCTTCATGCATATTTCTCATCTCTTCATCACTATCATGCATAGAATGGCTGGGAGACCGAGGAGGAATCAGAATTTGATTGAGGGAGCACCCGAGGTTGCCGATCCTACGGGGATGTTCGAAGTATTTGTCAGACGTTTGGAAAGAATCAGTAATACGAATGACAACCGACGAGACCGCCAAACTGGAGACAAACTGCTGGAGAGATTCCGTGCACTCAGGCCCGAGCAGTTTGTGAGTACCGCAGAACCATGGAAAGCAGAGCAGTGGCTAAGACAAATGGACCGCATATTCGAAGCTGTTCAGTGCAATGAGATGGACAAAAGGAGATTGGCTACCTTTCAATTGACCGACGCCGCCGCAGATTGGTGGGACTCGGTGATAGCCACTATTAGGAACACAGCTGCTACGGGAATGACTTGGACTGCATTCAAAGGAAGATTCCTAGAAAAGTATTTCCCGGCTACAGGAAGGCACAGAAGAGAGAAGGAATTCATGGATTTGACTCAGGGGACTAAGTCGGTACAAGAGTACACTACTCAGTTCGAGAGGTTGTCACGGTTCGCCCCTCACATGGTTGATACTGAAGAGAAGAAGATCCGGAAGTATATCCAAGGGCTGACACCGCAGATTCGCCGCCTGACTCTCGATCACCTAGATAAGTCGTTTGAGGGATTGGTTGGCTTGGCTACTGATCTAGAAGAAGACGGTCGAGTGAACCGTAAGCAATTTGAATTCTGACAGCCTGAAAGGGGTAATTTTGAAAATAGACCACCAATGAACCGTACCCAAGGGCAGAAGAGGAATTTTGAAGGAAGCAAGAGAACTCAAGCTATCACCTATCCGACTCAACCTCGAGTAGGAGAAGGTAGTAATACTGGAAAATGCTTCAACTGTGGCAACCCTAGTCATCTGGCTCGAGATTGCAAGGCACCAAGGCGTGCTGCTCAGCAAGGAATAGTCTGCTTCAACTGTGGTGAACCAAGTCACATCAGCAGGTTCTGCACTGCTCCTAAGCAGGTGACTTATGGTCAACAGGGTCAGACTCGCTTGAATGCTGTTATCCCTGATGCAGCAGGATATGATGGGACTGTGTATGAAGAAGGAGATTATGGAGATGCTCAACCCGATCAGCAAGCAGTGGAAGGTACTTTGACTTAACTCCCATGTTAAAGTATTATTTGATACGGGTGCTGCTTCGCCATTAGGAAAGCTTTGAGGACACGTGTGTAAGGAAAGATTATGGAGATTGGGTATCTTACCTCATCATTTAGAGAAAGCTTTGAGGGCTACTTCGCCATTAGGAGCTGCAGTCAGATTAGGACACGTATGTAAGGATTGTCCTTTACGGCTAGGAGACCGTGAAATCCCTACAAGGCTGGTTGTCCTATCGATGAAGGAGTTCGACATAATCCTAGGAATGGATTAGCTCTCTCAGAATCAAGTGAAGTTGGATTGTGCGAGGAAGAGAATTACATTTCCCGATAATGAGAATCAACTCTTTGATTTTCAATGTAACCCTTCGGGAGATATGTTCCTCACCAGATGTTTAGCGAACATCGAGGTCATCAGTACAGAAGCGACATCATCGTTTATACCTATAGTCAAGGATTTCGAAGAAGTATTTCAAGACATTTTTGGTTTGCCGCCCGAGAGAAGTATAGAGTTCTGTATTGAGCTTATACCGGGTACCGTACCAATCACGAAGGTCCCCTACAGAATGGCCCCTACTGAACTTTTGGAATTGAAAGAACAAGTTCAAGAGCTCGAGAACCTAGGTTTTGTACGTCCAAGTTCATCGCCTTGGGGAGCACCAGTGTTATTTGTGAAGAAGAAGGATGGGATGCTTCGGCTATATATTGATTACAGAGAATTGAATCGAGTGACTATCAAGAACAAGTATCCCTTACCTCGGATTGACGATTTGTTTGATCAACTACAAGGAGCTACGACATTTTCCAAGATAGACCTAAGGTCGGGATATCATCAGTTGAGGGTACGGAAGGAAGACATACCTAAGACTGATTTCAGAACCCGATATGGTCATTATGAATTTGTGGTGATGCCGTTTGGAATGACGAATGCCCCGGTGTGGATATCGTAGGTTTCTTCTTACCCACCTACGGCTTTTCTTTTAAATTCTTTTCCAAAAATTTCTTTAAAGAGTCGCCACTTAATTTTTAAAAGGAAAAATTAAGAAACCATTTTAAAGCAAACTGATCCTTTGCGAAACCAAAGATAGACTGGGTCCGGGGATTATGGAATGAAAGGGGAAGGAGCCCGGCGGACTAAAACACCCCCTTTCATCCTATCTCACGATAGGCCTCTACTCAACATCCTTTTTAATCGAATTAATAATTTAAGCGTGCCCTCAACTAATACATAAATATAAGTATACATATCACAAGCATGTCAAAAGGGTGCAAAATTGTTAATGACAAAATATCATTCATAAGCCACGTAATTCAAATAGCAAACATGATATGCAATATAGAACTAGAGATCATACCCGGGATCCGGCCACGAATATTAAACGTGCAATGCATGCGAGAATAGAAATCCTAAGAAAAGGTCTCTATCACATATAAACACATAAGGCAAGACCTAGTCTAAAGTATCGCACATGGAGTTGAAAATCAATTCAAAATCAAATAAATGAATTAAACTAGAGAATGGATGAGAAGTTGTACCTCAAATGCGCTACAAAACAAAGGTTAGTGTATATGCCTTAGACAAGATATAATATCAAAGAGTAATTAATCCTAAGTCATGTTCAATTAGATTCAACTAAGTCCAACTTTTCAACTAAGTCCAACAAGAACTAGTTCTAATTATAAGCATCAATGTATATGAATGAATGGATGATTATGAACAAGAATGAGATATGAATTTATTCACTAATTTGGATCACTTAGCCTCTGGATTTAAGCTAAATTATCATTATTCAAAACATGATTTGGGTTCCAAGACATTAGGAGACCATTTGAGTTGAAATAAATAAGATTAGACAAAAACAGGAGCAGTTTTTTTATGAATTACAGAGAGCAGACCAGACTTTCAAAGCTAGAAAAATCATAGTTCCAACGGTTGGATCTTAATGATTTTTGGATATGATATGCCTTTGTGAGTCTAGTTTCTATCCCAAAAAGAAAATCAAGGTTTGAACGGTTAGATCGCCGGGAATAGGGAAAATACTAGACATCTCTCAGGAATCTGCAACTCTTTGTCCAGAGATCTTGTACGATTTTCTCAAAATAGCAAACAACTGAGAAACACTTAGATCTTTTTAGGGTATCTTCCTAACACATTAAAGTACTTAGAAAAAATTATTAGAGACTTGGGAAACTCTATTAAGGTTCTGATTTATTAATTTCAAAACGGACTTACTGTTCTGAAACTATTCTGAAATTCTGGACAGATTATGGTTGTCTCACAAAACTCATGAGCAAACCACTTAAAACATGAAATCTCACCAAAACAAAAATTAAAGTGGTAAAACATTGTGTTATTGACACTCTCCCGTTGGTTTCATTCAATTCCAACGGTCTGATTTCGAACTAAAAATCTTTGATCGAAAACAGTTTGTGAACCCACTATTTTCATTTTGCTAGTCCAACTTTGTTGATTGGCCTCAACTATTAGATCATAATGTTGGGCTTAAACCAAATCATTTCTCCTACCATTTGATGGTCATTGGATACTAAAGACCTCTTTAGACTTATGGACTTTTAATGAAGTATGAAATGGACTTCACAAAATCCCAAACAATGAACTCAAACTTATGGACCAAAACTTGAGTTCAAATTATTATTCCTACCACTTGGTGGTCATTAGAGGCTAAAGACACACATACATGTAGTTTTTGGATGAAGTATGAAGAACTTCCAAAAACCCAAGGAATAGGTTAGTCTAAGCCATAGAGAAGGTCTTAAACTTAAAATATTTCTCCTACCATTTGATGGTCATTGGAGACTAAAGGAAAACAAATCCACTCTAATCTCCATGGAATATAGTATGAATTCCATAAGATTCATAGTAAAGAGATCCTAGTAAGAATACCCAAGGTTTTACTCAGTCTAATAGACTTTTAAACATTCAAGCTCCATAGATTTCATCAAACTATGAAAGCTTACACTCAAATCCTCTCCCAAACATATGATCCTTGAGGAGATCATAACCACAAAATCATACTCTCCTCCCAAATTAATGGTCCTTGGAGATTAAATGAGACTACGATTTACATAAACCTCTATGGAACGTGGAGTGAATTCCATAAGATTCATAGTGAGATCCCCTAGCCATGAGTTAATACTAGTATCTCACCAACTATGTGTAGATATGACCATGACCAACCTTAAACCCCATATGAATCACAAGGTCATAGGAGAATAGAGAACCAAATTCAAAGAGCTTCAATGAGATATAGAAGACCTCATGAACCTTTTTGAATGAAATACAAATAAAGAAATCAAAGTTTTATTTAGAGAACTTAAGAAAACTAATTCTTCAAAACTAATTTATCTCAAACCCAAGGCATTAATTACTAAATTAATGAAATGTTATGAGATTCAATCACAAGTTCTTGGTGGTGTGTGATGAAATGGGATAAGAAGAGTGGTTTTGAAAATGTGAAAAGTTCCTAGATCTAAGAACTTGTGATTGAATTATCCTAACTCTACCAAGGATTAAGAGGTTACCTCTATGACCTCAAAGAATTCTTCAATTTCTTGTGAAGTTCTTCCAAGATCTTCAAATTCTTCAAGAAATTCTTCTCTTCAAGAAATTCTCTATATGATTCTTATCTCTTTCTCTCTCTAAAACTCAAGTATATCTCTTGTATATGTATGTATATTGATTCAGAAGTTCAAGTCCCCTCAAAATGAAGATGAAGATCTGTTTATATAGGCCATCATCTCAAGGATAAATGGATAAATTCGGGTAGAGACCCATGTGCAAAGATTTCTTCTAGAACATGTGAGAAAAGCAGTCTGTTATAGCCAGCGGCACTCGACGGCTCCCGGCGGCATTCGCTGCCCGGCACTCACTGAATGCCGGGCGGCAAACACTGAGTGTCGGCGCGGCACTCAGTGAGTGCCGCCGGGTTTTCCGGGTGCCGGGGCTAACTGAATTTGCTCCTTTTCTAAATTTTCGAAAGGAAAATTAATCTAAACTTAATTTTTGTGAGTTATCTTTATATATTCATGTATATTTGTGCTAAATGCACCCATGTGCATGGTATATTCTTCAATATACTATGCTTTTCTTATTATTATTATTATTATAATTATTATTATTATTTTTTTTCAAGAGACTATTTTTCTTTATTTAAAACTCCTTTTTATCATTTTCATTTTATACTTTCTTTCAAAACCTTTTATATGTATATTGAGCAAATTTTCAGACTGATTTCCTCATGTGTCCTTCAATGTTCGAGTTTCTCCCGAATACCCAAACCCTCTCTCTTTTTATTATTATTATATTTTTTATTTTTTATTATATATTTTTTTAATTTTACAATTTTAACTTGAAGAACATCTTGAAGATTTTGAATTTCTTGGAAAATCTTCGAACGTTACAGTCATCGTCATCATCGGTCTTTGAGAGGTAACCAATCCCTGGATTTGACGTTTGGTCAAAATTGGGGTGTCTACACCCGGCAGCATTTATGGATCTGATGAACAGAGTGTTCAAGCCTTATTTAGATCAGTTTGTCATCGTCTTCATTGATGATATTTTGATCTATTCTAAGTCAGGAGAAGAACACGAGCAACACCTACAGATTGCGATGCAGACGCTTAAGGACTACCACTTGTATGTCAAGTTCAGTAAGTGTGAGTTCTGGTTGCAAGAAGTGAAGTTTTTAGGACATAAGGTGTCATCTCAAGGATTTTCTGTGGATTCGTCCAAGACAGATGCTGTGTCGAACTGGGTTAGGCCGAGCAACCCTACAGAAGTTCGGAGATTTCTTGGACTCGCCGACTATTACAGGAGATTTGTTGAGGGATTCTCAAAGATAGCAGCACCTTTAACTGGATTGACGAAGAAGAATTTGAAGTTCGAGTGGACAGAGAAGCATGAGCGCGCCTTTTTAGAATTGAAAGAGAGACTCACTACCGCACCGGTACTAGCTATACCCAAGCCGGATGAGAAGTTCACTATCTTTAGTGACGCGTCATATCAAGGACTAGGATGTGTACTTATGCAAGATGGCAGAGTTATCGCCTATGGATCTAGATAGTTGAAGCCGAATGAGTTGAACTATCCCATTCATGATTTGGAGTTGGCGGTCGTAGTATTTGCACTCAAAATTTGGAGACACTATCTCTACGGTGAGAAGTTTGATTTATTATCCGATCACAAGAGCTTAAAATATTTGTTCATATAGAATGAGTTGAACATGAGGCAACGCAGATGGATAGAGCTGATCAAAGATTACGACTTCACGTTAGAATACCACCCCGGTAAAGCTAATGTGGTCGCTGATGCTTTGAGTCGACAGACTCGTGAGACGATCGCCTCCTTAATGGTTACAGAATGGCGAGCATTGGAGACATTGGTGGAGTTACAGAGTGCTGAAGAAGGAGAAGGACAACTTTTTGGATGTCTTATCCTACAGCCTGTTCTTATCGACCGCATTATTGGAACTCAGAAAGAAGATGAGAAGTTTCAGACGTGGTTCGTGAAGATGTCAGAGAAAGACCGGACAGAATGGAAGGTAGAAATCGATGGAGGATACCGGTGCAGAGATAGATTATGTATGCCAAGTAATGAAGAGCTACGAAAGAATATCCTGGACGAAGCACATAAGTCAAGATATACAGTTCACCCAGGAGGGACGAATATGTACAAGGATTTGAAGAGAAATTTCTAGTGGGAAGGTATGAAGAAGAATGTGGCCGAATTTGTATCCAACTGTTTGACGTGTCAACAAGTCAAAGATGAACATCAGAGACCCTCGGGATTCTTGCAACCATTACCTATTCCTGGTTGGAAGTGGGAGCACATTACGATGGATTTTGTAGTGGGATTGCCTCAGTCACAACAGAATCATGAAGCCATTTGGGTAATCGTGGATCGACTGACAAAATCTACGCATTTCATCGCTTACAGTATGACTTACCCGGTAGAGAAGATGAGCCGGATGTACATACAACAAGTTGTGCGACTTCACGGTGCACCTGTGTCGATAGTGTCAGACCGTGACGCATGTTTTACTTCTGGATTTTGGGAAAGTCTGCAAGAAGCTATGGGAACCTCGCTCAAGATGAGCACTGCTTTTCACCCTCAGACAGATGGGCAAACTGAGCGTGTCAATCAAATCATTGAAGATATGCTTAGGGCTTGTGTTATCGATTTTGAAGAATCTTGGGAGACGCACTTACCTTTGGTTGAATTTGCGTATAACAACAGCTATCATACGAGTATCGGTATGGCTCCGTTCGAAGCATTGTACGGATGACCATGTCGTTCTCCGTTGTGTTGGGCAGAAGTTGGGGATACAGAACTGCTGGGGCCAAATTTGGTTAGAGAAACCAACGAGAAAATTTCCCTAATAGACGCCGAAAAGATTTGGAATTTAGTGTTGGAGATCACGTACTCCTTAAGGTATCACCGACTCGAGGAGTAGTACGCTTCGGTCTCAAGAGAGGGAAGTTAGCCCCGCGTTTCATCGGACCGTTCGAGATTTTAGAACGTGTCGGGAAAGTGGCCTATCGACTGGCGCTACCACCGAAGATGTCTGGGGTTCAAAATGTATTTCATGTAAGTATGCTGAGAACGTACATACGAGACCCCTCGCACGTGGTTAGTTATGACGACATTGAGACGAGTCACAACGTTTCTTACAAGGAGAGACCTGTGAAGATTCTAGATCAGAGTATCAAGAAGTTGAGGAATAAGGACATTCCGTTGGTGAAGGTTCAGTGGAATCACCATGACGAGAACGAAGCCTCGTGGGAAGTCAAAGCTGATATGAGGAAGAAGTACCCGGAGTTGTTTCAGGACTAGTTAGTCTTGATTTCGGGGACGAAATCCTATTTAAGGGAGGAAGGATGTAACAACCTGCATTGCATGTAAATTTAATTTACATTTTCATATTTAATTTGTATTATCTGTGTTCATTTTATTTCAATGGTCATGTTTTATAACCTTGTGGCCTATTTTGTTGTACATTGTAATTCTTATTGGGGCCAAACTGCAATTTTATAAAATTAGTAATACCTGTGTTGGATTTCAAAACTGTATTTCAAAACGGTGAAAATATTTTCTTTTAACTCAATCAGTACTTTTATAAAACCAGGAAATTAATTCTTACACTAAAATGAATTTTCTGTATTTTTGTGGTGAACACCGCGCCCCGAAAATACCAGTTTACTTCCAAAACTGTCCGCGCTGTGCTAAACTTCCACAGACATTGGAAGTGATGTAAAGCAAGATTTGACACTTGCTTTATTTCCATTTATGGCAACTCATCATTGGATGTGCCTTGTTTGGTTATGCTTGTAGTGTGTGTGTTATACTTGTGCCTAAAAGCTAATTTCCCAAACAACTTAAGCTTGTCCCCTATGTACCTACATGACCCCTAACAAATCTGAGACTCCATTCAACTAACTCTACAGATGGTATAGATGTATTACGTATGTGTGTATGTATATTATGTGTTTAATAAATGAAGAAAGAAAATTATTTTGTAATGTATGATACAAAGAGCTTGGGCTCCAAGTTATACTTTTTAACTTCTATTTATACACATACTTGACCACACAAATAAGCACTTTTGTTTTACAAGCTAATTCAGAGAGTTAGTGAGAGAATTTGGGAGTTCTTTATCACTGAAAATTCCAGAGAAGAGCCTCAACCCCCATAGCTTCAATTGATTTTAATTTATTGCTCATCTTTCTCAACACACACACTTCATCTACCTACAAGTGAGTATTCTAAACTCACCTAGGATATAATTACATGTTCAATTACTGTTCGGATAGCTTGATTTTGAAATCACCATTGATAAATTTACGTTTGAACACCATAGCTTGAAAATCAAGATTTTCCAACCTTAATCAAAATAGGTTTTTGTAGATAATTTTGAAAGATTATGATTCATAGATGTTATGTTTACAGTAGTAGAGCCTAATTTATTCATATAAGAAAGTATATAAGAAATCAAATTTTGTTAACTTCTAGTTTTTCATAAAATCCTAAGAGTTATAGTTTGATTCATGCAAAATTGATTTCATATTCTTAATCCTTGCGAAAAAACTAAAGAGATTCATATATTGCATGACATATATAGTTACAGAATGGGAAATGGGTCAAAAGACCCCCTGATTTCTGAAACAGAGCAATTTTACGAGGAAGACGAAGCCTCTGCTTCATCTCGCGCGAGCGGCCTGCGCGAGCGACCCGCGCGCGCTAGGTGTGTGTTTCCAGGCAAATAGAAAATTTTATATAATAAAAATGAAAATTAGGCAGATCGCGCGAGCGATCCGCGCGCGCGATCCTTGCATCCCCAGGCAGACAGAAGAGTCTATATAAGAAAACAAAAAATGGGCATATCGCGCGAGCGATCCCTCGCGCGAGCGGCCTGCACGCGCGACTTCTGGCAGTTTTGAATTGTGCTTGTTTTGAGATAAGGAACTGTTTGGGTGGTATTTTATGAACTGTTAAAGCTCCGTTTGGGAAATGTATTAAATCAGAATCCTATTTGGGTATGTGTTGACGATTAAAACATTGTATTACGACTTATCATTCCCCGTACGTACATTGTTCCTATAATTCAGCGTTTTGCTTATGTTTAAGGTTTCATGTCATACATGTGGAGTCAGTAGTACATGCATGGGGTGTGGTATTCAGTGTGGAAAAGAGTATGAGATTGATTGTGATTGTGTTGTGGACACTCCCCGGGTAAGTGAGTACCAAAGTGTGTTGAGAGTTGAGGTTGTGGCGAGGGTGTCTTTGAAATGCGATGGTGGCAAAACTGGACACTCCCTGACGACCATGGTAGCGTCAAAGTGTGTGAAGCCGAACTTGGATATTCCCTGGCACCCATGTTAGTGCTAAAGTAAAGCCTACGGATACTCCCTGATACCCGAGTCTGGATACTGCGTGAGGGTTCCTCCGGTATTTGCATGGCGGATTAAGTATTCAAAGTGTGAGGCATTGGAAACTCCCTGGTACCCCGGACCAAAGTGTGAGGCAAACTGGACATTCCCTGGTACCCCTGTGCTAAAGTGTGGCTATCGGAGTATTTCAAAGATACTGGTGTAAGATAGTGGGTTGTTGTGTTTGCCGAGAGAAAAGAGTCGGTAAGATGAGTGTGGTGCATTGTCTCATACACGGTCATATGTTTATGAATGAATGACTTTGAATATATATTTCTCGTCGTTTTATAATTAAATTCTTTCTATTGTTAAACCATTGATTTTTACCAAACTGAAAAATGGAAAAAGGTAAGTAAATATGTGCTACATTCAAAGTTATGTTTTAATACTCACCAGCTTCTTGAAGCTGACGACGTTGATGCGTCCTGGACATTCGTGTTCAGGTTTTTCAAGTTATGATCAGGCTAAACATTGTGATTATGCTAATTGAGAATGACTGCTTGGAAAGAAGACTGATACCTATACTCCATGTTTTAAGTTGTAAACTGTTTTGTAATAAGGATGACTGTAATAGATATTAAGTTATTGTTTTAATTTAAGGCGGTTTGTGCCTTTAGAGACCCCGTGCTGTAATATGTAATAAGTTAGAAAAATATTTGTAAGCTTTGATTGCTCTACTCTGATTATTGTTTATTGTCGGAATCGATCCTTCAAACTGTCGCGACCTACGGGTCCATGTAGGAAATTAAACGCTTTCCTTATTTATGCTACGTCGGGGCATGACATGGGTCTTCTGGTGGTCTTCGAGATCTTGAGGATCGTTGAAGTTCCCCCTAATTTCTTAGATCTTCGTACTCAGAAGCACAAGAAACATTAGTGGCAGCCACAACTTTTTTGAGTTCACTCAAGGATAGTAGTTTAGTATTTGTTGGAGACCGTTTGAGTCTTTCTCTCTTGCCCATTGGAAGGAAGAAGAAAGAAGCATGGAGAGAAGGAGGAGTTTCTCTCTGTAGACTTCCCATACTCCCATTATAAGGTAAATTTTTTTTTGTCGCTAATTAAGATTACTATTTGTGACAAAATGCTTATTATTGGACCAATTTAAAGCAATTATTAAATTTGGAATGCTAAATTGAGAAAATTTACCGGTGTACATGTATATTGTTATTTGGTTGGGACTTTGATAACAAAGTTTGGGGCACCAGAAAGTAAACCAGGGGTGGTGTTAGTTTCTTTTGTTTGAAAAAGTAAGAGGAGGAAAATAATGGTTGGCCAATTGGAGAAGAAAGATTTGTAAAAGGTGTGTCCACATCCCTACTAAAATTAAACTCATGTAGGCATGCATTTTAACACATGTTAACTCTCAAGAGTAGGTGCATGATAAATTGAGAAATTATTCAATGAGTGGTCATACCACCCTAAAAAAAAAAAAAGAAATTAGTGCGTCATTTTATAACTTAAAGTCACATTTTCAAAATACATGTGTACTATGATGCAGTTTGATGAAAATCAAATATCATGAAAATGTGATTTTAGTTTATAGAATGATACCATAAAAGGTGTATTATACAGTACCCATTTGGTTACACACATGAATCAATTGTGAAACAAAATAAGTATGTTTAGACTAAATAAAATTTGAAATTTGAAATCTCTCTCTTACTTGTCATTTAATTTAGTGAGGCCAACTTGGTCAATAATAATATGGACATAGTTTGAGCCCATTTACTAAAATGTAGCCCTGCCCTTGACACCATGTTATCAATAATATGGACTATATGGCCATTATTTTAAGGTGGAAATGACAAGTAGTTTACTAGTACTACTTGTCATGGACTTTAAGTAGCATATCATGACTCCATTGCTTATCACTTTAAACAACATGGCTTGCTTTTCATTACTTTGTCAGGTGTCCCCTATTTTTAAAGGTTACATATATAACCTTTATTTTTAGAGAGCAAATATTTATTGTAATAGTTTTTTTTAAGACGAAGTGTACAAGGGCGGAGCCAGGAATTTATTTATTTATTTATATATTTATTATTATTATTATTAAATTTTTTTTTTGGGGTGGGGGTTGGAAGAAGCTATATGGGGGTTCGGGGACAGCCCTCCCGGAAAAAAAAAAAAAAAAAAAAAAAAAATTGGTGTCTATTTATACATACTTGATAATGAGATATGGCATCAAATTGGGACTACTTATGAACAATATTATCTTTTAGGGTAATATTTATAGTACATTTTGGGGTGTATTTATCAACAATGTATGGTGTCAAATTGAGTTTGGAACACTTAATTGTGGTGAGCTAAACTATATTTGGGCTAAAATATCATATGTATTAAAAAAAAATTCTCAAATTTTGGGGTGGGCTAAACTACATTTGGGCTAAAATATTACAAGTGCTATTTTTTTTTTTCAAATTTGGGGGGACTAAACTATAGTTGGTCTAGAATATCACATGTATTAAAAAAATTTCCCATGTTTTTTTATTTTTTTATTTTGGGGTGGGGCTGGGGTACAGTCCAACCCAGCCTACATGTACCTCCGCCCTTGGTAGTGTTACAAGGTAATAAAATCTTATTATTTGAACATTTATGCCTCCTAAAATTAGGAAAAACATTCTTACACAAGAGCAGTACACTCAAGTATACATTTTTTTATTTTTTATTTTTTTGAGGAAACTCAAGTATATTTTTAAGGTTATGAGAATGCCGTGGTATCATTGTTACAATTAATATTGTTTCATTATTAGGGCATCACATTACCCATCAAAAACAAAATAGAGCGTCACACTACCCAGCAAATAAAAAATAAAAAGAATTAGAGCATTACACTGCATTAACATGGACATGGTGTAGCGCTCTCGCTAAATTCTACTCCTTCTCAACGAGGAAAAATTATCCAAACTCTTGACCCACTTTTATTTAAGACTATGTACACATTGCACGTGCCAATTGGAAAATTATAAGAAACCTAAGTAATATAGCTCTTGACTCCCAAACTTAGTTTCCAAATGTTTTAATAGTTGTGCCAGTGACCTCTTTCTCCCAAGTGGGGAGATTGACAGTTCGACTCCCCTTAGGGGAGTCTTTGCTTGCATCTCTGTTTGTTCTTCAGTCGAAATGAGTGGCCCTTGTTAGGCTTTTGTTGTCAGCCATTTGTGAGGCTTTGGAGCTGGGTTTGGTTAGGTTGGATTAAGGGGGTGTGTGGGTCTAGCCATAATCCAAGTAAGTATCAAAAAAAAAAAAAACCAACCTTCCATAAATGAATAAAAAAAAAATCAAGCATCCTCATTTTAATAAAAAGTAGCACAATTGTCAAAATATTTGGAAACCAGATTTAGATTCAAAATGGAGAGTCAATGATATTAACTAAAATTAATGAAATAGATAAAGACACTATTAATAGTCAATCAAAAAAAATACAAAATATAAAAGTAGTCAAATTGCAAAGTCAAAAAAGATAACACCGGGGAAGATAAAGTATCATTAATATATTATGTCATTACTCCATTAGAAAAAAGATTAAAAGTGATTAAATAAAAGATTGCATTACTTATGTGATCATTAACATGATTGAAAATATATTTTAATTTTCATTATTGCTCTCAATTTTCAAATAAACCCTCTATATTTTTTCATATATGCTTTCTTGAAATACTTGATTACGCCACTTGGCATTCTGTTTTGTAAAATATTATGTACAAATATAGTTGTTGGCCCAAATGTGGAAACCTTAGAGGGGGGGTGAATAAGGTTTTAGCGGAAATTAACCTTTTTAAAGACTTAATTGCGAATTAAACACAATCACAAATAATAAAGTAAAGAGATAAGGGAAGAGACACTTGCAAACCGAGTTTTCAAGTGGTTCGGCAATCGCACCCCGCGGCCTACGTCCACCCCTCAAGAACACCTCTTGAGGATTCCTTTAATCCGATCTACTTCACGGGTGTAGACCAAACCGTTACAAGAGCCTTCAATCTCTCCCAAAGAAGAAAACCTCTTCTTTGCATACAAGGGTTACTAACCCTCACTCTTTACAAATGATTTGAATACAAATTGAACTCTCTCTCTCTAGAGTGGATAATACAATGATAGCTCACAATAACAACTCCTTAGTGAGTGGATAATACGAATGAAAGCTCACTACAATTTACTCTCAAAGAAATACAAATCAAAAACTAGAGCAAATTGATAGACTCACACAACTAGGGCTCCAATATGAATGATTAGAAATCAACAAGTTGTGTGATTTAAATAGATGTTTTCCAATGGATTGATAAACACGAAATGGTGTGGGAAAACATGTATTTATAGGCCAAGAAAGTTTGGAGCCGTTGGTGGCAAGTTTGGTAAATAAAAACCCCTTTAAAAACTAGCCGTTATTGCCTTTCAGCGCAGTCCAGTCGACTGGATCGAGGGTTCAGTCGACTGGGGAGTTTATAGCAGTGAATAGGCAATTTCAGGGCTGTCCAGTCGACTGAAAACTTCAATCAGTCGACTGATTCTATAAACCAGTCGACTGGACCCTTAAAAAATCAGTCGACTGATTTTAAGCAGATTTTGGCAGACTGACACCTCTTTACTAAAACGGCCATAACTCCCTCTACAAAACTCGTATTCGCGATCCGTTTGAAGATTAGAAAACTAGATTCAAATACCTTTCCAACCATATAAAACTCAAGATCTAATTCCTTACCAATTGGATCAGGTTTGCATTTAAAGTTGACCTATCTGCGCAAAGGTACTTTCTTTTGACTTAGCCACTTTGAAAACTTTTGTGAAATGAATTTATTGAGTGGTCTAAGTATGTTTAGGTCCTTGAACATATGTTAAAGTGTGTGAGCAAGGATCCCAAAGTTCAATTTAAGTTACTTGAGCCCCTATGAGTGATTGATCAAAATGCTTACACGTAATCCTAGTCTTCAACAAAGGATGAAAAATCTTCAAGTCTTCAAGCTTGATCCTTGTTCAGCTCCCTCACTCTTGGACTTCACCACATGCTATCTCATGATCTCAAATAAAGTTAGAACATTTAAGTACATGAATCAAGAAATTAGCGTACCGAAAATGACATGATAATTGATTGAAATGGAACAAATGAAAGTATGCAATTATCACTAGATTTGTCATCATCAAAACAAAATAGAAATAATGCCTTAAGTAAATTCAAGGCTAACAATAGTGTCATGCCCCATAACAGCAAAAATAGAGAAAATAAAATTCTATTTTGGGTCTATAGGCCATGACTAGTGAAGTCACTGAATTATCCACACCACACAGTTTAAACAACAGTAAATAGCAAGAACGGAATACAATCAATTGATCATAATATAAACTTACTACTTATTACTCCGTACATCAGAGTTTAGAATAGAACATACTAAGGTCGTAGGGCAACATATGCCCAATTACAAAACATAAAAACACAGTACTGAAAGTCCAGTCATAGAAAGAGAAACTATAGTCTATTCTATTCTACAGCTGACGTAGATGTAGTCGTCAGCATAGTAGTCTTCCCCAGCATAACCATATCCGATGGGGCCACCTTCTGCATAACCACCTTCCTGATAGAAGCCCTCACCATAGGGGGTTGTTACCTGCATTGTCAGGAACTATAACACCCATGTATGGGTTTATTGTGTTTCACTTCATTTGTCACGCATGATAATGTGAAGTGATTGTGGGACGTGTGTGAGTGAGTTGTAACTCATGAGTCGATTTAGTGTCAATTTAAGAGAACCCTCTGAGACATTGTAGAATGAATGTTTTGATGTTGTGATGTCTCTCTGAGATTGAGACGGTCATTGTGGAATACCCTAAATGTTTATTTGAAAGTAAATGTTTACCTGTATATTTCATTATCTCTAACATTATATGATTTAAAATATATTTCTGTCATTAATTCTAGTATCCTTGGGAGGGCGAATTAACACGCTACATAATTGGTAGGCTAATTAGTAATTTCATAAAATCATGTGGAACTGCATTTTAGCAACCAAACGGAACTTAGACGAAAACTTTTATAATTTAAGTTTTCACTCGTGAAGCAATGAATTAGACGTGTAAACCGTTTCGGGGAATAATTAGAAGTTTTGAGAACTCTAGGGAGGTAAACACAATTTCTAAGAGTCGTGGCTATGTATAGAAAGAGATGAGATATTTTCATAAGTTATAACCTAAATAGAAATTAAGAGAGGGGAGATTGGCGATTTCTTGGCTTAGAGCTTCAAGACACAAATCGGCAAACTTCCGTCCGTTTATTTTTCTCTAGAATTTATATTCAAACTCCTCGAGGTAAGGCCGTCGTTTTGACATCCACTAGGTCTTGTTTGGATAAGTTTTCCGAAAACTCATTTTTGGAAATTTTCATGGAAAGTTGTTAATCGAACTTTTGGTTAAAAGAAATTGTATTAGACAGATTTCTACACATTCCTTGTGCTCGAGTTTTCCTTAGAACGGGATCTAGGAGTGTTAATTAGAGGTGAGTGATTCAACTATGTGTTTTGGAATGATTCCTTGACATGTATTCATGTTTTATATAGAAGGCATGTTCTAATTCATGGCTATATATTGTGTAGTTCATATTGGGCGACTATATTGATAAGTAGGCCCAATTACACGGTGAAATGTTTTGATTATGTTGAAAGCACAGTGAAATGTGTTTGAGTATGTTTAGTTGCAATTTGGGTCAAAGGAGTGCGTGGTACCAAGCCATCATTTTGGAATCATTCTAGGCATAAGGTCACACATTTGAAGAAAAAAAAAACGTGGGTCTTACCTGGTCATGTGGACTTATTGGCGAGGAGTCGCGGACTAGGAGTGTGGACCGTACACGTGAGACTCTGGAGACTATTATGAAATGTAGAGAATATGAAGACAATCATGTTTATCATTCATGTGCATTGTTATTTTATTCACTAAGTGTTAACTTAAACGAATCAAAATATGTGTGGTTATTGAAATAACCTTTACATGTGTATATGCCGGCGAGGAATCGGAAAAGTGAGCACGTGGAATTGGGAGTTCACTTAGAAGGCAACTTGATAGTCTATCTTGTAGTTTTGTAATAGAACAGTTGTTTAATTCACTTTGTGACTTGGTATTGTAATAGAATTTGAAGCTTGGGACATGTTTGAATGGGTGTAATACATATATATATATATATTTCTATATGTTTCTTGATAGTTTGAAATTGGTAAATGAGCTCATGGATGAGAGTTGTTGAGATTGGATGGGAATTTCTGTAAAATGTTCTAATATAGGGAAAACTAGTCAACTGGTTTAAAAACAGTCGACATGATTCATTTTTTTAAACGTGTCACTGCCTCATATTTGTAAAAGCAATCGACTGAGTACCCCGAAGTAGTCGACTGGTTTATGTCCCACATTTGGGAGGTTCTGCTGGAATAGTGTCCAGTTGACCGGAGGTACAAAAACAGTCGACAAGATTGAGTTGCAAGAAGAGGGAGCTACTGGAGAGTTGAGTCCAGTCCACTGGACTGTCTCCTGTCGACTTGGAATTTGACACCCCAGTCGACCGACCAAGTGCAAGTCGACTGGATTGTGTGGCTGAGAGTTCCAAACTCTCTGTGGGCTTCAAAGTAGTCGACTGGGTAATCGACAATGCTCGCCATTCTCTAATCAAAATTAAAGCGATCTCCAATGCTCGCCATTCTCTAATCAAAATCGAAGCGATCAAGAGGCGGGGCCTTCGGCTCAAAGCGTCAGCTACAACGTTTGCTTTACCCGGATGGTATTGCAAAGAGAAATCATAGTCCTTGAGCAGTTCCAACCATCTTCGTTGTCGCATGTTCAACTCCTTCTGAGAGAACAGATACCGTAAACTCTTGTGATCCGAGAACAAATCAAACTTTTCTCCATACAAGTAGTGTCTCCAAATCTTCAAGGCAAACACGATCGCAGGTAGTTTCAAGTCATGCGTTGGATAATTCTTCTCGTGCGGCTTCAATTGTCTTGATCCATACGCAATCACATTTCCATCTTGCATTAGCACACAACTAAGCCATTGGTGTGATGCGTCACTGTAGATTATGAATCGCTCACCACTCTTGGGTATTGCAAGTACAGGTGTTGAGGTTAGTCTCTCTTTTAATTCACGAAAGGCGTCCTCATGCTTATCAGTCCAATCAAACTTGTCAACGGTCTTGCGATCTTGGAGAATCCCTCCACGAATCTCCGATAATATCCATCCAATCCAAGAAAACTCCTAACTTCGGTCACGTTAGTCGGTCTATTCTAGCTCAAGACTGCATCGATCTTGGATGAGTCTACAGAAATTCCACCAGGTGATATCACATGTCTCAAGAATTTGACTTCCTGAAGCCAGAATTCACACTTGCTGAATTTTGCATACAGGCTATTATCTCTGAGAGTCTATAGAGAAACCTATAGATGATTCTTGTGCTCTTCATCTGTCTTCGAGTAAATCAGAATGTCATCGATGAATACTATAATGAATTGATCCACATAAGGTCTAAATACTCTATTCATTAGGTCCATAAATATTGTCGGGGCATTGGTCAGTCCAAAGGACATCACTAAGAACTCATAGTGTCCATACCTCATCCTGAAGGTAGTTTCGGTATATTCTCCAGTCGAACTAGTAATTGATGATATCCTGAATGCAAATCAATCTTTGAGAATATCCTTGATCCTTGTAATTGATCGAACAGGTCGTCTATCCAGGGAAGAGGATATATATTCTTGATTGTGACCTTATTCAGGTCTCTATAGTCGATACAGAGTCGTAGTTCTCCGTCCTTCTTCTTCACGAATAGGATTGGTGCTCTCCAAGGTGACATACTCGGGCGAATAAAACCTAAGTCTTCAAGTTCCTGAACTTGCTTCTTCAATTCTAACATTTTCGTCGGCACCATTCGGTACGGGGTTTTGGAAATCAGCAATGTTCCGGGTCCTAGCTCAATGCAAAAGTTTATCTCTCTCTTTGGCGGGAGTCCAGAGATACTTCGACATGCATCTTCAAAATCTTGAATAACGGGGATCTGGTTGATAGTAAGCTCCGTGCTTGAGCTCTCAATCATGGCTAAGTAGCTCGTAATGAACATATCGTTCAACGGTTGGCATTGAAATCTGATCTACGGGCAACCAAGTCTCGAAAAGACAATGGTCCGACTAACATAATCCAGAACGGCTCCATACTTGGTAAGCCAATCCATTCCTAGGATCACGTTAAATTCAGACATTGACAAAACTATCAAGTCTGTCGGGAGATTTCTATCTTCCAGGGCTAAGGGACAATTCTTGAATATCTTACCCAATGTAACAGTTACTCCCAAGGGCGAAACGACATTAAGGGCCGGTTTAAGTGCTAGGGGTACCAAACCCAAGTCACGCACAATCTTAATAGCTATGAAAGAACGGGCAGCACCGGTATCAAACAAAGCTCTAACTTGACTATGAAATAAAATTAGTGTACCTTCCAAGTTCTGCTATTCCTCAGCATCGTATCCTGCATTGCCATAGATGATGGCATTCACCCTAACATATGCTTGTTATCCTTAAGCAGGCGCTCCATAGTAGCCTCCACGAGGTGCTTGACAATCATTGCTCAGGTGACCAGGCTTGTTACAGTTGCGACAAACGAGGTCATTACGGCGGTTAGTCTTGGGAGCTATGCAATACCTTACAATATGTCTTGGCACTCCACAGTTGAAACATCCATCAGTGTTCTGTCGCTGAGGTGGTCCTTGCTGTCGATTCTGCTGTCGATGAAAGTTAGCTTGGGGCTTCCTTGTACCATCTCAAGTTCGCTTAGTTCCCTGATAGTTATTAACCTGGGGTTTCCACCCCTGATTGCTCCTTGATGACTACGATGGAAAGTTCCTCAGTTGGAAGACCCTAGGTGGAGGTCGATTAGCTTGTGGTCCTTGCACAAGATAAGCATCCTTTTCCAAACTTGAAGCGAGACGGACAATCCCTTCAAACAACTGACCCAAATGGCCTATCATTATGTGTCAGAGGTATGGGTTTAGTCCTTGGTGGAATCGCTTGACCTTCTTTGTAGGGGTATCTATCATGTGTGGAGCGAAGCGAGAAAGTCGTTCGAATTGCGTGGTATACTCCCTGACCGTCCAGTTCCCTTGAGTCAGACTCAGGAAATTCCTCTCTTATTGGTCTCTTTCGTCCTCGGGAATATACTTCTCGAGAAATCGAGTCTTGAATGCTTCCCAGGGCATTCTCCTTGCAGCGTCGATCCCAATTGTGGCTCTCTCGGCCTCCCACCAATCTGCGGCAGAGTAAGTTAGTTGAAACGCGGCTAGACATCTCTTGTCAAGCTCTCTACATTCCAGGGCTTCAAAGATTAGCTCTAATTCTCGTATCCATTGCTCGGCTTTCCACGATTCTGCCATGCCGTCGAACTTCTCGGGTCGCGGGCCACGAAATCGTTCCAATAGCTTATCACTTGTCTGCCTCAAAGGAACAACGTGGTTGTCAATATTGTTGGTGGCATGATTGTAGGTATAGCCAATGTGCTCCATCCATTGCATGAATGCTTCGAAGACTCCAGTCGGGTCCATACCCTCAGGAATGGGTGCTCCCAGTCGCGCTTAATATCTCGTGGGTTCAACCATGGTGAGCCGTATGAGGTGTACCTATGAAAGATTTTAACGATTAGCTGACAATCTTCTCGTGGAAACTATCATAATTAAAACAACGAGAAACACAGCACAACTCTAAATCACAACATAATATAGGCAATGAAACAATATCAGAAATAACCAAAAGAAACGATCTGCCACACACATATATATATATATTCAAAAGATGTATAGCGGAGTACACAACAGATCATCTATGTACCGCGTAGTACATGATCCTATACAAGATCTAGCAAAAGAAATATAAATAAAACACCACTGGTGGCTACCTATACAAAAGACTATGGCCAATAGCTGTCAATGTAAGCGTCAAAAAAGTGGACAACATGTCCTGAAGTCAAAAGCAAAAGTCTAAGTCCTAAAGGTACTGGACTCAAAAGTTGTCCACATCAGATCCATAGATGGAAGCTTCATCCTCTGGGGTAACCTCAGACAGAACATCATCCTCATCCATATCATCGCCATCCATCATGTCCTCATCCTCTATCACTACATCATCAACCAGCTCGGGTCCGTCATGCTCCACAATAACTCCCAAGTCTCCTACATCGGCATCCATGTCAGGCTGGGCCACATCGAATGCAGCTGCAAGTGCCTTGGCCTTAGCCATAGCCAGTGCGAACTCCTGTGCTCCTATCTTAAATCCATGGGGATGTACAGCCATCTTTTCAGCCCACTCTACTGCCAGCTGTGCTATCATGATGCCTGGTAAGACTGGTACCATAGCATCATCACCCGCATCATCATCTCCTATAGCCTCATCCTCTATTAGATAACCCTCTGCTACTACAATATCTACACTAACCGACACATCCATACCAGCTGGGTCCACGAGGTCCTCTGGGTCCTCCTCTGGATCATACTCTGGCTCCTTTCATCAGTGTCCTCGTCCTCCTCATCCTCATCCTCTATCTCGTCATTGTCATACCTTGGCTCATCATCGTCGTCGTCATCTTTGTCTGAATCATCCTCCTCTGGGTCCTCATTTGCTGGGGGTGCATCAACCATGTCCTCTTTTGGTAGGGGTGGAGGTTTCTAGGGTGGTGGCTCTGTCGGGGGAGGTGGAGTGTGACGCCCCGCAAAAATAAGCGTATTTCCATTGAAAAATTAAATAAATCACACTTGATTCTTTAAAATAAAAATACAAAATTTCTTTAAAACTCCCAGCAGGTCCATATTCTCCACGGATCTCCTATATCATCCTTAACCTTATCTCCCTTCTAGGCTTCGGTTACCGGCACTGCCTGCATCTAAAAACCATACCGGGAAGTATACAATATGACATGAATAATAAAGGCTCAAAAGGATAATGACAATCAAATACATAGAATGACATCAAATCAATTGACCAGTCTCACAACCCAACTGCTCACACTACCCAAACGCTCATACCAATAGCATCATACCAGGTTCCTCTTGATCACATAGCAAGAGACACCTCACCTCACCTCACCCGTCTCCAGTACGTCGGTCCCTGAGGCCTGTTGGACTGTTGGTAGGTGCTCCTTGCTCATGACCCTTTAGTCCCATAGCACTTAGCAATAAACACATACTCATTGATTCCAAATGAAAACACAACATAACTGCAAAAAGAGTACAAGTAGCGATAACAAAGAAATACTCCGGAGAATTTAGAAAGCATATTGTACACAACCCGGTACCTATAAATGATGTTGAGCAACTCCCAAACACTTCTCTTCTTCTTCTTCTTCTTCTAACTCGAGGTGTATGTATATCTATAATTGTGTATGTATATATATATAAATCTCTCTCTATGTGACTCTCTCAAGCTCTCTATGCTAGAAGTGTAGAATGTGTGTGTTTGAGAGAGTATGTGAGTGTATAAATAGCCAAGCTTCCACTTGGAGACAATGGCCTAACAATCCACTTATTAACCACTAACTTCTAATTAATTGGTAGTTTATAAGGAATATGCAAGATGATGTAAACATACACTAATGCACATATAACTCCACTTAGAGACATTGGCCTAACAATCCACTAACTTCTAATTAGTTGGTAGTTTATAAGGAATATGCAAGATGATGTAAACATACACTAATGCACCTATAACTCCACTTAGAGACATTGGCCTAACAATCCACTAACTTCTAATTGATTGGTAGTTTATAAGGAATATGCAAGATGATGTAAACATACACTAATGCACCTATAACTCCACTTAGAGACATTGGCCTAACAATCCACTAACTTCTAATTAATTGGTAGCATTCTAAAAACTGCTACTGAAATCCTCATTTTCTGCCCAAACGGTGCAGAATCTGAGAAAATTGCATTAGACGAAAAGTGTGCAGAATCGAGTTTTGCTTGAGACAACGCGGGCAGAATCTTAAATTTCCTTCGTTTTTCTAACAAAAATCTGAAAACAAAATTCTGCTACTGTTAAAATTAAAAGAGAAAATATTAGATTTAATTTTAAATATGACTCGAAAAATCTTAATTTCCAATACTAATACCAAATCATTTAATCTCACGCAACTTTTCCCAAAAAAAATATATTTTTAGTTCATGACTTATAAAATTGAAAAAATGACCAAAATACCCCTGTGACCAATTTTCGCTAAAATCGCACACGAAGTCTAAATCGTCAATTTAAACATGAAAACACGGGTTACTACAATCTACCCTCCTTAATAGAGATTTCGTCCCGAAATCTAGAGATAAAAGCATTTGGTAAATAACTTCATAAATTTCTTAAAATAATGTTTAAAACAAATATAGCATATTTTGTTTTATAAAATAACAAATTTTTTTTTTTTTTTTTTTCAACCTTCTCTGACTCCTCCCAGGCGATGTAGACTATCTAACCTTGACTTAGTCCTACATTTCCGGCTGGGGACAGGCTCTGATACCATTTGTGACGCCCCGCAAAAATAAGCGTATTTCCATTGAAAAATTAAATAAATCACACTTGATTCTTTAAAATAAAAATACAAAATTTCTTTAAAACTCCCAGCAGGTCCATATTCTCCACGGATCTCCTATATCATCCTTAACCTTATCTCCCTTCTAGGCTTCGGTTACCGGCACTGCCTGCATCTAAAAACCATACCGGGAAGTATACAATATGACATGAATAATAAAGGCTCAAAAGGATAATGACAATCAAATACATAGAATGACATCAAATCAATTGACCAGTCTCACAACCCAACTGCTCACACTACCCAAACGCTCATACCAATAGCATCATACCAGGTTCCTCTTGATCACATAGCAAGAGACACCTCACCTCACCTCACCCGTCTCCAGTACGTCGGTCCCTGAGGCCTGTTGGACTGTTGGTAGGTGCTCCTTGCTCATGACCCTTTAGTCCCATAGCACTTAGCAATAAACACATACTCATTGATTCCAAATGAAAACACAACATAACTGCAAAAAGAGTACAAGTAGCGATAACAAAGAAATACTCCGGAGAATTTAGAAAGCATATTGTACACAACCCGGTACCTATAAATGATGTTGAGCAACTCCCAAACACTTCTCTTCTTCTTCTTCTTCTTCTAACTCGAGGTGTATGTATATCTATAATTGTGTATGTATATATATATAAATCTCTCTCTATGTGACTCTCTCAAGCTCTCTATGCTAGAAGTGTAGAATGTGTGTGTTTGAGAGAGTATGTGAGTGTATAAATAGCCAAGCTTCCACTTGGAGACAATGACCTAACAATCCACTAACTTCTAATTGATTGGTAGTTTATAAGGAATATGCAAGATGATGTAAACATACACTAATGCACCTATAACTCCACTTAGAGACATTGGCCTAACAATCCACTAACTTCTAATTAATTGGTAGCATTCTAAAAACTGCTACTGAAATCCTCATTTTCTGCCCAAACGGTGCAGAATCTGAGAAAATTGCATTAGACGAAAAGTGTGCAGAATCGAGTTTTGCTTGAGACAACGCGGACAGAATCTTAAATTTCATTCGTTTTCCTAACAAAAATCTGAAAACAAAATTCTGCTACTGTTAAAATTAAAAGAGAAAATATTAGATTTAATTTTAAATATGACTCGAAAAATCTTAACTTCCAACACGAATACCAAATCATTTAATCTCACGCAACTTTTCCCAAAAAAAAATATATTTTTAGTTCATGACTTATAAAATTGAAAAAATGACCAAAATACCCCTGTGACCAATTTTCGCTAAAATCGCACACGAAGTCTAAATCGTCAATTTAAACATAAAAACACGGGTTACTACAATCCGTGTTTTCATGTTTAAATTGACGATTTAGACTTCGTGTGCGATTTTAGCGAAAATTGGTCACAGGGGTATTTTGGTCATTTTTTCAATTTTATAAGTCATGAACTAAAAATATATTTTTTTTGGGAAAAGTTGCGTGAGATTAAATGATTTGGTATTCATGTTGGAAGTTAAGATTTTTCGAGTCATATTTAAAATTAAATCTAATATTTTCTCTTTTAATTTTAACAGTAGCAGAATTTTGTTTTCAGATTTTTGTTAGGAAAACGAAGGAAATTTATGATTCTGCCCGCGCTGTCCCAAGCAAAACTCGATTCTGCACACTTTTCGTCTAATGCAATATTCTCAGATTCTGCACCGTTTGGGCAGAAAATGAGGATTACAGTAGCAGTTTTAGTGTATCAGAAATTAAATCTAATATTTTCTCTTTTAATAATTAGATTGTTAGGCCATTATGTTTGGTTATTTATAATATTAGTGGAGTTATAGGTGCATTAGTGTATGTTTACATCATCTTGCATATTCCTTATAAACTACCAATTAATTAGAAGATAGTGGGTTGTTAGGCCATTATGCTTGGTTATTTATACACTAATATTAGTGGAGTTATAGGTGCATTAGTGTATGTTTACATCATCTTGCATATTCCTTATAAACTATCAATTAATTAGAAGTTAGTGGTTAATAATTAGGTTGTTAGGCCATTATGTTTGGTTATTTATACACTAATATTAGTGGAGTTATATGTGCATTAGTGTATGTTTACATCATCTTGCATATTCCTTATAAACTACCCATTAATTAGAAGTTAGTGGTTAATAAGTGGATTGTTAGGCCATTGTCTCCAAGTGGAAGCTTAGCTATTTATACACTCAAATACTCTCTCAAACACACACATTCTACACTTCTAGCATAGAGAGCTTGAGAGAGTCACATAGAGAGAGATTTATATATATATACACAATTATAGATATACATACACCTCGAGTTAGAAGAAGAAGAAGAAGAAGAGAAGTGTTTGGGAGTTGCTCAACATCATTTATAGGTACCCGGGTTGTGTACAATATACTTTCTAAATTCTCCGGAGTATTTCTTTGTTATCTCTACTTGTACTCTTTTTGCAGTTATGTTGTGTTTTCATTTGGAATCAATGAGTATGTGTTTGTTGCTAAGTGCTATGGGACTAAAGGGTCATGAGCAAGGAGCACCTACCAACAGTCCAACAGGCCTCAGGGACCGACGTACTGGAGACGGGTGAGGTGAGGTGAGGTGTCTCTTGCTATGTGACCAAGAGGAACCTGGTATGATGCTATTGGTATGAGCGTTTGGGTAGTGTGAGCAGTTGGGTTGTGAGACTGGTCAATTGATTTGATGTCATTCTATGTATTTGATTGTCATTATCCTTTTGAGCCTTTATTATTCATGTCATATTGTATACTTCCCGGTATGGTTTTTAGATGCAGGCAGTGCCGGTAACCGAAGCCTAGAAGGGAGATAAGGTTAAGGATGATATAGGAGATCCGTGGAGAATATGGACCTGCTGGGAGTTTTAAAGAAATTTTGTATTTTTATTTTAAAGAATCAAGTGTGATTTATTTAATTTTTCAATGGAAATACGCTTATTTTTGCGGGGCGTCACAAATGGTATCAGAGCCTGTCCCCAGCCGGAAATGTAGGACTAAGTCAAGGTTAGATAGTCTACATCGCCTGGGAGGAGTCAGAGAAGGTTGAAAAAAAAAAATTTTGTTATTTTATAAAACAAAATATGCTATATTTGTTTTAAACATTATTTTAAGAAATTTACGAAGTTTTTTTTTACCAAATGCTTTTATCTCTAGATTTCGGGACGAAATCTCTATTAAGGAGGGTAGATTGTAGTAACCCGTGTTTTCATGTTTAAATTGACGATTTAGACTTCGTGTTGTGACGCCCCGCAAAAATAAGCGTATTTCCATTGAAAAATTAAATAAATCACACTTGATTCTTTAAAATAAAAATACAAAATTTCTTTAAAACTCCCAGCAGGTCCATATTCTCCACGGATCTCTTATATCATCCTTAACCTTATCTCCCTTCTAGGCTTCGGTTACCGGCACTGCCTGCATCTAAAAACCATACCGGGAAGTATACAATATGACATGAATAATAAAGGCTCAAAAGGATAATGACAATCAAATACATAGAATGACATCAAATCAATTGACCAGTCTCACAACCCAACTGCTCACACTACCCAAACGCTCATACCAATAGCATCATACCAGGTTCCTCTTGATCACATAGCAAGAGACACCTCACCTCACCTCACCCGTCTCCAGTACGTCGGTCCCTGAGGCCTGTTGGACTGTTGGTAGGTGCTCCTTGCTCATGACCCTTTAGTCCCATAGCACTTAGCAATAAACACATACTCATTGATTCCAAATGAAAACACAACATAACTGCAAAAAGAGTACAAGTAGCGATAACAAAGAAATACTCCGGAGAATTTAGAAAGCATATTGTACACAACCCGGTACCTATAAATGATGTTGAGCAACTCCCAAACACTTCTCTTCTTCTTCTTCTTCTTCTAACTCGAGGTGTATGTATATCTATAATTGTGTATGTATATATATATAAATCTCTCTCTATGTGACTCTCTCAAGCTCTCTATGCTAGAAGTGTAGAATGTGTGTGTTTGAGAGAGTATGTGAGTGTATAAATAGCCAAGCTTCCACTTGGAGACAATGGCCTAACAATCCACTTATTAACCACTAACTTCTAATTAATTGGTAGTTTATAAGGAATATGCAAGATGATGTAAACATACACTAATGCACCTATAACTCCACTTAGAGACATTGGCCTAACAATCCACTAACTTCTAATTAATTGGTAGCATTCTAAAAACTGCTACTGAAATCCTCATTTTCTGCCCAAACGGTGCAGAATCTGAGAAAATTGCATTAGACGAAAAGTGTGCAGAATCGAGTTTAGCTTGAGACAACGCGGACAGAATCTTAAATTTCATTCGTTTTCCTAACAAAAATCTGAAAACAAAATTCTGCTACTGTTAAAATTAAAAGAGAAAATATTAGATTTAATTTTAAATATGACTCGAAAAATCTTAACTTCCAACACGAATACCAAATCATTTAATCTCACGCAACTTTTCCCAAAAAAAAATATATTTTTAGTTCATGACTTATAAAATTGAAAAAATGACCAAAATACCCCTGTGACCAATTTTCGCTAAAATCGCACACGAAGTCTAAATCGTCAATTTAAACATAAAAACACGGGTTACTACATGGAGGCACTGCTCTAACCTCTGAAAGTAAACGGTCTCGTAACATCTACAGTCCTCCTCGATGAGTCAAAAAGTCTCCTTGTGGTAGATCATCTCTTGTCGTATCACTTCTGGGTCCTGGGTCCCAAATCACTACTGCTCAATCTACATGTCTTGTATTGTCTCGGTGAGGGCTCTCTGCCTAACCTTCTAGGCATAGTACTGTGGATCTGGCAGCTCAATACTGCCCATATACACATAGTGTCCTCAAAACTCATCTGGAATGAACAGCGGTGGTGCCATGCTACCTGAAAAAAGACTACCTTAAGTCAGAACTAATCTTAATACTCATCTATAGAATCTCAAGGTTCTATGACCAGATGGTGTAGAACAACCTGTGAGCGAAAAGGTATAAAACCTAGGCTCTGATACCAAAAATCCTGTCACGCCCCAGAATGGCAAAAATAGAGAAAAATAAAATTCCTTTTTAGGTCCAAAGGCAGCGACTGGTGAAGTCACATGATTGTCCACACCACACAGTACTAAGCAACAATAAATAAAAGAGATAACAAGGATGAAATCTAGGTTCTGGTTTAAACATAACTTAATGTCAAAAAGAAGTTACTAACTATTACACATCAGAGTCTCGAATCAAAATAAAACACAGCAGAAGTACAATTTTCAAGGAAACACATGCCTGATTACAAAAAGGTCTGGAAAGCAGTAAAGATAATTAAACCACAGTCTAGCCTAATCTTCCGTTGGCGTAGAGGTAGTCCTCGGTGTAGTAGTCCTCTTTTGCCTGACCTCCTTCGGCGTAGTCCTCCGCAGGGACATTGTCACTGACATAGTAGTCCTCACCGGTAGGTCCTTAACTTGTATAGTCATAACCATGGTGCGCTGGAACATTTTCATGTTCCAGCGGCATAAACGTCGTCAGCTTAATGAAAGCTGAGTGAGTTAGATACTAATAGTGTATCAACTATTGAAGTTATAACAAGTTATAAATTATCACCATTAAGATTCAGTGAGGCTAACTCCTTTAATCAAACCGATGATCCGATTACTAACGTCTTACTCATTTTTAGTCCGACAACACATTACGATAGAAGAACAGACTCAACAGTAGTTTACTCTTCAAGATACACCATTGCTCCGTCCACCGCTTTTAAGAACATATGCATAGTTCACCACAGTCGTGGATACCATGTCAGTCCATCCTCAGCTTTTAAGAACATATGCCCAGTTCACCGCACTACAGGGATATAGCACTTTAAGTAACAGTACATCATTCTATGCCATAACTTAGCGACGACTACCAGTGATCACGGTCTACCACAGTCGTAGACACCTTCGTCTGTCTACCGCTTTTAAGAACATATAATTAGATCATCTGGCTATCTTAGGGCAATTGGGCCGGTCCACCGCAGTCATAGACATCTTCGTCTGTCTTCCACTTTTAAGAACATATGATCGAACAAAGCCCGCCTGCGCAAGATTCCTAATTCGTAACAAACCTACTTAAGTTCAACTCTAACATCAACACATGACAATCCCAATGTAGCCTGACTACTCTGAATGAAATGAATGATAACTCCAAGGGATTTACAATTATTACGTTATCTAACGTCACAACCATTATCCATTAATCTCGTCGTTACTACGATCCTATGTCGCATTATCTCATTATTATATTTGTATTACAACAATAAAGCATGTTGGAAATACTAGACAGTAAATAAACAACTAAACAGTTTTAATATAAACTAAACAAGATTATCAACATTCTACAACTGCCAATCGATTGAGATAGGGGTTCATTCGATTGGTATAAAAATAGTAACAATCGATTGGTAAAAAGTCCAATCGATTGGATCACATGTCAATCGATTGGTAAAAATGTAAATCGATTGGAAAAAGTCCAATCAATTGGGACTTCGTCTTCTTCATAGTGAAGACAATACAGCAATATAAAATGGGAAAAACATGATTAATACTCTATTTCTTCATTCAAACATGCTATAACATCAATAATAAGTTACCAGGTGAGTTTAAAACTCACCTTAGGTGTCTAGGGTGTGTTTGGGAATGTGTATTTGAGCTTGGAAGCTCCAATGTTGGTCCTCCTCCTCCTCCTCTTTCTCTCTCTCTCTCTCTCTCTCTCTCTCTCTCTCTCTCTCTCTCTCTCTCTCTCTCTCTCTCTTCTTCTTCTTCTTCTTCTTCTTCTTCTTCTCTTGGTCTTCTTCTTCTCCTTCTTAAATCCATCCGTGTGTGTGTGTGTGTGTGTGTGTGTGTGTGTGTGTGTGAGAGAGAGAGTGTATGAATATATATATATATATGTATGTATATACATAAGTGTATATATATATATATTAAAACACACACAAATACTCTCTCTCACTCTCTCTCTCTTTTCTGGAAACAGAAATATGCCCAAATGGGCTAATATATAGAGAGATTTAAGTGTTCACGTGGCCTTTCCCCAGCCAAGGCAAGAGAATCTGCCCAGCTGATTCCAATTGATTGGTATAAATGTCAATCGATTGGTATTAGGTATTAATGCTCCAATCGATTGATAAAAGTCTCAATCGATTGATATCGGCAATCGATTGGTATCCTTACCAATCGATTAATATCCAAATTATACCAAGGGTAAGGGAAAACTCATACAAGTATTAAAAGAAACATTACAAGGTCTTATTCATATAACATAATACAAAAATATAGGGTATTATAGTGAGCCTTGGTAGCGTGCCACGTGTCCTACTTCTACCATAGCAGGATGGGTCGTGATAGAAACATGGTAGTCTAGACGGGAAATATCCAGGCTTAAAAGGCCATCAGCTTATTGAAAGCTGAGTGAGTAAAAACTAACGAAGTACCAAAAACATGAAGTGATGACAAGCTTATGAAAGGCATAAGTTAAGTTCTACTAAATAGTATCTTCTCTTTATTCGATATCACCATTAACCAACCATTATCGTCTTGTTATTCTAAGACCGATAATCAACATACTCTTGACTGAATGAATATATTCAATCGTTTAACTCTATGGATATACTTGAATGTGTCAAAATCAAGTATTTTTAATAACCCTATTAAAAATGTAGCATTTAGAAGTAGGGTGTCGAGTCCACAAGGATTGATATAAGAACAATGTTTGGGAAGTTTAGAAACTAATTATAATGCTAAAAGGAAGAGATAAGAAAATATATAATAAAAAAAAAAAGGAATAAAATGACTTTGCGTCTTTTGGGATGTTTGTATGGCTTTTGGAGGATAAAAGGTAAATAAAACTAATCTAAAAGGCACTTGGTTGGAATCAGTCCCCTATCTTGGGTCACAAGAAGATGAAATGGACTAATGTTTCAAGCACACTATAAGATAACATCTCATTGTGGCATATTATTTAACACAAGGAGCGCATCTATGTGATAGTGAAAGGAGCTTTGAGATTTCCATAGAAACGGATTTGAATCTAACGTTTGACTATCAAGTATGTATGACATACAAGATGAAGCCTCCATGGCTTCTAATCTGAATGATTTGTCCACCCTACACTAACTAATCTACTTGGTGGACAAATCACCTATGAAGCCTTCAAAAGGTAGTACTTAAAACCCAAGAGTTTGAACAATCAAAGATGCTTGACATCAAAGATGAAGACTCCAAGTTTCAAATCCCACATATAACAATTATCAAACACATGGTGCAAAACATAAGGTTACATGATACATATAAAATACATAAGGTAGGATTCAAAGTCTAAGTTTTGACAATAAAAAAATGTAAGGCATTTAGATGAAGCCCCTAGTTTTGAATCCTACACAAATGAACCCTAGAAATGCTACAACATTAAATCCAAGAGTTCATAATCCACAACCTAAGTAAATCTAACTAATAATGGAAAGCATAGCAATATCATCAAAGGAGAAGAGATAGAAAATATACCAAGCCATTAAATCTTCAATAGAATCATCAAGTTTACAACAATGAAAAGCAAATGGAAGGGAACCCAAAGGAGCTTCCCAAAAATGAGAAAAGAATAAGGAAAAAAAGTTGGGAGAAAATTACAACTAAAATCCTCCCAACAAAAGATAAGATCCCTAACAAAAACTACATCTATCTATTTATACCACCCACACAAATGACAAACTTGTAAATAAAAGAGGGCAAGTCAACAGTAGGGGTGGATCGATCCCACGCAAAATACCGGATCGATATGCTATTCAAATACACAAGCAGAATCTTCATCCAAGATTGCGGATCGATCCGTCCTTTGATGCCGGATCGATCCGATATCAATATTTTAGGATTTTAGGCAGTGGCTTCCTCCAAATTTGGAATCGATCCATGTTGAAAGACCGGATTAATCCGGCCTTCCTGAGACTCCTTCCCCTTTTCATGAGATTAGAACCAAAAGGATTGGTTTCGACTTCGAACAAGTTCCCAAACCCTACAAGAAAGAGATTTTTATTAGCAATAAGTGAACAATAAATAAGATTAACAAAAGCACAATTTATCCATTAAATCTCCCGGTTTAGGTGATTATTCGTGTCCGATAAGAGTAAAACCATGAAGTCAAGAATGCAATATTGAACACAAATCAATACCATCATTTTGTCCACCGCTTTTAAGAACATATTCATAGCTCATATCATGTTATGGACACCACGTCAGTCTGTCCCAAACTCCGCTCACCGCATTTCAGGGACACAATGTTTCGAACAAAGCATATCAATCTAATGCCATGACTTAGCGATGTCTACCAGTAATTCCAGCTTACCACCTTTTAAGAACATATTAACAGCTCACCAATTTTTAACAACATATCATGGATCACCTGGTCCATCTTAGGACTACTTGGTCTAGCTCACTGCCTTTTAAGAACATATTAACAACTCACCGGATTTTAAGAACATATCATGACCAAGTGTCCATTCCCGTAAGAATCCCAAAACTTATCAAACCTACCTAAGTTCCGTACTAATATTGAAACAAGACATCCCATTGTGGCTTGACTACTCTGATTAGAATGAAACAGATATCAAACTCATTCATGATTAACACATCATCTAATATCATAATATTAATCCTTTATTCTTAATCATACTATCTCTAAGGTCACATTATCTCTTTGTTATCTCATAGTCGTATATAGGAAGTACAAAACAATATTTGAATAATTAAACAGTTCTTATAATAACTAATAGAAACTATCCATATTCTACATATTCTATAACTTCCAATCGATTAAGACAGAGGTCCAATCGATTGAGATAAAAGCAGTAACAATCGATTGAGGAAACGTTCAATCAATTAGATCATAATCAATGTCAATCGATTGCAAACTTTGGCAATCGATTGGGAGTCCTCTAGTATCAATCGATTGAATGAAAGTTCAATCGATTGGGTTTTCGACAATCAATTGCGACTTTGACTTCTTCACAGAGATCTCCAGTCTAGAATATGAAACGTGCAAGGGACATATTTGCTACGTCTTTCCTTCTTTAAAATGTATCAAACATCATGATAGAGGGACTAAGTGAGTTTATAACTCACCTCTAGTATGTGTGGATGTGTGTGAGCTATGGAAGCTTGAGATCAAGCGCGCGCTCTCTCTCTCTCTCTCTTTCCCCCCTCTCTTTCTCTATCTCCCCTATCTCTCTCTCTCTCTCTCTCTCCCTCTCTCTTTCCTTTTTTCTTTTATTTTTCTTCTTTCCTTTTTCTTCTTCTTTTCTCTACTTCCAGCAATGTGCATGTATGTAGTTATAAACACACATATATATAAGGTGTATATATATATATGTGAGTGTATATATATGGTATATATAACTTCTCTTTCTCCCAAATTGTCAAACAAAACCAAATGGCACGAAATGAACTCATATATAGAATAAATAAGTGCCATGCATCAAAACCTGAAGCAAACTTGGAGACCAAGTTCAGCTCCCGACCAATAGATTGGGACCAGGGGCAATCGATTGAGCTCAAATATTTATGAAGGCAATCGATTAGGAAAGAGGCAATCGATTGGTTATGTCGGCAAGAGTTCAATCGATTTGGAAAGGGGCAATCGATTGTGATACCAATGTTGGCAATCAATTGTGATAATGCTCCAATCGATTGGAACACCAAATTTACCAACAGAAGGGTAAGGTTCATACATGTGTTCAAGGAATCATATCAAGTCTTATACATTCATATACATACGAAAATACATGGTATTACATATAGGATATTGTATGACACATGTGTGGGTGAGGGATAATATGAGAGAGGAGGCTAATTTGGTATTTTTGAGAGGTTTGTCTGATTTAATTGAATGTTAGACATCAATATACTAAGGCCAAAAGAGTAATTTTATCAAATTTGTTACTCTCGTTTCTAGATAAACTCTGACAAGGGAGGTCAGTATAATTTTTTAAAATACGCGAGAAGTCCGTGTAATTAACTAGACCATACCTCAGAGGATGTAAGTTTAATTTACCCTAAACAAAAAAAGATGGATTTTACTTTCTTTGTTCTTTATCCACATAGGCGGATGAGCTAGAGATTACAAAAATTGTAATACTCCCTCCGTCCTCTTTTGTTAGTTCTTCTTTCTTTTTTTGGTCAACCCAAAACTATTGTCCACTAAGATTATTCCATGACAAATTTTTAGTTACTTTCCAAAATCACCGTTATTGATTTTGAAATTATCCAACAAAAGAAAAGGGAAAGGAAAAACAAGTAAGGGCATTTTGGAACTTTTGCATTAATTATGACATATGAATGACAATAATAATATTCCCTTAAAAAGTTGAACTCCAAAAGGTGGACTAACAAAATGGGAAGGAGGGACTAATAATCTTTATATGTTCCTTATGTTAAATGTATGTAGTCCTTCTGTCCCATATTTTGAGTCCATCTTTTGAAACTCAACTTATTAACGGAATATCATCGTTGAAAAAGATAAAAGCAAGATCTTCTAAAATTGCCCCTCATTGTATCTTAAACTAATTCCACATCTCTATTTCACCTTACTAACCTGAAGGCAAAATTGGAAAGGGTAGTGGACAATATGCATTGACTTTTCAAAGATGAACATAATTATGAGACATCCAACAATAAAATACCAAAAAATGCTATGCACACTTGGTTTTTCACACTAATTTTGACACTAGGGACCATTTAGCAAATACTTAAAACTTTGTGGGCCATACTCCTACACAATACAATACTTTACTCTCTCAAAACTGTGAAATCCAGGGGTGCCAAAATGTGAAAAATCCCCAAATCAAGAACCTAGCCCTAAACCAAGCAAACCACTGCGCCCTACCCTCTCCACCCACGGCCTCCCTCCGGCGTCGACCTTCACTTTCAATCTCTCGCCGGTGATATTCTGCAGGTACTCTCTCTCTTTCTCTCTCTCTCTCTCTCTCTCTTTCTCTCTCTCTCTCTCTCTCTCTCTCTCTCTCTCTCTCTCTTCCTTTGGACCGCAGTGATATTTGGGTTCATATTCAATGAATCGCTAATCTCTCTCTCTAAAAATTTCTCCTTTTGTTTTTCAGATCTAAACTAATGTTACACTATAATGGTTTTGTGGTGTGCTTCGTTTTCTGCAACTACCCATTTAGGGTTTGATTTATGTTTAGTATTTGGTGGAATGAGAAATTTAGGTACTTATTTGGTGCTTTCAATGTATTCACCTTATTAAATCTGATTCAATTTCCTGAAAGAAAATTCATATTTGGGCTTTCTATTTTACTTTTCTTAATTTGTATACAAAGTTTGGAGCTTGTATTACTTTCATATAGCCTACAGCTCTTAATGGTTGCTTCACAGTCATTAGCACTAATTCAATTTAAAAAATTGCTCTAACAAAGTTTGAACAAGAGAAACATGATCTGTTAAAGGGCTTCTTAGATGCAATCAACGAAGCCAATCTTGTATCTTATAGTCAAACCAAATGAGAGCTATAATATGCAGAAAAATTACAAATTTGTGCTATTTTGAAGTTTTAGTTTTGAGTATCATTAACAAGAGTTTTATTTTTTGGTGTTCGTTACAAGTGGTAGTGTAATGGTCTTGTTTACATAGTAATTAACTTGTGGCTTCTATTTGTCTCACTGTGATTCGCTTTGATCCTCGTGGGCTGTTCCACTTTTAAATTAGTTCTACAATTTGCAATTATGTGCTCCATTGTTTCTGATTGCCATAAAAAAGAAAAAAATATAGAACATGGAAATGTATTTCAATGCCAAAAAGAAGTTACTGCTATAGTGGATGAATCAATTCCTTACAAAGAGAGGCTATTAGGGTATGTTGGGTAGACCAGAATGAACCCCGGAATGGAATGACTATTCTTAAGTCCTTCCATTACCATGTTTGGTATGATCAAATATAATGGAATGACCATTCCTTTTTGGAATGGGATTCCTATTGAAGTAGGAATAGGCATTCATTTTCAAAACCTAAGGACTGCTCAATCCATTCATAATGGAATAACTAAATATGGTTGTGTCAACATTTTTTAACTTTCCTTTTTCTTTATTAATCCGATATGGTAATGTCAACTTTTTCAACGTTCATTTTTCTTAATTTAATCTTCTTATCTTTCTTTTTTTGATATTTAAATCTAATGTTTTTTTTTCTAAAATAAATCCATTAAATATTTTGAATATTCAAATAAAATTTAATGTCATTCCATTCCTAGGTATGTAGTCTAACATATGAATGAAATGGTCATTCCTATTCTATTCATGTTTCATTCCCTTCCTGAACTCATTCCATTCCCAACTCATTTCATTCATGCGTACCAAACATGCCCTTATAGAATAGTTATGTCCATTGTTCTTTCCTTATCTTTTCTTTTTTGACAGGAAGTTATTTCAGTTTCTGATTGATATAAAAACCTGAGCGTGCATAGCATATTCTCTCTATATTCAGTTCACTCCTATGAACGGCGCAAACGGCATGTCATTTTTTTAAAACCAAGTATGTAGTGTCAATGTAACCACGTCACCAAATTCTTGGAATGCTACTCTACTCCTTGCATCTGCCCAAAAAACATTCTTAAGGCGCCGCTCTTCATCTAAATCCATCAGGTAAAGAAATTAGAATTGTCAAATTGTATTTTCAAAAAATACTTATACATTACATTGGCATCACCTTTCCCAAGTTATAAACTCCTAACTTTATTTATATAGTTTCTGACATCTTTTCTACAAATGATAGATTCTCATGCCCCCTGCCTTAACCACTAATGAATTGAAATTCTTAAATCATTCTGATTCCCGTTTATCATTCAACATAAGTCTCCTTTTGACATGTTGTTCCAGGAACCTATTGCATTTGAAATATTGGGATGTTCCAGGACTCATTTCATGGTTATGGGCAAGTCCAATTGCTTTCACAGACCACTTTTCATTGCGAGAATAAAATGCCCTAAGCTTAGAATTTGCAATCGATTTTTGGAGTTTGGTCGCATGTTTCCCATGTTGCTTGATCTAATCTTTGTCGTGCCACCACGAGTACACTAAATCGTCACATGTGTCAAGATTCTTTCCACTTTTTGAGGCGATCTTTTAGCAATAGCAAAACCTTTTTCTTTGGCATATCTTGTATCAAATGCCATTAGCTGATCCACAGGATCAAACTCCATCCCCACTTTTGGCTCATCTATTTTGTTTTGTAGATCTGTCACTTTATCCTTCTCATTTTCAATCTCAATCGTATCACCATTCACACCTACATAACCACTCGAGACTTCTTCCTCCATTTATCTACAAAATAAGACATAAAAAAATTAGTAAACTAGTGTATCAATTAAGTATGACTAATTATTTTTGTTATTTCATCAAGTAGTTTAGAGTAGAATCATAAATTTAAAAGGCTTCGTTTAGACAAGGATAGAAAATGGTGATTGAGATCTATCCAAACTATAAAGTTGCTTAACTATGTTCTATTTTGTATAAAATGCCAACAACTTACGATATTTGATTAGAATTGTATTAAATTAGTGTGTGCTCTTGTATCATTCAAGTTCCGTCTTTCTTTGGGTTTACCTCAAAATGCATTGTGTTAATTAATAGTCAAAAGTTGAAGAATGATGATTTGTGTTGTGTAACATGGAAAGTTAGAAAAAATCTAGGAAATTTTTTATATGCAGTACTTTGTTTTCCTTGTCTGCAACATCATCATTCCTTAATCAATCGAAAAGTTCCTCTCACTAATCAATGGAAATTTAGATTTAATTAGTCTTAATCCACCTCTAAAGTTCATGCATTGTTAGAAGTGTCAATCGGGTCGAGCTGGGCTCAATCAAAGCAGGCCCATCCGGGCTTTTGGGCCCGGTCGGGTCGGGCTTCACCTAATACCGGGCCGGGCTTGGGAGGGAGGGTGTCCGCCCCGGACCGGTGGCCTAGGGCCGGGCTTAGGACTGGGCCGCGCGGGGCCAGGCTTTAGGCTAGGAGGCGGGCTTAGTCATTTTTAGTGTAAAAAATGTCGGACCTTTGGGCCGGGCTTCGAACTAGTGAGCGAGCCAGGCCAGGCGAGGCCGTGGACGGGAGTGGGGGTGTCCGCCCTGGACCAGACATGGTGGCTAGGGCCTACCGGTCCGGACAGGCTTTTAGCATGAAAAAATTGGGCTGGGCCGGGCCGGGCCAACCCGGCCCATTTGACACCTCTATGCATTGTACATTAACATCCACAAGGCAAATCTAACTTCTAAAAATGGCACTTAAAACAAATGCACCTATCCAAAGTCATTTTACACATATAATTCCACAAGACCAGTATGAAATAATGCTAATTCATAGTGTTAAAGCACATAGCCATTATTGTGAAACTTCACTGATAGTGAAGCCCAAATTCCCTAATTGGAACTACAGCTTCCAACTTTGGGGACCCAGACAACAATATTTCAACTCAGAGCCGTTCATCGACCATTCCAAGAAACCCATATTTTCTTCTTCTTCTTCTTCTTCTGGGTAAATAAGACTCATTTAGAGGGGGCAAAAAAAGCAAAAAGAGTCAGTCTTGTTGCAACTGCTTCAAAGACGAAGCAAAGAAAGCGCAAGAGAGAAAGAGAGAGAGAGAGAGAGAGAGAGAGAGAGAGAGAGAGTACTTGAGGTAAAACGCCGGCAAGAGAGAGAAGGTCGCCGGTAGTAGAGGCTAGCACCGCCGTGGGTGGAGGGGCGGAGGGGAGTCAGGTATCTTCTAGTGCTTGCAAATTTTGATTTGGGATTTTTTGCAATTTTGGCTCTAAAACTCAAATTTGAGAGAGTTATTTTGTGTTTGTAGGTCCCATAAATTTTCAAATATTACTACTAAAAACCTAATGTCAAATTTAGTGTAAAAAACAATGTCTTAGTAACATTGTTGATAAAATACATGTCACTCTGTACTTGGATTTTTTTTTTTTGCTTCTTTTCTTTTTTTCTTTTTTTTTTAGACGTAAAAAAAAATAAAAAAAAATAAAAAGTAAAATTATTGTCAAATCAATAATAATTAATATATGAGAAAAAAGTATGACTAAGCTACAAAAATAAATTGGCTAGTGCTAATGCGAAAGCACAATATGCTAATACCAAATCACAAAGTGTCACTAAAAGCTTTAGTAACACATATTTAAATTTTTAGTGACACTTTGTGCTTTAACATTAACACATTATAGTTTCGCATTAGCATCACCCAAATAAATTTTATTTTTTATTCTGACATTAACCGTCATTTCTCATCATTACTGCTATGTGAAGAAAGCTAGCCTAATAAAAATTGAGGCACACCCTCGAAAAGAGTTCTTTCAATTTCTCTCTCTCGCTCTGTGTGGAAGAAGAGAGAGAATACAATTGCGATAGAGATGTCACTGAGAAGAAGGTCCGTTCTCTCACGTCGGACTATCAGTGGATCGTTCTCCTTCTCCAAATCGTTCAAAGAATCCAAAACCCTAATAGAAACCGGAAATCAACATCGCAGAGACATCGCCGACGAGGAGGCAGAATTGGACGGTGGCGATGGAGTCTGTTCGTGGTCGTCTATGCTTCCGGAGATTCTCTTGGAGGTGATAAAGCGAGTCGAAGAGAGCGAAGACCGGTGGCCACTCCGGCAAAGCGTGGTCACTTGTGGTTGTGTTTGCAAGAGCTGGAGAGAAGTGACGAGAGATATTGTCAGATCTCCTCTTCAAAGTGGGAAGATCACCTTCCCTTCTGGCCTTAAACAGGTCCCCCTCCCCACCCCCCCTTTCACTAATTCTTCTTTGTCAGATATTTCTTCTTAGGGTTTCTCATCTCATCATGTTCTTAATTCGATTAATTGTTGTTAATTTCTTGTGGGATAGTGATATTTTGTTTGATGAATTTGTAGTGATTTATTTATTTCTTTCTTGCTTTCACATTTCTGGGGGGTGCGACTTAGTTACCAGTAACTAGTAGTTTCGTAATTGGAATGTTGATTTTGCTTCTGTTCATATGAAATGAAACAATGTGGACCGGGTTCGTCTGCAAACTTTTCCGTCTAGTTTTACTGTTTTACTTAGAAAAAAGTACCCAAAAAAATTAATAAAAAGGCGTTCACCAACCTTTATATGGCTTGGAACAGCTTAATTAAAGAGCTAACTAGATGAAAGTTAAGAAACGTTGGGTCTGTTTGCGCATCCATGAATTTGAATGGACTCATTCATGATTTATAAAGCATTTCCGTATAGAAATCCATCATTTTGTATGTGGTTATTAAGGAAAATGGTAGCTATGTTAAAAAGTTGTGCTTAAACTCCTAAATTATATCATTATAAGGGAGCCCAGGAATGACCATATATGGAGAAATGCAATGAGGTCCTCTGTTTGCCTAAATTATCTCATTCAAAATGATGAGTTTCAAAAAATTTCTTTTTGTCCTTTTGGGTTGTTGCTCACACCAAGTTTTATTGTGGTCAATATTGTATCTTTGAGTGGACACTATAAATTTTGATCATTGGGTGCTTGTTGTTGATTTGACATCTTTGTAGATATTTTTGCTATCCTCTTCATTCTAGTTGATGTTATGATATTTAGCTTTGGGGCTGATGGTGTTCAATATTTCTCCATCTATTGCAGCCTGGGCCCCGTAACTCTCCGCTTCAGTGTCTTATAAGACGGAACAAGACGAACTCGACATTTTACCTTTATCTTGCTCTTACCCCATGTAAGTTTTTTTTTTTTTTTTTGTTATGTCACCCACATCCAGATTGAAGCGACTCTGTCATGGAATTCTGCCCATTTGTTTTTTTTCTTTTTCAAATGAAACTAAATTTGTTTGATCTGAATGAAATAGTAATGTATAATGTCTTAAGCTTAAATTAAAAGGGGAACATTTGTCACTCAATTTCTGATTAGGTACAAAACTGCTGGTGTTTGCTTAGTCAACTTGACTTTTTCTGAATTTGACCGTGTACTGGCAAACTTCCCATGCAAGAAAGTCGTTTTGTTTACTAGTCTTACATAAGAAAGTTGACTTGTTTGTCAAATAAAAACTGAATGTTCCCATATTCACTTATACTTTTTAAGAAATATTGACCTGTGGACTTAAAAGTTTGAAATTATGCATCATTATTAATTTCTTGTGTGTTTAGATGCAAGAACATAAACATTGTTTTCCCATTATATTTGACGGATGAAAAGGCATATGCAAGTTTCTGAATAACTAAGATTGTCAAAAGAATTTGTTGTACCAAGAAATATTAAAGCTTTACCGCAAATTTTATGTTCCAATCAGTTCTTTTTGTTTCCTTGTAAATTCGTGCAATTTCTTTGAGCTCTGCCATAGTTAGAAACTGTGATCATATACTTCAATTGTAGTTCAAATTTTATGATTTCCCATATGGACTTGCTTATTGTAGATCTTGAGGAATGGTGACATTTTTGGCACTTTATTGTTGATGTAAAGAACTAAACATGACATGAAGAACTTAGCATTTCTTTTGGTCTCCCAAATTTCTAAGAGATAATCTCATCCTGTGTCGGGGAGGGGAGTATTTACTGTTTGCCAAGGGTTCGGCAATGTTTTGAATTCTTTCTATTTGACAAATCTAGAATTTTCTCAATTCTGAATATGTCAATTAAACCATCCAATTTTAAAACAGGACATTTGAATCCTGCTGGTTCTTTTCACCTGAAAATGGTTGGTAGTACTTGCGTCGACTTTTTGAGTGCTGACAAATGCTAGGTCATTCTGGGCCTTAAGAACATTTGAGCTTCCTTGAGATTTTCTGCCACAATTTACATTATAGAAAAACTTGATTGTACCTTATGTGCATTGGTGATGTCTACTTATTATTGCAGATATAATAAAATGGTTAGTTATTCTTGTTCAAGTTGTTTAAAGAGGCATTCATAACATAGCAAATAATGAGGTTACATCTTGGGTAGACTTTCTAACTTTGAAGGGCATTGAATTTGACACAGCATTCTTCCCACTACGTAAAATCTGAAGGGGATGCTTTACTACTTTAGGCTCAATACCAACTTCTATTGAAGTATGACTTCGATGCGGATAAATAAAAACTTAAAACCTAAAAAGTCAAGTCTCTAAAATCAAAGTTTTGTCGAACGATTTTTCAAAGAGTGAAAATGTTTTATGAGTGAATTATAATCAAGAGTCTCAACAGTGTCTCTTCTAATGTAGACAGACATGCAACCTGCAAGAAGCTCATCGTCCATCTTGTTGCGAAATTAAGTTGTAACATTTTTCATAGCTGAGAATGCTCGCTCTGTAGTTTATGTTACATGGACTCTTCAAAGTGTCCGGAGGACACGGGTATGGATGCCATATCCGATACGGGTACTTCGCCTTTCTTGGCTGAAAATTACACTAACCTACATTAGAAGGATCCTACCCAAGTGTCATACACATGTCCGCAAAGAGTCGTGTCAACACGGATACTTCACCTATTTAGAAGAGTCCATGTAACATAGTCTGTAGTTGTAAACTTATAATAGACATTGAAAGATTCGAAAACTAAACGAATTATTCTATCAATTTGAAGATATGTTTCTGTCTAGTTCTTTCCATCAATCCTTAGCATAATTCAACAACAGTAACTAAATCCCTTAGCTTTGGATTTTGAGGGTGAGTGAACGAGGAGTTGAGAGAGATTTCAAGTTTGTTTCGATTAGAGTTTTAAACTTTTCAAACTCAGTTCTACAGGCTTATGAACACTTTATGTAAAAGTTTTGGAAGCCAATAAGTAAATGTTCTAAACTTTCAAAATTATATGTGCATACTAAAACTTTCTAGAAATTTTGCAGGACCTTGGCCGTAATGTAGGACCTCACCTGTTCCTTCCACCCACTTGTTTCAATGCCGAATAGTATTACGCTGCTGCGAGATGTCATTATCATGAACGTTCACGTATCATTTTTTTTCTTTATTGTTCTATGATCATTTGTTTGGGTGGGGCGGTGTACTGTTGTTGTTGTACGGTCTTCGTTCACCCGTTCACTCTACTACCACGGTTAGTCTTGTCTGCTGGGATGAAAATGGTGAAATGCTTCTGGCATTTGCTAAGAAACCTTACTCAAACACGGTCATTGACGTTGAGCTAGAAGCAATAGTAAAGACCCTCCTGTTTTCGATTGACCGATACGTGAATAACCAACATACATCAATAAGTACTCAATTTATAATTTGAGGTACTATATGCTGGACTAAAGACCTTCCTTCGAGGATGGAGGGTCGTCTAGACTCTCCGGTGGTCTTTGAGACTTGAAAGATTTATAGCAAAGAAAATGTGCTGTAAAGGTTCCTAACTGGCTAGTGATTATTGACTTGTTCGTAAGAGGGGGAAAAAAAGAAGGGGGAAATGGAAGAATTATCCAGTATTAATTAAACTAGCTTGGTAGATATTGTGCACCAATGATAATAGGATATATGGTGTCATGTTCTTTTGTTAGATGAAACTGGAAGTTAATGACCCCACGCTTTCTTTCCCCACGATATTCCACACTAAACATGCATCAGTTTGCCTTTGTGGGGTTGATACCTTGTGCTGCATGATCTGAGTCGCTCAAGTTTTGGCCTTTTTTTGTTCCTTGGCAGCTCTCACAGACATGGGAAAGTTTCTCTTGGCAGCACGAAGGTATAGGCATGGTGCTCACACCGAGTATATCATATCACTTGCTACTGATGACTTTTCCCAAGGAAGTAATGCTTATGTTGGAAAGTTAAGGTAAGGAATAGTTGGAAAAAGAAAAAAATGAAAATGTTTCAAGGCGAGTCATTCTTATTGTGGTATTTGTCTTTTTTGAATGCAGTTAACTGTATTTGTTACTTTAGTTGTATGATCTTGCTCTTGCATATCTGGGTGAAATTGTATTAAGAATGTCTTCCTTGTTTCTTAGTTGGTCACTTTTAGTTTCTAATTAAATTCTATATGCAGAACTGAAATAATCCACTTTGTAGGGCTCCGGAGATGAACATGTTTTTTTTTTTTCCACTCGAAAAAAGTGAAGTATTTGTCACGGATAGAATTCTCTGTGTTATGACGGCTGTCACTGTTAGATAGTCTTTTGACTGACTTCTGTGATTAATTTTCATTTCTAGACTATTAAACACGCATGTGCATTCTGATGGTTACAATTCACAAAACCAAAATAATCATCGACACCAAATTCTTTTTTCCATTCTGTGTTTTGATTCCCATTATGTACATTTGAAAAAAAAAACCATTGCATGATGTTGATAGCAATAAAGAGTGGGTGGGTCAAATTTCTTACTAAAATATAAGTGTACATTTCATTTTCTTTAATGGAGTTCTTCCATCAGTGTGGAATCTATGGAATCCAGTTAAAACCTAGGGAGAACTAGCAGCACTGCTTGGTGCAGTGGTAAAAGCTCAAGTTGCTAAGCGTGATAACATGTATTGGAGTCCAAAAGCAACCTCTTTCTGCAAATTAGTACTCGATGTTAGGTATGTTTAGATTCACCGCCTCCCTCACATAGGCAAGACCAAAACCTGTAAAATGGCCTTTGGAATGTTTTCATGAGTATGACACTCTAGGTTGTTTATGTCAGGGTGTAGGTAGCAAATTAAGGAGCTCAACTATTAACAGTATAGGCTCATGTTTCTGCTTTGGTTTCTCTATGACCAGTCCACCATTTTGTTTTTTTACGATTTGTTGGAAACTACGATTTGTAGCTTAGAAACACCAAGACTTGGCGAACTCGTGAAGGTGAAGTGCTAAAGGTATTTTGCATGTATGGCACTTAATTCTTTTTGGAAAGCTGGGTAATAGCCAAGGAAGCACGGACTCTTCTAAAAGGTCGAAGCACTCATACTCAATACGCATCCGCGCCCGCACTGGCTTGGATTCTTCTCAGATGCGGCAGAGTGTTTCTTTGGATTATTTTTTGAAAATTTGGTGTCAATTTAAGAATGTTGGGAGTTGGATTACACTTCAAAATGCTAGTATTGCGTATATACTTGTTATGCGTCTTAATTACATTAAAGAAATAAAGACAGTATAGTTTTCAAAGTATTTGAAAGTTACCTTTTAATAATTTGTAATAAGTACCTCCGCACCCTTGATTTTTGGAAAATTGACGAATCCCCCGTACCCGCGCCGGTGCTTCCAAGGTAATAGCATATAACTTATATTGTGATTTCATAGCTTAAATCTCAAATCAAGGTGGATACTGGAAATTCTACAGCTGACTTCAGTCTTCATTAACTTTGGTTTTGGGTAAATAGTTTTTAAGTTATCTGTTTATGCAAGTTGGGTGTCTTTGATAACTTTATGGCTGGTCAACTACAAGCACTGACTTATAAAACGAAGGTAATGGCAGTTTAGAATTATCATGTGACTAGCCAAAAAAACTACATGGGTGCACCTTTTCTTAATCGAGATTGGGTTAGTGTTTCGTAAGATCACAAAGAATTCTTTGCATTACAAGTGAGATGCCGAAGATAGGAAATATTATAGAGATCAAGTGTCATCCTCAAATCAGTTAAAACATATTTTAGACGGGCACTAATAGAGCACTTGACTTGCAGTTCCTCTTGTACCATTTATATAATCTCTCAACTAAGTCAGTCCATCTTTGTATGGGTAATGAAACGAAGGATCGAGACCCATCATTTGATGAGTCCCATTTATTGGACAAAATATACCCACTCAGCCCCATTTTGATTATGTTACAACAAAATCTCAATCACATTCCATCGAATTTTATGGAATGTGGAATTATTGAGAAAATGATGATCAAATTGGATGGGTAAGCTCATTTGCGCCATGATTCTTGTTAAGATGTTAGTGGGATTTATTATATGGTGGGTCTTGTTCCTTTGGCTTCATTCTGAATTGGTATGAGAGTACAAAAGGCATTATGGGTTAACATGTAAGTTGGTGTGGTAAAGGGGTGAGAAAGTTGGAGTTGGTGGATTCAGAGTGAGACTAATTTTATTTTGGCTAAAGGGACTAGTTAGAGTTTTTTTTTTTTGGGTGGGCACGCTTGGGGTTAGTTACTTTTCAAAGCAAATACAAATCGTTTGATTTAGTTTAGAGACCATTACTAATGTGAATATCTTCGCCCTTGAATGAAATCAAGATTTCTGTAAGACCATTTCGCAAAGCCCTTGTAGAAGTAATTCTTTACTCCATACTAGGATGCGAACACTGACATAAATTTACACTCGTCTTTTCATTTTGGGAAAAGCATTGTTTTGCCTGAGGGAATTAATTATCATCAGGTATAAGCATCCTCCATATGCCAAAGATCAAAGAAATCTGTAAAGAAAACTAACTTTTGTCCATGTTGGTAGGAAGCTAGTGTTGCATGCAATTGACCTTAAGGGTTGGGACTCCAACTTCCAAATTTCTAAACCCCAAAAGGCATGGGGACAGCCAGAAATCCATTATTTTGTAGACATTTCTTATTTGTTTTGGATCATTTAGTTTATATATTACTTCAGTTACTTCCACATTAAAGCCATGTTATGCAACAAAAAGAGTTCAACATGAATGTTTCGTCCATTTAAGAAGCAATCATGTAACGTAAGGGAGTTGTTCTTTCCATATGCAAGCATAGTCTCTCTTTTCTTTTTCTTCCAATTTTCTTTCTTTTAATCTGTTTGAAGAACTCCTTTTCTTTGTTCGCAGCTCGGATTTCCTTGGCACCAACTTTACAATATACGACAGCCACCCACCACACAGCGGTGCAAAACACTCGAGCAGCAGCAGAGCTGGCCGCCGTTTTGCAAGCAAGCAAATAAGCCCCCAAGTTCCAGCCGGCAACTTTGAAGTAGGTCAGGTGTCCTACAAGTTCAACCTCTTGAAATCAAGAGGTCCAAGAAGGATGTTATCTTCACTCAACTGCCCATCTTCAGGAGAAACTCAAACAGACAGAAGTCGTGAAAATCCCACGTTGAAGAAACCAGAATCTGCTGGTTCTGGATCCACAGTTTTGAAAAACAAAGCTCCAAGGTGGCACGAACACTTGCAATGCTGGTGCTTGAATTTCCACGGTCGGGTCACAGTTGCATCAGTGAAAAACTTTCAATTGGTTGCAACAATAGACCAAAGCCAACCCGGAGGAAAAGGTGACGAGGAAACGGTTCTCCTCCAGTTCGGGAAGGTGGGGGACGATATGTTCACCATGGATTATAGGCAGCCTTTGTCTGCATTTCAGGCATTTGCGATTTGCCTCACCAGCTTTGGTACAAAACTGGCCTGCGAGTAATAGTATGTGTTCCTGTCATCTGTGTGACAAGAAATTGAGGTGTTTGGATGTTTCAATACAGAGTTTTTTGTAGTTAGTTAGAATTTCATGTTATCTATAGTGGGCTTGATATTTATGTTGCCAATTGTATATATGTGTGACTAAGACCCGATGAATCTTTTTTTAATTGTGAAACAATCTTAAAGAGTGATTCACCTTCTAACTCTTTTTTTTTTCTTTTTTTTTTTAGGGGCTTCGAAAGTCACAAAATAAAATCAATCCCTTTTTCATGTTCCGATTTTTGAGTATATTTTGATGGCAGTGCCTTTAATGTAACAAAAGTGTTGGCACCAAATCCTAGAAGGTTTAAAACTGCTTCACTTGTGCAAAAAGAACTAGTTCTAATTTCTAAATCTTCCCAAACGGTTTACTAATTTCTGAACACTACATACCAACATCTCTGAATCCAAATTCTCAAAGCTACTGCCTCTTAATATCTACACTTGCTCAGTTGAGTGGTCCAATAATCTCAGCATGTTCAACTGAGATCCACACTGCTGTATCCTAAATTCCAAATATACACACAAGACATACACAGATATCATAAGAATGCAGGAGATTCGGTCATAGAAAATAAGGGTGTTCTTATTCAACGGGAAGCCATATTCATCTTCCTTACAGAATAGATAACGAGGGTTCTGAACGAGAAAACAAACAAAAAGACAAGTAAACAGTTCATGTATACCACAACTATTAATACGATCCAACAAACACTGAACTGACTCAGGTTCGAAGTTGACTATATGCTATTGTGGCATATTATTTCTTTCCTCTCAGTTTTGCACCAAGGGCCCTCTCCAGTTTGGTGATTATCTGCTGATTTGGGATTGCTTTTCCAGATTCATATTCTTGGATCACTTGTGGTTTCTCATTAATCAACTGCAGCACAATCACCACCACCAGGTCAGTAGTTTTACATGTTACGCATAGACAAAAAGATTTATAAAAAAAAAACACAAACTAATACACAGAAGGTAAATAATGTGCACATGTGCATGCGGCACTGTGTTTGTGTGAGATATATATATCTCACACACACACATAGATATATATATATATATATATATAGAGAGAGAGAGAGAGAGAGAGAGAGAGAGAGACTTGTGCAAGCTGAGACTGGGTGAGTTTCTTCTCCGTTCGAGCTTGAATGAGGGCTTTCTTCAGTTCAGTTGGTACCTTTTCATCTATATGCACAAACACAGACAATGTAATCTTGGTCATATGAGTATGATATCGAAAACATAATTTGCAGAATCTAATATACAATTGCAACACAAGAATTGGAGAACAGCTTTGCAGAAGACTTGAGCCGAAAAATGCTGCATTGCTAAAGAAAAAATGGTAACAAACATTTCATGTAAACTACAATATTATTAACCCTCAGAGTTCACAATAACGTCTCATCCAAGTGACTCAATAAGTTGAGCAGCGTCCACTGTGTCTAGAACCATAAACCCAAGTTCTTATCCAGAATATTCACAGAGCACCATAGCATGAGGTAACAGCCGTCAAAATGAAATCCACCACCTTAATCCTGCTGCATAGTACGTACCTTATCTCTTTAACGGCAGCATAGTACGTACCTTATCTCTTTAACGGCAGCATTGTTGTAATCAAGAATATGACCAAAAAAAAAAACTTAAAGTCGTTGAACATGAAGCAGTAATTGCGATACTCATGATAAATTTGACTCTGAAGCTTGAAGCTTGAAGAATGGAGAGAGAGAGAGAGAGAGAGAGAGAGAGAGAGAGAGAGAGAGAGAGAGAGAGAGAGAGAGAGCATGCTTGCTGCCTTATGGCATGAGAATGAGATGATAGGTAATTATAGTCATTTGTTAGGAGAATAGGATATTCAGAAATATGACAGCAATAAAACCAGTGGAAATAAAAATAAATAAATAACATAGAGAGAAGGGGATAATAATTTATTGGGAAAATTAATTAAAAGTCCCTCAAAATAACTCTTTCAGAGCATAGGTCCAGCCCAACTGTTATTAACCAAATGAGGACGTAAAGATTGAATGATTTCAAGCTTAAGTCCAATTTTCAGTTAAACTTAATTTTAATGACAAATTTGTCCACCGCGCCCCCCCCCCCCCCCCCCCCCCCCCCCCCCCTGTTGACCTGTACAGCCCCATAAAACAGCAATGCCAAGTTAGGGTTTGGCACGCGAACAAACAGGAGATGAGGTTATTGGAGACAAAATCAGCTGCTGATGGCAGTCAGCCATAGCCGCCGGTCGTCCTATTAGTTCGAGTTCGCAACCGTGTAACTGTACCTTGAAGTTAAGAGACCATCACAAATACACAACATGCATTCTTTGATTAGACCACCACAAAATCGGTGGATAAAAAATCAATGGCTGTCTACTTGTCTTTTAGTTTGCGAAAAGGGTTTAAAATATATCTTAGATTCATAGGTGGAGCACGCGAGGTTTAGGTGGTTCAGAGGTGAAGTATGACCATGCCTACCGAAACAACAAAGGAGTACTCAATGAGATGCATATACACACGCAGCGTGGATTCGTTTTATAAACTCTGTGATTATTGGCTACAATTTGTGAAACAAGGAACTGACTTGTCACTGAATGCAGTATTCTAGCCGAAGGAATTAGATTTTTTTAAAAAAAAGAAAGTATATTGTTACTATCATAAAGGTATAGTAGCAATATAGTAGTCAAATGTCCCTGTGATTACAGTTTAATAGAGTAGTAAAAGGCAGTAAAAAAAAGTTAAAAGACAGTGAAATATGTTAAAAGGCAGTAAAATATTAGTCATCACAGGTCAAAAGACAGTGAAATTCGTTAAAAGATAGTGAAATGAGTCCAAAGACGGTAAAATTTGTACAAGGCAATGAAATATATGTTAAAAGAGAGTGAAAAACGATTTTAAAAGTGTAAGATACAAGGATCTATGGTTAGAAAGTGTTCATCATAGGGACTATGGCTGAATGCCCCCAATTTATTTCATGTACTACTACCATAGAAAGGGAAAGGGAGGGTTACTAGAAAGAAATTTCCAGCACCAATAATTACAATAAAATCTATGAAGATTTCTAATCCAAAAAATTTCACAAGAGTATTGAAATGTCCTTTTAAAAAGATTAATAATTGAATAATTACTCTCAACCACCCATCTCTCCTCTCTCCTACTTGCACTCACATAGTGAGTGCCACCCCTCTAGTTTCACTTAAACTAGGCCATTAAAAGTTCAATAGGTAGATAACCGACAAGAAGATGTGATGCTCTCTGTGTCTTGTTTTGTAAATGGTAGCACTCTAATGCTACATTTACCATGAGGGAGGTAAAAATGGAAGGGAAGTACGAATGAAAGAAGTAATCCCATGAAAAGGAAGAAACTTTTCCTCTTTTGTTTTGTGAACAGGAAGGGAAGGAGGGAAGGAGCATGCTATTTGTGATCTTACCATTAGACCTTTATACAAAAAATAAAATAAAAAAAGGCTTTCTTTTTTTGAAAGATGAAAATTTTGGAAAAAAATAAATGCTTTCCCCCCTCTTATGGAAAAAAAAAATTGGTGGGCTCATAGCGAATTCCCCCATCCGCTCTTTTTCGTGCAGAATTTCTACTCTTACGGTCTTAGCATCGTTTCTGTCCTCCCCATGTTTTCCTCCCCTCATTTCTCCAAGCTGACAAAAGAGAAAAAGAGAAGTAGAGCAATAACCATTTTGGTACACATGTGGACAGTTAAGACATGCCCATGCCATATTGATCAACAAATTTGTAGAACTACGAATGACTTTATATGGGATGAGGGGAGATGATCTTAGAAAGAAAAAGGTCAAGAGGTATCAAACTGAAACTGAAGTAGAGAACCATGTGAGAACACACGAGCAGGTAATAACTCATCTCCTCCTCTCAAAATCAAAGTTCCTTGAATGCATTTTAGTATTATAATTACTCGAGGAACTTGTTTGTTGTTTCACCCAACAGCCAGAATTAAGAAATACAGCAAAAAATTTCCTTCTACCTCCCAACGAGGCAGCATTCAAATCGAATGGCCATAGAATGGAGAGATGAGTACGGCATATGAGCTTATTGCATGGGCGTTGAAAACTAACAAGAAGTTGCATATAGAGTACACAAAAAGTTAAGGAGCTGTGACACAATGCAACAGCATATATATTCTTGGGTTAGTGCATATGAGTGCTGCTGCCACTTCACCGATAGTTGTGGACACTATGTCCTAAGCCCAGGTTGCTACATGAGAAGTCTCGATTGGATAGAGGATACTCTAGAGATATCATTCATGTATGTGCAATCAATGCTAGCTTTTACCCACTCCCTCTATTATACAGCACTATATACAATGTCAACGTGTAATACTTTATCAGGGGATAACCTTTCCACCCAATTATGTTTAAGAAGCCTTTAGACTTCTTTTGCATCACCATAACTCGACTTAGATACAAAACATGTAAATGTGTACGAAGGATTTCAAAGAGATAAACGGGGAAAAGCACAGAAGTTAAGTACTCACGAGTAAGATTCTCAGTGTCCTCATCCAGCTTCCTAGTATTCAAAGAAGTGCTACTAGAGGCAGCTCTATTAGTGCCCGCAGTTGCTGTAGGATGAAAATAGAAACTATAAGTAAAGCAAGTTATTGCCAGGATTTCAGACATAAGCTATGCAGAGACATATGCTTGTACAATTACTATTGTCTGTAACCAACCTATGCTGATGAGACAACAAAAAAACATCAAAACGCATAAATTGCGATCAACTTTAGGATCACCAAAGGAGAATAAACATAATTAAGATAACTGGACATAGCAATTTTACTGCCAAAAAAACTGTAAAACGTACAAACCGACAGTTTCACAGACTAACTTCAACATCAACACAAAGCCAGTTCACCGGGAATATATAAAATCCAAGCATCAATAGAAAAACTCACACTAGACCATACCATACTGATACTATAATCAATTTTTTTAAGAATTTCCTCAAATATTAACTGAGAACAAAAAACAAAAACACAGAACATAATGGTATACTCAGACAAGGAACTCCAAAATATCTAAAAATTAAATGCCCCTTCTGTGTTATTGTATTTTTGAATTTGAAATCCATAAAAGCCTCTACTCCCTATGCATCGAAGCACAACAGAAATTACGTTTATCGGCAAAAAATTAATAGAAAGTATTAACTGAAACTCATTGAAGACGTATATGAATGGTATAGTCTCGTAAAATTAAGAAAAACGATGAACTATAGTCGAAATCAACGATATAGGTCAACACAACAAGCAGCTATAGACACACATTCAAATATGCGCCTTACATGTATATTATATACACACATATAGTAACAGAGAGAACGAAATGGATCGAAGAGGAATTAGGTCAAGGAGAATCTATATAAGAATCAGAAACCCTAATTACTCAGAAAGGGAAGAGAGACAGATATACATACATACATATATATATATATATATATATATTCATATGAATACCTATATATATACAGAAAGAGAGAGAGAGAGAGAGAGACGGACATTTCTTGATGGTTTCAATGTCGGCGCCAGCGCGGCGAGCGGCGTTAACGGTTTTCTCGTCCTTGCGGGCGGCGGAGGTGGGCGCCTTCTTGCGGATCACCACCGGCTCCCAGTCTTGAGTGATCGGACCAATTCCTGACATCTCTTCTCTCTCTCTCTCTCTACTAAACCCACTCTTCTGATTCTCTAACCTATCAAGGGCCCTGCGTGTGTGGATTCTGCAGTGTGTGTGAGAGAGAGAATTCTTTCAGCTTTATGTAGAGAGAGAGATTCTTTCGTAGTGTTTGGTTGCGGGGTTACACTATTCCATTCCACATGTTTACAAAAATTGTTGAATTGGCGATGCCTTATCGCTACGAGACCACGGATATAGTCTATGGATAATGTGTAAAAAGGTCCACTTGAAAATTGACATTTTGTTCTCAAAGATATTTTTGTTTTTATTTATTTAATATTGAACTTAAAAGAAAAAGTTATTCCAAAAATAAATTGTATATATCATCAACTATTCCCCATATCACTATATACGTTATATGATATGATAATTTGTTTCAAAAAGAGAGATTTTTTCTTTTCTGTGTGTTTTTTTTTAACTGTTTTAATAATTAATTGGTACACTTGTTTTACAAGTATCTATATAACACACATATTATATATGACACACAAGTAGACTGATAATAAAAGTATCAAAGAAAAAGCATTGAAGTGTATGCAACTTATCTTCTTCTTTTTTTCTCTCGTTTTTTTTTTACCTCAAATAAAAAATCACATTCATTTTGTACCTTAAAACTTGTGATTTTATCAAATTAAATGGTAATTTTAATAACATATGACTATGTCCGATTGGTGCATTATACCAGTGACAACTAAAATAGCATAGTATAATGGAATTTTTGTTATACAATTTGTGACAGTCTCAAGTTTTCAATTAATCGACTCTCTTTGAATGTCAGGTTTGCACTAGAATCAGTGAACTACTATCATAATTAATTATATTTTCAACCACAAAAGATGGAACTAAAAATTGCTTTACAAATGTGTATGGTGCATAAGCTTTTAACTATTCAAGATGAGTAATGCAATGCTTTCTAACTTTTATTTTAAAAGTGCTTTACAAATAACGTGGTAATGGGTCAGGTCTAATACAGTGAAAATAATTAAATTTTGATTGGAAGTTGTTTACCTAGTCCCACAGCCACATCATTTGAAAAATATTTTTGGGATAGAAATTAATAGGCACAGTACTATTAGGTTTTTTTTTTTTTTTTTGACCCTCGTAATCAAAAGCAATCATGTCCAGTCTATAGTATATAATAATAAAGCAAACAAATTGATCACTGGCCCTCCTCGTGTCTAGTTGGCTTGGTCTTAAAATTACTAAGACATAGGTTGCGGGTTCGAGGGCTGGTGAAGAGAGAAGAAGAGATAGAAGAAGAATATGAGGTATTCTAAAATACCTCCTTTTTTGTTTTTGTTTTTTTCCTTTCTTTCTTTTTTCCTTCCAACCCAATTTTTTTTTTTTTCAATAGTATTTAACTGCAATAAACATCTTTCTCTAAACTTTTTCATTGTCTTTTACCACAACTAGAATCGGGCCACACACTCCGTATGTGTGCCAGTTTGGTTACTTTTTAGACAGTTTTTTTTTTGTCAATTGTTTTCGACAGTTTTTTTTTCATTTGTTGATGCAGTTTTTTTTTTTATTTTAATTGATTGGACATTTTAATACCCTTTTAATATTTGTTAAGAAGATAAAGGGTAATGGTTTAACTGTAATTATAGAAAACTTTGAAAATAATGTTACCCCTCCCTTTCCTTTTATAACTAGTTGTAACCCCGTGCAATGCTCGGGATAATTTGTTTTTAAGCAAAATGCACGGGATAGGTGAGAAAATGATTTAAAAAAAACATGATTGGAGATAGAGTTAATAATGATACAAAAAGAGGTAAAGTTCCTCTTATTACTGTGCCTTTTCTTTTTTAGTTTTTTGGTTGAACCTCTTTTATTTTGCCAAAATTATGAAATTAGTTGATAGGAATAGTATGAACCATATTTTCATGATATAACTCAATGTATAATATATGTCCACAACATTTTGTTGCATCAACTTGATTTGTATAAAGGTAAAATTAATTTTTTAGAGTATTGCTATGCTTCCCAAATTAATTCTCATCCCAAATGATGTGGTAGTGGGACCACTGTGGGGTCACTTCAACATCCTCTAATCAAAATCCAGTGGTTCCAGAGTGGGGTCTCCTTGCTACGTCATTTGGGATGGGAATTTGGGAAGCGTAACATTACCTTTTTTTTTTTAAAACATCATAAGTTGAGTAAAGTCAAGCAAGTTACAGCATAGACCCAGTACACCTTTTGCACAAAACAAAATGCATGCCACCTCTAAACAAAATAACTTGAACAAAAACCCAATTATCCTGTTGGCACACAGATAGCACCGGACCAAATCCAAACAAAAGAATCATTGAAAAATAAAATAGGCAAGAAAATGACTAAAGCAAACCCACAAATTACAGCAAACCAAAAAACATAATAGTAAATGCCCCAGGCCAACGAAATCAAAAGGCAGCTATAAAATTAGAAGATACAATGTTTAGCTATATAAGCACGAATGTTACAAAATATTGTATCTAAGATAATAAAATATTGTACCCCAATTTGGTCATATGAAATACGTACAATTTGTATTCCTCGGTGACAAATAGTGTCTAGTCATAAAAATGTGACGTGATAAAAATAAAATAAAATAAAAAAGAATGAACACAAAATCTTTATGATCACTGTGAAAACAGGACATATCCTATTATATTGTAGGCATTATATTAGAGTGGAAAAAAATAAAAATAAATTAAATAAATAAATAAAGTGGGTGAAAGATGTAGTAACCCGTGTTTTCATGTTTAAATTGACGATTTAGACTTCGTGTGCGATTTTAGCGAAAATTGGTCACAGGGGTATTTTGGTCATTTTTTCAATTTTATAAGTCATGAACTAAAAATATATTTTTTTTGGGAAAAGTTGCGTGAGATTAAATGATTTGATATTAGTGTTGGAAATTAAGATTTTTCGAGTCATATTTAAAATTAAATCTAATATTTTCTCTTTTAATTTTAACAGTAGCAGAATTTTGTTTTCAGATTTTTGTTAGGAAAACGAAGGAAATTTAAGATTCTGCCCGCGTTATCCCAAGCAAAACTCGATTCTGCACACTTTTCGTCTAATGCAATTTTCTCAGATTCTGCACCGTTTGGGCAGAAAAAGAAGATTACAGTAGCAGTTTTTTTTGAGAAAGTATATTAGAGATTAAAACTAATATTTTCTCTTTTAATAATTAGTGGATTGTTAGGCCAATGTCTCTAAGTGGAGTTATAGGTGCATTAGTGTATGTTTACATCATCTTGCATAAACTACCAATTAATTAGAAGTTAGTGGGTTGTTAGGCCATTATGCTTGGTTATTTATACACTAATATTAGTGGAGTTATAGGTGCATTAGTGTATGTTTACATCATCTTGCATATTCCTTATAAACTACCAATTAATTAGAAGTTAGTGGTTAATAATTAGATTGTTAGGCCATTATGTTTGGTTATTTATACACTAATATTAGTGGAGTTATAGGTGCATTAGTGTATGTTTACATCATCTTGCATATTCCTTATAAACTACCCATTAATTAGAAGTTAGTGGTTAATAAGTGGATTGTTAGGCCATTGTCTCCAAGTGGAAGCTTGGCTATTTATACACTCAAATACTCTCTCAAACACACACATTCTACACTTCTAGCATAGAGAGCTTGAGAGAGTCACATAGAGAGAGATTTATATATATATACACAATTATAGATATACATACACCTCGAGTTAGAAGAAGAAGAAGAAGAAGAGAAGTGTTTGGGAGTTGCTCAACATCATTTATAGGTACCGGGTTGTGTACAATATGCTTTCTAAATTCTCCGGAGTATTTCTTTGTTATCTCTACTTGTACTCTTTTTGCAGTTATGTTGTGTTTTCATTTGGAATCAATGAGTATGTGTTTATTGCTAAGTGCTATGGGACTAAAGGGTCATGAGCAAGGAGCACCTACCAACAGTCCAACAGGCCTCATGGACCGAGGAATGGTGACGGGTGAGGTGAGGTGAGGTGGCTCTTTGCTATGTGATCAAGAGGAACCTGGTATGATGCTATTGGTATGAGCGTTTGGCTAGTGTGAGCAGTTGGGTTGTGAGACTGGTCAATTGATTTGATGTCGTTCTATGTATTTGATTGTCATTATCCTTTTGAGCCTTTATTATTCATGTCATATTGTATACTTCCCGGTATGGTTTTTAGATGCAGGCAGTGCCGGTAACCGAAGCCTAGAAGGGAGATAAGGTTAAGGATGATATAGGAGATCCGTGGAGAATATGGACCTGCTGGGAGTTTTAAAGAAATTTTGTATTTTTATTTTAAAGAATCAAGTGTGATTTATTTAATTTTTCAATGGAAATACGCTTATTTTTGCGGGGCGTCACAAAAGATAAGGGGTATGAATTTAATGTTATGCTCTTACACTTTTTTATTTTATTGTGTTAAATATTATAAAGGCAAAAGCAATAAGGAATAGATTTTTTCTATTGACATAATTAATATTTACAGTATGGTTAGAAAAATAAATAAGGAATTCACACAAAATATGCCATTTCATCTATTCACACAAAATATGTAATACAGCAATCTAAAACTAATTTGTCATTTTATATATTCCTTATTGTATTAATGACATAATGAATGCAGTCATTTTTTAATCAACGGTACATATGTGACTGTTACGTTTCTCAAATTAGAATTTATTTTTAATAGATTTGACCACACTTGAGGGTGAGGATTAGCTTGAATAATATATATCATATATATTATTTGTGAAAGATAAATAAAAATTCACACAAAATACCACATGGCAGAAGCAATGACAATATTTCAGAATGTTAGTTAGACTAAAGCCATGAACATGTATCTATAAAAATCAAATTTAACATGAAATGAACAATGTGAAAGTCACATACAAAAAAAAAGGAGCAATATAGACAATAGAATAATCTATGACTAACAGTTCATATGCATCAAAACAAAGAAATAATAAACAAAATATCTCGAGGAATTAACTTTGAACCTCCGAAATTAAGGTGCTGACTACGCTGGTAATGCCATTTCAATTAATTTGATGATAAAGAATGTTATGCAGATTTCAAATATGAGTTTGATTCTAACGACGAAATTATTTAAATTAGCTTTTACACGATCAACCAAATGCAAAAATGGCTGTAACTATTAAAATCTGACCTTTTACTTTGTTGAAATAGTTTGTTTTATGTATCTTCTTCTAAAACAACTCGGAAATAAGAAATAAAAATGTTGACTGTCAAGTCTGTTAATTGAGTCATTCAATTAAGTCTTGAAAACATACATGTAAAGAATAGATAACACAAACTGCAATTAGTAGAACAAATGAAATTACAGGTTAGTAATGATCTATGTAAGAAAAAGATATAACATTTTCTTGAAGCATATAGTATATTAACTTACAAAATAAAAAAATAAAAACTAACCTATTCAATGTAGTGAACCCGTGCTTGCACAGGGTAAGCTAATTTGCAAAAAGTTATATATCTAAAATAAGGTAATATCTCAATTAACATAACAAAAAAAAAGCGCAAGAACGCAGTTGTGTTGGTGAAATTAGCAGTGTGAAAATATTATAGTCGTAAAAGTCTAGGGCTTGGTTTAAAAACACATTCTTTCTTGAAAAACTACAAATTGAATAACGAAAATCATTAAAAAAAAATGAACTGAATTTGATTGGAGATCGCTATTGATAAGAAACCCAAGTTACTAATATAAATCCATAGATTCTTAAAACTATGTTACAAATTTCTTCATAGTAATATTTGTTAATTAGGTAGCAAAACAGGCATTCATAACCAATATTAAAGAAATTATTTTATTTTATTTTTAAATCATTAACTCCCGAAGGGTTGGCACTCGACTATAAACAGATTATGTTGGAACTTCTTCATTAATAGTGACCCAGAGCCAGAGATTTGAAGAAGTGGAGAGTTGCAAGCACAACGATTGCATAATAAGAAATGGTTATTATTCTTCGTATTAACGTATTTACAAAATATACATATAATAGCATATGTTGCAAGACATCAAAAACAACTTACATGGAAATCAAAACTGGCGAGAAATTAGAGCCTTTTTTGTCCTAACGAATTAGGTTATTGATATAGGGATGTGGGGAAGTAAGTTTCTATATAAATAAGTTTCGTATTCAATTATACAATTGATGGGAGAGGAAAAGAAGCTAATATGTAGCGATTTGGAAGAAAATAACTTAATTAAAGATTCTCACTTCAGATCCTCTTTTAAAATTATTTACTACAATCATGAAGATGAGAGAAATCCGGATTGGTCAAAAACATAAATGCTCTCTTAACTTTTTTTACTACAGTCATGGAAGGTGACAGGAACGTGATTGATCAAAAGCATAAATCATGGATTAAAACTAAGAAGAAGAAAGAAAGTGCAACATAGGATTAAAACTAAAGGAGAATAGATTAATCACACACACTAAAATATATATTTTTGTCATAGTCAGCACACACTATTCTCTTTTATTATATAAATTAGATATATATTAGAAAGTCGGAGAAAAAAAAAAGACGTGTTTAAATGTATATGAAGTGCATTTTCGAGCAATATAAGCATACGATTGCATTTGATCAATAAAGCATGTAAAATATTATTAATCATTTTATTAGTTGTTTGCATTGTATTAGGATCAATAAAGCATTTTATTAGTTGACCAATACAGCAGCCATTATAGACATGTGATTGCAGCATATAAATTATGATTAATCATTGTGTTAGTTTTAGTAGGAGCAATAAGGCATTTAATTGCATTTTATTAGTTGACCAATAAAATATATAATAAATGAATATTGTCTAAATTATATATATATACATATATTAGAAATTCATAAAAAATGACACGTGGCATCACCTAAGGTTTCTGTTTTCATATTAGATATATATTAGATAGTATAGATAAACATCTTTCTCTTGTTTGTTTGGTAAGTACGAGAGAAATTTTAGTATGGATAAAGTACGGATAAAAGAGTCAATTTTTATTTCTCTAAATTAATTAAAAATATTCGAAGAGATCACAAGACAATGAAAATAAAAAATTCTTTTGAAAAAATACTACTATATCCGTGAATGTGTCACAATGTTGTGGTTCTATTTGCTTTTAATTTTTGAGCTCTTACAGCTTCCTTGCATTTTTTGATATGTGTGTTCAAAATTATGATGCAGTTTTGTGGACAAATTGAATTAGGACTGGTTAGGGAAAGTCTATATTTTGTGCAATAGTGCGTTGCATCAGATTTAACCTTACTCTTTGTTTTTGCTTCCTGCTGGTTAGGAGTTTGAATACCTAGGTTAGGCTAGAAGATTGCTCTGAGGATTTATTTTATTTCAAAAATTGCTATGAGGTTCTTCTTTGTTTTTTCTAATTTCTATACTTTCCGTGGCGGATTTATATGATTGTCTACCCTATTGTGATTATTGTTATCTTCCATCAATATTTTTTCCTTGTGTTGGATGATTAGGCTGTCAAGGGTGAGAACTGCATTGTCATCTGGTGGTTGCCATTTTGTATTATGACAGCCAGAGTTAGCTATTTACTAATTCATCCTCTGGACTTTAACTTTAGTGGGATTATTTGTGTGTGTGTGGGTGGGGGGGTGGGGGGTGGGTGGGTGGTTATACTCCATGATTATTCTTTTATGGGAATACTTGAGCTAATCACCATAGTCAGTCTTACTTTTGTTGTTGAACTATGCATGGGGAGTCAGGGAATCATTTATATGTTTTGCTCAAAGGTAATTGGGTTACTAACCAGACTATTTACTTAAGAAGGGTAAATTAGAAGTTAATGATTTTCCACTTGTCTGTTATCTTCAATGCAACCCATACTGTGTGCTTTCATACGCGTGCTCCCACGTAACGGTGTGTGTGTGCCAAGAGCCAGAGAGTGAAAACACAATTGAGGGAAATGTCCAAATTTTTGTACTCTCTCCGCAAATCCATAATTGTTAATTTTCAACAGTTGTTTATAAATTGTCATGCTATTGAGGGACTCCGATTTCATCTGAAGTAATTCTATTAACACTTCTGTGCGATCTTTGTCTGTCTAATGAAAGCGTTAATGGTTTCATTTACTTTTTCTCTTGTTGCAGGTTTCTCAGGTTAAGTTTCTCACTACTGTCTATATCATGGTAACATCATGTCAAATTCATGACAAAATTGCACGTGCGAAGTGCGAGCATGTTTCCAAGTAATGAAATTTCTCTTAAATTACTGTAGATGGATTTTTTTTACAATGCACATACAAATTGCCCCTATTCTACTGTAGTTTGAAGGGGCAAAATTGAAGTTGGCAATATTGAGTAATTTAAATGCTAAGAGGGCAAAACTATATTATATATATAGTACAATATTTATACCACTGCAGTTCGACCATTATGTTTATTTAGTCTAATATTTCAATTGTGTTAATTTAGTCGTCAATTTTTTTTTTTATTTAATGGAAACCAAGTAGTCTTTCAACCTTTTTAACAGTATATACAGAAATGAAAAGTAATATAAAACCACGTTCTTCTTCTAAATTCTACAAGAACAATTGTACCCTTGGATTACATCCTAATAATGTAGCTGTGAAAAATAAACAATACTTACTTTCAAGTGTCACTAATCAGAAAACTTTGTATGCTTTGTTCAATTTGTTCACAGTTTACCCAATTGGTGTTTATTTCAGCGAAAAAGCGTGTGCCCATTTAGAATATATTGGCAGCTCACCAAATAGCAGGGAATGCTTATTACCTGTTGTGGGGAGAGAGAAGGAAGGTGAATACTGCATTTCTGTGCCAGATTCAAATGGAGAACTTATCCTTATCTGGGCAATGGCAAAACCAATTCCCATTTTTTGTGTTTTTTTATAAGAGTTCCTATTGTGTTTGAACTTCAGTACCATGTTCATGACCTCTTCTGGAACTTAATTATTGTTATACATATGTTTTTGTTTGGTCTTTTCTCATTCTGAGATGCATAATGCGTATGGAATAGTCAGCTAATATTTACTAGACATATATGGGTTGTAGCCATTAGATTGGATGTAGCGATTAATATACATGGAAGACCCTGCTCATGCTACACAATTTTTTGGCATCTCCGATGATTTGGCACATTTGGAGTGCTTTTGAGAGGTCGTGTTAAAATTATGGATTTGGCACATTTGTTAGTGAAGGTTGTTTTGTACCTCCAATTAGCATGTTTAAGAACCTATCTAATGGAATATGCTTATTATTCGTAATCTATGATTTGCAAGAATTGATGCTTGAATCCATTTTCTCATTCTAATAGTACTTTGGTTCAGGATTCATAAACAAATAGCGAACCCGCGCATTGCGCGGAAGATATATGCTAATATATATAATTTTTTACTATCTCAAGTTTACAATTAATAAACTCTTTTTACATGCCACGTCTTCACTAGAATTAGCGAGCTACCATAATAATTAATTAATATTTTCTACCATAAAAGATGAAAATAAAAATTGCTTTACAAACGTGTATAGTGCATAGGCTTTTCACTATTCAATATTAGGCAAGATTGTGGTTTCTTTTTTGACCTTTATAATCAAAAGATGCCATAGCCATGTCCAGTCTACATAGGATATAGTAATAAAGCAAACAAATTGATCACTGGTCCTTCTCGTACCTGGTTGGCTTGGCCTTACAATTGCCAAGGCGAAGGTTGCGGGTTCGAGGGCTGGTGGAGGAGAGAGAGATGAGAGAGAAAAATGAGGTATTTTAAAATACCTCCTTTTTTTTTTGTTTTCCCAACACAATTTTTTCATAGTCTTTTTACCACAATAAACATTTTTCTCTTGTTTGTTTGGTAAGTAAGAGAAATTTTAATATAGAGAAAGTACTGATAAAAGAGTCAATTTTTATTTCTCTAAATTGAAGATATTCGAAGAGATCACAAGAAAATGAAAATAAAATATTCTTTTGAAACAATACAATACAACTATGTCCTTGAATGTGCCGTAATTATAAAGTATATAAATATAATGTTGTGGTTCTCAAAGTTTTAGTTTAAGAGTGGTTTCTAAATAATGTAATAGTGGAACCGCTTCAAGACAGTGGGAGCATGACCTTCCGAACTCAAGTGGGGATCCTCGGTCACGTTGTCCAGTCGGCAGCACCTATGTGGCCTTGATTGGACCACAATTAATTTCACTTTTTTATTTTCACTTTTTTTATAAAAAAAAAATGTGATGTTGTCAAAAGGCCACATGGGTACTGTACTACTGTCTGGTCCCTAAGGGCGTATCAAAGATGTTTGATTGGGGTGGGTTGAAAATACATATAGTGCTGGGCTCACGGGGGTTCGGGGGTAGTGCCCCTAAAAAAAGGAGATTATTTATGTTTTTTTTTTATGAATTTTTGGGTCTATTAATGAAAATTTTTACTACATATTTACTTAGGCTTAAGAAAAATTTTGTACTACATATATAGTTATATAAAATTTTTTGGTTTATTTATACATATTTATTGAATTTTTGCTTCATAAATGTTATAATTTATCACATATGTAAGTATATAAACATATTCAGCAAAACAAAAGAGAATATGGATTGGGCTAGAATAAATTGTGGGTTGAAAACCAAAATTTTCATTTAAAAGACGGGGCTAGGGATGTAAACGAGCTGAGTTGCTCAACAAGGGTTCGAAACTCGTCTCGATAAGTGTTCGGCTCAGCTCGCTCAATTGAGCTCGTGACCATGATCGATTAAGGCTCTTAAAAATACTAGTTAATAGATTCGATAAAGAGCTTGTATAGTAACTTATATATATATATATATAATAAAACTATATAATTTTAGAAAACATATGACATATCTCGTAAGTAGGCTTGATAAAGGATTGTTTTATTATTAAACTCTATTGTTTAAAATGGCAAGCGAAAAAGCTCGTTAAATAGCTCACGAGAAAGCTCATGAACACTTGAAAGTTCAACTCCTTTGAGCTCGTGAGCAGGCTCGACTCGGCTCATATGCACCCTTAGACATGGCTAACAGCAGGGATTTTGTAAATAGACTGGGCTAAAATGAATATCTATATATTGGGCTGGGCTAAAAGACAAGCAATTTTTTTTTATTTTTTTGGAAAGCCTACCCTTGGCTACAGCTAGGGCTGTACGCGAGTCGAGCTTTTCGAACTTGAGCTGAGCTCGAGTCGAGCTTTAAGAGTTGACATCGTGTTCAAGCTTAAGCTTGGCTCGTTTATTATCAAGCCGAGTCGAGCCTAACTGTTATCAAGCCGAGCCTTGAGCCCTTGTCGAGCGGCTCAACTCGTATACACCCCTAGTAGCAAGTTTGAGTTGCTAACCAAAACTCATGGACCAAGCTCAATGCTTGACAGGTGACATATATATATATATATATATATATGTATATGAATAATGATTGGGGCACAAAAGGATACAAAAAACTTCCACAAAATGAGTGGAAAGTCTATGTGGCACAGTGGGACCTGCCAGCAATTAATGGAAACAATGCTTAATTGCTGGCGGGTCTCAGTGTGCCACATAGACTTTCCACTCATTTTGTGGAAGTTCTTTGTATCTTTTGGTGCCCCTAGCATTGTTGTATATATATATATATATATACCTAAAACAATTGTTTGACAAGTGATTTTAGGACTATGTATATTATAATATGCTAATATTCTTTCAATTTTAAATACTTTGCATTATACATATACGAAAATTCTCTAAAGAGGGCGCCCTCTCTTTAATAAAGAGAGGGCCTCTGTTTTGGCCGTCGGATCGTATTTTCATTAAGGGCAGTATTGCCATTTTACAGTTTTTAAACACGATCCGACGGCCACAAGAGAACCCCTCTCTTTAATAAAAAGAGGGCGCCCTCTTTAGAGCCTGACTGTATACTTGTATCATATATATATATAATATTCTTTCAATTTTAACTAAAGAGGACACCCACTCTTTAATATAAAGAGAGGTGACCCTCTTTAGAGAATCTTTGTACACATAAATTATAATTTTGTAATTATCATATATATATATATAATTAAACAAGTGCTTATCAAACCTATTAAAGAGATTTTTTGCGAGCCTTATCGAGCCGAGCCCATGTGTGCTCAAGTTTGGCTTGTTTATTAATCGAGCTTTATATTCAAGCTCGAGCTTGACTCATTTATTATACGAGCCGAGCCGAGCTAAATTGTTATCGAGCCGAACCACGAGCCTTTGTTGAGCGGCTCAACTCGTGTACACCCCTAACTACAGCCCAGATGAGCCCAGGGTAGTATATGCACGTGCAGGGCCCCAAAGTGCTGATGAGAAGTCTAAACCTCCAAATTCTTAATGAAAGTTATTTTAAGTGGTTTCGCTGCCACTCATTTGAAAATCATTATTAGAATAGAAATTTGGGAACCATAAAATTATTACTCACTCAAAAAAAACATAAATTTGTTTTAAATACTTTCTTTTCTTCAGTCTTATTAAAGCTAAACACCCCCCTCCCCCCCCCCCCCCCCCCCCCGCCCCCCCGCCCAAAAAATAAAAAATAAAAAAACAAACAAAAACTAAAAAAAGGTTATGTAATTTTCTCTTTTCTTTTCTCTTTGTCTATCCAAACAATACAGACAAAACAGACTTTTTCTTCTCCTCCCTTGAGTTTCTCCTTCTCTACTTTCAATGCATTCTATAGAGTGCTAATAACAAATTCCCTTCTTTTTTTTTTTTTTTTTCTTTTTTTTATGTTTTGAAATTTGATTTATTCACTTTTATAAGTACGTCTATATTGCACATAAATAGCACACAAGTGGACCAATAATATTTTATAACAAGACAAAGGACTTGAAAATAAAACATTAAACCAAATGAGGCATAACTCAAATGGTAAAGAGTTAGCCATCTAAATTCTGTCCAATTCAATTAGTCAGAGGTCTAAAATAGCTTCAAAAGTAACTTGTCACACTTCGTGTTCAATCCTCAAATCTCAATCAGATAGTTATAACACATCAATTAATTAGAATGGGAGTAAAACGTGGAATAAGTTGAGAAACTTACGAGATGTAAAAAAAGTACAACTACTTTGATAGCTTTCACAGATGGTAAATGATAAAGAATTTTCAACTTGAATGCATTTGTGAACTGGGTTGAAAGCCGAGTACTTCTATTTAGCAGCTTGAGTTTGTTATGCAGGTTTGGAAGATGAGAACTGGACCTCGACTTCTCACCATTTCATGATCCGAAGGTAGCAAATTAAATAATCCAACCCACCTATATAGATTCGGACCATCATCGGAGTCTTCTTCATCTTACGTGCCATTGGAAGTTTTCTTGCTCAACGGAGACCCGAGACTCCAGTCAATTATCAGTTCTGAATCGATCTCTTAATTGAGATTTTGTTTATTCGTTCTCTAGACATCATGTTTATTCTTGATTCCTTCTAAAACAGTTGTAATTATCGGACTTACGAAATGTATAAGCATTAGTGTCTTGTCCTGTTTGTAATGAATGTGAGAAAAAAGAATAGCAGGTTTGTAATTGAAATGAAGATGAAGTTGACGAACTTTCAGTAAGTTTAAAGCTCTCAAAGCCTACCCTCCATTTGCTCTCTCTCTCTCTCTCTCTCTCTCTCTCGGGCACTATACACATACACTTAGGGCCGGTCCTGAGTATTTGGAGGCCCGGAACGAACTACTAAAAGGGTGGCCCTTATACGGGGGGTTGGGGGCAACGCTCCCGAGGCGATTTTTTTGGAGTCTACTTATATATAATTGGTGATTTTTTAGGATTTACTTATACATAATTGGCGATTTTTTTAGAGTCTACTTATATTATGAATCTTTTTGTGAAACTTAAACATTGTATGGTATCTTTCAAAATTCTAAACGGGCTTATTTCTAAACTAAAAATATATTCTTACACTAAAAGTGTAATTTTCAAAATTCTAGGCCTTTGATTTTGAGTTTTATATGCATATATATATATATATATATTAATATATATGTAGTTGATGACACTAAATTGGGCTTTGGGGAGACCTAAATATAAAATACTAAAACTCTCAAGGTAAAAATATTATAATGAAAATTTCATAGAGACCCTGAAATTTTTTTGAACTTTGGTGGCCCGGGGCGCTTGCCCCTTTGGCCCCCCCCAAAGGGTCGGCCATGCACACACCTATCAAAGCCTTCAAACCTCCATGGATATCATCAGCTCTCATCTCTCTTATTGATCCCACAAATTACATACACTCACTGATATACGTTTTCAAGATTTCAAAACTCATACAACTTCCAAAAGCTCCATTGATCTCTAATCACTCTCAAGCACACACATTCAGTCACACTCATACTCTGGAAGTTGAACGATAAGAAAGAAAATACAGAAACGAAGAAAGCCCGGAGCCATAGCCATTGATTTCAAAGCTTGAAACTCATATTACGATTTTTCGGAATTCTTCAGCGATACAAACCACTCATTCTAGCAACTGGTGAGTCTTTTGAGCTCACTTATAATGAACTATCGGGCATTACGCACAAGTCGGGGGTATCAAACATAGGTAAATGCGTATAGATTTATATAAAAAGTTTTGAAGCTTTAAAAATGGCGGTCTCACCATACTCAACGAAAATGAGTTCTGTAAATTGGAAATGAAATATTGAAATCCCCTTAGGCTCTATTTCAAATATTAGACCTTAATTCGTAACGGTTGCGACGAACGGTCGAAACGAAATTTTGGCGACTCTTGGATTTTCATCGATAAGTTGAGTTACGTTAATAATTGGCAAACAAGACTAATACATTTAGAATCTACGCGAAAAAATGAAGAGAACGATATACTATAAGCCCTGCATAAAACAGATTTGTAAAACCCAGAACAGTCCTTTTGCAGAATTTCTGCGAACAAGACAACAGATGATCGATTCTGCAAGGATCGATCCTGGCAAAGACCAGTCTTGCTTGCAACAGTTTTCCAGAATTTGTTTCCTTTGTTGCTTTGAGTTGTACAGTGTGTTTTAACTGCTTGTACGTTGGAAAATATAGGATTTGATAATAACAATTTTTGAAAGAAATTAGGAACTTGAACTTCATGCTTTAGAAAGGTTGTACCTTTAGTTTTAAAGAGATGTACCTCATTATTTTATAAAGAAAAGAAAGACATATATGAAAATGGAGTTTGGATAAGTTGATCTTTGTTATTGATAATAACCATATGTATAAGTCGCTCTGATACCATTTGAAATAATGTAAAGTATAAATAGCTCTGATACCTTCTATGAAGAAAATGTGAAAAGAAATATTAAAGCCCTATTGTTCTAATACCTTTATGAGATAATATGTAAAAGAGATAATAAAGTCGTAGGATAACTCTAACACCTTTATGTAACGAGAAAGAGAATAAGTTACACACTTGCATAGTCGAGATGGCATGTTTGGCAAGGGGTCCAGTGGTTCAGCATATAAGTTTGTAAAGAGAGAATGTCTTCGGGCAGGTAACCTTAATTTTCCCAGGCTGACTCGGATATAGCAAGTTAATTAGGAAGGATTGAGCCCAAGCCGACTCGGATACGGCAGGCTAGTCAGAGTCTTTTTGATAGCCTTAATTATTCCAAGCAAACTCAGATACGGTAGATTAATTAGGAGGATTGAGCGTAAGCCGACTCAGATACGGCAGTCTAATCTAATCGCGTTTAGGCCGACTCAAATACGACAGAGCGATCGTTGGATATTCTGGACTTAGTCCAGGCCGACTCAGATATGACAGACTAATAAGAGTGTTTAGCAGGTTATTATATATAAACATGAATGTCTCAGTACATCCAGGACGATCTAGATACGGCAGACATATCGACAGATATTCTAAACTAATGGCATTGTACCGGATGGTTCTAGGTGAACCAAATGAGTCGAGAGATTTTGATCGAGATAAAAGAGTCAATGAGATGAGATGGTTTCATTGTCCATGCACGGTCTTAAATATTCATTATTCAAACTGTGTCACGCCCCAGAGCAGCAGAAATTAGGAAGAAAAAAAATTTTCTTTCTGGTTTCGTAAGCCATGACTATTTACATTAACTAATTGTCCACAAACACACTAGATAACAATATAGTAGCTTAAGCGGAAGCGTAAACTGAAAATACATCAAACGATTACTAGCTATTACATCAGAGTTTATAGTTCTTAAAATAACAAAGGAACACAAAAGATTAAGACGCTTGATGCCGTTTACATCTATATATGTAAGGACAAAAGAAAGTGTAAGATCGTTGAAGTAAGGCGTGTGACGCCAATTTACAACTTAGTATAAACAGAACAAAAATCTATAATAAGCAACTAAGTCTTCTCTCTTAAACCACGCCTTTAACTGGCGTAGCCGTAGCCTTCATTATTATCGGCTCCCCCATCATAGCTTTCCTCTCCAAAGGCTCTTTCTTGATAGTCCTCTTCTGGGTAGTCATATCCTGTATAATCGAGACATGGAAATGTCCAGGGCATAATATGTCGTTAGCTTTTTAATAAAAGCTAAGTGAGCGTCCTAACTGAACACTCCTAATACAAAATACGTATTCGAAAGTACACAATGACTAGTTACGATGGTTGAATGAATTATAATGAGACCGTGTGTGAACTCTGCATTATCGATATATTCGACTTTACTCAACTACTTTTGAATGTAACTCCGAATTTCCTTGACCATAACATCGGCATACCCCTTGACCTCTCTCGTGGGCCAAAGCGGCATCCATGATACAATATTCTATTCTTACGGATGATATACCCCTTGGCCTCTCTCATGGACCAAGGTAGTAGCATCAGTATTACTTCCATGGATGCATCCCTTAGCCTCTCTTGTGGACTAAAGTGATAACATCGATGTTAATTCCTTAGATGTAGCCTTTAGTCTCTCTCATGGACTAAAGCGATAACATCGGTATTACTCCCTTAGATATATCCCTTAGCCTTTCTCGTAGACTAAAGCGATAATATCGGTGTTACTTCCTTGGAAGTATCCCTCAGTCTCTCTCATGGACTAAAGCAGTATCATCGGTATTACTCCCTTAGATATATCCCTTAGCCTCTCTCGTGGACTAAAGCGATAACATCGGTGTTACTTCCTTCGAATTATCCCTCAGTCTGTCTCCTGGACTAAAGCAATATCATCAATATTGCTCCCTTAGTTGTATCCCTTAGCCCCCTCATGGACTAAAGTGATAACATCGGCGTTACTTCCTTGGATGTATCCCTTAGTTTCTCTTATGGACTAAAGCGATATCATCGATGTAACTTCCTTAGATGTATCCCTTAGCCTCTCTCGTGGACTAAAGCGATATCATCGATGTAACTTCCTTAGATGTATCCCTTAGCCTCTCTCGTGGACAAAAGCGATAACATCGGTGTTACATTCTATCTCACTACACTTCATGGTCGTCGTGCCCAAATAACTACCAACTCATATCAAATCAACTCTTGGACCTCCGCAGTCTACATACTCAACAATGAATATGAACTAGTCCCCAAGACAGTTCTACTCTTATTAATGTACACATCGACTTGGCATCACGACACTGACTCTTACGTGAACTGTATCATATCATGTAGAATGTACAAGGTACTAAAGCACGACTATCATCGAATTAGGACATGGACAATAGATTCATAGTACTAACATATTAAATCAAGAAGTATGACAAGTTCAAGCTGATGGAAAAATTAGGTTTAAAAATAATTTTAAACACACAGCGGAAAGGTTAAGTCCAAAATCTTATTGGTAGCCCAGGATCTACTACTCGTCAATTCCATAGATGCATACTAATAAGAGGGGACAAGAATTATACCTCAGGTTTTGAACCCAATTTTGATATTCTTCTTCTCTGGATATTCTTCTTCTCTGGTGATGCAGCAGTCTCCACTAGGTAGTCTTCACCCTTATGTCTCCTTTGAATATTTCTCGGAGAGGCTAGAGATGGTGGGATCTCTAATAGAGAGGAAATAGAAGGTTTGGGAGCTGTTAAAATAGCTTTTGTAGCTTCTGGCGTATTAAAAGGACCAACTCTTTTTTCTGGACGTAGCTGCCCTACTTATAGATTCCCAGAATCGACTTAACGTTCAAGCGATCAAAGTGGCTTTGATCGAACGAACTGCGATCGACTGAACCACCTTCGAGTGATCAAACCTGTCTAAACGTCAATCGATCCAGATTCCTTCAATCGATCGGACCCGCCTTGACCTCATCCTCTTGTGCCTTTCTAAGTATCCTGGCAGAGCTAAGAGTGGGACCTCCTAGGCTCTTTGTTATTGGCTCAGACCAGTAGTTAATCACCATGATCAAACTCTTTGATTAGCAAACTAACCAACTGGTTAGTTAACATTCACTCCACTATAAAACGATAACTGAACTCCAACGCAAAAGAACATATCTGAAGCGATAACTAGACTTGTATGTTGTACTAATGTCCATCTCCCTGCAGCATTCGCAATCATATTCAGGTAGTCGGATAACTGTTACTGTCAACCTGAATCATGATGACTTCTTCTATTCCTTGAGTCTCATTCACATCTCATGATTACCAAACATGTTGATAATTACATATCAACAAGAGTACAGTTCTTAGTAATCAACTTGGTGACATTCTTAAGGGAATGCTTACTCTTTATCAGAGAGTAGATTCTATCTTGACAATATATGTTCACAACCCTGTGAACATGACATACCCAAGATACCCAGGTGTTGATCTTTTCTAGACCTCAGATTGGTAAGTTAAAGCAGCCATATCCACAGTCTGTGTTCATAATCGTCTTAAGATTGAGAACACATACCTTATACAAGTTATGAGTTCCTATCAACTGTTTGACAATCTTGAGTGTCAACAGGAAAGCTCAAGTCCGTCAATGCACTATAAGCACTGTCATATTAAGTAAGAGTTACACTCTAGTGATTGAGATTTATCACTCCATCTAATGGTAGTTAATCATGCTACAATGTATACCTGATGAGATATCCAGTTTCATCATCCACTATGACAAGCTCCAAGTATCAAAGAATAGTAATTTGTATCTTATTGTGTGCATCATATACATACATGAATTACTTACTATGATACTTAAGAATTAACAATCATCTCATGAAAGAAACATACATAATGAAATATAAAGCTGATATCCATATATTAAAATGTTAATGTCTCATACATAAAGTAATGGTTTGAGGGCACAAACCCAACAAACTCCCACTTACACTCACAACCATACATGATTACATCTGAGACCTAGACTATCTAGATGATGATCAAAGACCTTCTGTGGCAAGGCCTTTGTAAACGGATCAGCAAGATTGTCAATGGTGGCAATATTGGTGACAGTCACATCTCCATGTTGAACAATATCTCGAATAAGATGATATTTCCGCTCTACATACTTTCCCTTTCCGTGGTTCCTTGGCTCCTTAGACTGAGCCACTGCCCCACAATTATCACAATAAAGCATAATAGGTTACAGCGACGCTGGTACCACCTCGGGCTCCATAAGGAACTTCTTGAGCCAAATAGCTTCCTTTGCGGTTCATACTCAGCTTTTGTAGTTGTGTCTATAATGCATTTCTGTTTAATGCTCTTCCAACTAACAGTACCACCTCCCAAGGTAAAGAGATTATCGGATGTCGACTTTCTCAAATCTTTATCTGACATAAAGTCTGAGTCAGTATATCTTACTATAATTAACTTACTTCTGTTGTACATAAGTATGTAATCTTTAGTCCTTCTCAAGTACTTAAGAATGTGCTTAACGGCTGTCCAGTGCTCTGGACCTTGATTCGATTGATACCTGCTGACCATGCCTACGGCAAAGCAGATATCCGGTCTAGTGCACAACATCGCATATATGAGACTTCCCACTACTGAAACATAGGGAATTCCTGCCATGCGATTCCTCACCTCCTGTGTCTTAGGACACTAGTCCTTGGAGAACGCTAGACCATGCATGAAGGGTAATAAACCTTTCTTCGAATTGTCCATAGAAAACCTAGTTAGCACTTTCTCGATATAACCAGCTTGAGATAATCCAATTTTCTTTCGCTTACAATCCCGAAAGAGCTTTACCCCCAAGAATATAGCTCGCTTCTCCTAGATCCTTCATATCAAAAGTACTAGCTAGCCAAACCTTAACCGTTGACAATGCCGCTACATCATTCCCAATGAGTAGGATACCGTCAATGTAAAGAACAAGAAAGGCCACCACTTTCCCTTCACACTTCTTATATACACAAGGTTTATCCAGATTCTGTATGAAACCAAACAATTTGACCGCTTAGTCAAAATGAATGTTCTAACTTCTGGATACCTGCTTAAACCCATAAATAGACTTTTGCAACTTGCATACCAAGTTACCTTTCCCACCAGCTATGAACCCTTCTGGTTGTTGCATATAGATGTCCTCCTCAAGATTGACATTCAAGAATACAGTCTTGACGTCCATCTGCCAGATCTCATAATCTAGGCATGCAAAAAGTATTCTGATGGACTTGAGCATGGCTACCGGCGAGAAGGTTTCCTCATAGTCAATGCCTCCTTCTGAGTATAACACGCTATAAGCCTAGCCTTAAAGGTCTCAACCTTTCCATCAGACCCTCTTTTTTTCTTGTAGACCCACTTACAACCAATGGGTTTAATATTGACTGGAAGTTCTACAAGATCCCAGACCTGGTTGGAATCCATGGACTCCAATTCAGCTTTCATAGCTTTAATCCAATGAGCTAAATCAACATCAGCCATTACCTCTTCGTATTGGCAGGATCATATTCAGACTCTATGGAGACAGCTACAAAAGCTTCTCCTAAAAACATGTATCTATCAGGCTGGCTGATAATCCTCCCACTACGACGAGGTACCGGTGCGAAAATGGGTGAAGAAATGGTATTTTCTTGATTTACATCATTATTGACTGCGGGTTAGACTGAGGGCTCTCCTTCTATTTCTTTAACATTTATCCTTCCCTTAGGTTTATGGTTCATGATATAATCATCCTCCAAGAAAACAGCATTTGTATTAACAAACACATTATGTTCTCTTGAATCATAAAAACACCATCCATAAGTACCCTTTGGATACCCTACAAAGTAACATACTTCTGATCTAGAATCCAATTTGCTCATCTTTCCTTTCAGCAATTATGCTGGACACCCCCATATTCGGAGATGTTGCAAAGAAGGCTTGCGCCCAATCCACATCTCTCGCGGTGTCTTGGGAATAGATTTGCTTGGTACTAGATTTAGTATGTATGCAGCGGTTTCCAAAGCATAACCCCAAAGGAATAATGGCAACTCTGAATAACTCATCATTAACCTAGTTATGTCTAAAAGAGTCCGATTCATTCTCTCTACTACACCATTCTGCTGAGGCGTACCAAGTGCAGTCAACTGTGATAGAATCCCATTCTGTACGAGGTGATCAATAAACTCATTAGAGAGGTACTCGCCACCTCGATCAAATTGAATGGCCTTGATATGTGTGCCCAATTGCTTCTACACTTCAGCCCTAAACTCTTTGAACTCTTCAAAGGCTTCAGACTTGTGTTGCATTAGGTACATATATCCATACCTAGAGTGATCATCAGTGAATGTTATGAAATCCTCATAACCACCCTGTGCTCTAATATTTATTGGTCCACACACATCAGTATGAACTAATTCCAACAATGCATTGGTCCTATTGCCCTTTACGGGAAAGGGCCTTTCGGTCATCTTTCCCTCTAAACAAGACTCGCAGACTTCCATTGGTTCGATAACCAAATCGCCTAAGACCCCTTCTTTGACTAGTCTGCCAATCATATTTAGATTGATATGGCCAAGCCTCATATGTCAAAGCCTTGTTGGATTAGTAGATGATTCCTTTCTTTTAGATGATACGTTCAAGTTCAAGATCAAGCGAATTTAATTTAGGTTTACTCGAACGGGTACCAAACATAAAATAAAAAAACTGACACTAAAATAAGGACTGACTCAACGAAATAAGAAAACAAACTACGCAAATAATCAAGCATGCAAGCACATAGTACTACTATGATGCATGTAATTATCATGTAATGCAGTGATTTGCGTCAAAGTCCAGCGCCCCGGGTTTCCTAGCTAATGCAGTGCTCACTCAACACCTAACCTAATGAAAGTAATTGCGTCTCAGCGCCCTGACTTACAGTGGTTTAAAGCAAATTTTTAAGGAAGCGATTTACTTGATTTTTTTTATTATATTTCTTTTTTCGCGAAAGCTCCTTTGATGTGCTTAGCTCTTCCACTCTGAAACGCTAGAATTTGATAACTTGAAAACGACAAAACAAAAAGGAAAAGTTAGTGACTCAAAACAAAAATGAAAAATAAGAAAAAGAAAAAGAAAACCTAATCTAATATTTACGAATTAACTAAACTAAGATTCTAAAACTAAAGGTAGTAATTTGCAATCCCCGGCAACAGCGCCAAAAATTGATCTTGTCAAAATCAAGATATAAAAGTATGCTTTACTTTAAAAGATTTGCAGTGTGGAAGTAAAGGTCGAACCCACAGAGATTGAAATACTAAAGCACTTTAATTTTAAAACCTAAACCTAGTTAATTAAGAAAATAGAATTTGGATTTTGATTTTAATTAAACTAAGAACAATGAAAATAAATCTAAACTATGAAAGCATTTAAAAGTTGTTTTAATAAATATATGTATGGAACCTAGGATTGCAAATCCACTACTACCTTCATAATAAGGATATTTATGCATTCAATTAGCTTATTACGTTACAAGCCCAATTCATCCATCAAGAAGATAACTACGATTCAAGCACCAACATAATTCATCTTCGGTTAGTACAGATTGTTTCACACTAAACTAGGGTTGCGGCACAACCCATCTTTCCTAGGCATGAATTATTCGGCTATGATACCATAATTCAAATAAGAACCATTGCATGTAAATAATCTATACAAGCACAGCAAATATAGATCATTGAGCACATCACGTTCAAAATAGATCTAAGACAAGAATAAGCCTTGAAAGTAATGATTTAATCAATAGAAGTTTGATTTTATTATTTAAAATCCTCTGAATATGTAATCATCATCCATACATAATAAAACTAAAAGAAAAACATAAAATACACCCTATTACTTGGCTAGGGTTTCATTGAAACCCTAGATCTCGGTCTAAGCGACCATAGAATCAAGGATTGGCAAGAGGTTGATAGAGGAGGCCATGGAAATTCTTGGTCTTCTTCTTCTTCTCCGTGCTTCCCTCTCTTCAATGGATGAAGTTTTGTTGTGTATAAAGGTGTGTATAAGGCGTGTCACCCCAAAATTGAATTAAAATTAAGTATATATAGATTTTGGAAGAATTAGAGAGCTTTCCTAAACCTATTCGCATTAAAATTGTTATATTTTACATTCTGGACGTAATTGGGAAGTTTCGTTCGCGTAGGGATCTTCAGTACACAGAAATACACGTTTTCACTTTTTTTTGTACGGATCGCGCAAGCGGGCCGCGCCAGCGCAATTATAGGAGGTCGCGCGAGCGGGCCGCTTGAGCGATATGCTGGATTGTCGCGCGAGCAGTGCTCGTGTGATGTGGCTTTTTCTACTTCTTTTAGTTTGTTTTACACCCCATTTAGCCTGGAACAGCTATTTTCCTCCAAAACCTGCTAGAAAATAGAAAACAAAGTAAAAGTACAATAAAAGAGGATAAAAAGTACTAACAAATGTAAAGTAAGGCTTATTGATCTCGTCAGAATCAAGATACAAAAGTATGCTTATTTATGCTTTACTTTCAAAAGATTTGTAGTGTGGAAAGTAAAGGTCGAACCCACAGAGATTGTTAACTTTTAATCCTTTAATTACTAAAATCTAATATATCTAGTTATAAGAAAATCGAAAGTTGAATTGATTTAGGTTTTAATTATCACTACTACTTCAAACTATGAATTAAACTATGAATTTATGAAAATAAGATCTAGAATTAAATCTAAGTAAACTTATATGCGAAATTGGAAATTGATGTAAATATATGGAGATGGGATCTAGGATTACAAATCCACCACTAACTATGCATTGAGGGTCTAAACTTCTTATTCTAAGTTCTATGTTTTGGATAGTTATGATCTATTGTAGCTACAAGCCCAATAGTATCGTCAAGAAGATATCGTTAGTTTATTCTAAACATAATCCATCTACGGTTCACATGAATCATCTACCTATAACTAGGGTGTAGCATAACTCATCTTTCCTAGGCATGGATTATAAAAGAAGTAAACATCACAAGCATATAAGCACCATTGTATGTAAATACTCCTATCAATCACAGAAATCAAGGACTATTGAGTTCAATAAGTATAAGGAAAAATCTAAGACAAGAATAGATCCAAAGTACTCTTGATTATTAACATTAAAAACTGATTATATAAAATCCACCAACATACAATCACTATCCATAAACATAAAATCTTAGAATAAAGAAGCGTAGAATCCCCCTTTACATAGCTAGGGTTTCATTGAAACCCTAGATGAGGAGTTTAGTTGCTCATGATAGGTGAAAGCATGAAGATGGAGTTGATGTAAGCCATTAGAAACCTTCCTCTTGCCTTCAAAAAGTGCTGAATGAATGTATTGGTGAATTGCTCTCAAGGTGTGTAACCCCTAAAACTCATAAAAACTAGATATATATAGTTTACAAAGGTTTTTAGAAGCCTTTTTCCATTCGTATTGCACTGAAACAGCAGTTATTTCCAATCTGGACGTCTTCCAGTAATTTCGTCTGCACAGGACTCCTTAGAATACTGAAATACGCAACTTTGGTTTTTACACATATCGCGCGAGCGCGACATTGGGGACCTCGCGCGCGCGGATCGCGCGAGCGAGTTATTGGCGCGAGCGGATCGCGCGAGCGGATCGCGCGAGCGATTCTCAGAATTTCGCGCCCGCGGACCGCGCGCGCGAGGTGTCTTTTTCTGCTTCTTTCTTCCTGCTTTTTCACCTTGTTTAACCTCATATACCTGTTTTCTTCTACAACCTGATAGAAAATAGAAAATAAAGTAAAATTACATAAAAACAAGATAAAAACGACTAACAAATGTGAGTTAAGGCGTAAAATTGGAATTTGTTCTCTCCCGATCACTTATAATTAGGGCTTGTTCACTCCCGATCAACAACTTCTATTCCAAAATAAAAATAATAACCATTATTCAATAAATTTGAAACTGAAATTAAATTACGTCTCATTAAAGGGACGTAAAGTACATCTGATAAAACTATTGTCTTATTGTCCAAAAACTCTAAAACTACTACTCCTTTAGCAATCGCGGAAACGGTTGCGCTAGAACCCAGAGTCAGCACGATCTCCCCATCACTGCATTTCCTGGTTGATCTGAACCCCTACAACAAATTACAGATATGGTTAGATGCATCAGAATCAATGCACCAAGTGTTTGATGTATCTGTAATAAAACTTACTTCAATCACATGTGATTCAATCATACCTTGAACTCTTGTAGCTAAGAATTCTGGACAGTTCCTCTTCCGGTGGCCCTTCTCATCGCATTGGAAACACTTTCCTTTGCCTTGGCCACCCGCCTTCCCTTTTTCCTTACCTTTTCCCTTTGATTTTGTAATCTTAGGGACTGGTCCATCACTTGGACCACCAGTGCCAGCCTTCTTCTTCACTTTCTTTCCTTTCGGCGTAGATCAGGAAGAGGAAGAGCTTTTCTCAACATTCAAAACGTTGACCCCAGGTTTGATCACCCCTTCCGCTACCAAAAGAGAACTCATCAATTCACTCATAGAAAAATTTATTTGATTTATATTATAGTTGAGTTTAAATTGAGCGAATGAAGGTGACAGTGAGTTGAGGATCATATCAACTTGGGTCTATGCATCGATGTTTGCTCCCAAGGTCTCCAGTTCATTAAAATAACCAATCATTTTTAAAGCATGTTCTTTGACTGAAGTCCCTTCCGACATCTTTGCACTCATTATCTTCTGCATGGCTACCTGTCTGGCAGGCCTGCCATGCTCCCCAAGCATCTTTTTCAGGGATGTGGTAATGTCACTGGCAGAATTACTCGACTAGAATTAGTGTTGTAACACGCCAGCCATTGAGGCCAAAATGTAGCAACGAGCCATTCCATTCGATATCTTCCATTTATTGAACTCGCGTCTAGCAGCTGCCGAAGCATTTGCCACGGGTTCTTCGGGGACTGGGGTAGTGAGGACATATATGTGATCCTCCGCAGTTAATACAATGTCGAGGTTTTCATTTCCATTCAATGTAGTTATTTCCAGTTAACTTGTTTTGTGTAAGTATTGTGGCAAGAGGACTAAATGCAGATCCAGACATGATGATTTACTGAAAAAATCAAAACAAAATAAATGTGGATATCAGAATTTGACAGTTTAAAATAAAAGAATCCTTAAAACTCTTATTTTTAAAACAAAGTCGTCGGAATATCGAAACGAAAGAATAAAGCCTTCGTGTGGTGGTCAATGATTGGTCTTTCGATTTATCATGACTTATCATCTAAGCAACTCTTGCAAAATAAGTCATGACTCCCGAACCTATTTGATCTCTAAGTTTCTGAATAATGCCCTGTGTGGGATCCCTTATCCATAGCTTAGCTAGTGTGTACTATTAACTAGGATCCAATCACAACTGTCTCAAGTAGCGCCTCCGTGTGGAGGTCACCCTCTAACACGTCTGATTGATCCTATCCATAGGAAGTTCACATCTAGTAGCCAATGAGTAGTGTACACCCTCTAACACATATGGAATGATCACCCCTGGCGAGGTGGCATAGAATGCACTACTCATCTTACAGTGAACCATTAATGAAATATCGTGGGTGTTTTTAATACGACTCTCTCCCACTAGATTTGGTAGTAAAGGTTTTTGCTTTTGGAAAAATTGTTTCCATACATTACCCATAAACTTCCAATGTTTACTGATGCATTAAAACGGTTTTTGAATTTTATTTTAGAAAACTTGTTTTACGTGCATGCAAGTAGTAATAATATAATTAAATGCCAATCACAACCAAGCACATAAAACCAAAAAAAAACTAAAAATGAAAATAAAGGCATTCATATGCCTCTATCTCTCATGGCTCTATCTCCATAGAACCTCCTTCTTGGTTTGATCGCCTCCAGTTCCAATTTCATGGACAACGGCTTGCTCCTCCATCTTCATGAACTTTCTAAATCTATTACATTGGTCCTATGCTTCTTTTGAAGCTTAAAATTTATCTAGAAAAGGAAATAGCAACAATAGAGTAAAAAGACTAGGAAAATCGGTGCGACTTTCCTTTTCGTAGGATTGAAGTTGCAGTGCCCTTTACACATGCCTTAAAACCAAACCAAAATAAATACAACAATCACCAAACATAAACATTGAAATACAAAATAAAATATTTGTTAATGATCGGTGCCATGGGAGATAGTGGACTAATCTTGCTGCAAAAGGGTTAGTCATACGCACATCCACGCATATATAACAAATATATGTAATTTTTGGAACCCCTAATTGATTCACATAGTACATAAACTCTTTAGGTATTGAATTAGAACCTGAAATAGCATCTCAATTCTATGTAACACTTCAATCGATCGTCAAAGTTTGATCGAACTCTTCGATCGATTGAACATAGAACTTTCAGTTTCACATAAAGGTTTGAAAATTTTACATAATATTACAAAATAAAGTATATGATTTTAAAAAAACGTTTAAAACTGTGAAAAGAACACCTGGACAGAGAAGCAGTCTCGATTGATTGAACTTCATTCAATTGATCGAACAAAATAGAGTTCGATCGATCAAAACCGCTCGATCGCTTGAGAACAGAGGAGGTTCGATCGATCGAGACTACTTCGATCGATCGATCGAATCCATCATACATCTAATGCACTCACAGATTTTTATTCTGCTGCATAAATATTACAGAAACAAATCTGTAATAATGCAGTTTCAAAAACAATTCTAAAATCAACATGTAACTCAAAACTAGTGTTATAAAACGCATCTATAGATCCAAACAAACGTGGCTCTGATACCAATTAATGGAAAAATTAAGATTAAAAATAATTTTAAACTCGCAGCAGGAAGGTTAAGTTTAAAATCTAATTGGTAGCCGAGGATCTACTACTCGTCAATTCCATAGATGCGTACTAACAAGAGGGGACAAGAATTATACCTCAGTTCTTGAACCCAATTATGATATTCTTCTTCCTTGGTAATGCAGCAGCCTCCACTAGGTAGTCTTCACCCTAATGTCTCCTATGAATGCTTCCCGGAGAGGCTAGAGATGGTGGGATCTCTAATATAGAGAAAAAAGAAGGTTTGAGAGCTCTTAAAATAGTTTCTGCAGCTTTTGGCGTATTAAAATGACCAACTCTTTTTTCTGGACGCAGCTGTCCTATTTATAGATTCCCAGTACCGACCTAACGTTCAAGCGATCGAAGTGGCTTCGATCGATTGAACATTCAATCGATCGATCCACCTTCGAGCAATCGAACTTGTCTAGACATCAATCGATCGAGATTCCTTTGATCGATCGAACCCGTCTTGACATCATCCTCTTGTGCCTTTCCAAGTATCCTGGCAGAGCTAAGAGTGGGACCTCCTAGGCTCTTTATTGTTGGCTCAGACCAGTAGTTAATCACCATGATCAAACTCTTTGATCAACAAACTAACCAACTGGTCAGTTAATATTTACTCCACTATAAAAGGATAACTGAACTCCAACGCAAAAGAACATATTTGAAGCGATAAGTAGACTTGTATGTTGTACTAATGTCCTTTTACCTTCAGCATTCGCAATCATATTTAGGTAGTCAGACAACTGTTACTATCAACCTGAATCATGATTACTTCTTATATTCCTTGAGTCCCATTCACGTCTCATGATTACCAAACATGTTGATAATTACTTATCAACAAGACTGTAATTCTCAGTAATCAACTTGGTGACATTCTAAAGGGAATGCTTACTCTTTATCAGAGGGTAGATTCTATCTTGACAATATATGTTCACAACCCTGTGAACATGACAAACCCAAGATACCCAGGTGTTGATCTTTTATAGACCTAAGATTGGTAAGTCAAAGCAGTCATATCCACAGTGTGTGTTCATAATCGTCTCAAGATTGAGAACATGTACCTTGTACAAGTTATGAGTTCCTATCGACTATTTGACAATTTTGAGTGTTAATAGGAAAGCTCAGGTCTGTCAATGCACTATAAGCGCTAGCATATTAACTAAGAGTTACACTTTAGTGATTGAGATTCACCACTCCATCCAATGGTAGTTAATCATGCTATTGCGTATACCTGATGAGATATCCAATTTCATCATCCATTTTGATAAGCTCTAAGTATCAAAGAATAGTAATTCATATCTCATTGTGTGCATCTCATACAGAATTACTTACTATGATACTTAAGGATTAACAATCATCTCATAAAAGAAACATACATAATGAAATGTAAAGCTGATATCAATATATTAAAATGCTAATGTCGCATACATAAAGTAATGGTTTGAGGGCACAAACCCAACAAACTCCCACTTGCCCTCACAACCATACAGGATTACATCTGAGACCTAGACTATCTAGATGACGATCAAAGACCTTTTGTGACAAGGCCTTTGTAAACGGATCAGCAAGATTGTCAGCGGTGGCAATCTTGGTGACAATCACGTCTCCACGTTGAACAATATCTCGAATAAGATGATATTTCTGCTCTACGTGTTTTCTCTTTCCGTGGTTCCTTGGCTCCTTGGACTGAGTCACTGTCCCACTATTATCACAATAAACCGTCGTCGCTATTTCTGGCCGAAATACAAAGTACCCTTAAACATTTAAAAAAAACTCAAATTATTAACATCGAACCTATTCCAATGGCCGACTTTGGAAATAGCGGGAACACCAGAAATAATAGAAATAACCCTAACATACCTCAACCCCCTCCGCTAAAAGATTATTTCATTCCTACAGCCTACAAGTCACAAGCATGTATCGAATTACCGAAAGTGAAGGCATCTCACTTTGTGATAAAGTCATCTACCATCGCGCTACTCCCTTCATTCCATGGTCGTATTAAAGAAGATCTTTATCATCACTTAGGAGAGTACCAAGACATATGCTCTACATTGAAAATCTAAAATATAACAAATGATGAATTAAAATTGCGACTCTTCCCATTCTCCTTAAAAGATAAAGCTAAGTATTGGCTCCAATCTCTTGAGCCAAACACTATTAGAACATGGGAAGCATTACATACTACCTTTTTAGAAAAGGTTTTCCCTATCACAAGAATGAATCAAATAAGAAAATCCATAATGAACTTTGTGATGCAAGATGGGAAAACGCTCTATGACACTTAGGAATAATTTACAGAATTATTGCGCTCTTACTCACATCATCAAATTCCCAAGTGGTAATTGGTTCAGATCTTCTATGAGGGACTTATCCCCCACTTCGTAATACCGTCGATGTCATTTGTGTCGGTACCTTCCTACACAAAAGCGCCGACGAGGCATGGAAAATTTTTGAAACATTAAGTGAGAACTCCATGCACCAAGCCATGTCCGTCCGTCCTGAGGGGTGTCTTCGACCTAAACCCAAGCGAGAAGAGCGTTTCAAGTCAAGTCACTCAATTGAATTGCAAGAACTATCTTAAGAAACTTGACCAATCTATGATGATGAACCAAGCGTCGGGCTCACCCTCTTACAAAATTTTTTAAATGTGTTATGATCCTTCGCATTCTACACTTGCATGCCCATCCACGTCTCAATTTTCAGAATTCGTGGAGCAACACATATACTCTATTCAACAATTCCCACGAAATAGTTATAATCCTATGAACTAATTTTCCTAATACTTATCGACTCTAATTTCAACAAAGTCAATACCAACACCTCCCTCATAATCTTAACCTCCAAGGGATAACACTTTTGAGGAGAAGGTGTTGGCATCCCTTAAGAATATCGAAACGCAAGTGCAAGAACAAGCACAAATAGTGCACTCTCACACACAATCCATTGTGAAGCTTGAGTCCCAAATGGGACAAATAGCTAATGCGGTGAGTCGTAGAAACGAGGATAAGTTACCTAGTCAAACTATTCAAAACCTTAAGGGACAATACAAGAATGGGGGTTCGAGTGAGCAAGTAAATGTCATCTCGACTAGGATGACTATTCGAGAAGAAGAAGTTGTTGAAATTCCGAATGAGAGTGAGAAAAATGTGCACATTAATTCGAATCAAGAGAAGGGTGAGGACACAAACCGAATTAGGAAAGGAAACGAATCGCTCCCAACTAATCATGTTCCAAAAATGTCTTTCCCACCAAACGTTAAGGAACCGTCACATTTTTCAAAGAAAGGATCTAAAACTGAAGATATACTCGAGGTATTTAAACAAGTTAAAAATTAATATTCTATTCTTCAACGCTATTAAAAAAATTTCCGCTTATGCTATATGTCTTAAAGACCTTTGCACTCAAAAGCGCAAGTTGCGCAGTCATATTCTGAAAAAGGTCTTCCTCACCGAAAAGGTAAGTTCAATCTTCCAACCTGCTCTTCCAAAGTATAAGGATCCTGGAACGCCTACCATTTCTTGTCATATAGGTGAAACTTTAATCCATCGGGCTCTCCTTGACTTAGGGGCGAGTGTGAACCTTTTGCCATACACGGTTTACAAACAGATAGGTCTAGGTGAACTTAAACCCACGACCGCTACCATACAATTAGCAGATCATTCTGTTAAAATCCCTCAAAGAATCGTCGAGGACATCTTGCTAAAAGTTGATAAATGTTATTATCCTATTGATTTCATGGTCCTTGATACTGAACCGGTGATAGATGCTAGGAAACACACTCCTGTTATTCTTGGTCACCCATTTTTAGCAACTACTAACGCATGTGTCAATTGTCGAACGGGGGTGATGAAGGTGTCATTTGGCAACATGAACCTAAAATTAAATGTATTCAATGTCGTCGATCAACCTCCTAATGATAACGATTACCCTTATATGGCAGAGAGTAAGGTTAGACAAGCTAATGGACACAACAACGTAATAAACACGAATAAAGGGAATGAGATAATGCACAATGAATAGAAAGATACTAATAACCGGGATCCTAATGATAAATTTACTCGAAAGGTGAGAAATCGATTTGAACATAATCAGGGAGAACCGTCGATCAAGTTAATGAATAATGACATTATTTATGCTTTCCACCAGAGTATCCCTAATGTCTTCAAGGGTACAAAGACTGAGTTTCGGTCCCCATGAGTCATAAGCTAGAACAGTCTAGCTGAAGACGTAAAAGACAGCGCTTCTTGGGAGGCAACCCAAGCTTTTATCATTCTGTTTTCTCATTTTTGTACACTTTTTGGACATTTTGGGTCAATTTTGGTCGTTCTGGACATGTTTGGGGGTCGGGGTCAATTTAGTTTGAATTTATTTACATTGAAAGGAAGAGAAAAGAGAAAGAGAACATATCGCATGCTCGACCCGCTCGCGCGAGATTTTTCCTTAGGAAAATTTTTTTAATTTTATTTTATATATATTCCCTCAAATTCAAATCGCGGTTCAAATCATGCGCGCGAGGGACTATCGCCCGAGTGGCCCGCTTATGCAATTATTTGACTTAGAAAATATTTTTTGTGAACCTTAAAATAGACCTCAGATCTACCTCGCGGAGGGAATCGCGCACGCGGCCCGCTTGCGCGAGGGGGAATTTTTTGTGTTTTTTTCTCTTTTGTTCTTTTATTCTCACTCCCAACCCTTGTTTATGTGTTTGTTCTTTTCTAGTTTGCTCTTAGGTCACTTTTAGATCGAGTCTTTCTTTGTTTTGTTAGTTCCGTTTATGCTTGTTTTTTTTTTTTGAATTTTTGTTGAGTCTTTCTTTTTTTTCTTTTTTCGTGAGTCTTTCAGTTTTAGTTTAGTTTTGCAAAAGTACACCACAGTCTATATTACATATTTATTCTATTAGCTATCGTTATTCTTTAACTTGTATTTTTTTGTCAAGTGTTGACAAGTGAATTAGTAGCTCCATTTGGAGCAGTTGAACTTTATCGCCATATTTATACGTTTACCTAGTTTGTGATTGCTGGATTCGAGATAATGTCTTTCCTTATGTACTCTCCTTTCTTTCGTTTTATTGTTTCATTGGGGACAATGAAAGGTTTTGGTTTGGGGGTATGCACTCACATGCACATTATTATGCATCAATTTTTTTAAAAAAATTTGATACTTGTGCTTAACGATGTTATCGACGTTTTTGCAATCTCAAGTCGATACTTCTTGTTAGATAACTTGGATTGGTATAGAATGGTAAACAAGGAAATATATGATTAAACATTTGCTAAAGTCATGATGCGACGTTTTGGGATATGTATCGTTCGAATCATAGTTTTTTATCATAGATTTGCACACAAATCTATGCACTGCACGTAGTCATTTGAATACATGTTTGATGTGATCTATTGTATGATTCGAATTTCTAGATAACACATGTATGGAGACTAGACCCAGTGAGCTTTTGAGCCTATCTTTTCTTTTTAGACGGTTTTGAATATATTTTGTGTTTGTCGAATTTCATTGAAATAGCGCATTAACTTCTTGTTATAGTCTCATTATTCTTGTTTTGGTTTATAGTCAAGTTAAAATATTTGCTACCATGCTAAAAATCTTCTGTCATAAACACTGAAGAACCATATGGCCATAGGAGATGATGGTAGGCCCTCTTTGTTTACCTATCTAGAAAAATGATAAAATTTCCTTAGTTCGCCCCTTTGAGCCTTTAAAGTGTCTCTTTTCCTTTAATCACCATGATCCTTTTTTTTGCTCCAACTTGGAGTTCACCACTGAAAGATTGATCAACTTTTAGTGGTGATAAGGCGATTTTTTTATTAAGAAAAAGAAAAAAAAAAAAAACAAAGCAAGATGATGTTTGGAGTAGTTGCCTTGGTATTCAATGAATATTCGTTTCAAAAATCAACGAAAATGGAAAATAAAAAAGAAAAGAAAAGGGAAAAAAAGAGAAGAAAAAAATAGAAAAGAAATTTAAAAAATATGAATAGAAAAGAATGAAAAGATGAAAGTTGGTAGAAGAATGAATGAAAGAAATTGAATATGCCATACAATGCCATTCTGAAGATTACTTGATGAATCCGTTCTATCCTTTTTCATTGCCGGAGCCACGTTACAACCTTTGAAAAGTCTTATTTGATCCTAGAAAACATGGTTTGGATATGTAAACGATGGGAGGGGGATTAAAACATGGTAAAGATTGGTTTTTCTTGACTATAGGCATCCTATCCATGAGACTACTGTTCTTTTGTGTCATGCATCTTTCTTGAGTCATATGTGAGCGTTTCTCGTTTTGAAAACATATTTTCTTTGTTCTCATATATTAGAGAGATTACACATGTTCTGAACATTTCATTTGAGAGTGTAATTAATATTATGAGATTCGTAGTCGAAGCATAGTTGGATGGTTATCTGAGTTATATTCCAAGTTCATGACATGTGCGTGTTCATTTGACTACCACATCACACATGTGCAATTTTATGGAAAACTTTATTCATTTATATGATGCATGTACTTGGGATTGTTTTTCATGACATAGGTGGACGTTTGATTCCGTTTCTTCTTGTTCGTTATTCTATTTCAAATCATTGTTTTATGATCAAGAGTATTGAATGTTATGTTTTTGTTTTTGTTTTTTTAATAAAAAATTTTAAATGTATAATGAAATAAAGATGGTTGTGGGTGTCTTATTCGACGAGAACCCTCACGAGACTTCACACCTAGGGGTTTAAAAGGCTTGTTGCATATGCTAAATGCAATCGCGTTGCCTGCGACAGTGAGTTAGGATTTTTAAGTATAGTAGTATTTATTTTTATGTTTTTCTTTGCTCGAGGACTAGCAAAGTGTAGGTTTGGGAGTGTGATCGGCGACGAATAGTTCCCGTTTATAGTCCCAAAGTTATGCTTTGCTAGCCCATTTCATTTAGTTATTAGTTATTTTTTAATAAGTATTCTATATTTTGTAGGTTTTGGAGCTTTAACTTGAAATGCACAAAAGTCCAATGATTAGTGGCTTTAGAAGACATTCTAGACTCAAAAGTTGATTCTGGTGAAAGTTAAATGCAGTAGCAGCCTCGTAAAATTGCATTCTTGACCATAAAGACTTTCGATTTTAGAAATTTCTCCAGAGATACAAAATATAGATCTTCGAGTTATGGACGCATGGTCGCAAACTGTGAGTCAATACGAGGTCTGAGTCAAAAGTTATCGCAATTCTATGATCGGTGCGCAAAGCTGAGAAAATCTGAGAAAAATGGAAAAATGATCATCTCGCTGGAGCAACCCGAGCGAGCGACCTGTTGAAAAAGTCAAAAATGTGTATTTCGAGGTACTGAAGAGCCTGTGTGATCCGAATTGGCTGAATAAGTCCAGAAACGTAAAAATAGCAATTTTAGTGCGATTAGGTTTAGAAAAAGAAGCCTAATCCTTCCAAAATTTATATAAATCCTATTCTAAATCAATTTTGGGGTTACACAACATTAGACACATCCTACCATAACCAAAAACTTCAGCGATTGAAGAGAGGAAAGCAAGGAGAAGAAGAAGACCAAGAATTCCCATGGCCTCCTCCATCAATCTCTTGCCATTCATCGCTTCTATAGCCGCTTAGACCGAGATCTAGGGTTTCAATGAAACCCTAGCCAAGTAATAGGGTGTATTTTATATTTTTCTTTTAGTTTTATTATGTATGGATGATGATTACAGGTTTCGAGAATTTTAAATAATAAAATCGTACTTCTATTGATTAAATCATTGCTTTCAAAGTTTATTCTTGTCTTAGATCTATTTTGAATGTGATGTGCTCAATGATCTATATTTACTGTGCTTGTATGGATTATTTACATGTAATTGTGCTTAATTGAATTGTGATATCAAGTAGCCGAATGGTTCATGCCTAGGGAAGACGGAGTGTGCCGCAACCCTAGTTTAGTGTGAGACACTCTGTCTTAACCGAAGATGAATTATGTTGATGCTTGAATTGTAGTTATCTTCTTGAAGGAGTAATTGGGCTTTTAGCTACAATTCCCCATTATCATCTAATATAATAAGCTAATTATATGCATAGATACCCTTATTACGAAGCTAGTGGTGGATTTGGAATCCTAGGTTCACTTTAAATATCGTTCACAACAACTTTTAAATTGCTTTCATAGTTTTACTTTCATTGTTCTTAGTTTAATTAAAATCAAAATTCTATTTTTTCTTAATTAACTAGGTTTAGGTTTTAAAATTAAAGTGTTTTAGTATTTCAATCTATGTGGGTTCGACCTCTACTTCCACACTACAAATCTTTTAAAGTAGAGCATAATTTTTATCTTGATCCTGACAAGATCACCCTGGACCACAGTAGCCGGACACTCGGCACGCCAGAAGACAAGCTCAACCAAGCTCTGACACCACTTATAAGACCCAGCCCATTCAATTCCTTAAACCCCAGGTGTTAAGGAGAGGGGAACTAAAGCTTTATAAACTGCACAGAGGGGCCATAAATGGGTGACGTGGGACATTCCAACACACCCCCTCGGCATACCCTAGACCACAGTAGCCGGACACTCGGCATACCCTAGACCACAGTAGCCGGACACTCGGCACGCCAGAAGACAAGCCCAACCAAGCTCTGATAACACTTGTAAGGCCCAACCCATTCAACTCCTTAAAACCCAGGTGTTAAGGAAAGGGGAACTAAAGCCTTATAAATTGCATAGGTAACAACACATCTAAGCGATGTAGGACGACAACACGCCCCCGTACCTATGGCAAAGGCACGTACGTGGATTACGGAGATAGGGGACAAACAAGGCTCTGATACCACTTGTAAGGCCCAATCCATCCAACTCCTTAAAACCCAAGTGTTAAGGAGAAGGGAACTAAAGCCTTATAAACCGCACAGAGGGGCCATAAATGGGCGATGTGGGACATTCCAACACATCCCTTGAACCACAGGAGCTGGACACTCGGTGTACCCCTGGACCACAATAGTCGGACACTATATTGAGATTGTCCCACATCGGGGACTTAAAACATTACTACTTAATATACTAATTCAAGGGGCTACTCCACTCATAGATAATTGGTTTTGGATTGGATGCTCCAATTAAACATGGTATCAGAGCAGGTTATTGTTGGGCCCAATTTGTCTATGTGTGCTCCACGTCACCCTATCTCAGTATTCCACGTGTTTGCTCTCAATCATGCCACACGTACGGGAGCGTGTTGAAATTGTCCCACATAGGGGACTTATAATGTAATACCCTGTATTTTGTAATACATTACATGAATAAGACCTTGTAATGCTTCTTTTAATACTTGTATGAGTTTTTCCTTACCCTTGGTGTAAATTGGATACCAATCGATTGGTAAGAATACCAATCTATTGCCAATACCAATCGATTGACACTTTTATCAATCGATTGGATCATTAATACCTAATACCAATCGATTGAAAATTATAGCAATCGATTGGAATCAGCTGGGTAGATTCTCTTATCTTAGCTAGGGAAAGGCCACATGAACACTCAATCTCTATATATATTAGCCCATTTTGGGCATATTTCTATTTCCAGAAATCAGAGAAAGTGAGAGGGAGTGTTTGTGTGTGTATTTTATGTATACATACACTCATATATATACACACACACATTTATATATATTTATACACTCACACACCCACCCAGAGAAGAAAAGAAAAAAGAAAGAAGAAAAGAGAAGAAGAAGAGAAAAAGAGGCAGAAAAGACATATATATATATATATAGAGAGAGAGAGAGAGAAGGACCACCATTGGAGCTTCCAAGCTTCAAAACACACAACCAAACACACCCTAGACCCCTAAGGTGAGTTCTAAACTCACTTGGTAACTTAACATTGATGTTAGGACTTGTTTAGACTAATAGAAGACGTTTAAATTCATGCATTTCCCGTTTTATACCTCTGGACTATCTTCACTGTGAAGAAGACGAAGTCCCAATCGATTGGACTTTTCCCAATTGATTGATATCCCAATCTATTGACATTTATGGCAATCGATTAATATGTGATTCAATCGATTGAACTTTTCGCCAATCGATTGATACCATTTTTATACCAGTCGATTGAACCCCTGTCCCAATCGATTGGAAGTTGCAGAATGTTGATATTCTTATTTAGTTTATATTATAACCGTTTAGTTGTTTATTTACTGTTCAGTATTTTCAGCATGTTAGATTGTTGTAATACAGACGTAATAATGAGATAATGCGACGTAGGATCGTAGTAATGACAAGATTAATGGATAATGGTTATGACGTTAGATAACGTAATAATTGTGAATCCTTTGGAGTTAACGTTCATTTCATTCAGAGTAGTCAGGCCACATTGGGATTGTCATGTATCGATGTTAGAGTTGAACTTAAGTAGGTTTGGTTATGATTCGGGAATCTTGCGTGGGCGGGTTTTGGTAGATCATATGTTCTTAAAAGCGGTAGACAGATGAAGGTGTCTACGACTGCGGTGGACCGAACCATTTGCCCTAAGATAGCCAGATGATCTAATCATATGTTCTTAAAAGCGGTAGACACACGAAGGTGTCTACGACTGATCGTGATCACTGGTAGACGTCGCTAAGTCGTGTCATAGAATGATTTACTGTTTCTTAAAGCGTTATATCCCTGTAGTGCGATGAACTGGGCATATGTTCTTAAAAGCAGGGGATAAACTGACGTGGTATCCATGACATGCGGTGGACTGTGCATATGTTCTTAAAAGCGGTGGACAGAGCAATGGTGTATCCTTAAGAGTGAACTACTGTCGAGCTTGCTCCCCTACCATAACGTATTGTCGATCTTAAAATGCGTAAGACGTTAATAATCAGATCATCAGAATGATTAAAGGAGTTACCCTCAGTGAATCTTAATGGTTATCGCTTATAACTAGTAATAACTTCAATAGTTGATACCCTGTTAGTATCTAATTCACTCAGCTTTTATTAAGCTGGCGGCGTTTATGCCGCTGGATATTTCCATGTTCCAGTGCACCCTGGTTATGACTATACAGGTGAAGGACCTGTAGGCGAGGACTACTATGCCAGTGACGATATCCCTGCGGAGGACTACCCCGAAGGAGGTTAGGCAGAAGCGGACTACTACACCAAGGACTACCTCTATGCCAACTGAAGATTAGGCTAGACTCTAGTTTAATTATCTTTACTGCTTTCCAGACCTTTTGTAATCAGGCATATGTTGCCTTAACAATTGTACTTCCGCTGTGTTTTGTTTTGATTCGAGACTCTGATGTGTAATAGTTAGTATCCTCCTTTTTGATATTAAGTTATTTGTTAACCAGAACTTACATTTCATTCTTGTCATCTCCTTTAATTATAATTTTTTAGTACTACGTGGAGTGGACAATTGTGTGACTTCACCAGTCGCTGCCTTTGGACCCAAAAAGAAAATTTATTTTTCTCTATATTTGCCGTTCTGGGGTGTGACATATAACCTTGCTACTCAATATACAAATTCAAGGGGCTACTCCACTCATAGCCAATTGGTTTTTGGTTGGATGCTCCAATTCAACAATGAGTTATGGCCAAAATGCTACAACTACTGCAAGCTGCCAGAAAAACTGTTTGGGTTGATTTTAGCTACTGTTTTTAGGTCATATCTCCCAAACGGTTTGGGATTAGGTTCTAAAATTTTAAGGGTATAGATTATGAAATAAAGAACAACTTTCATTCAGAACACCTATGGATTCAGGTGACGGAGGAGGGTGATAATGAAACGTCTTTACCGGTCACTATAACAAATCAAAAGTAGGATATAGCTAACAATAACTTTGAAATTTAATATTCTCTAGCATTTTTCTAAGGTGTGATAATTTTTAATATACCAAGCGAGTTAGGGGAACTCACCTTAACTCCAGGTTGGTTGTGGTGGTGGCTGCGGGGTGGTGGTGGTGGTGGTGGTGGTGGTGAGCTTGAGTCGGTTGACCTCCAAGCTTCAATGGAGGTCTTCCTCCTTTTCTTCTTCCTTTTCTTTTCTTCTTCTTTCTTTATCTCTCTTTTTCTCTCCCTCTATCTCTTTCCCGCTTGGTCTCTTCTCTTCTCTCTCTCTCTCTCTCTCTCTCTCTCTCTCTCTCTCTCTCTTCTCTTCTCTTCTCTTCTCTCTAAGTTTTCTAAACAAACTAATGAGAGGGGAGTGGGGGTGTTTATAGAGGAGAGTGGGAGGGTGGAGTGTAGGAGTGTACATATGCATATATATATATATTGAATGTATGGTGGAGGGGAGATGAAGTGTGGAAGTGGTGAAGGTGGTGTGAGGGGAGTGGTTGGGGTAATTGAAAATGTGATGGTAGTGGTTGGGCAAAGCATGGTAGTGATTGGTTGCTTTTCCACGATTTGTGGGATATGTCGGGGGTACAATAATATCATCTTAGGTCCTCGTGCATTGCACCATAATGCGTGCAAAATGGTATTTCGTGTACGGGGCAGACTGTGAATGTAAATACAGTAATAACATATATAACATATATTCGAGTGTGCATAATTAAATGCAGATAGCAGAGACATTATCAGTCTGATATATATATACACAAATACAAAGTGGCAGATGTACTTCCCTAGATCAAGGAAAGTTGGTGGAGTGGTTGATGACCATTCCCTGATTCAGGGGATGTGTCTGGGTGTAGATGAAAAGGTGATGTGGGTGGTTGATCTTCTTTCCACGATTCAGGGGATGTTGTCTGGTGATGTGACTAGCTACATTATGTGTGTTCCTCGAGTTACGTATAACACAGGCGTAGAAAAAATATAGGTCAGTCTAATATCTTAGTCCGGGATTAATATATTCCAATCTAGGGCCAGATTAAATATATACGATAGACAACGGTCGGTATAAAAATTCAAATGTTGTAAAAACATAACAGTAGTAACTACACTATATGAAAATTCATAAATATATAAATCGGGAGTCATAATTTCAAAAATAGAAATAGAAATTCTAATTTACAAAAGGCGTAAAATTGCGGGTGAAACAAACTGTTTACTTATTATCATCTTGTGATGACTGGAATAATGGATTAACCGTACTCTAAGGTACTGAACAATAATAATAACGGTTAATGTACTTTTATATACATTGCTTGTATGTTCATTATATTCATTTAGCTTTCATTAGCTGATGACTTTATTTTGTCCTGGACACCCAAAATATTCAGGAAATGATTATACAGGGCACTATGATTATGCTAGCTAGAAAGGAGAAGTCCTTGGAAAAACTTTTATATTTAGTAATGTTGTAATAAGATAATAACGTTTTAAGAATAATGTTTTAATTTGAATAAGGCAATCTGTGCCTTAAAGAATACTTTAATTTTAGACAATGTAATATTTGAAGTTGTAATAATGATTTATAATTATCTTCCATATTGCTTTATATACTCTATTTTTCTGGTACATCTTAAGCTAAGTTAAGGACAAACGATCCATCACCTGTCATGACCTACTAGTTCAAAACGAAAATAAAATTTTTTTCCTTATTTTGCTACGCTGAGGCATGACACACATATATAGCAAACAAGTGGACCAATAATATCTTATAACAAGACAAAACACTTAAGAAAAAGAATTGAACCAAGTGAGGCATAGCTCAAGTGATATAGAGCTTGGCATTTGAATCCCCTCTAAGGGTTTGGCAACAAAAAATAATAATAATTCCCTCCAAAGTATTGGTTTGAAGTTCGAACTTTCCCTTTTCCCATGGCATAAAAAAAAAGTATTGAAGTGCATACACCATATCATTTTGTACCGGATATAGAAAATCACTTGTATTTTGTACCTTAAAATTTGTGACAGTTATAAATTAAATGATAATTTTAAAAACATATGATTGGAGCATCACACCAGTGACAAATATAATAAATTTTTTTTTTTTGTGTATGTGTGTGTGTTATATAATTTGTGACTCTCAAGATTTTAATTAATAAATTCTCTTTGATGCCACGTTTGCACTAGAATTAGTGAGCTACGATACTAATTAATTAATTTTTATATAAATGATTGGTGCATCACATGACAAACAGAATAATATAGTATAATGGAATTTTCATTTTTATACAATTTGTAAACTATCTCAAGTTTTCAATTAATAAACTATCTTTACATGCCACGTCTGCACTAGAATTATTGAGCTACGATAATAATTCATTAATATTTTCAACCACAAAAAATGGAAATAAAAATTGCTTTACAAATGTGTATAGTGCATAGGCTTTTCACCATTCAAGATTAGGCAAGATTGGGGTTTCTTTTTTGATCTTTTGATGCCATAGCCACGTTCTGTCTATGTAGGCTATATAAATAAAGCAAACAAATTGAGCACTGGCCCTCCTCCTATCTTGTTGGCTTGGCCTTAAAATTGCTAAGTCATAGGATGCGGGTTCGAGGGCTGGTGGAGAGAGAAAAGAGAGAAAATATATGAGGTATTCTAAAATACCTCTCTTTTTTTTTTTGTCTTTTTTTTTTTTTTTTTCTTTTCCTTCCAACACTACTTTTTCATAGTCTTGTTACCAATAAACAGCTTTCTCTTGTTTGTTTGGTAAGTAAGAGAAATTTAAATATAGAAAAGAAAGGATTAAAAAAAAAAGTCAATTTTTATTTCTCCAAATTGAAGATATTAGAAGAGATCACAAGAAAATGAAAAGAAAATATTCTTTTGAAACAGTACAATGTGTCACAATTATAAAGCCAATAAAAATAATGTTGTGGTTCGCAAACTTTTACTTCAAGAGTGGTTTTCAAATAATGTGATAGTGGACCATTTAAATGTAGTAAGAGTATGAACTCGGGTGGGGATCCTCGGTCACGCTGCCCACCCGGCAGCACCTATGCAGACTTGCTTTGACCACAATTTCATTTTTTTTATTTTTACTTTTTGTATTAAAAAAAATGTGATTATATCAAAATGCCACATGGGTACTATACTACTATCAGCCTTCGGTCAATAGGAGTCATTCTTCCCTCTAGCAAGGGCGTATCTAGGATGTTTGATTGGAGTGGGTTGAAAATACATATAGTGGTGGACCCGAAAGAAAATATGTATTGAGCTATAATAAAGTGTGAGCTGTGAGTTAAGGTTAGAACTTAGAAAAACCAAAATTTTCGTTTAAAGGACAAGGCTAACTGTGGGGCTTTTGTAAATAGACTGGGCTAAAATGAGTATCTATATGTTGGGCAGCGCTAAAAGACAAGTAATTTTTTTTTTTTTTGGAAAGTCTATCCTCGGCTATAGCCCAAATGAGAACAGGGTAGTATACGCCCTTGTGGGGCCCCAAGTGCTGATGAGGAGCCTAGCCCTTCGAATTTTTAATGAAAGTCATTTTAAGTGGTCCCACTGCCACTCATTTGAGAATCATCTTGGAATAGAAATTTGGGAACAATAGAATTATTACTCACTCAAAAAAAAAATGTCTTAAATACTTTCTTTTCCTCGGTCTTATTAAAGCTGGACCCCCCCCCCCCCCCCCCCCCCCCCCCCCCTGCGCACAAAAAAAAAAAAAAAAAAAAAAAAAACAGAAAAAGAAAAAAAAAAGTTGCGATTATTTTCTCTTTTCTTCTCTCTTGCCAATCCAAACAAGGCAAACAAAACCGACTTTTTCTTCTCTTCGCTTTTCTTCTTGTAATAAGTTTCCACTTCTCTTTCTTTCAATGCATTCTACGGAGTTCTAATAACAAATTCCTATTTTTTTTTTTTTTTGGTTAATTTGATTAATTCACTTTTATAAGTAAGTCTATATATGACACACAAGTGGATCAATAATATCTTATAACAAGACAAAGCACTTGAGAAAAAGCATTAAACCAAGTGAGACATTACACCAGTAGTAAAGAGCTAAGCATTTAAATTCCGTCCAAAAAAACAGTCAGAGATCTAAACTAGCTTCCAAAGTAACTTATCACACTTCATGTTCAATCCTCAATCAGATAGTTATAACACATCAATTAATTAGAATGGGAGTAAAACGTGGAAGAAGTTGAGAAACCTTCCACCTAAGCTAAGAATCAGTTAGTCATGTTCGGAACAATCTCGATCAATTTATCTTCCGCAAGAAACCCCAACTGAATAATTAGAAACCCCTTTAGCAACCAAAATTTTTTTTTTCTTTTTTGACCTTTATAAACAAAAGATGCCGTAGCCATGTCCTGTCTATATAGGATATATTAATAAAGCAAACACATGGAGCACTGGTCTTCCCCTTATCTAGTTGGCTTGGCCTTAAGATTGGCAAGTCATAGGTAACGGGTTCGAGGGCCGGTAGAGAGAAGAAATCAGAAAAGAAGACGAGGTATTCTAAAATACCTCTCTTTTTTCTTCCAACCCATAACTTTTTCATAGTGAAAAACCACAATAAATATCTTTTTCTCTTGTTTGTTTGGTAAGTACGAGAGAAATTTTAATATAGAGAAAGTAAGGATGGTAGAGTCAAATATTATTTCTCTAAATCGAAGATATTCGAAGAGATCACAAGAAAGTGAAAATAAAATATTCTTTTTGAAAAAAATACAATTATATCCTTGAATGCGTCACAATTTTAAAGTCAATAAAAATAATGTTGTTCTCAAACTTTTATTTCAAGAGTGGCTTCCAAATAATGTGATAGTAGACCACTTCAAGGTAGTAAGAGTATGGCCATTTGAATTCGGGTGGGGATTATCCGTCGCGCTGCCCACCAGGCAGCACCTATGTGGCCATGATTGGATCACAATTTTATATATTTATTTTTACTTTGTGTATATATATATATTTTTAAATGTGATCCTATCAAAAGTCACATGGGTGTTGTACTACTGTTGGGCCCCAAAGTGCTGATGAGGATCCTAACCCTCTGAATTCTTATCCCACGGCCACTCATTAGAAAACTGCTTTTGGAACAAAAATTTGAAAACTATAGAATTTATACTCACTCAAAAAAAATAATAAAATAAATTAATTTTAAATACTTTCTGATATACCCAAAATTGGCTCTCTCCTATAACCGAGCGGTTCCACTCAGTGGTTGACCCCTATCTCAGCCAAATCACACACAGTTCCTTTTATAAGCATAAGCTCGAGCGATTTGGTCTACCCGAGGGCTCCCGACCGGTTCATTCACGACCCGACCAACAGGTCGGGAAGACCCCGCAAGCACGGTCCGTACAGGCATAGTCAAGTCAGGCCCGCGAAACACACTCCAGAATATTCCAGGCTGTTTCCTAATCAAGTTAGAAGACTAATGGAAAGAGCACATCGTTTCCTAATCCAATTAGGAAACCCCCACAATTAATGTCAATCAATCTTAATTGGATTATATACCCTTATCCATGTAGTAGTGGGTCCCTTGAATCTATAAAAGAGACCCATCACCCCCATAGAAAGGAATGAACTTTTCAGTCTATACAGCACCCCTATAGCAGTTATCAACACGCTGGGCAACCTACGGTAGCTCCAAACTATTGTTGGTTCACTACAAGTCTCCAGCTTTTTATAGTATAGTGAACGTGCTCAGACACACACGTGGACGTAGGTTCCTTCATTAATAGGGCTGAACCACATACAAAAAACCAATCTTACTCTCTCTCTCTCTCTCTCTCTCTCTCTCTCTCTCTCTCTCTCTCTCTCCTTAAACTGCTCCAGTTTATCTTACCAAATTTAGCATCATCAGCTTGGCGCCGTCTGTGGGAAACAACAGATTTCTCAAAACACAAATCTCTCAGCTGACAGTCATACCTCCGAAGAAGGGTAAGAAGGCTGCGCAGCGGGCTAGCCGGGCTATCTCACCGACCCCAATGTTCCTGACACCAGAGCAGATCACTGCAACCATCACACAGCTCCTGAAGATCCAACGTAAGACCCAGCAGTAGATCGAAGCCTTGCTAGTCTAACAAAGCAATCCTGCAATGGCCGGGAAACAGCCCGGGAACGTTGCATACGGTTGGGAATCGATCTTGACCAGACAACATGCTCGGAGCAACCCGTTCCACGTTGAGGATGCCACAGACATCAGCGGTATGCGTGTTGCCTGAGAGGAGTGGTAGGAGCATATGGCCCGGGAATCAGTCCAGGGTCACTCGATCAAGAGCCGAGGTGGCCTTGGGCGCACGATCAGCCGAAGTCATGGCCGAACCTGATCCCAGAAGACAGCATACCGCCATGAAGAAGAAGCCTTTTCCACCAACCCGACCAACCACCCGGATACCGGCCGAGAAGGTGTCATGGCCCGTATTCATAAATTGAAGAAACAGATCGAGAGAATGGCCAAAGAGCTACGCTAGAAAGCTACTCAGAACCATGTCAATACCGAGACAGAGTCACCGTTCTCTAGCCTAATCACGAGGTTTGTCGTCCCACGAAAATTCAAGCATCCACACCTGGATTCATACGACGGCTCGGGTAGCCCGGTAGACCACGTTCGGACCTACAAGGCTCAAATGGCCTTGGCTACCAAAGCCGACGAACTGTACTGCCTGGCCTTCCCCAGGACTTTGAAAGGCCCGGTCGCCCAATGGCTCTACTCCTTGAAGCCCCGATCGGTCCTCAGTTTCAAGCAACTTAGTAAGCAGTTCATCTACTAGTTCATCGGTATACATGAATGGCCAAAGCCTGACATGCAACTACTGACAGTCAAACAAAGGAATAATGAGACCCTCAAGGAATTCACCGACCGGTTTAATCAAGAGAAGCTCGGGATCTATGATCTTGATGAAACCGTCGCTATTACAGTCTTCTGCTCAGGAGTTCAGCACACCAAGTGCGCCACGTCGTTTAACAGAAACCGACCAGCAACCTTGGTTAAACTCGCAGAAAGGGTTAGAAAATACATTGACACTGAAGAGTTTCTAAAGACCAAAGACCCCGGGCAAGAAAGCTATGAGCCTTCCGGAAGTAAGCGGAAGCAAGAACAGCCCGGGAAGAACAATGTGGAGAAGCCCAGTAGTTCTAGCAGTTCCGCCAACTCACAGCAGTCTGAGTCCGGCAGTCCCGACCCGACCTCCAGTTCGCAACGGTTTGAGTCCGACAACCCCGACCCGACCTCTAGTTTGCAACAGTCAAGATCCAATGATGCCGTCCTTGTCTCCAGCTCGGAGTAACTAGGAGCCCGGTCATCCCAAGCCGACCTCCTGTCTCCAACAGTCCATACGAGATCAACTACAATGGTACTTTTTCCTAATCATAGAGCAAAACTCAGACTACAAAAGAACTCCTACAAAGATTCGGATCGCCTATCAATTCCTCGTCGATCCCCAGAGCACGCTAAAAACCTCGGGCACAATCCCGAGGCAACCAAAGACCACTGTTATGCAGCTGGCAAAAGATCTTGGGATAACACACAATGCATGAAAGACCTCAGGACCACACCCCAAGCGCAAAAGACCTCGGGATGACACCCGAGGCATAAAAGACCTCGGGATCACACCCGAGGCACAAAAGATCTCAGGGTCATATCCGAGGCACCGGCTTCGCTTAGGTCCATAACCGATGATAGGGGCAAATCCCCCTAGGTGGCTGATGATGGAAAGCTTCAAAAGACCCTGCAATCACCCACGTTCCAGGTTGGTTACCTACGATCCTAGCCTCTACAAACCCCCGTCTTAGCAAAAGCTTGGGGGATAGGAAGGCACAATGAACTAAACAGACAATCACATCGGGTATCTACAAGCCTTGGGATTAACTAAGTCAAACTCTTAGACAACCTGGGTGCCTACAGTACTCAGAGACAATAACTCCACTTAGGTCCAAACCGACGATAGAGGTGATAAAACCTCTTGGATTGGCCCACGACAGAGGAGTAGAGGACCCTAAAGCAACATGCTTTAGGTCGGCTCCACCAACATGGTCAAACTCTTCTCCCAACAGTCTTGAGGAAGACTGGCTGGGCGGAAGATAACCATCCTGGGGAGTTAACATAAAAGGACTCTAAAGCAATACGCTTTAGGTCGGCTTTTCCAACATGGTCAAATTTTTTTGCCCACAACCTTGACAAAAGTTTACGGGTAAAAGATAACCATCCTGGGAGCTAACTCAAGCAAAAGACTTCGAATTAGGCCAAGTCTCAACTCTTGGCTAATTCCCGAGCACTAAAAGGTTCCGAGCTAGGCTGAGTCTCAACTCTTAGCCAGCTCCCGAGAATTCACAAGACTCGGAAGCTCCGAAGCAGCTTTTTCGAGCACTCAGACAGTGGCAAGCGGCATCGAACATATTTCCAAACTTGTCCTGATATGGCATACGGCCAACCTTGAAAATGGGGGGCAGTTGATACACCCAAAATTGGCTCTATCCTATGACCAAGCGATTCCACTCAGTGGTTGACCCCTATCTCAGCCAAATCATGCACAGTTCCTTGGATAAGCATCAGCCCGAGCAGTTTGGTCTACCCGAGGGATCACGAGCGGTTCATCTATGACCCAACCAACAGGTGGGGAAGACCCCGCAAGCACTGTCCATACAGGCGTAGTCAAGCCAGGCACGCAAGACATGCTCCAGATTATTCCAGGCTGTTTCCTAATCAAGTTAGAAAACTAATGGAAAGAGCACATCGTTTCCTAATCCAATTAAGAAACCCCCACAATTAATGTCAATCAATCTTAATTGGATTATATTTTCTTATCCATGTAGTAGTGGGTCTCTTGCATCTATAAAAGAGACTCCTTACCCCCATAAAAAGGAATAAACTTTTCAGTCTATACAGCACCTCTCTAGTAGTCATCAACACGCCCGGCCGACCTACGGTAGCTCCAAACTATTGTTAGTTCACCACAGGTCCCCGACTTTTTACAGTATAGTGAACGTGCTCAGACACACACGTGGACGTAGATTCCTTCATTAACAGGGTCGAACCACATACAAAAAACCAGTCTTGCTCTCTCTCTCCCTCCTTAAACTACTCCAGTTTATCTTATCAAATTTTAGCATCATCACTTTCTTTTCTTCTGTCTTATTAAAGCTAACCAGACAACAAATAAACAAGTTATGATTCTTTTCTCTTGAGTATCCAAACAAGGCAGAGAATATCGACTTTTTTCTTTTCTCCCCTTTCTTTTCTTTTAATGAGTTTCTCTTTCTCTCCATTTCTCTCCTTCCAATTTTTCCTTCCAATTTTAAAAAAGAGATCGCATCGAATATATTTGGCAGCAAAATTATATAAATACACGCAAATGTATGACGTGATATATAACACACTTATAAACTTCTTTAAGAAGTGTTGGAATGACTGAACATATGCATTTGAATAGTCCCAAGATTGGAGGACTAAGAGGCCGTTTGTCTCTGCCATTTGTCTTTGCTATTTGTGAGTCAAAATTGCAAATCTGAGCACCAAACGCAATTCACATGTATTTGTTTGCCCAAATCATGATGAAACATCTGCTATTTTGGAGGGGGGAAATATGTGTTTGCATTAAACAAGTGGGGTGGTACTTTTCACAATTTTCTCTATGTTTAATCAATTGCACAACATATCAACCAAAGACTCAAGTCATATTAAATAGTTTTATTCCTATTTTCTAAGCAAATTACTGATCACGATCAAAATCACATAAATATAAGCACAAACAAACGTCCTCTAAGTAAGCCATCTAACAGTTGCCTAGAACAACATGCCATGAATTTGCTCACAATCTTTCTTTCTTTTTTTCAAAAAAAAAAAATAGTTTTGCTCATATCATGCTCCCACTGGAAATTCTATCCACCATGGGTCCATGACACACACACACACACACACACACATATATATATATATGGTCAGACTCTCCAGTGCACTGAACTTTTAAACCTAAAAGCCCGCGGGACGACGGAGCCTGTGGGTTTTTTAGGCTTTAAAGCCCAGTGCACTCACTATATATATATAGAGATAAGTAGGGGTGGCAATTTTCGACACAACACGGCAACCCGACACGACCCGACACGAAAATAAACGGGTTTGGGTGACCCGTATAAGGGCACGGGTCATAAACGAGTCGACCCGTTTGACACGATTAATAAACGGGTTGAAGCGGGTCAACCCGTCTAACCCGTTTGACCCGATTAAGTATTTAAGTGTAGTTGGAGCATTTTTTTTTTTAGTTTTAAAAATAATTTTTAATAATCTGGAAGTCTAAAATAAAAGTAATATAAAAAAAATTTAAAAAATTATTTTTTTTTGAGAGAAATTTTTTTTTTTAAAATATATATAGATATATATAAACTAAATTGTTTGTTTTTTGCTAAAAAAAAAAAAGAGAGTAGTTACCAACTTACCAAACAAGTAAATTTATATATAATAATTAATAACTAATGTAATAAAAAAATAATAATTAATAGCTAATAAGTGACGAAGGAAGCTGGAGCCTGGAAGCATTCATGCATCAAGCATTGCATAAAAAATAAAATTAAAAAATAATTAAAAAAAAAAAAAGAAAAAAAAAAAGGGGAAAAAGTCCGCTAGGATTGTTGGATTGAGAGGGAGACAAATTAGTCAATTAGATAAATACAACTGTTAATCTTGATTCTTGATGGATGACAAGTGAAGAAATTTTTTATACTGTTAGTAAAAACAATATTTCTTCTTATTCAGTTTGTGTGAATGTGCTTGGGTGTTAAGTTTATAATAGTTAGATATTGCTATATTTGTAGTATTTTGGTATTTAAGATGTACGTGTTAATAATTGATACATTTGATGGAAGACTTGTTTGTGTTCTTAGTAGGGCTGTAAGCTTATTTCGAATAGCCGAACCGAGCTAACCGATTGGGTTTCTTAAATTACTTACAACTAAAAAATTGACCTGATCGCCAAAATTGGCAAAATAGATCGAACCGACCACTTCGGTTGGTTTTCAAAACATGACAAAAAAAATCGAAAATAAAAAATCGATTTGATTCGATCCGTTTCGAACCGAAGACACCCTACACGGGTTAGACGGGTGACCCGTATATGACCTGGCACGATTATAACCCGACACGATTATAACACGTTAAAAATGACACGATTATAACTCGACACGACAATGACCCGACACGATAATGACCCGACACGATTATGACCCGACACGACCCGATTGCCACCCCTAGATATAAGATAGAACTCAATGTGTTATTCTTCTACTTCCTTCATGTCCCTCCTTTTCCACTGCAAATCCAATTTTCTCTTCCAGGTAAATCATAGTTGATCAAATTAAAAACAGTAAATATTAATAAATTTCTAACACCAATAATGATTTAACAAGATTAATGCATTGGGAGGTAATGTATTGATTATTATGCCATGCCCAATAATACAAATTTGCCCACCTCTCTTTCTCCACCAAGAAACTTTACATACGGAATTTTTAGAATTTGCGGTTTAAGACTAGTGACTTTAAAACAATTCTTTAGAGTTATCACTTCAAAGCAGGATAAATGTTGAATTATCAAGGGAGCAAAACTATCTCAAATTTCCAGAATTGTGTTGTCAATCAAGGGAATCACTTGAAAGGTAAAGTGCAAAACTTAAAATTAGACTCCTACCCTGACAATCAGAATATATGGCGCCGGTTGGTAACTTCAACTGGAGGCCCAATTGCGCGATTTGTCCTCCCATCACGGTTACCAAAAGTGTTCGGGAAACCCAACGGTCCCGTATACCAAGTTCCCAAATATTGATGTGTGCACTTCATTTTCTACCGACTACGAACACACACACACACACACACAAGAAAGAGAGAGAAACAATTTGGGTGTATTAATATCCAACTTGCTGAAACAAACTACAACTAGTAGCAAATTTTTTTCATTTTCTAGAAAATGTGCGTACTCAATGTGATGTACTCTCATTTACTTGAATACCAAAATCCGTTGAGATTATAAACATGCCATAAACAATGAGTCTAACAAGACATTTACTGCTACACATTTGAGACTAGTAGCTCTCGCTAAGAAAGATGATGGAAGTCTTACTCTGCGTAATCCAAACCCAATCTTCTTTCTACAATCTTCCATTCGACTCTGAAGGCGTCTTCCATAATTACCTGCAAATTATATGAGGCATGAACCACAAGCACCATCTCATTCAACAAACTATCAGCCCTGTTTGGTTGTCCCCTTGAATTGAATTGTCCCATTTACCTGCTACATAGCATTCTTTTGTAGAAGCTAATCCCCATGCTTTCAGCAAAAAAAAAAAAAAAGCTAATCCCCATGAATAAACCCATTTGAGATATATTATTTATCTTGCAAATAATGCTTAAGATCAATAACTGATTCATGTCATGAAAACCTAGAAATGACCACACACAAGAAACTTGACAAAGTTGTCCATTTGCCTAAATAACTTCGTCAAGAAGATGGAGTATTACATGTAAATGCTGTACAAGTTGTGAACGGGAGTGTTTAAATTCATGGGACATCCAAACATGCCATAATGATATGCGGATGAAAAGAATTATCTCATCGTCAAATCTAAGGCATGGTATTCATCATCACTACCTTTACAACCTCCATGTCAATTCTGATCTCTGTGATCTTCCTTTTGACCATAGTGAGCACCACCATCCTTCCGATTATTTTCTAGTTCTTTTCCAAGACCATCCTCTTGGAAAGATTCCTGCACTACAGGTATCATTCTCACAATAAGAAAGTTTTGCAAAAAAAAAAAGCGTCAAACTAAAGATATTCAATAATTGCAGGAGATAAGAGTTACTGACACTAAGATACTAGTTTATGTACCTTAAACTATCATAAAATTCCCTTACAGGGACGTCTCAAAACTTCTTACCACCATTGCAAGGTAGATAAAGAGAGCCCTGACATACTCTTTAGATCAGCCCAACCATGTGAGGGCTAATCACTGATTACACCAATGTTTAAATTAGCAGAGAGAAACAGAAAAAGAGAGAGAGTATGGAAAAAGTTTGATTGGAGCCACGGGAGCTAGCTGAATAGCCATTGCTTACACATTGCCTAGTAAAGAAGAATACCCATCAAACCATTCTAGATGAATAGGCTCAAAAAAACAAAGATTCTTCCAAAAGGCTGAAGAATCCACACCCACATCCGCATTCCACACTGGCGTGGATTCTTCTCAGTGCTTCAGGGTGCTTGTTCTATTTTTTTTGGTTAAAAAAAAAGACTAAATACATTTTACCCCCCTGTGGTTAAGCCTATTTCACTTTACCCCCTGTGGTTCAAAAGAGGACACTTAACCCCCCTTAGGTTTCAGACTAAAGTGAAACTGGTAAGATTTTCCTCAAAACTGATGAAAATTCTAAAATTGACCAAAAATATTAACACTTAACCCAATTTGTGAGGTTAATTTTGTGATTAATCCCCTATGTGGAGATTAGACTACCATTTAACCCACCTATGTGGGTCTAATTTTTAACACTTAATCTCTTTGGGAGGCTACTTTGGGGGTTAACTGTCTATGTGGAGTTAATTTTGACACTTAAACCCTCCTATGTGGGGGCTAATTTTAACACTTAATCTCCATGTGGGGCTATTTTGAGAGAAATCTTAGTAGTTTCACTTTAGTTCAAAACCACAAGGGGGTAAAGTGAAAATGGATCTAACCACAGGAGGGTAATATGTAATTCACAAACCCCCCCCCCCCCCCCCCCCCCCCCCCCCCAAAAAAAAAAAAGAGTCTATAATAGTATTTTTAGAACTTTGAGGTCAATTGAGAATGTTGGGAGTTGCATTACAAGTTATTAAAAGGCTAGTAGCCTTTATGCTTATTTATGTCTTCATCACATTAAAAAAATGTAGTAGTAGAATTGTTTACATGACTATATAAAAGAATATTTATTCAACATTTTATTTATGTACAACCCGCACCCGCATGGCCGCATCCTAGTTTTTTCTGGAAAATTGACGAATCCCGCGCACATGCCCTTCCTAGGTTAGGTTAATTCCCTTCGAAAAAAATAATACTCATGGGTGCTAACATGCTAGGATGCTGAGTTGAAATGTCATTGCTTGCAGCTAGTCTATCAAAAATGTTAATTATTGCTTATACCTTGGTAGAGAGTTGGGACATGTCATAGAATAGGCCTACTCGTTAATGATGACGGAAAATAAACATAAAGATTCCCATATTGTACCTTGGTAAACAGTCCAACAAATAAGACAGATATCCACCATGGGACTTGGTCATATCCTCATTATAAGTGATTATTTTTTAAGTAGCAACATATTACAAGTTGATAGTAGGTTAGTCGAACAACAAAAAATGGGAAACAGAACAAGTATGAACTCCAACAGAACAAATCTAACCAGCTTATTAACAACTCCCTCTGTATTCCCGTCCACTATACTCGAATCCTCTTGATCCAGGCCGTCGATGCATTTATTTGAATCCGCCGCCACCAAAGAATTCTGCAATGGCCAATAATTATTAGATAATTCACAAGTATATCGTCTCTAATGTCTCTAAGATTTCACAAGACTGCAAAACCTCTACGAAATTCATAGAGAAGGTGTTAAAAAATTAACTAACCCCTTGATCCAATCCTTCCATATCTTTATTTGAATCAGCTACCGCCAACGAATTCTGCAATCTCCAATAGTTATAAGACACTTCAAAAGTTTTTCGTCTCTAATATCTCTGAAAAAATTCACAAGACCGCAAAAGCTCCATATAGACTCATAGAGAAGGTTAACAAACCTCGCAAACCATCAAGTCAGGAGTAACGTCATTCGGTACCTCAACACCACTTCCAGCTTCTAACTCTTCCTTCAAACAAACATCAGAAACCTCATTTGTTGCCAATTCACCATTATTAACATTCTCCAAACCAGATTTTTTATTCGGCACATCTGGATTCTCCGTAACACCATCAGCACTACCCTGTAAAGTTTGAACTCTGGTGAATAGATAGAATTTAACACTACTGTAACTAAAGGTACTATATATATACCTATATATTCTGAAATGCTTTCCTGCAATATATCTAAAATAATGCATTTTTGTACGAGCCTATTTGGTATCTCTGCAAGAACAAGAGATTTTTTATTAAGAGATTTTTTTAAAAGCTGGTTAGTATTTGGGATCTTTAGGGGTATTAGAGATTTCAAGCTATTTAAAAAAAGCGTCAATTTGCTACTTTAAACCGTTTGGGGTCTCTGTATAAATAAGAGAAATTTAGCAATGAATTTTTCTAAAAGAGATTTCTTTTTTTCAGCTTTTTGAAAAACCGAATTTTTGAAAAAGCTATAAAAAAAAAGGGTTGCCAAAGGGACTCACCTACCAAGCGAGCACTAAAGTAAATTTAACCAAAAGAACTAAAGTAAACGAATTTACTGCACTCAGTGTAAAATTTTACTACACTTAGTTTAATGAATTTTAGCGAGTTTTGCAAAGGCCATTTTTGTCCTTTCAAAATTGAACAAACGCTATACTACACTAGCTTCATACAGTAGGATAGCAATATCCATCTACATATAAATATATATGTATCAGAGTAAAGTAGGATAGCAACACCAATCTACTGCACATATATATGTATCTACGTATGTAACCACCAGCATTCCCCTGTATGTTTGATCTAAGCCAGATAAATACACATTGGTATAACTATATTCTATGACAATACACATACATATAGTCATAATTTCATATATATGAAGTGTTAGATACCTGTAACTCCCCTGGTTTAACCACAGATATAGGAAGGGTATCGCTGGAGGACAACAAACTGGTCGGAAGCCGATTGATATCCCACCCAAGAACTTTACAAATCACCTGCCCATAACCTCGATGAGCCTGCCTTTTCTTTGTCTTCGCAATCGTAATTGAATGCTGAACCAAAGCAATACAATCCTTAAATCTCTTCCCAACCTTCTTTCCAATCCCACCACAGACCAAGCAACAAAAATCACCACTCCCAAAATTCTTCTCATAGTAACCCCTCAAATCATTGTCCTCCATAAACACCTGTTAGAAAATATGAAGCTGTTGTATTGGAATTGATTTACTACATTGTTACATAAGGGGAATTTATATAGGCAAGAAAATCCAATACTACATCAAAACATGACATCATATCATATCTTTGTAACACAGGACTTGATTTGATTAAGTTTTACAAATCTTCGACTTTTGACCAAAATACATTTTTGACCAAAATACAAAATGGGTTGTAATCTAAATTCAATTAATTCAACATGGGGGATTTTTAATGTGAAATGTTTTTCTATTTATGGAATTTTTATTAAAGTCACAAATGGGTTGAACCTAAGACCCAAAAATTCTATTTTAGAGGACTTTTGACTAAAATTCTCTTTATGCTAATCAAATGGAGTAGATAATAGGACTTTTGACTAAAATTCTCTTTATGCTAATCAAATGGAGTAGACAATAAAATCATTTCATAGTACATCAATTTCATTTATACCAAATGCTATCTAATTATCATGTAATATATTCAAGCATACTCTAATACCACCTTCAAAAAGAAGTTGTACTCTTCGCACTCATCACCATCATCGTCATCATCATCCATATCATCATCACTATCCACATTGCTTGAAAAGAACTCCTGAACTGCCTTCAAACCCTTCTGCTGCAATTGCGTCGCCGCGAACCTCGATTTCTCTTCCGCCGATGGCAATCGGGCCGCCGGAGTCGAGTTGAGGTTCAGCTTGGGCCAGCCGGAGGCCGTCGTCTCCGGCGGTGTATCGGACGGAGCTTTGCACGGCCATTCAATGCCGGAGACCTGTGAAAAGTCATATTCCGGCGGGTTTAGGTTTTTCTTTAATCCTCTGCCTCTTCTTCCTCTGGTTTTCCTCTGTTGATTCTTGAAATTTGTGGGATTTGATGGTTGAAGGAGGTGTGTTGTTGATGGGTTGTGGTTGAAATTAGGGTTAGGGTTAGGGTTTGAGGGGGGACCTAGGTGCCAGAGAGAGTGTAGATAGAGGACTTCGTCTCTCAATCTTTGTTCATATGGATCCATTGATAGATAGACTGGCAAAGGAAATCTATGGGGAAGTGGGGGAAGTGTTTTAACAGTTCAGGCAACATAAATTGCATGATCAGTAGTGGAAGAAGGGGGACTCAGCCATAGCACCCTATAATTAATACAAGGCTACATAAAACCCAAGACCCATATACTTAACCCAATAACCCATTCTCCAACCAAAATGACCAAAATGACCTAATTTGCTAAGAAACTGAAAATGTCATCTCCTCCTACACTGCAAAAGTGATGACTACGATGATGATAGTGGTGGTGAGGATGGTGGTGGTGGTGGTAGTGGTGGTGAGGATGGTGGTGGTGGTGGTGCGATGGTGGTGTTGTGATTTTGGTGGTGCTTCGATGGTGGTGGTGCGATGGTGGTGCTATGATGATGGTATTGATACTCCGATTGTAGATGAATATGACGATGGTGATGGTGGTGGTGGTGCGATGGTGGTAGTGGTGGTGCTGTGATGGTGGTGGTGATGACGATGGTAATGGAGGTGAGGATGGGATGATGTCGACGGCGACGGCGATGACAACCGCGATGACAACGGCAATGACAACGATGATACAAATTGTAATGGTGGCGCGGTGTGGTAGTGGTGGTGGTGGTGGTGGTGGTAGTGGTGGTGCTGGTGGTGGTGTGTTGCTGGTGGTGTTGGTGCTCTGATGGTGGTGGTGGTGGTGCTGCTGCAAAATTCTGTTGTAGAAAACAGATAATATTATCTGTTATTTGTTTACAAAAACAGATAATATTGTGGTGGTGCTGGTAGTGGTTGTGGTGGTACTATGATCGCAATGGTTATGAACTATGCTGTTATAGGGGTATGGTGGTGGTGGTGCGGTGGTGGTGGTGGTGGTGGTTGTACAAAATTATCTGTTTTCAAAAACAGATAATATTGTCAAAACAGATAATATTATCTGTTTTGTGGTGCTGCTGGTAGTGGTTATGGTGTTGCTGTGATGGCTGTGGTTATGAATTGTGCTGTTAAGGGGGAGGAGGTGGTGGTGGTGGTGGTGGTGCAGTGTTGGTGGTGGTGGTGGTGGTGGTGCAGTGGTGTAGATTGTGAAAAATTATCAGTTTTTGCAAACAGATAATATTATCTGTTTGCTAAAACTGATAATATTGTGGTGCTCTAGTGGTGGTCATGGTGGTGCTATGATGGCTGTGGTTATGAACTGTGTTGTTAAGGGGGATGAGGTGGTAGTGGTGCATTGGTGGTGATGGTGGTGCAGTGGTGTAGGTTGTGAAAATTTCTCAGTTTTTGCAAACGGATAATATTATCTGTTTGCAAAAACTGATTTATATTGTGGTGCTCTAGTGGTAGTCATGGTGGTGCTGTAATGGATGTGGTTATGAACTGTGCTGTTAAGGGGGATGTGGTGGTGGTGGTAGTGCAGTGGTTGTGGTGGTGGTGCAGTGATGGAGGTGGTGAAAAATTCTCAATTTTTGAAAACAGATAATATTATCTGTTTGCAAACAGCAAACAGATAATATTATCTGTTTGCAAAAACTGATATTGTGGTGCTCTAGTGGTGGTCATGGTGGTGTTGTGATAGATGTGGTTATGAACTGTGCTTTTAAGGGGGAGGTGGTGGTGGTGGTGCAGTGGTGGAGGTGCTCCTATGGTGGAGGTTGTGGTAAAAAATTCTCAGTTTTTGAAAACAGACAATATTATCTGTTTGCAAAAACAGATAATATTATCTGTATTGTGGTGCTCTGGTGGTGGTCATGGTAGTGTTGTGATGGTGGGGGTATGAACTGTGCTGTTAAGGGGGAGGTGGTGTGGTAGTGGTGGTGGTGGTGATGTAGTGACAATGGTGGTGGTGATGGCAGTGACAATGGTGGTGATGGTGATGGTGATGGTGATAGTGACGATGGTAGTGGTGTTGTTATGATGGTGCTAGTGCTGGTGCTAGTGGTACGATGGTAGACGTGGTGGCGATGGTGGGGGTGCTGCACTGGTGGACACGGTGGGGTGGTGGTGCTATGATGGTGGCGATGGTGGTGGTGCTGCAATGGTGGACACTGTGGCGACGGTGGTAGTGCTTCGATGTTGGTGATGGTGATGCTGCGATGGTGGTGATAATGGTGCTGTGATGGCAGTGGTGGTGGTGCGGTGGCGATGGAATGGCGTGGTGGCGGCGACAGTGGCGATCGTGCTGGTGATGAAGATGACGATTGTGGTAGTGGTGGGGGTAGATTTGTCATAAAAACAAAAAAAAATTAAAAAGAAGGGGTTTAGCTTTAAAATAAATCAGTACTTTGGGTTTATATTAAAAAATAACTTTTGTTGGGTTTTACAAACTATACACTAATTTTAAGGGGTTTATCACAAAATTTCCCGTGGAAAAATGGGTTTTTGACTGTTTTGTGTTGTAGTAGATAGTTTAAATACCGAAAATGACCTTTTTCGTTGTCACCAGTTTTGTGAATCTCTCCGAAAGTGACGCAATTAACCACAGTACTCAATGTTCAAAATCTAACTATTTTGGAAGATTAAAGTACATTTTTTTAGTTCTAAAAAAAGAGAAATGCTACACACACATTTCAAACCACACCCCAAACCACACCCCTTGCTTTAAATGCATGTACCTTGTGCTGTTTGAATTTTTCACACTTTTCTGTGCACCACTTACACAGCACAGGGTACATGCTTTTAAAACAGGGGTGTGGTTTGGGGTGTGGTTTGAAATGTGTGTGTAGCATTTCTTCTAAAAAAAATGGGTTCTCTAAATAGTTCTTCTTTTGAGGAACTCCTTTTTAGTTCTCCACATTTCAGGAGAGAGTGTGAATATGTATTTAAGTAAAATAATAATAAAAAAATCATACATATTGTATTCATTTAAGGAGAGAGAATGCATTAAAATTTCAACAATGCTAGGGGCACCAAAAGATACAAAAAACTTCCACAAAATGAGTGAAAAGTCTATGTGGCACACTGGGACCCGCCAGTAATTAAGCATTGTTTCCATTAATTGCTGGCGGGTCCCACTGTGCCACATAGACTTTCCACTCATTTTGTGGAAGTTTTTTGTATCCTTTTGTGCCCCAATCATTATTCTTAAAATTTTCAATTTTTGTATAAAAAAATTGAATAATGCTTGGGGCACCAAAGTACACAAAGAACTTCCACAAAATGAGTGGAAAGTCTATGTGGCACATTGGGACCTGCCAGCAATTAATGAAAATAATGGTTAATTGCTGGCGGGTCCTAGTGTGCCACGTAGACTTTCCACTCATTTTGTGAAAGTTCTTTGTGTCCTTTGGTGCCCTAAGCATTATTGAAAAAAATTAATATAATAATTCAAATTTTTCTATAATAGAGAACATGGTTAGAGTTTGTAGCTTAAAACTAATTAGCCTAAAATTAGAGAATTTTTAAGGAGTAATGCTAGGTGTACACAAATTTGCATACAAATGCTTTAAATACATGTACTCTGTACTATATAAGTGGTGCACAGAAAAGTGTAAAAATTTAAACAACACAAGGTACATGCATTTAAAACATTTGTGTACAAAAATTATATACATCTAGCATTACTCTTAATTAAGTAATATGATTGAAGATGCTTGCAAAAAAAAAAAAAAAAAAAGAGTGACCCCTTGTTGCCCAGTTCCAAGATCTCCGACACAGTGACAAGTGGAGCTGTTTTGTCATACCCGCTCCTGCGGTATTTATTTATATCATTTTAGCATGCATAGCATGCTTACGGTTGTATTAATTAACGTGTGTGAAGTGAGTGATGACTCACTAGTTGTTGGAGGGTGTCTTTTGAGAACCCAGTATTGGCCTTAAAGGCAGTTCAGAAGGTGTCAAGAGAGGACACGGGAACATGGAAAGGCATGTTGCATTGGCATAGCTAAATGACATTTATGTGATTTAAATGTTATTTGACTTATCTGGTATTTTGATAAATAGTAAATTTACCTGTGTAGAGTAAATTCTAATAATCTTGATACTATTAGATATCATTTTGAGAACTGTGGTGAGAACGTGAGTGTCACGTTATAAAAAAGGTAGGATGTGTAGAGATTCTACAGAATTTGGTTTTCGGACATAAATTTGGATCCAAACAAGACTTAGTCGAAAACTGTTATAATTTATAACTTTCACTCGTGAAGTAATGAAATGGACGTGTAAGACGTTTCGAGGAATAATGAGGAGTTTTGAGAACTCGCGGGGTGGTAAACGCGATTTTTGGAAAGTTTGCCTATAAATAGCAAGGGTGGGAAATTCATTTAGTTGTAAAGTTCTAAAAATATCGTTAGAGAGGAGAGAGAAAAGGGAGATTATTGCCACGGGCTTTGCGACGACGATCGGCGACCTTTCGTCCGTCTGTTTTCAACCAAAATTCGTATTTGAACTCCCCAAGGTAAGGGCTACGTTTTGATAGTCTTTAGGCCATGTTTGGCTAAGTTTTTATAAATTTCTAAATCTAGGAATTTGGGGAAAACACGTGTAAACTTGTAGGTTTTGCGTAGGATCGGAGATTTGGCGTTTAATCGGGCTTCTAGTCGTTTCCTCAAAGTTATACGACGATAGCTCGAGGTATGAATTTCTAGCCTATGTTATATAGGTGAAATACATGTTTTATATTTCGATGACGAAATTGTGATCCGGGCAAAATCCATGTGTTAATCTTAGGCCCGTTAATTATGCACGCGCTTAAATGTGAAAAGCATGTTAAATGTGACGCGAGCACGTATATGTGTTAAATGAGTATGTTTATGTGCCTATGTGGGTTAAAGGGGGATTTGTGCTAATTCACCGTGAGGCGTCCTCTCGAAGGGGGAGGATTAGCAGTGACGACGGTCACTTGCCGATAAAGGCATTACGTGACATGTCGAAGGGGCATGGGTCATGGTTGAGTCGAAAGACTTTGGATCGGTGAAGGTGCACTTATTCCCTAGAGACCAATAGTTATGTGTTATGATGAGATTAAAGCATGATTTGTCATATATGCATATGTTAGAAACTGTGCACTCAGCATATAGCTGAGCAATGGAGATTTACTCCATTGCAGGTATGAAGAAAGGCAAGAGGAAGCGAGAAGAGTGAGGCCGATGGGAATGCCGGGGATCCTCTTGTATATGTTTTATCTTCTTTGCCGATCATTGTAATATTGAGCTTTTGAATAGCTAGAACCCTGGATTTAACTTGGAGGTTTTAGTGTGGATTTCATGATGTTGTAATAGGTATTAAAACTCTTTTGGGTTATGTGGTAATGATTCCGAACTCATGAATTCGAGTTTTGAATACTTAACTTGTCAAATTCAGATTTTAAAGGAACATGGTTAGAGTTTTGTGAATTGCACCAAACAAGCCTTAGCTTGTTCCGCTATTGTTTCTTTTCATGGATTAGTAAGATTAAACTTGGTTTTTGAAAGCTTGTTATAGCTTGTGACGTTTGGATTAATGTAAGTGTGTTTAGAGTATTGGTGGTGGTTGTTTGACGCCTTAAGCAAATTCTGCAACTTTGGGCAGTATTCTGCTAAAGGGTCATTCGACCGGTCGAAGGGGGTCGTTCGACCGGTCGAAATACCCCCTGCCAGAAATCTTTTACTACCTCTTCCGAAAATTATTAAAAGGTTTTGATTGGTTCTCAGGGTACCTTTGGGATCCCTTTCAAGATAAAATCATTCACTTTGAAGTATAATGACGTTTTCAATTTTATACAGATTTTACAACTCGGAGGGTAATGTTTTCAAAGTTTTATATACTCAAGTTTGTTTTAAAGTTCTTTTCCGCTGCGTATAGTTGTTGTTGAGCCTTGGTGGTGTGCCACGTATCCTGTTTCCACACATTAGCGGGATGGGTCGTGACATCTAGTGGTATCAGAGCAATAGGTAACAAAACTTTGGGAACGTTCGACGTCGAGTGGAGTGTTGAGTGAATTGACACATATTCTAGAATGCATCAACATATTGTAGAGATGTTTGATGCATATGGTGTGTTGTTATACATACAATTATGTTATTGTCATACATGCATAGTATTTATGCATCTGTGAATTGGTGGAATCATATGGACGTAGAACTATGTGATGAAATGGAGGTTACCATGAGTTATCATGGACAATGTGTTGTGACAAGAGGGGAGATGATATCCTAGTAGTAATGAGCAGTAGCACTTTTCAACGAAGTCCAAATGAATTTGGATCAAATCGGTGAATATTATAAAGGATGGTAATGAGTGCTCTTTGAGGGCTTTGACCGAGAACAGAGTTTGAGTAGTGAATGTCAGGGGAGATTTCCTTATAGTTCACATAGCGAATGAAAGGTGATTGTTAGTAGCCGAGTTTTGGAATTGAGATTGATTGATAAGAGTTCCGTCTCGGACATGGACTAAACGTCGTGGCTTGAGAGAATAGAGATGGACAGTTTGGGTTTGTGATAGAAAGATAGTCCAACAGAATGTATTGCTTGTGTATGGGGTACGTAGGTGAGGAATCTCTCACCTTTTCTTACGGTGTTAACCTATAGTGTGATCGCGCGAGTTATCTTATGGTTTTCTCCTGTATGGGGTGTATTGGGTAGTTGAAGAATCTTTAACTTGTTGTACGGTATATGGGATGGTTGGATGGTTGAGGAATCTCTCGACCTATCTTATGGTATGTATTGGACGGTTGAGGAATCTCTCAACCTATCTTATAGTATGTATTGGGGGTTGAGGAATATCTCAACGGATTGTGAGTATCATGGTTGTTGAGTAATCTCTCAACTGAACCTGGTTTCGAGTGGTCGTGGGACCATAGCGGATTCAGATATAGTATAAGGATTGGTAACGAAAGGTATCAGATTGATTGTGTAAGTGGGAAGTGGTGTTTAAGGATTAACCTATGACGAGGGGTTGAGAATGGAAATGATAGAGTACGCTTGGACAGTTGAAAACAATTAGTGAAAGCTTAGTCGAGGATAGACCTCTGAAGCAGTTGCTTAGATTTGATGATCAAGTGCGTGTTAATTTAACGATAAGGACGGCATAGGTCGGAGGAGAAATGGTAGAACTTCTTGGTGGAGATTAAAGTAATGGAAATGGATATGAATAAGAGTTTCTTGTTGTTTTGAGGTGTGGTTTGTCAAAGAAAGTAGAACAAAGGATGTAAGACTATCGGACTTAGGGTGAAGGACAAGTGTGAGTGATTAAACATGATAAGAGATTCGGAGAAATCAAATGAATATCGGATATCATAAAGATAAGGGGATCTCGGTAAGGAATCCTATAGAAAAGTCTTTATTACAAGGGGTTGTAATGAGGATGAACCTGAACCTGAGTCCAACGGTTGTGTGATTCGATGCATTTTGATGTTTTCGAGAACTTGCGGATGGTTCTAAAGTGGTTGGGAAGTAGCCCCAATAGGCCTTGTGAGTTTGGGGACTTCTAAGGATGTTAAATGAAGAAAAATATGGTCCAGGGGGCACTGGACCGGTCGAAAGGGGTAGTTCGACCGGTCGAATACCCCTCTGATCCAAACAGTGTTTTCGAAAATATTTTTCGTCGACTTTTACGGAAACAGGCATAACTCTTTGTAGAAAATTCGGATTCGCGCGCCGTTTCTTGCGTTGGAACCGGGATTCAAAGAGCTATCTTTTGGTGTAAAATTTAACCATACTTTATAAATGACCATTTTGCCCTTGGGCTGTTTTGTCACAGAAAAGTTCTTTTAAGAGGTCTAATTGATACTTTCTTTGCCAATTATCGTATTTCAAACAAAGTGAAAGATCTTTTAATGATTGTAAAACATTGTTAAGTGTTTGAAGTGAGTGGTTATCAATGGGAGGTTGGGATATGACAAGTATTACGATACCGAACAAGAGTAGCTGTGGAAAGGGACAGAGTAAAGAGATTTTGGGTAAGTCAAATCACAAGAGCGAAAGTGTAGATTGGGAAAATGAATCTCTTATAAGAAAGTGAACAAGAACGGTAGAAGTGGGATGAAGACTTGGGAGTACGTTGAGTACATTATCAGATATGATAGAAAGAATGTAAAATGGGCAAAGGATAATGGTAAATGTAGTGGAATGCTATCTCGGTCGTCTTGGATTCCAACAAGGTCGGAGAATTTTGAGAATGTCAGATTCCATCCCAAGGAAATTTTAAAGTGTTTAAAATGTTTTAAAAATCAAAATTTTGTTTGAGTAAGAAATTTTTTGTTAAATACTTGTCAAGTAGACTTTGGAGGACGAGTATCGTGGAAGGGTATGGTATGTTTGGTACTTGGGACACAACAATGTTGGTCAAAGGAATGAGTTCTACATGAGCAGGTTACAAAGTTGGAAATTCTAAAGTAATGGATTAGTAAAATGTTGTACACTTGGGCTTAGTGAGTTGGATGAAGTGTTACTAACAAGTTGACTTGAGTATTGCTCTAAAAGGGAACTTGATTTTGTATTAAGTATTTGAATAACCCGAGGTTATGAATGATTTGAAGTTTTGAACGTTTAGGAACTTAATGAGATTTGTAAAGTATGAAGCACTTGAAAGACAATAGTTATGAATGGGTTGGCATTAGTAGCCCGAGTAAGAATAGGACCTTGGGTATTGACGCGAAAGGTATGTAAAGTGGAAGTTGATAGGGAATTTATCAAACACAGTGAGACTATGGTACTTCATTGGGAAGATTAAATTGCTGAGTTGTCTTCAGATGGTTACGAGAATAGTATGATCACTTGAACAACAGGTTCTTCAAGGATAATGAATTTGGGATTAGAATAGCAAAGATAAAGGATTAGAAAAATCTGAATTGGAGTTAAGTCAGGTTGACTAGAGTTATGAAATATTAAATCGTTAAATAAGGTATGAGGCCTTGAGATGTTATACAAGGAATATATGTTCAATGTAAAGGGCTGTCAGAAATTCAGTAAGAGTTGAGATACATGAGTACGATTGGTATGGGCTTGTGTAAAGGTGAAAGTGATATATCATAAACTTATGGGGTTGTGATCTTCAACAGAAAAGTAATTAACTCAGGGTGTGTGTACACTATATGAATAGAATAGATTGTGAAGGGTCAAAGATTTGGGACAGGAACAAGGTATGGTCTGAGTATGGGAATGCGTCATGATGGACGTTGTGGTACATGTATGATTGACTAAGTCAATTTGGGTTAGCCACGTTATTGGTTACGATGAACATTGGGGTTATTATGTTGAGAAAGTATTATGCAAAATTTTAAAATGATTTGTTTTAAAAAAACAAAAAGGAAGAATATGTATTTGACTTTGTTAAAAGTTTTAAATTGAAGGTGTAAAGTGAAATCTTCTACATTAGTCGACGGCAATTCGAGTACAGAAGTGGGAGATAAATGACAAGTGTGTTGACCTCATTGAGAGTGGTTCGGGATAGTAGGTAACCTCAGACAAGTAAAACGATGTAAAATTCTCAATTGAGAATCTGAATGGTGTCTTACAAATCATGTATGATTGGACTTAAAATACGAGATTTGATTAAACCGAACTGGAATTTGATAAGGAATGAGAGTTGTTTGAAAACGTGTTATCATTCTACGGGTATTCCAAGATTAACAGGATAAGAGATGGAATTCATAGTATATGAAATAGTTGATTGAGGTATTGACTTACCGACAGCGTATGAATGTATGATAGTACTCAGTTTTGATTACTTTGAGATGAAGAATTGTGTATGGTTGTTAACCAGTTGAGACGTGTTGGAAACGACAGTTAGTCGAAAAGAAAGATGGGTGAAAATGAGGTGAGTTATTGATTTTGTTTTGGCTATTGGGATGAACTTTAAAGTTCGAAAAAGATGTGACAATTACAATGAAGGTATGTGTGGGTTGACGTGTGATGTCGTGATATGATTTAATGTCAAGATTGACTATTGATTATGTTTTACTCAAGCATTGATGTTCTTATATATCGAGATGTTTTGTGTTGTTAGTATTCGAAGAGAATCTTCAATCGGGTTGAGACGAGGGCTTCAAGGATTTATTTTTCTTAAGAGCCTGAGGATTTATTTTCCTCGTGAGATTGTAATTTCTTGGAGGAGATGTACATGTCGTAATGAGACCAACGTTGGAAGTACTTGTGAGAAGTCTTGTAGCTTGATGAGATGGTATTGAAAGTTTGGGGACAAACTTCTTTTAAGGGGGAGAGGATGTCATACCCGCTCCTGCGGTATTTATTTATATCATTTTAGCATGCATAGCATGCTTACGGTTGTATTAATTAACGTGTGTGAAGTGAGTGATGACTCACTAGTTGTTGGAGGGTGTCTTTTGAGAACCCAGTATTGGCCTTAAAGGCAGTTCAGAAGGTGTCAAGAGAGGACACGGGAACATGGAAAGGCATGTTGCATTGGCATAGCTAAATGACATTTATGTGATTTAAATGTTATTTGACTTATCTGGTATTTTGATAAATAGTAAATTTACCTGTGTAGAGTAAATTCTAATAATCTTGATACTATTAGATATCATTTTGAGAACTGTGGTGAGAACGTGAGTGTCACGTTATAAAAAAGGTAGGATGTGTAGAGATTCTACAGAATTTGGTTTTCGGACATAAATTTGGATCCAAACAAGACTTAGTCGAAAACTGTTATAATTTATAACTTTCACTCGTGAAGTAATGAAATGGACGTGTAAGACGTTTCGAGGAATAATGAGGAGTTTTGAGAACTCGCGGGGTGGTAAACGCGATTTTTGGAAAGTTTGCCTATAAATAGCAAGGGTGGGAAATTCATTTAGTTGTAAAGTTCTAAAAATATCGTTAGAGAGGAGAGAGAAAAGGGAGATTATTGCCACGGGCTTTGCGACGACGATCGGCGACCTTTCGTCCGTCTGTTTTCAACCAAAATTCGTATTTGAACTCCCCAAGGTAAGGGCTACGTTTTGATAGTCTTTAGGCCATGTTTGGCTAAGTTTTTATAAATTTCTAAATCTAGGAATTTGGGGAAAACACGTGTAAACTTGTAGGTTTTGCGTAGGATCGGAGATTTGGCGTTTAATCGGGCTTCTAGTCGTTTCCTCAAAGTTATACGACGATAGCTCGAGGTATGAATTTCTAGCCTATGTTATATAGGTGAAATACATGTTTTATATTTCGATGACGAAATTGTGATCCGGGCAAAATCCATGTGTTAATCTTAGGCCCGTTAATTATGCACGCGCTTAAATGTGAAAAGCATGTTAAATGTGACGCGAGCACGTATATGTGTTAAATGAGTATGTTTATGTGCCTATGTGGGTTAAAGGGGGATTTGTGCTAATTCACCGTGAGGCGTCCTCTCGAAGGGGGAGGATTAGCAGTGACGACGGTCACTTGCCGATAAAGGCATTACGTGACATGTCGAAGGGGCATGGGTCATGGTTGAGTCGAAAGACTTTGGATCGGTGAAGGTGCACTTATTCCCTAGAGACCAATAGTTATGTGTTATGATGAGATTAAAGCATGATTTGTCATATATGCATATGTTAGAAACTGTGCACTCAGCATATAGCTGAGCAATGGAGATTTACTCCATTGCAGGTATGAAGAAAGGCAAGAGGAAGCGAGAAGAGTGAGGCCGATGGGAATGCCGGGGATCCTCTTGTATATGTTTTATCTTCTTTGCCGATCATTGTAATATTGAGCTTTTGAATAGCTAGAACCCTGGATTTAACTTGGAGGTTTTAGTGTGGATTTCATGATGTTGTAATAGGTATTAAAACTCTTTTGGGTTATGTGGTAATGATTCCGAACTCATGAATTCGAGTTTTGAATACTTAACTTGTCAAATTCAGATTTTAAAGGAACATGGTTAGAGTTTTGTGAATTGCACCAAACAAGCCTTAGCTTGTTCCGCTATTGTTTCTTTTCATGGATTAGTAAGATTAAACTTGGTTTTTGAAAGCTTGTTATAGCTTGTGACGTTTGGATTAATGTAAGTGTGTTTAGAGTATTGGTGGTGGTTGTTTGACGCCTTAAGCAAATTCTGCAACTTTGGGCAGTATTCTGCTAAAGGGTCATTCGACCGGTCGAAGGGGGTCGTTCGACCGGTCGAAATACCCCCTGCCAGAAATCTTTTACTACCTCTTCCGAAAATTATTAAAAGGTTTTGATTGGTTCTCAGGGTACCTTTGGGATCCCTTTCAAGATAAAATCATTCACTTTGAAGTATAATGACGTTTTCAATTTTATACAGATTTTACAACTCGGAGGGTAATGTTTTCAAAGTTTTATATACTCAAGTTTGTTTTAAAGTTCTTTTCCGCTGCGTATAGTTGTTGTTGAGCCTTGGTGGTGTGCCACGTATCCTGTTTCCACACATTAGCGGGATGGGTCGTGACATGTTTCCATAATAAATAGAAATTAAAAACTTAATTGTTAAACCAATGCCACTTTAAACTTAATGACAAAAGTGGGGTAAATCGTTTTTACAAAAAACGATACTGCATTGTCGTTTTTACAAAAAAAACGCCACTCGTTTGAGTGTCGTTTTTGCTAAAAACGACACTAATCTTTTTTATTTTATTTTCTGAAAAAAAAAAAAGAAATTATGTTTTTTTTAATTGAATGTCGTTGTTACTAAAAACGACATTAAATGTCGTTATTACAAAAAACGACATTAGGCTTTTTTAATTTCTGGAAAAAATATATATTTTTTAATGTCGTTATTACTAAAAACGACATTCAATGTCGTTATTACTAAAAACGACATTCAATGTCGTCTTTACTAACCACGACATTAATAAAAGTTTAAGTCAGCCCGTGCACTGCACTGCACTGCACTACACTGCATACTGCGTGACAGTGATTTTTCAGACTGTACTAATGGTAGTTGAAACAAATCCCTAGTGCTCTGTCTGTACCATTTTCTTGTGCTACCTGACATGAACAACATGCACGCTAAATCAGTGATCCACAATTTCATCAAACAGAACTCAATCGACTAATAATGTTAGGGGAGGAAATGGAAAATCATGCTGCGACAACAGATTTGAAAAAAAAAATGCTAAATTGCAATTTTTTCAACGACCATAAAATCTCAAACTTTGACAAAACATCCTCTCAAAACCATTGAATTAGACTGTTAAGCAATGAAAGCAAACAAAGGCACAATGCATTAGAAATAATAGAACATGAAATAATCACACACAGATAAAAACATATCTACATAGTCATGCATAAACTTGTAAAGATTGAAAAAAAAAAAAAAAAAAAAAAAACGAAAGAGGGAGATAGAGTATGCAGTGCAGTGCAGTGCACGGGCTGACTTAAACTTTTAATAATGTCGTGGTTAGTAACGACGACATTGAATGTCGTTTTTGGTAACGACGACATTAAATGTTGTTTTTAGTAATAACGACATTAAATAAAAAAAAAATATTTTTCCCAGAAATTAAAAAAGCCTAATGTCGTTTTTTGTAATAACAACATTTAATGTCGTTTTTAGTAACAACGACATTTAATGTCGTTTTTAGTAACAACAACATTCAATTAAAAAAAAAACATAATTTCTTTTTTTCCAGAAAATAAAATAAAAAGGTTAATGTCGTTTTTAGCAAAAACGACACTAAAAACAACACTACAGTGTCGTTTTTTGTAAAAACGATTTACCCCGCTTTTGTCATTAAGTTTAAAGTGGCATTGATTTAATAATTAAGTTTTTAATTTCCATTTATTATGGAAACAGCTCGTGACAAGTGCTCATAACTCAGAAGAACTTTGGAAAAGGAATTTTCAAAATTTCACACATCAAAACTTGTAGTCAAATTCAATGTTTTGAATGTGATTTCAACGAAAAAATAAAAATAAAATATGATTTATCAAAGTTAAAGGTACATCAAATTTCTATATTATATTTTCTTTTATCTCTCTGTTATAAATATTATACTCTTCAAATTTGTATTAATTGCGACTTTCATAAGTAATTAAGCCAATTTGACTTTCGATAAAAGATGTTAAAGTAGTCTCATTATTGTCAAATGGATCATACTACCACATAGTTTGATACAAAATATAGGAAACTTAACATTATTTATATATATATATATATAACTGTGAGGATTGTAGCTTAGTGGTAGACAGACAGCTCTTGATAGAGAGGTGTATTGCTCATTTGGTCACGGATTCGATACTCCAAAAAAACAAATATAGTGTTTGTGTCTTGGGTCCTTTGCCTCTAGGTTCACTCAGCTCCCTGAGTTACTTGGTGTGTGTATTGTGGGGTCGATGTACGTGTTCGGAGTTTGTCCAATTTTCTACTCCAATAAAATAGTAATAGGTAAATTGTCTGAAGTATTGACGGGATCCCGAAGTAGATGAGAATAGGCTGAATGATTTGTCCTCGTCATCAAAAAAAAAAAACAAAACAAAACAAAAGAAAAAAAACCAAAAAAAAAAAACGCATTATTCTTTTATGTCCTACCGATATTTGTACTCTACCTAGTTAAATAAAAATAATTTTAAAAAATAATATTTGTTGCATTCTTCATATACAACATAACAACAATTATGTTCTGTTGGAATATGCATCAAATTTGCAGCATTACTTAGAGAGCTTTCCGCTGATGTAGCACGGCAAATTGGTTACACACTTTGAAGATGGTCTATGAATGTGTGTGGCTTAGCTTCTAAATATAAAATTAAATTTCTTTTTTTTGGGTGGTCAAAATAAAATAATATCAATTTCAAAGATGAATTTTATAAGATGAACGTTACCGAATGACCTATCAAAAAATAAAAGTGGTTGCTCGATGAATACGTTAAGGATTTTTAATTACAAAGTGCATCTACGTATAAGAATTAGCTTCGACTACAATAACATTGTATATACTTTCCGATATTACACATGTTTAACACATATCACGGGCAAATTCACCTTTAGTTTAAAATGGTACTTCTATTAGTTCAGGTTCATTTCAAAAACAATTATAATGAAACTCCTTAGTTCATTTTTTATACACTATTACTCCTTTTTTTTTCCTTCCTTGTTTTAAAAAGAAAGCACCTCATCTACATTTTTTTAAGCTAGCCCTACAACTGTTTTTAAGATGTCTAAAATCAATAATTTTCTTTCTACAAATCATTTTTTTCCTCATAAAATATGTAATCTTTAAGATTTCAACGAATGATATATACCAAACAAGTATAATAGTCGACTTGGATCGACAAGAAGAATCTTCTTTTTGCTAGGAAGAATCACTACAAGAAATATGGGAAAAAAAACAGGGTTTAAAAGGTGCCGGGAAAGGCAGAAAAGGCATCGCAAAAAAGAAAAGCCGGCATTTTTTCGGCATTTCACTCAACCGTCGTCTATAACGATATCGTAAATTTGAGGCACTTAATAGAAACGTTGGCATATTATTAACGGCATTTTCAACGGCATTTGTGAACCGCCTTTTTTAATCATATGACATCATCAGTATTCATCACTATTACTGGCACTTTCCAATAAACATCGGTAAATTATTATATGCATATATATATTTTACTATTTCTTAGTATATTGTCAATTACTGCTTTCTAATAAAATAACAAACTTGTATTAAATTACAAACAAATGCATCATGACCACAAAAGAAGACTATTCACCAATCAAATAATATGATAAGGTAAAAAAATGACAATGTTGCAACACATATCTATAACAAAAGGAATCAATAATTTTTAAAATTATCTCAAATGTTTACCACGATTACAATCAGGCTATATGATGGAGCCCTACGAAAATAGCAAGTATCCGTGAAAATTTTCAAAGTTGATATTAATTTGAAAACCAAAGTCAACTCTTATCATTTATCGAGATATTCTTTAGTCAATCACTACAAAAGTGATTGACGTGAATCCTTTATTTTGGACCATTAGATTCTTCTAAGGGGTTTAGGATAGTGACACGTGTCATGGTTTTTGAAAATCAAAACCATGAGTGGTTTTGAGGGTGTGACCGTTAGAACTGGTAGCCCATCTTTGTACTTTGACAGGATTTATTTGTACTTTATCAGAAAAATTTGTACATTGTAAGAAAAGTACGTATTTGTTGTACTTTGTAAGAATGCATATGAACTTTGTAAGAGAAATTAGTACATTGCACGGAAAGTTTGTATTTTTTTAAAATAAATTGTTTGTAACTTAATTGTTGTTTGTACCTTGTGTAAAAAATGTTGTACATAATTTCATAATTTATATCTTGACACGATTAATTTGTAATTTATAATTTTTGTTTGTACTTATGTAATAAATATTGTACACAATTTAATAATTTGTACCTTAACAGAATTGAATTATCCCATGACATGATTAGTTTGTACTTTGTAAGGAAGTTTGCAATTTTTTTTAAAATTTGTTTGTAACTTATAATTTTTTTTGCACCCTGTGTATAAAATGTTGTATAAATATTTCATTTGAAGGTCTAAATTGATCCTGACAAAGTACAACAATTTTAAATGAATGTCCAAATTAATTCCGACAAAGTATAAATATTTCATTTGATTCCAACAAAGTACGTACAAACATTTTCTTTTGTTATGCACAAAACCACCAAAAACACAAATCCGTAGATAAAAAGGGAAGACCCGTAATAAGGATTGCAAACACACAAGATAGAAAATATACGTGCATCAACAAACTTACTTACCTCCATAAGCGAAGCACAACATAGATTTCCATTATAGAAAGAAGATAACACATAAGGAATTAAAGCTCTAAATCTGAGAACACCCCCAAGTGAGAAATGGTACAAATGAGAGATGGTAATAAAATGATGTTGATAGTGAAAAAGATGATGAGAGAAAGAACTTCAACTTGGTTGTTGAACTTAAACCTAATAACTCTCTATACTTCATTTTCCTTTGTTAGGGATTTATTTGGATCTTCAAAGCAAATTATTTTACTCAATGAATAATCGTACCCTAGATGGTGTATAAAATGATAAATTTTGTATATCCACAATAAATGAGATAAACAAAATAAGAGGTATATCGAGAGTGTAGAATATCATTATGACATGAATAACGAAAACATAAAAGATCAGATTACCAGCCACTCATTCATGTACACTTATACATAAATATACTGCAATAGCTTATTGATCAGTAACACTCTAGCAAACTAAAAATATTTCCTATGAAGTTTCAAATTAATCCTAATAAAGTAAAAACATTTTCTTAAAAGGTCTAAATTGATCTTGAGAAAGTACAAACATTTTCTATAAAGGTCAATTTTAACCTGAGAAAGTACAAACATTTTCTAAAAAAGGTGGAATTCGATCCTGAAAAAGTACAAAAAATTTCTTTAATTTGAAGCTCTAAATTGATCTTGACACAATACAAACAACTTCTGAGAAGGTCTAAATTCATCCTGAGAAAGTAAAAACATTTTCATTGAATGTCTAAATTAATACTGAGAAAGAACAAAAAATTTCTTAGAAGGTCCAAATTGATCTTAGAAAAATATACACATTTTCACTGAAGGTCCAAATTAATACCGAGAAAGTACAAAACACAAAATGTATTAATTACCCTCTATAAAGAAAAGATAGGCTCAAAAGCTTACTGGGTCTAGTCTCCACACTATGTGTTATCCAGAAATCCGAATCATATTATAGTTCACATCAAACATGCATTCAAGCGACTACGTGCAGTGCATAGGATTGTGTGCAAATCTATGATATAAAACTACGATTCGAATGATACATACCCTAAAACATCGCATCATGACTTCAAGAAATGTTTAACCACATATTCTCATTGTTTACCATTCTATAACAATCCAAGTTATCTAACAAGAAGTATCGAATTGAGATTGCAATTTAAAAAAATCGGTGCATAATAATGTACAAACCCCCAAACCTAAACCTTTCACTGTCTCCAATGAAACATTAGAACGAAAGAGAGGAGAGTATGTAAGAAAGGGACGATATTACCTCGATCTCGACAATCACAAACAGGTGAATGTACATATATGAAATGAAAGTTCAACCATGCTCCAAACGAAGACACTATTGCACCTGTTAATACTTGAGAACAAAATAATAACACTGATAAAGAAAAGAAATAGATATATATATATATATGGAATACAGACTGGTTTTTTATTTTTATTTTTTATTTTTTATTTATTTATTTTACTTTTTTTTTAATGAATAGAAACTAAACGATAAGTAAAAGACTCAAAGAAAATAATTCAAACAAGCATAAACATATTATGAAAACAAAAAACTCAGACCGAAAAGGAACCTAAGTAAACAAGCAAAAAATATAAAACCAGCTGACCAGGTTTGGGATAAAGAGGATAAGAGAACATAGAGAAAAAAAAATTCAAAAATCCCTACATCGAGCGAGCGGGCCAAGCTAGCGAACTTCGCGCGCGCGAGCCCCTTGACGAGGTAATACTGAGGCTTGTTTTTTTTTTTTTTTAAATTAAAAGGAAAATCTCCAAGGCCCAAGATCACGATTCCCGGCGCGAGCTGATACTGAGAGCTCTTATAAAAAAAAATTTAAAAATTTTTGTCTAAGGAGCAAACTCGCGCGAGCGGCCCGCGCGCACGACGTGGTCTTTTCCTCTTTTTTCACTTGTTTTATGTAAATAACTATAAAGTAACTTAACTCCGACCCCCATGTTAGGAAACTGCGTTCCCAGAATCCATTGACAGCGCGTATAAGTTGGTACTGCAAAAAAAATTACGTGAAAACTACAATAACCCTACAAGGGCGGAACTAGGGTTACCTTGAACTGCAAAAACGGATTGCTGTAGTAGACGAATCGAGAACACGGGCTCGATAACAGCTCACGATCTTCTACCGTATTCCTTTGCTGCCAGAATATCGAACTGAGTGTGGGCTCTTTCGAAATCCTTTATGTTTTCTGTTCTTTCCTCTTTACGTTCTATTTTCTATTCCCAGTTATAACACTCTCTTTGATTGCTGTGACGATTCGATCCCGATCACATTGATCCGACAAAGATGTGTTCGTCAGAAGGACTAAACGATCTCCGATTTACTTGAATTTTTTACAGCAGCTCCGTCTCGACGTCAGGAACGTTATGTAAAAAATTCAGCAACTTTCGATCAGTATCGAGCAGTCCGAAGCTCTTTTAGTGAGCGTTGTCCGACGCTAGCGATCTTCACTCCTATGTCTCTTGAATGCTCACAAAGACTAGGGTTTGGTGGAAACCCTTCTAGAAGAAAGCTAGGAGGTCAAGGGAAGCTTAGAATGTGAAATCATGCAACCTGAGAGAAGAGCCAAGGCAGCATATATATAGGCTACGATAGGGACCATAAGAAGTCAATAAGGATTAGGCTTCTTTATGGAATTAAGAAACCCTAATTCGAACTGAATCAAATTCTTATTTTCATAAATTATAATTTATACCACTAAAGAAATATAATTAAACTCCTACCCTTATCTCAAAAATATATTTCGATCTCCATGTTATTAAATGCTTATTATCTCTCCATGTTAAGATAACAGATACCCATTAATTAAATATAATTACTGACAATCATATTTGCAGTACCCTGTATTTTTGTTGTACTTTTATATTACTTTTGATATAAATAAGATTCAGTATACTTGTATTTACCTTTCTTGTAATTTCAGTCTCGATCGATCGAACTTCCTTCGAGCAATCAACCTTTTGTTTCTTCAATCGATCGAACCTACTTCGACCGCTTGAAACTCTGCCGAACTGAACTTATGGCGTGTCCCCTTTTTCAAGCGATTAAATCCTTCTCAATCGATCGAACTCACTTCGATCGATTGAACCCTATATTATCAGTATACATGTTTTGCCACCTGCACTTTCTCTTTCCCTATATATATGTATCGCACACACCCTCTTTTGGGGTTGCTGAACTTGGAGAGGGTTAGAGAGAGATATATATATAGTTAAATATATACACACACATCTATATATATATATATGCACACACACCCGGTGATATACATATATATACACACAAACACACACACACTCTCTCAGAGAAAGAGAAAAAAGGAGAAGAAGAAGAGTAGGAGCAGCCACAGAAAGAGGAGACAGAGAGGAAGAGAAAGAGCAGAAGAGGAAAAAAGAGGAGAGAGAGACACCCCGAGACTACCCGTGGCCACCCTGAGCTCTCTGGCATCGTCAACGTCAACGGTGAGTGTCTGTACTCACTTAGTAACGTTGATATGTATGTATATATGTGTTTCGGCAAGGAAACGAACCCCATACGTACGAGGAAGGTCCAGTTCAATTCTGGAATAAAACTACTCTCAATTAATCGAACGGCTTTCGATCGCTTAAACACAGACTGATCTCGATCGATCGAACATTGTTCAATCGATCGAACTTCAATTTCGTCAATCGATCGAACGTAGTTCAATCGATCGAACTTGGAAAAATGTTAAATGTTTAGTTTGCCTATACCTATTGAACTGTTAACCTGTTTATTATCATATGTTGATGTTGGAGAGCTGTATTGGAATAATACACACGTGGAATAATGAACTTAATGCGTTGAATAGTGGAACCAATTGTATAATTATAGATACCCCAATTTTAACCGACCGTCTTCAGGGATGGTTACCTCTAAATACCGATGACGACAATGTCCGGTAAAATTCAAAGATTTTCAAAATAATTCAAGTTCTTTAGAAGATTCTTCAAATTAAGTTTTCAAATTGAGAGAAGGAGGGAAATTAAGTGATTCGAAGGAACCCAAATATGAAATACGGATGAGAGAGAAACAGTCCAAAAAGTTAATTTCAAAATTAATTAATTATATATATATATATTAGAATTTTGAGAAGAAACTAGAGCGAAGAAAAGAATTTTGAAGAGGAAAAGAATGAAAAGAAAAGAAAAGAATATATAGTAGAGTATATTAGTTTATAAGTATAAAAGTATATACTTAGTACATATTTTGAAAAATAAATAAAAAAAAAGGGGATAAATCCGTTGGTAGCGGCTCGCAGCATAGGCGGCGGCACTCACTGAGTGTCGCGGCACAGGCAGCGACACTCATTGGCTGCAAGACCCCGTTGGTGTGTTTGTTCTTGTAGTCATTCCCTCTTTTTGTGTTTTTGATTTTCAAAATTCTTTCTCAAAAGATATTTGCAAAAGACCACCTAGGCTGAGAGACCACCTGATTAGGATCCTACCAAACAGTAAGGCCTGCAGAAGGGAGCGTAAGACGGGCGTGAGCGGAGGACAAAGGGTATGAGTCTTCTTAGGTATGTGTCTGCTGGATATGTTAGATTAAGTATTTTGATTTGATTAAACTCCTTAAGATGGATAGACTATTTAGATCGAATTCTACAATAGGTTCTAGCTCTAGAACCACTTATTCCACTTTACCAGACATAATTAATGAAGAAGAACATAGGTATGAAGAAGTCAACCAAGATTATAGTGATTGGACCATCCCTAAGATTTCCACTAGAGAAATTTACAAGTCAACTTTTCTTAGTTTTAGAACTGATTATAATGTTAAAACTGTAGAAAAAACCTATAACATTAACAAAGAACATGAAAAATGTCAACTCCTTAGTAAAGAGTCAATTAGAAAACATAGATCTGATGGTTACAACTTCATTCACATAGAGTTAATACAAGTTGCAGTTAAACCACTTAATATTAAAGGAATAAATTCTTCAATTTTATTATGTCTTAGAGATGCTAGATTTTTAAATTTTAGTACTAGTATGATGGGAGTTATGGAGTCCAGTCTTCATGATGGACCAGTTCATTTTAATTGTTTCCCCGATTTTACCTTAAGTCTTATTGACCCCCACTTGTTAAAAGCCTTAACATTAAATATTAAAACTGATGGTGAAATAACTAATATGCATAATGGTTCACAAGCTCTTGCTTTAATTTATAGAATTTATTATAAATGTATTCGAAGTAATCTTAATGTTCATGCTTTAATTAAAAGTCTTAAGAATCATATATTACTTATGTTAGGTAGTTCTGAACATGCTAACATCCAAATTCCTAAGACTATTCTGTGGAAGGATGTAGAGTTACCCAGTTGTTGGATTTTAGAAAATGAAAATCATTCTAGTAATTTTCAAAATAATAATATAGTCAATTTAGATCATGTACAACAATTCAATGATGGAAAAGTTAGAATCAGTTTTGATGAACAACATGTTAGGACATCTCCTTTAAAAATTAGGGATTTTGATTCTAAGTCTTCTAGATCAAGTACATCTTGTATTCCTGATAGGACTACAACATTTAGAAAAGATAAAGATCTCCTCAGTGAAATTGATACCAAGTTAAAAAGGTATTAAAACCACAGCCCAAGTTAGTAATCCTTGTTACAAAATACCAAGTGAAGATAGTTTTCCAAATTCTCCTACTCCAACGGATTTTGAAGGTCTTAGTAAAGATTTATTTACTATGAATAAAGATTTTGAAATTGATATGGAAGTGTTAGCCAAAGAGTTTAATTCACCCATTTATGAAAATTATAGAACCAATTATCGAGCCATTTATGATGTGAATGAGAGAAAATCAATTGTACAAGCTTGGAAAAAATACATGAAGTTAGTTAAAAAGAAATATATATTTCTTTGAATATTTAGAACATTACCATGATACTATAGATTTTACTGTTAAGAAAAGAAGAATCAAAAAAGAAAACATTAAGCCTAGGAAGCTAAAAGATGACAAAGAAAATAGTAGGTCTAAGTCTAAAAAAGATAGTGACCAATCTCAAAGTGAATCCAAAAAACCATCTCGTAGTAAAATTCACAATTCTAAAGAGACAAAAGATGATAGTAAGAAACACATTCATCATGACAAGAAAAGTAAAAAAAAAAACATCTACCAAAAAATCAACCCCTAAAATTATAGAAGAATCTAGCCTAGGATTACCCCATGAACAAAGACCTATAGATACTGTTGAAGAATCTACCAAAGAGTCAAGATTAGAACAGTCTAAAGTTAATGTAATCACTAAAACCATATGGACTAAAAAGGAAGACAATAGTAAAATTTTTGCGGTAAATCCACCCTTAGAATCTATAGTCATCAATCATAAAGGGACAGATATAGTGGCCTCACCCTTTAAGATATCTACTGATACTGAAATTAAAAAAGTAGTAAAACAGAATAATTATACTAATCAATGTTTAAGTGTTTTGGGAAAACAATTAAAAAACATAGAAACAAAAATAGGAAATCCTAAATCTGTCAAGATAGAAGAACCCTTGATAAAGTTACCAGAGGTTAAACCCATTAGTACATCTCTTAAATCAGACACTAGTAAAAGTGTTGATAAAATAGAAAAAATGCTAAAGGATATGGAAAAATCCTTAGGCAAAAGACCTGAAGTTACAGAGGTGGTTGAGGATAGTTTATCCCAAAACCTCAGTACCATTAGTAAAACTGGTATTCCCATAAAAGAAGATTTTAGTGATAATATAAGTTTAATAGAAGCACAGTTTGCTGATTTAGAATTAAAAAGAATAAACCAATCCTATAGATCACAAGTCACACCCACTACCCTTACCAAAAATTGGTACTCAAGACCTACCCCTCCTGACCTCCAATTTGAGGAAATAAACATTCAAAACCAGTTTTCAGTTTCTACTGATAAGTTATATAAATGGAATATTGATGGATTATCTGAACAAGAAATCCTCAACAACTTAACCCATATGACCTTGGTGGCCAACAGTTACATAACCAATCATGATATAAATCAAACTGAGATAGTTGATTTATTTGTTACAGGATTTAGTGGAATGCTTAAATCTTGGTGGGAAAGGCATCTCACTGAAGAATCTAAAGAGAAAATTAGATATGCTGTTCAACAAGATGATGATGGAAATCCTAATTTTGATGAAAAAGTAGGACGTAGTGTACCTGACGGAGTTAATACATTAATATATACTATAGTCAAACATTTTGTTGGAACCCCTAGTAATATAACTGCTAGAATCCATGACCAGTTAAGTAATTTAACTTTCCCCACACTGAGTGATTTTAGATGGTATAAAGATGTTTTCATATCCAGAGTCATGCTCAGAAATGATAGTAATGAACAATTTTGGAAAGAAAAATTCATAAATGATTTACCAAGTTTATTTGTCCATAAAATTAGAGAAGTGATCAGTAATGATAAAGAAATCATAGATTACAATAATTTAACATATGGTGAAATAGTTAGTACAATCCAAAGAGAAGGATTAAGAATGTGTATAGACATGAAAATCAGTAATCAAGCCAAAAATGATAAACAAAGAGCTAAATATGAGTTAGGTAATTTTTGTGAATAACATGGTTTGCCACCTATAGCCCCTTCTAGGCAAAAAAAGATCAACCATAGGAAGCACATAAAACGAAAAGACTCTAAGGACTCATTTTTTTCTAAGCCTAGTAATAGTAACAATAAAAACAAAGATCTTAAGAATAAGGGAAAAACTAGTAATAATAAAAGTAATGTCCAATGTTTCAAATGTGGTAAATTTGGTCATTATGCTAAGGATTGTAAAGTTAAAACCCAGATTAAATCTTTAGGATTATCTGAAGAAGTCACAGAAAATATTTATAAAATTTTAGAGTTAAGAAATACTGATTCTGAACAGTCAGATAATGAATTTAGTTCATCTCTTTATGAGTCTAGTAAAGAACAATCTGATTCTCCTGATATAATGTTAGGATGCCAAGATGAGTGTTGTAAAAATAAGATAGTTAATGTATTAACCAAAAGCAATTTATTAAATTTAATGTTAGAATTTGGCATATAGTTACCCTTCCTTATATTAAAGATTTTACCAAGTTAGACCTATTATTAGACCCATTCCCATTGAGTCCAAATTCTACCAAGTAATTATTCATTTGATCATTGTCTTGAACCCTTTTTGCAAATTTTCAAAAAGTTATGATGATTATGTCCTCAAGACATATTCCTACAATTTGTTACTTTCACGTACTAATATTAATAGTCCAGTCAAGAGTTTCATTCCCATTCCTTTTCCTCAGTTTACTAATATCATTTTTGATGTTTCAGCAATGTCCAAGGGTAAAGAAAAAATTGTTGCTACGGATGAACATCCAAGGCAAGATTTTACCTTTACCCCTATTCATGGTCAGTCTGATGGTCAGTCATCCCCAGTCATTTTACAATCAGTTCTAGTCCCCATGAATAGATATCCAGGTATGACATGTGATTTATCTGAAAAATCCGTGATCATCCTTGATAATTTATATTCAGCCTTTAAAAAGAGTCATGAAAGACTATTCAACAAATCAATGTTAGCGGTAGAATTTCAGTTAAGGGCACTTGAGCTCCAAAAGGAGACCAAACCCAGTAAAACCCAAAGAAAGGACTCGTTGTTTATCAAGGAGTGTTTTGCTTTCCTTGGGGGGGAGGAATCATCACCTCCCAATACTCAAATATTTTCTAAATTACAAATTCATTTTGCCAGTCAGTATGATTTATGGCCTGAAAGCATAATCCAGCAGGATTATCATTTTACTTTCCTTGGGGGGGGGGGGGGGGGGGGGGGGGGGGGGCAGGAATCATCACCTCCCAATACTCAAATATTTTCTAAATTACAAATTTATTTTGCCAGTCAATATAATTTATGGCCTGAAAGCATAATCCAGCAGCATTATCATTTTAATCTTCAAGCCACATCTTTTTCAAACAAAGTCAAAATTCTTCCAAGACACAAATTCAATCAGTTCCCATAATGCTGATCTAATGAGTCAATTTGAACCCTCCTTATCTGCTGATTACAAGTCATGGTTAGATTTTTGCCAGTTACTCCACCAGTCAACTTTTTCATAGATTCCCAATATCCCAAATGGATTTATCTGCACTGAAAAATTCAGTTGTGGAGAAATCTACAGAGCTGTTCGCCTTGAGTCCCAAAACCCACAAGTCATTTCTGAAATCTTTGAAAAAGGATTTCTAAAAATTTTAGTAGTCACCTTTTTTAGACAACTCCAGTTACTTCCAAAGATAATTCTCAACACAGACAAAGATTATGCTAAAAGAGTTGATAACAGAAGATTTGGTTACATAGCAATTCTTGGAATCACTTCAGCGAATCCTGAATGGATCCCTCCTTTTTATGATCTTTATCCATCAGTCCTTTTAGTAAGAATATTTGGAGCCAATGCTTGGAATTGCACTCTTATTAATATACCTGATCTTGAAACCCAGTTTAGTCAGTCAATACCAGCAAGTAACTCATTCCTTGACCATTGTAAAAGAAGAGCCAAGGCTCTCAACACTATTCGAATGAAACTTTCTGATAGGAATTGGTTTACCTGGGGTAAAACCAAGAGAATAGTAATCCAGTCATGCAATCCAAGAAGTGATCCATGGATTTCAAAGATTGATAATGGTCACTTTTCATATGATGATATTGGTAAAGAAATTTCTGATATCAACATCTAGTCAGAAGAATGCCAATTTTGGTATCCAAAGTTTGAAGAACCAAGGGGCATCATTTACAACGAATTTCATATGCTCCGAAGTTATAATGGTGACTAGTTACCTCATTACCACAGTGATCCTGATAATGATTACCCATCTGATGAAGATGTAGAAGCCAATATCACCAATGCAATGGAAGGATAAGGCATCCAATGCCTATAGTATAGGATTCAATGCTCTTTTGGTAAAAGAATAGCATTTACTTTGGTAAATTCTATAGTTAAAAGGACAAGTCAAATCATCCTTTCGGTCACAGTAACCGGCATGCTTTTCAGATTCCACGTGATTAAACAGTAACAGGCAGAACAGTGTTTACCCACAGTAACTCCATGTGAAGAGCCAGTTTTCCAAAAGTACTTTATAGCTCATGGCCATTCACGAGCTCAACGGACCATTTGGAACGCTATAAGTAATCCCCTCAGCATCCAGTTACAGGCAGACTTTTTCTTAAGAGTTTCTTAGACTTTTTCTTAAGAATTTGCTGGGAGAATTCAAGTGAGAGTTCAAGTTGCACTTCGACTTTCAAAGAGTTTTCTTTTGAGTGAACGTGAGATTCTCTTTGAGAATAATTCATCTACTTCTCTCATAAAGATTTCTGTAATTTATCAGTTCATATTCAGTTCATAGATTGTAATACTTGATGTATACACTGAGCACTTCAGTGATCCATTCTCAGTAATCCAATCTGTAAGTTTCAGTTATTTGTCTTCTTTATTTATCTGTGTCTTTCTTCTTCAGTCTTTGCTACTCTGATCTTTAAATTAATGTCTGCTTCCCCCACTGGTATCAAAGCCAGTTTAAAGATCAGAGTAGCAAAGACTGAAGAAGAAAGACACAGATAAATAAAGAAGACAAATAACTGAAACTTACAGATTGGATTATTGAGAATGGATCACTGAAGTGCTCAGTGTATACATCAAGTATTATAATCTATGAACTGAATATGAGCTGATAAACTACAGAAATCTTTATGAGAGAAGTAGATGAATTATTCTCAAAGAGAATCTCACGTTCACTCAAAAGAAAACTCTTTGAAAGTTGAAGTGCAACTTGACCTCTCACTTGAATTCTCCCAGCAAATTCTTAAGAAAAAGTCTAAGAAACTCTTAAGAAAAAGCATGCCTGTAACTGGATGCTGAGGGGTTTACTTATAACCTTCCAAATGTCCTGTTGAGCTCGTGAATGGGCGATGAGCTGTAAAGTACTTTTGGAAAACTGGCTCTTCACATGGAGTTACTATGGGTAAACAGTGTTTTGTCTGTTACTGTTTAATCACGCGGAATCTAAAAAAGCCTGTCGGTTACTGTGGCCGAAAGGATGATTTGACTTGTCCTTTTTACTATAGTTTTAACCAGTGTTAATGGGAGTTTCACCGAGAAACTTTTGCATTAACCATGGTTAATACTGTCCTTTTTACCCAAAAACATTGGATCCTTTACTGTAGGCATTGGATGCCTTATCCTTTCATTGCATTGATGATGTTGGCATCTGCATCTTCATCTAATGGGTAATCATCATCAGGACACTGTGGTAATGAGGAAACCAGCCACCATTATAACTTCTGAGCATATGAAATTCATTGTAAATGATGTCCCTTGATTCGTCAAACTTTGGATGCCAAAATTGGCATTCTTCCGACCGGATGTTGATATCAGAAATTTCTTTTCCAATATCATCATATGAAAAGTGACCATTATCTATCTTTGAAATCCATGGATCTTTTCTTGGATTGCACGACTGGATTACTATTCTTTTGGTTCTACCCAAAGTAAACCAATTTCTGTTAGAAAGTTTGATTCGAATAGTGTTGAGAGCTTTGGCTCTTCTTTTACAATGGTCAAGGAATGAGTTACTTGCTGGTATTGACTGACCAAACTGGGTTTCAAGATCAGGTATGTTAATAAGAGTGCAATTCCAAGCATTGGCTCCAGACATTCTTACTAAATGGACTGATGGATAAAGATCATAAAAAGGAGGGATCCATTCAGGATTAGCTGAAGTGATTCCAAGAATTGCTATGTAACCAAATCTTCTGTTATCAACTCTTTTAGCATAATCTTTGACTATGTTGAGAATTATCTTTGGAAGTAACTGGAGTTGTCTAAAAGTGGTGACTACTAAAATTTTTAGAAATCCTTTTTCAAAGATTTCAGAAATGACTTGTGGGTTTTGGGACTCAAGGCAAACAGCTCTGTAGATTTCTCCACAACTGAATTTTTTAGTGCAGATAAATCCATTTGGGATATTGGGAATCTGTGGAAAAGTTGACTGGTGGAATAACTAGTAAAAATCTAACCATGACTTGTAATTAGCAGATAAGGAGGGTTCAAATTGACTCATTAGATCAGCATTATGGGAAAATAACTGACTGAAATTGTGTCTTAGAAGAATTTTGACTTTGTTTGAAAAAGATGTGGCTTGAAGATTAAAATGATAATTCTGCTGGATTATGCGTTCAGGCCATAAATTATATTGACTGGCAAAAAGAATTTGTAATTTAGAAAATATTTGAGTATTGGGAGGTGATGATTCCTCCCCCCAAGGAAAGCAAAACACTCCTTGATAAAAAAAGAGTCCTTTCTTTGGGTATTACTGGGTTTGGTCTCCTTTTGGAGCTCAAGTGCCCTTAACTGAAATTCTACCGCTAACATTGATTTGTTGAATAGTCTTTCATGACTCTTTTTAAAGGCTGAATATAAATTATCGAGGATGACCAAGGATTTTTCAGATAAATCACATGTCATACCTGGATATCTATTCATGGGGACTAGAACTGATTATAAAATGACTGGGGATGACTGACCATCAGACTGACCATGAATAGGGGTAAAGGTAAAGTCTTGCTTTGGATGTTCATCCGTAGCAACAATTTTTTCTTTTCCCTTGGACATTGCTGAAACATCAAAAATGATATTGGTAAACTGAGGAAAAGGAATGGGAATGAAACTCTTGACTGGACTATTAATATTAGTACGTGAAAGTAACAAATTGTAGGAATATGTCTTGAGGACATAATCATCATAACTTTTTGAAAATTTGCAAAAAGGGATAAAGACAATGATCAAATGAATAATTACTTGGTAGAATTTGGACATAATGGGAATGGGTCTAATAATAGGTCTAACTTGGTAAAAATCTTTAATATAAGGAAGGGTAACTATATGCCAAATTCTAACATTAAACTTAATAAATTGCCTTTGGTTAATACCTTAACTGTCTTATTTTTACAACACTCATCTTGACATCCTAACATTATATCAGGAGAATCAGATTGTTCTTTACTAGACTCATAGGGAGATGAACTAAATTCATTATCTGACTGTTCAGAATCTGCATTTCTTAACTCTAAAATTTTATAAATATTTTCTGTGACTTCCTCAGATAATCCTAAAGATTTAACCTGGGTTTTGACTTTACAATCTTTAGCATAATGACCAAATTTACCACATTTGAAACATTGGACATTACTTTTGTTATTACTAGTTTTTCCTTTATTCTTAAGATCTTTGTTTTTATTGTTACTAGTATTACTAGGCTTAGAAAAAAATGAGTCCTTAGAGTCTTTTCGTTTTATGTGCTTCCTATAGTTGATCCTATTTTGCCTAGAAGGGGCTATAGGTGGCAAACCATGTTGTTCACAAAAATTTCCTAATTCATATTTAGCTTTTTGTTTATCATTTTTGGCTTGATTACTGATTTTCATGTCTATGCACATTCTTAATCCTTCTCTTTGGATTGTACTAACTATTTCACCATATGTTAAATTATTGTAATCTATGCTTTCTTTATCATTACTAAGCACTTCTCTAATTTTATGTGCAAATAAACTTGGTAAACCATTTATGAATTTTTCTTTCCAAAATGGTTCATTACTATCATTCCTGAGCATGACTCTGGATAAAAAAACATCTTTATGCCATCTAAAATCACTCAGTATGGGGAAAGTTAAATTACTTAACTGGTCATGGATTCTAGCAGTTATATTACTAGGGGTTCCAACAAAATGTTTGACTATAGTATATATTAATGTATTAACTCCGTCAGGTACACCACTACCTACTTTTTCATCAAAAATGGGATTTCCATCATCATCTTGTTGAACAACATATCTAATTTTCTCTTTAGATTCTTTAGTGAGATGCCTTTCCCACCAAGATTTTAGCATTCCACTAAATCCTGTAACAAATAAATCAACTATCTCAGTTTGACTTATATCATGATTGGTTATGTAACTGTTGGCCACCATGGTCATATGGGTTAACTTGTTGAGGATTTCTTGTTCAGATAATCCATCAATATTCCATTCATATAACTTATCAGCAGAAACTGAAAACTGGTTTTGAATATTTCTTTCCTCAAATTGGAGGTCAGGAGGTGTAGGTCTTGAGTACCAATTTTTGGTAAGGGTAGTGGGTATGACTTGTGATCTATAGGATTGGTTTATTCTTTTTAATTCTAAATCAGCAAACTGTGATTCTATTAAACTTATATTATCAATAAAATCTTTTTTCATGGGAATACCAGTTTTACTAATGGTACTGAGGTTTTGGGATAAACTGTCTTCAACAACTTCTGTAACTTCAGGTCTTTTGCCTAAGGATTTTTCTATATCCTTTAGCATTTTCTCTATTTTATCAACAGTTTTACTAGTGTCTGATTTAAGAGAGGTACCAATAGGTTTAACTTCTGGTAATTTGATTAAGGGTTCTTCTATCTTGACAGATTTAGGATTTTCTATTTTTGTTTCTATATTTTTTAACTGTTTTCCTAAAACACTTAAACATTGATTAGTATTATTATTCTGTTCTACAACTTTTTTAATCTCAGTATCAGTAGATATCTTAAAGGGTGAGGCAACTATATCTGTTTCTTTATGATTGATGACTATAGATTCTAAGGTGGATTTACCGCAGAAATTTTACTATTGTCTTCTGTAACGCCCCGAAAATCGAAACGCAAGGAAAGAGAAATGATAGAGAGAAAGGAATTAAAACCCGATCATAAATGCGGAAGCGACTTTGGAATTCCACGGGAATTCCTACAAAGATGACTTACTAACACACAAATCCAAAATTGACTTACATGTCAACGAGTCAAATGAAGGCAAAGGCTTTTGAAAGTTTAATTAAACGACTATCCGAATAAGCACGAATTCAAGGGATGTAATGAGGAGTTTTGTGAGCCAAGTACATTGAAACGATGTATTATAATATAAGAAGGAAGCTCATTCAAACATTGATATCGCATATGAGACTTATGCTCTTAATCTATGTATTCTGCTGAGAGTTGGATCAAGCAGAGAAAGTTTGATTGAGCAAACTCTGGGCAGAGAATCTACTACACAGAAGTTGGATTAAGTAGAGAAAGTTTGATTGAGCAAACTCTGGACAGAGAATTTACTCCACAGAAGTTGTATTAAGCAGAGAAAGTTCGATTGAGCGAACTATGGGCAGAGAATTTACTACACAGAAGTTGGATTAAGCAGAGAAAGTTCGATTGAGCGAACTATGGGCAGAGAGTTCACTCAACAAAAGTTGGATTAAGCACAAAAAGTTTGATTGAGCAAAATCTCACATGAACTCTATACAATATTCAAAAGGAGTTTCTCACAAGCACAATATCGACGGCAAGTCGACGGAAAGAAGGTTAATAAGTAGAATTTAACAAATCCGGCTAGGATTAGAGGCACTACAATTTCCACGATAAGTTTAACACAATTGGATTAAAACAACATGAGAAACAATAAGTAAAGGTATCCCCACACGAATACTAATCAACATGGAAAACCCCAAACTCCAAGAAATAGTAAACAAGCGACGCAAGGTATACCCAAGCTCACTCACAATGGGCTAAACGTGAACAATCCCAAACGGGAAGCATAAGGCATTAAACATAAAGCATAAACACAAGCGAGATTCATCGATCTCTACAACGATTACAAACTAGACTAGATATGTAAATCAAGGATCATACATGCACTCGATTACAACATCAATATGAATTACATCTTTAATCCTACAAAGAGCTAAACATTTGCTCTAGCAACATGCTGAATTAAATGTGTTGTGACACATGAACGATATACAATTGAAAATGGAATTAAAGTACATTTTCAAGATACAAATCTTTATAGGATCTTTGGAGGAGTGTTGTCGCACCTTCTTTGGAAAACCAGACAAAAAATTTGTCGTTTATGTGAGAACGACGGCTCGTAGGAAGTATTATCAAGATATACTACAATTTCCATAACTAAATATAAAATGTAGTGCTATGAATGCCACCGCGGCAAATGCAAGTGAAGAAAGCCCATAGGCCATGCATGCTATGATCACTCGCCTCGGTACCGGACTGTGAGCTACCCCCACTGGGAATGTAGCATGCCAACCTTCCGATAGCTAGTCGGCCATAAGTTGGAGTTTGGCACGTTCTTAGGTACGTCTACCCTGTCTCACCTCACAACCTACATCCGGATTTTTATCACAATTGTCCCCTCTTTGGGATCTATCCCCTCGTGGGATTTCTCATACACATGTCATGTCATGCTATGAGTTTTGCCTATTTGTCCACAATGCTCTGAATCCCTCAATTCCAAGTGCCAAATGCCTCACATATGAATGTCATTAATATTTCTAAATCAAGATTTAATTATCAATGAGAATTTATCAACAAGAATGAAATAATTGATTCATAACGTCTTACATAGTTCAAAACTTTAAAGGAACATTACCAAATGAGTTCTAGGATTTCAAGAATACTCAAGTTAACACTTTAACATATTTTCCTTTTTACTTCAACTAAAATAGATACATGATCATTTGAGTATCTAAATCTTCAAATCAACACACACATGCCTTTTAACATATTTCCACCCAATGATGAAACACAAAGACACTTAGGCATTTAGTCTCAAGTAAAGTCTCAATAATCAACTAGGCATGCTTTTCACTTTAAGCAAATAATCACATAAGCACTTAAGCATGTAATTCCTCAAATCAACATGTATGCATATATATATATATATATATTGATACATGCTTTGACCCCAAGAATAAACATATAAACGTCTAAGCATTTAATTTCATTTATACACATAAACATCTAGACATTTTGTGAAGTTAAATTACAAGATCCCAAATTTATAAAAGAGGAAAGAAGAACACAATTTACATCTAGATATGGATTTCATAGTATAGCAAGATAACAAATCCTACCTTGGTGTTCTTGAAAAAGAAACACCCAAAATATAGCTCCAAAAGAGAGAGAAGAAAACCCAAGTTGTAGAGCTCCCAAGAACAAGAAAATTTTGAGAAACCCTCTTCTTCCTCCATGCCATGGTTTGAGCTAGAGAACTCCAAAGTGGAAGATAGGAGTACCAAATTAGAGCTCTTGAAGAGGAGAACAATTTGATCTCTAATGGTCTTGGTCCAACAATGGCTTGAAGGCCTCCAAATGGAGCTTGGAGGTGAAGCTCTAATGGGCAACTTGAGCTTCCAAATATAGAGAGAGAAAGAGAGATATAGAAAGAGAAAATAAAAAAAGAAATGAGAGAGAGGGAAGAGGAATGGTCGGCCATAAGGGGGGAGGAGAGAGAGAGAGAGAGAGAGAGAGAGAGAGAGTGTGTGTGTGTGTGTGTGTGTGTGTGTGTGTGTGTGTGTGTGTGTGAGTGATGTGAGTGGTGGTTGTGCCCTTGTCCCTCCAATAGCTAAAATGTGCACCCACATGTGTACCCACTATTATAAGAACACACTCACACATACCACCATTTTAAATTTAAATGTAATATCATATCTAATGATATATGTTAGGAAAATAATTTTCAAAGTTTAAATTGGGTCCACACTTGGGCACCCAAAAGTCGAAATTACCCTCTTTTAAAAATGTTGGGTTATTACATCTTCCTTTTTAGTTCATATGGTTTTAGTGATTACATTAACTTTAAACTGTTCTAATCTTGACTCTTTGATAGATTCTTTGACAGTATCTATAGGTTTTTGTCCATGGGGTAATCCTAGGCTAGATTCTTCTATAATTTTAGGGGTTGATTTTTTGGTAGATGTTTTTTTTACTTTTTTTGTCACGATGATTGTGTTGCTTAGTATTATCTTTTGTTTCTTTAAATTTGTGAGGTTTACTACTTTTGTTTCTTTAAATTTGTGAGGTTTACTACGAGATGGTTTTTGGGATTCACTTTGAGGTGGGCACAATCTTTTTTAGACTTAGACCTACTATTTTCTTTGTCATCTCTTGGCTTCCTAGGCTTACTGTTTTCTTTTTTGATTCTTCTTTTCTTAACAGTAAAATCTATAGTATCATGGTAATGTTCCAAATATTCAAAGAAATATATATTTCTTTTAACTAACTTCATGTATTTTTTCCAAGCTTTTACAATTGACTTTCTCTCATCTACGTCATAAATAGTTCGATAATTGGTTCTATAATTCTCATAAATGGGTGAATTAAACTCTTTGGCTAACATTTCCATATCAAATTCAAAATCTTTACTCATAGTAAATAAATCTTTACTAAGACCTTCAAAATCTGTTTGAGTTGGAGAATTTGGAAAACTATCTTCACTTGGTACTTTGTAACAAGGATTACTAACTTGGGCTGTGATTTTAATACCTTTTAACTTAGTATCAATTTCACTGAGGAGATCTTTATCTTTTCTAATTGTTGTAGTCCTATCAGGAATACAAGATGTACTTGATCTAGAAGACTTAGAATCAAAATCTCTAATTTTTAAAGGAGATGTCCTAACACGTTGTTCATCAAAACTAATTCTAACTTTTCCATCATTGAATTGTTGTACATGATCTAAATTGACTGTATTATTATTTTCTAGAATGATTTTCATTTTCTAAAATCCAACAACTGGGTAACTCTACATCCTTCCACAGAATAGTCTTAGGAATTTGGATGTTAGCATGTTCAGAACTACCTAACATAAGTAAAGTCTGATTCTTAGGACTGTAATAACTTGAATTTTAATTAAGGGTAAAACTGCAATTAAATGATTAAGTGTGAGCCTGTTAATTATTTGGAGCAATATTTGAATTTATATGAACTTGTGTCACTATATTTAATTATTTATTCATTTATTTATTTTCTTTTCTTAATTGGTATTATTTTATTTTATTACAATATTTTTTTTTTACTAGGGTTAAAGTGGGTACATATTTTAAATTGAGTGTGTAGGGGTAGACCACACATATACACACATGTACTACATATATCTACATACATTTTAAAATGCAAGACAAACAAAACAAAAGAGTGGGGCCCACCCCAACTTAAATGGCCGGCCAACTCCCCCTCTTTCCTCATTTTTATTTTTTTTCTTTTATTCCTCTCTCTCTTCTTCTCCATCTTCTCTCTACATCTCTTTTGGGTATACACCTCCATAGCCATTATTCTTTAAGCTTCCAATAGGCCCTTAAGGAGTGATTTTCGTGAGTTTTTCCATTTCACAAAACCTTCTTAGATTTTCAAGAGCTTTCTAATGGTACCAACGAAATTCGTTTTGGTAACCTCTACCTTAGTTTTCCTAAATTTCATAGAGCTCCCAAACTTCTCACCTTCATCCATGGAGTCTCATTGAAGGATTAGCACATGCAGTGGATTCTTGGGTCTCTTAGGACCTCTCTTTCCACATTCTTGAAGCCATTTGGAGTCTCTTATTTTCTTTCTCAAATTTTGGGTGACTTTCGATTTATTTTGGAAAACCTTCTTTGAGGTAGATATACATTGTTTCAATTTCATATGTTGTACTTGTCTAAATTGATTTGAGTTCATTTATATGTATTAATAGGGGACTTAGACACATGTATTAGGATTTTCCCCTAAGTTGTAATGTTAGGGTTAATTTGTATAAATATGAATTATATGCATTGGTTATGTAAGTTGTGAATTTGGGGTGCGAATTGTAATTAAAATGATAATAGGAGAACAAATTGGATACATGCACTAAGTTTCTCCCAAAGTTGTAATGTTGGAATTATTTTTGGGGTGCTAAATATAATTAGAGAAATGTTAGAATAGTAATTTAGACACATGCATTAGAATTCCCCAAAGTGGTAATGTTGAAATTATTACACCTTAATGTGATTTATATGCTTTAGTTGTGATTTTGGGGTGCTAAATGTAATTAGAGGAATGTTAGGATAATAAATTGGACCCATGCATTAGTGTTTCCCCAAAGTTGTAGATTTAGAAATATATGCCAAATTGTAAATTACATGTATGGATTTTACTAAACTTGGTTATGTGGTGCTAGATATGCTTAGGATGCTCCCTTTATGTGTAAACACATGTTAGGACGTTAGTTTAGAAATTCTCGTTAAGAATGTTAAATTATGAAATTTAATTACATTCTTTGAAGTTCTTGATATCATGTCTAATAAACTAGAATTATGGCTTAATATATTGTAGTGGATCATTCTTAAAATCATTATCAACATCATATGCATTGAGGCCTAATCGGCAAGCATTACACGAACACGACATAAATGTTTTGTTTTGAAAAGAGAAAAACCCCATGTGAGGGAATTTTATTTAAGAAATCCGGACGTGGGTTGTGATGTGAGACAGGGAGAATGACTCTTAGAAACATTCAAACTCCAGCTATATTCGGTTGGCTCCCGGAAGTTGGTATGCTACAATCCATGCGTGGGTGGCTCATGATCCGGTAATGAGAGAGGTGTGCACATATCACGCATAGCCTTGCGGCTTTAATCATTTCATTGTAGCCGTGGTGGCGACCCATTGCATCTCATTTCATTTTAGTCATGGATAGCATATAGAATTGTTACAATGTTTTCTACGAGCCGTCGTTCTCATAAAAACGACAAAACATTTTTCAGGTGAGCTTGATAAAGGCAAAGGGCATATGTGACCCGACGCATAGGCGTTGATACCTTTTGTCCTGTGTTGAAGACTTGTGCTTAGACATGTTTATGGATAGCTCTCTTGTAAATTTTAACTAGTTGGGGAAGTTTGTAATAGTCTAGTACTCTTAAAGAGAATGGTTGTATTATTTTTATTACAAAACTTCTAATGCTTGGACATATTTTGTCATTTTGGGAAGCCTTGTTGTAATTGATGGACAAATGTTAGTCCTTGTCTTTTCTACTTGTTAAACTTAATTATGTTATGTAAATTAAGTTTCCGAAACCGTAGAACCTCTTTTAAAGTTTTACGTATATGTGTTGATTTGAATCCTTGCCGGATTCGTTTATGATTGGTTTTGTCCTTGCCGGACTCGTTGTAATCGTATGGAATCCTTGCCGGATTCATTTATGTTTGGTTTTGTCCCTACCGGACTCATTATATTTATATGAAATCTTTGCCGGATTTGTCCATTTTATTTTTAAAGGAAATATTTTAAAATCTCTCCCTCCCAATCTCTCCCTCTCCCATTCTTCCTCTCTTTATCTCTTTCGCTCCTCGTTTTTAATAAATTTCGAGTAGATGAAGTTCCGTTTGGGTTAGACACGTGTTATATGTTGTTTAGGACTTGTTTAATATTGTACCAATGTTTAAACTTGAAAATTTGGTATAGTTGGTAATGTTTCAAAATGCTGTCATGTTGCTGTCAAAAGGAAAAACTGCTACTGTTTTCTTTATTTTCTACCCAAATGGTGCAGAATTGGACAAAATGTCATTAGACGAAAGTTGTGCAGAATTAAATTTTACCTAGACTTTCGCGAACAGAATGTGAAATTTCTAAAGATATAATCATATACAGGTGTTTTAAAATTCAGCAACTATCAAAAATGCCCTTTTTCAAAGTTATTGTATTTTTCCTTCTCTCCTTGAAACTAGTGCTTGTCCGGATAGTTTCTTGATTAAATTTTCTAGTGCTTCTATATTTTGTTGGACTCATTAGCATGTAAGTCCATTTAGGAATTACGTATTAGTGAGTCATCCTTGTGGGAATCCCCGTGGGTTTCCAAAGTCGCTTCCGCATTTTGTGTAAAGATTTTAAATTCTCTTTCCCCTATTTCTCTATCTTTTCTCTTTCCTCGCGCTTCGGCTTTCGGGGCGTGACAAGGACTTATAATTAAAGCATGAACATTAAGATTACTTCGAATACATTTTTAATAAATTCTATAAATTAAAGCAAGAGCTTGTGAACCATTGTGCATATTAGTAATTTCACCAGCAGTTTTAATATTTAATGTTAAAGCTTTTAACAAGTGGGGATCACTAAGACTTAAGGTAAAATCGGGGAAACAATTAAAATGAACTGGTCCATCATGAAGACTGATGAACTGGTCCATCATGAAGACTGGACTCCATAACTCCCATCATACTAGTACTAAAATTTAAAAATCTAGCATCTCTAAGACATAATAAAATTGAAGAATTTATTCCTTTAATATTAAGTGGTTTAACAGCAACTTGTATTAACCCTACGTGAATGAAGTTGTAACCATCAGATCTATGTTTTCTAATTGACTCTTTACTAAGGAATTGACATTTTTCATGTTCTTTGTTAATACTATAGGTTTTTTCTACAGTTTTAACATTATAATCAGTTCTAAAACTAAGAAAAGTTGACTTGTAAATTTCTCTAGTGGAAATCTTAGAGATGGTCCAATCACTATAATCTCGGTTGACTTCTTCATACCTATGTTCTTCTTCATTAATTATGTCTGGTAAAGTGGGATAAGAGGTTCTAGAGCTAGAACCTATTGCTGAATTTGATCTAAATAGTCTATCCATCTTAAGGAGTTTAATCAAATCAAAATACTTAATCTAAGATATCCAGCAGACATATACCTAAGAAGACTCATACCCTTTGTCCTCCACTCACGCCCGTCTTACGCTCCCTTCTGCAGGCCTTACTGTTTGGTAGGATCCTAATCAGGTGGTCTCTCAGCCTAGGTGGTCTTTTGCAAATATCTTTTGAGAAAGAATTTTGAAAATAAAAAACACAGAAAGAGGGAATGACTACAAGAACAAACACACCAACGGGGTCTTGACTACAAGAACCTGGCTCTAATTGTGACGCCCCGCAAAAATAAGCGTATTTCCATTGAAAAAATTAAATAAATCACACTTGATTCTTTAAAATAAAAATACAAAATTTCTTTAAAACTCCCAGCAGGTCCATATTCTCCACGGATCTCCTATATCATCCTTAACCTTATCTCCCTTCTAGGCTTCGGTTACCGGCACTGCCTGCATCTAAAAACCATACCGGGAAGTATACAATATGACATGAATAATAAAGGCTCAAAAGAATAATGACAATCAAATACATAGAATGACATCAAATCAATTGACCAGTCTCACAATCCAACTGCTCACACTACCCAAACGCTCATACCAATAGCATCATACCAGGTTCCTCTTGATCACATAGCAAGAGACACCTCACCTCACCTCACCCGTCTCCAGTACGTCGGTCCCTGAGGCCTGTTGGACTGTTGGTAGGTGCTCCTTGCTCATGACCCTTTAGTCCCATAGCACTTAGCAATAAACACATACTCATTGATTCCAAATGAAAACACAACATAACTGCAAAAAGAGTACAAGTAGAGATAACAAAGAAATACTCCGGAGAATTTAGAAAGCATATTGTACACAACCCGGTACCTATAAATGATGTTGAGCAACTCCCAAACACTTCTCTTCTTCTTCTTCTTCTTCTTCTAACTCTAGGTGTATGTATATCTATAATTGTGTATATATATATATGCACCTATAACTCCACTAATATTAGTGTATAAATAACCAAGCATAATGGCCTAACAATCTAATTATTAAAAGAGAAAATATTAGATTTAATTTCTAATATACTTTCTCATAAAAACTGCTACTGTAATCCTCGTTTTCTGCCCAAACGGTGCAGAATCTGAGAAAATTGCATTAGACGAAAAGTGTGCAGAATCGAGTTTTGCTTGGGACAACGCGGGCAGAACCTTAAATTTCTTTCGTTTTCCTAACAAAAATCTGAAAACAAAATTCTGCTACTGTGACCAATTTTCGCTAAAATCGCACACGAAGTCTAAATCGTCAATTTAAACATAAAAACACGGGTTACTACACTAATACCAGTGGGGGAAGCAGACATTAATTTAAAGATCAGAGTAGCAAAGATTGAAGAAGAAAGACATAGATAAATAAAGAAGACAAATAACTGAAACTTACAGATTGGATTACTGAGAATGGATCACTGAAGTGCTCAGTGTATACATTAAGTATTACAATCTATGAACTGAATACGAACTGATTAATTACAGAAATCTTTATGAGAGAAGTAGATGAATAATTCCCAAAGAGAATCTCACATTCACTCAAAAGAAAACTCTTTGAAAATTGAAGTGCAACTTGAACTCTCACTTGAATTCTCCCAGCAAATTCTGCCCGTAACTGGATGCTGAGGGGATTACTTATAGCCTTCCAAATGCCCTGTGCATCTCGTGAATGGATCATGAGCTGTAAAGTACTTTTGGAAAGCTGGCTCTTCACATGGAGTTACTGTGGATAAATAGTTTTATGTCTGTTACTGTTTAATCACGCGGAATCTGAAAAAGCATGTCGGCTACTGTGGCCAAAAGGTTGATTTGACTTGTCCTTTTTACTGTAGTTTTAACCAGTGTTAATGGGAGTTTCATCGAGAAACTTTTGCATTAACCATGGTTAATACTGTCCTTTTTACTCAAAAAACATTGGATGCTCAATTATTCCTGACTCTCTTCATAGGGGTTTTGAGCATCTTGGAATGCTGAACTGAAATAGGGATCATAAGGCTGTGCAACAGAGCATGATCCTTCTGAACTGTGACTGTTGTTATCTTGATCATTTTGACTGACTTGAGCTAGTATCTGTTGGGCTATAGCCATTAACTGTGCATTTGATGGCTTGGAACTTGACTTAGATTTGGAGCTTGACTTATCTTTGGGACCTGTAATTGTGCACTTGGCCATGGGGCTTGTGATTGGAGCAGGGGGACTGCTTACTGGTGGGAATTCAAGATTTACTTGTTTAATAATTCGGTGGTGACCAAATTTATCCCACCATTTGACTGAATACTGTCTCTGGACAGTGTTACTCTGAATTTGATACTGCCATTTCAAGATCCATGACACTTTATATTTATTTGTGAATATGAGTAGAATGGGAAACTGGGTATTGTGCTCACTCATTGTATACTTAGTGGAGAAGTATTTGACCATGACTTGGGGATCATTTGGGAGTAAGTCTGGCATGGGGCCATGATGGGACCACCAATGGAGGAACCAGGTAGGGAGCTGACTTTTGAACTTTGTGTCAAAATTGGCATACCATGAATGAGAAAATGTTTCAGTCTGGTGGAGGAAAACATAAAACCAAGCATCAATATAATCAAAAATAATTATACTGTATGGTTGGGTAGTGACTTGAGGATGCATGGGTGGGAACCCCAATCTTTACTAGAAATAATCTTTTTAATATACAACTGGTGAAACAAAATTTTCCTTTCTGACTCAGGAATTGAATCATTATTTTCAGTAATGTGTTTGACATAAATTGACTCAGTAGAGTATAAAATATCTCTGTAATACCTAAGGGATTTTTCTAGACTTTTGGGAATGAAATGCCATCCTATGGGGAAGGTGAGTTTAACTAAATCAACTGGGTTTTTGTAGTGACTCTGATGTGGCTCAATCCAGAATAGGTGAACTGGGTTGGGTTTTACTACATAATCTGTTCCGGGGGCTTGGATGGGCCTGTTAACTATTGTTTGAATGGGCTTGGTAGCAAATGGGTCATTGACCAGGTATTGACTGCTGGTTGGCCTGGCTAAGGCTGACTAATCCAATTGGAGGGATAACTGTTGGAGGGATAACTGTTAATTTGTTATCCTTCTCCTTCTTCTTGTCCTCCATTTTTACACTGTAAAAATTCACGAGTAAGAAAATCAGGGATGGAATTGTTACTGCCTTTGATATATTCTATATCAAAATCGAATATAGATAAAATAGATTGCCATCTGGAAAATATCTGTTTTGAAGCCAAATTTTTTACATCTTTTTCTAAAATAAATTTAGCACTTTTGCAATCAATCCTAACTAGAAATTTTTGATTTAAAAAATCATCTTGAAATTTACTTATACATAATATACTAAAGAAAGAATTTCTTTCTTTATGGTACTATAATTGTTTTGTGCTTTGTTCCAAATTCCATAATGGTATCTCACAATCTGTTCATTGGATGAACCATTGACTTTTTGAAGGATGATTCCTCCATAACCATGCTCGGAAGCATCTGTTTGAATAATTTTAAAGGAATCAACTGAAGGAATGCCAAGACATGGCAGAGATTTGACATATTTTTTGACTTCTTGAACAATGGAAGTATGAATAGGTGACCAAGGAGGGGGATTGGATTTCAATCTATCAAATAGGGGTTTACATTTTGAACGAAGACTGGGATAAAAATCAGATATATAATTTAAAGAACCTAAAAATCTTTGTAACTGGGTTTTGTCCAGGATTTCATCTGGGAATTTATCAGCAAATTGAATAGCTCTATCAATAGGAGTGATTTTCCCACGATGAATATTGTGACCAAGAAATCTGACTTTGGACTAAAATAGACTGATTTTTGAGGCTGAGACAACAAGACAATTGGCTTTGATGGTATTGAAAAACAAATTTAAATATTTCCAATGTTCATCAATTGACTTTGAGAAAATAAGAACATCATCAATGTAGACAATTGAAAAATGACTGAATGGATTAAATATTTCATTCATAATATTTTGAAATTCACCAGGGGCATTCTTAAGACCAAAGGGCATTACATTCCATTCATAATGTCCAAATGGGGTAGTAAAGGCAGTCTTATATCTATCACTCTCATGAATTTGGATTTGCCAAAATCCACTCTTCATATCAAATTTACTAGAAACAACAGCTTGGCTTAATCGATTGACTAAATCTTTCTTATTGGGGATAGGGTACCTAATCCATTCTAAGACCTTGTTGAGAGGTTTGTAATTGATAACTAACCTTAGTGTTCCTCTTTCTAACTCTGTAACTTAGCATTTTTTCTAACATAAAAAGCAGGGCAAGACCAGGGTGACTTACTTTTACGAATTATTTTTTTAATTAATAATTCACCAATTTCTTGTTTACATAATTCCATGTCTTCTTGACTCATTTGAATAGGTCTAGCTTTGGTAGGGATATTGGACTCATTAAAGTCTTTGACATAAGGAAGGGTAACTATATGTTTCTTCCTATACCAAAAGGCATTAGGTAAGTCTGCACATAAATTACTAATGATTCTAGACTTAAAGTCTTCAATCTTGATTTGAAGTGATTTATTGGTTAACTGATTCTCAATTTTTACATATCTAAATTCTTCTTGTAAAGACCTTAGATGTAAAGTTTTACAGTAAAGAATTTTTTTATTTTTAAAAATTGATTGGTCTTTTAACTGTTTTAAATCTCTAAGTAATGGTTTAGTGAGGAACTTAAACTGAACTTTTTGTCCACATGCATGAGTGGTTAATCCATCATTATTGGTAGTAAATGGGTAAAGTAGGCATAAAAATGATATTCCTAAAATAATTTAATCAGTCATGTTTTTAATAAGAACAAATGGTGTTTTAAAACAAACATTGTTTTGGCAAACATGTGCACTAGGTAACTTATATTCAATTTGCATTTGACAACCATTAGCAGAACTAAGACGTTCACTGGTTTTTACATAATATTTGGTTGGAATTAATCCTTCTTGAATGCACTTAAGATCAGCTCCTGAATCTATCAGTGCTATAGTCTCTATTTCTAATTCTTTGTTTACTATTATTTTAACATTGCAATGCCATTTTTGTAGATGTATTTTATTCATAACTTGAAGCAATCTGGGTTGTTCTAATTTCTTAGGAGAATTCTGGTCACTAGGCGAAGTATCTTCACTACTAGAATCTTCACTAGGGGACGTATCTTCACTATTGTGGTCTTGGTCAAACTTGGCAACTTGATCTTGTAGATTTTTTATATCAACTTTAACTTGTTTGATTTCAATTTGCAAATCTTGGACTGTAACTTCCATTTTGGGTTTATTAAATCTCTCAAGCCTTTTATCAAGACTAATAGTGGGGTGATTGGTTTTACTAGCTTCTTCCTGTTTGGCTAATAGTATTCTGAGCTTATTTAAATATGTTGATTTTAAATCTTCACTGATTAAATCTAACAATAAGTTTTCCTGTTCGCTTATATTGGTTAAAACATTAATTATTCTATCAGATTGTTCACTAGTGTTTTCATTATTGTCTAACTGTAGATTTATATCAACTGTATCCTTATGGGCTAGTTCTACAGGTCTTTGTCCATGGGGTAATCCTAGGCTAGATCCTTCTATAATTTTAGGGGTTGATTTATTGGTAGATGCTTTTTTACTTTTTTGTCATGATGATTGTGTTTCTTACTATTATCTTTTGTCTCTTTAGAATTGTGAAGTTTACTACCAGATGGTTTTTGGGATTCATTTTGAGATGGGTCACTATCTTTTTTAGACTTAGACCTACTATTTTCTTTGTCATCTTTTAGCTTCCTAGGCTTACTGTTTTCTTTTTTGATTCTTCTTTTCTTAACAGTAAAATCTATAGTATCATGGTAATGTTCCAAATATTCAAAGAAATATATATCTCTTTTAACTAACTTCATGTATTTTTTCCAAGCCTTTACAATTGATTTTCTCTCATCTACATCATAAATAGCTCGATAATTGGTTCTATAATTTTCATAAATGGGTGAATTATACTCTTTGGCTAACATTTCCATATCAATTTCAAAATCTTTACTTATAGTAAATAAATCTTTACTAAGACCTTCAAAATCTGTTTGAGTAGGAGAATTTGGAAAACTATCTTCACTTGATATTTTGTAACAAGGATTACTAACTTGGGCTGTGGTTTTAATACTTTTAACTTAGTATCAATTTCACTGAGGAGATCTTTATCTTTTCTAACTGTTGTAGTCCTATCAGGAATACAAGATGTACTTGATCTAGAAGACTTAGAATCAAAATCCCTAATTTTTAAAGGAGATGTCCTAATACGTTGTTCATCAAAACTGATTCTAACTTTTCCATCATTGAATTGTTGTACATGATCTAAATTGACTGTATTATTATTTTGAAAATTACTTGAATGATTTTCATTTTCTAAAATCCAACAACTGGGTAACTCTACATCCTTCCACAGAATAGTCTTAGGAATTTGGATGCTAGCATGTTCAGAACTACCTAACATAAGTAAAGTTTGATTCTTAGGACTTTTAATTAAAGCATGAACATTAAGATTTCTTCGAATACATTTATAATAAATTCTATAAATTAAAGCAAGAGCTTGTGAACCATTATGCATATTAGTTATTTCACCATCAGTTTTAATATTTAATGTTTCACTAAGACTTAAGATAAATCGGGGAAACAATTAAAATGAACTGGTCCATCATGAAGACTGGACTCCATAACTCCCATCATACTAGTACTAAAATTTAAAAATCTAACATCTCTAAGAAATAATAAAATTGAAGAATTTATTCCTTTAATATTAAGTGGTTTAACTGCAACTTGTATTAACCCTATGTGAATGAAGTTGTAACCATCAGATCTATGTTTTCTAGTTGACTCTTTACTAAGGAGTTGACATTTTTCATGTTCTTTGTTAATACTATAGGTTTTTTCTACAGTTTTAACATTATAATCAGTTCTAAAACAAAGGAAAGTTGACTTGTAAATTTCTCTAGTGGAAATCTTAGGGATGGTCCAATCACTATAATCTTGGTTGACTTCTTCATACCTATGATCTTCTTCATTAATTATGTCTGGTAAAGTGGGATAAGAGGTTCTAGAGCTAGAACCTATTGCTGAATTTGATCTAAATAGTCTATCCATCTTAAGGAGTTTAATCAAATCAAAATACTTAATCTAAGATATCCAGCAGACACATACCTAAGAAGACTCATACCCTTTGTCCTCCGCTCACGCCCGTCTTACGCTCCCTTCTGCAGGCCTTACTGTTTGGTAGGATCCTAATCAGGTGGTCTCTCAGCCTAGGTGGTCTTTTACAAATATCTTTTGAGAAGGAATTTTGAAAATCAAAAGCGCAGAAAGAGGGAATGACTACAAGAACAAACACACCAATGGGGGGGTCTTGGCTCTGATACCAGTGGGTCACTATCTTTTTTAGACTTAGACCTACTATTTTCTTTGTCATCTTTTGGCTTCCTAGGCTTACTATTTTCTTTTTTGATTCTTCTTTTCTTAACAGTAAAATCTATAGTATCATGGTAATGTTCCAAATATTCAAAGAAATATATATTTCTTTTAACTAACTTCATGTATTTTTTCCAAGCTTTTACAAATGACTTTCTCTCATCTATATCATAAATAGCTCGATAATTGGTTTTATAATTTTCATAAATGGGTGAATCATGCTCTTTGGCTAACATTTCCATATCAATTTCAAAATTTTTACTTATAGTAAATAAATATTTACACTCAGCGAGTGCCGCACGCTGTAACAGCCTATTTTTCTCAAATACGTATGGAATATTTTTGTACATGGGTTTTTCACCCAAAACGACCCAATTGACCCTCAAATTTTTAGTCTATGTAAGGAGGCATTCACCTCCATTACAAGCATCCTATTCTCACATCTAAAAAATATAGAGAAAACTAGAGAGATTCAAGAGTAATTGAGAGAAATTTTGAAGAGAATCAAGAGAACTTTAAAGAAACCAAGAAGAGTTTGAAGAGATTAAAGAGGAACTTGAAGAACTTTAGAAGACCTTCATCAAATCAAAAAGAATCCATGAGGTTGCTAGAGGTAGCCATCTACATTTACTTAGATTTAGGTTGGAATTTCAATCACAATTCATAGAGCTAGGATCTTCACACATTTCAAAACCTCTCTTCTTACCTCATTTCATCACACACCACATAGAATTGTGATTGAATCCTCTCTTGTCTTCATTGATTTAGATTTAAATAAAAGCCTTGGATTTAAAGAGTATATAAAAGGATTTTTTATTTAGATTTTCCAACAAACTTTGATTTTGTTTTCTCTTGTTTATGTTATCTTTAGAGGTTCATGAAACCTTCAATGTCTCATTTGAATCCACTATGCATTTGGTCTTTTGATTTTTTATAGTCTCATGACTTATATAGAATCAAGATTGATTATGTTCATATCCTCATATAACTATGGAATCCAAGTCTAGATCTATGGTTTGGACCTTCTAGTTTGAAATCTTCATAGAATCCTTCTCATATTCCATGAAGGTTCACATGGATTTGGTCATGTGTAGTCTCCAAGGACCATTAACTTGGGAGGAGAACTAATGAAAATGGATCTATATTCCTCAAGGAACATGTTTTTGGGAGAGGAATTGGATATAGCTTAAGCTTAGTTAAGATTATGAATACCAATTCAACAAATGGTGCAGTGAACTCATGAACTCACTGAGATCAAAGATTTTTAATTAAATCATGGTCCATGAGAATTGAGTGAGACCAATTGGAGAATGTTCATAACTCATATAGGTATCATTAGGACCTTTGACTTGGTGAAATTTTATACTTAGGATGGTTTGATCTTATGATTTGTGAGTAGGTTGTTCTCTGTCCAAAATTTTAGAACAGTAAGTTTGTTTTAAAATAACTAAATCAGAGCCTTAACCAACTTCTTTTGAGTTTAAAATTTTTTTCTATGAAGCTTAATGTGTTAGAAAGATACCCTAAAAAGTTCAAAGTGATTTTGAATTTTTTACTATTTTTAGAAAATCATACAAAACCTCTGGACAGAGAGTTGAAAAATTTTTGAGTGGTGTCTGGTTATGACCCTATACCCAGAGATTTAACCGTTGGAGCTTTGATTTTCTTTTTGGGTTAGAAATTAGATTCACAGAGTCATAACATACTCAAAAATTACTAAGATCCAACAGTTGAAAGTATTTTATTTCTATTTTTGAAGTCTGGTATGCTCTCTGTAATTCTTACAATTATGTCATAATTTTCGATAAAACTTGAATAACTCTATTCTAATGGACTCCTAATGTCCTAAGATCTAAACCATGTCTTAAATAACGTCAATTAAGTTTAAATCCAGAGGCTAGATGATCCAAACTAATGAATATCTCATAGCTCATGTTCATGCATTCATTCATACATATTGATACTCATAAGTAGGACCCATTTGGTCTAAGTTGCACTTAATTGAACCTAATTGAATATGACTAGGGGTTCCTTATGATCATGTTGGGGCTATGACATCTCTATATGGACATAGCATTGGCTCCTAGTTAAGACTTGTATATCTATAGAGGTGTTACGGTTCCAACTAGTTGAAAGGAATTCATAGTTATGTCAATTCCCCCTCTTCTTAATAGATTTAAGCTAGAAGTTTAGGATTGATTATTTGATATCTTGTTTAAAGCATGTGAACTAACCTTTATTTTGTAGCGCTTTTGAGGTACAATTTCTCAAACCTATCTCTAGTTGATTTTACTTGTCGATTTTATTGATTTTTCGACTCCATGTGCGACACCTTAGAAATAGGTCTTGCTTTATGTATATGTGATTAGAGACCTTTTCTTAGGATTTCTTTTTTGTATGCATTGCACGTTTCTATATTGTTGCCGGATCCTGGGTAAGTTTTCTTGTTCCTTATTTGCACATCATCTCGCTTGCTACTTGAAATTATGTGGCTTTTGAATGCTATTTTATCGTTAGCAATCTTATACCTTTTTAGACATACTTTCAAAATGTATATGTATATATGTATTAGTTGAGGGTACGCTTAGATTAATAATTCGATTAAAAGGATGTTAAGTAAAGGCTTATCATGAGATAGGATGAGAGGGGGTGTTTTAGTCCGTCGGGCTCCTTCCCCTCTCATTCCATACTCCCCGGACCTAGAATTTTTGGTTTTTAAAAAAGATTAGTTTGCTTTTAAAATAGTTTCTTAATTTTCCTTTAAAAATTAAGTGGCGACTCGTTTTGTTTTGTTTTGAAAAGTTTTAAATGAAAAGCGTGGATAAAACTGCGAGTATCCACAATCTGGCGACTCTGCTGGGGATCGAACCCAGAATCTCTGGTTTCACATACCAAAATTTCTAATTTTGGGTTCACTCAAGGATTAGACTTGAAAGCATCCTTTTAATCAAATTAATTAATCTTTGTGTGCCTGTTGCATTGCACTTGCATGTCTCGCCATTCGATTGCACGGAACTATGACCTTGGAGGCTCGAGGCAACCCGGTCGGTTAAGCCATCATGGGACTGTGTGATCACCCTTGATCTCGTACCATGTGTCAGTATATGAAGCATCCTATCGGGTGTGTGTCAAGGGTCCCTTATTTGACCAAAACCCGGCCTTTGCATAATAGCTTTCATAGGACCTTTCAATCTTAGGAAAATAATTCTTGATTAAGATTTATGTGCTAGGGAGTTTTGTAGGATTACTTGAGATGATGACGATATTTGCTTGATGAAAGATGTGTAACCTCTTACTCATTTTTGAGCAATTCCTCTTTATGTCCTATGACATTAGAGAACATGCCGAATCTTGATTATAAGATTACATCTCTTACATCATGTTTAACTAAGCATCATTGACCTTGTATGTATCCAAATTCGTGAAAAGTGCAGTAATTACCCAATTACGTGATCTTTCCTATTCAAAAGTTTTTTCAAATCCATCTTTGCAAATCCCAAAGTATTTTGGAAAATCACTCTTACAAGAAAAATCTTTGAAACTCACTTTCTTTTGAACAAAGTGAAGTAAACCCAATCATCGTTTATTGAGAAATGTTTTCATATCCCCAATCTTTTCAAAGTTCGCGAGAATTGTTTTAAAAAGACTTCATCATCTAGAGAAGTGTTTGTCAAATAAGCTTTAAAATAAAATTTTCAACTCGATCATCTTTTGCGGAAAAATGCTTTCACCTTCAAAGGAAAATCCAAGGAATTCAAAGGATCCCATCGTGCTTTTCAAATAAATTTTTAAAAATGAAAGGAGAAATTGGCACACTTAACATGGGTAAGAATTTTATATACTTATGTGTTTATGTGTTAGAATTAGGATTTTCTTTTCTTTGACATATAGAATAGGCACACACACTTGCATCACATTCGTGTGATATATGAATCAATTCATGATCATTCTGTCAAGCATTTTCAAAATAAATATAATCAATGAAAAATAAGATTGTTTAAAATCAGTCAAATTATTTAAAAATAAAAAAACATGGTTGTAGGTGAAAGATTGAATCAGCTACGAGCATAGTTTGGGTTAGGGATTCAAGTGCGAGATTTGTGAGAAGGGAGCCAGAGAAAGAAATGGTTCAAGGACAACACGCCGCAGAAATAGCTCAGCTAAAAGAGAGAATGGATCAAATGATGATAATGCTAGAAACACTGACCCTCCAAAGGTCTGCAGTTGATCCACCAATAATCGATCCTCCACCGGCTGCTCGAGATGGAAAGATGATTGGTATGAGGATCTGGAACAACCCAGAGCTGATGCAAATAGGGCAGAAAGAGAGAAAGTTGAAAAGGCTGAGAAATAGCATATCGATATGAAAAAAAGTGGAAAAGTTAGAAAGAGTCGTTTGCAAGTCCAATGGGGTTGACAGTTATCTGCTAGAGTTGGAAGGATTGTTTGAAGGCACTAGAGAAAAACTGTCAGTTGGTTTCAAGATGCCCGAGATTAATAAGTTTAATGGTTCTGGCAACCCCAAAAACCACATAAGGATTGCATCAAGGCTTTTCAGTCGAGCGGCCTGAGTCCTGCCATGATGGCCATGCTGTTTCAACAAACTTTTACTGGGGCAGCCTTGTCCTGGTATTTCACTATGGAGCCAAGCAAAACCAGTGTGTGGGAAGAAGTTGTAAAAGCTTTTGTTACCCAGTATGAATATAATCAAGAACTCGATGTAACTGTGAGGGATCTAGAGACGACCACGCAAGAGAATAAAGAGTCGTTTGCTGAATTTTTGGCACGTTGGAAGGGAAAGGCCGCAAAAATGACCCAACGGCCCTCGAAGAAAGAACAGATCTGAATTATAATGAAGATTCTGCAAAGTGTCTATCAAGAAAAGCTCATGTATCAATGCATTCATACCTTTGTAGAATTTTTTGAGATTGGGACAAGAATAGAAGACACAATCAAAGATGGGAAGATCAAGAAGGAAGAGTCCCAAGGGCATCGCTCTAGGAGACCGTTTTATGGAAGGAACACGGGAAATCAGGTGGTAGCTGATGTTAATGTTCTGAGCTAGCCAGAAGAAGGGCGGAATTTTTCAAAGAAGGAGGGTATGTCGAGACCAAGGTTGGGGGGACAGCCTTGTCGCTTCACAGATTTAGGGATTTCTTTGACCACCATCCTTAAGCGGCTAATGGAAAAAGGATATATAAAGCCGTTGGATCCAAAGCCAATGCTTGATCCACTCCTACCAGGCTTCATACGAACCTCTGGGCATCTGAGGAGTAGTGCCGCGATGGCACTCAACCCCTGATGAGTCCATTTTTTAAAATTTATTTTGGGGGTCCAAACTGAATAATTGGAAGTCAAAACGGCATAGTTTCTTGTTCACAAATATTTGGGACCAATGGGAGCACTTTCTAAATCCCAAAACCACCCCAAATTGGCCTATATAAACCCTCATTTGCTCTTCATTTTGGGGGGGCAAGTGCAAAAGTTAGAGAAAGTGTAGAGAGAAAGAGAGATAGAGTTAGAATTAGAAGTGAGAAAGGAGCTTCCTCCTACTGATTTTCTATAAATAAATTTTAAAAAAGTGAGTTGTAATAAGTTTTCTTCCATTACCTCTCTTATACTTCACATTCAAATCCTCTCCAACCACCATTCTTGAGCAATCTTGAGTTAGGAATCTACTTCCATGTCCAAATGTCACAACATATGAGTGAAACACCAAGCTACAAGCGGTAAATAATAAGACGTCTTAAAAGCGGTGAACAAGAGTATTGGTGTGTCCATAGATGAGTCGTTATATGAGAACGATAGCTAGTGTTTGCAAGAGTTCTTAAAAGGGGTGAATAGTAAGAGTTCTTAAAAGCAGTGAACAAGAACACTAATATGTCGTGATGATATAATCAATTGGGATAGTCAGTCGTGATTGGTACAATCAGTCTTAGAGTTGGAAGATGGTGAGAATCGGTTAATGATGTGTTTGGATAAAAGAGGAAAGGATATTATTAATATCACTGCTTTATGTCGTTCATGACTGGTAATTACTTTATTTCTATGAGAGTGTGGTAGTTAGTTCTCACTCAGCTTTCAGTAAGTTGATAGCCTTTATTGTCTGGACATTCCCCGTCCAGACTACCCCTGTCATTAACAATATAGGTAATGATGCGTACGACGATGGCTACTACCCGAAAGGGGATTGTGCAGAGGGTGGCCCCACTGATGCCGGTTATGCCTGAGAGGAGTACTACGCTGACGGCTACCCTTATGCCAGCTGAAGATCTGAAGATATTTATATCTAGTATTTATGTTTCTATTGTTCTATTGAACCTTATTAGTTTAGCGAGTACTTGGGCATATGCTGTCTCTAGATCTGTTGTGATCCTGAGGACCACTCTGATGTTTGTAATAGATATAACTGTTTTACATTCAGTGGATTATTTAACTGTTCCTATTTATCTTGTGGACTAATACTGTGTGGTGTGGATAATTAGTGACTTTCACTTGTCATTCTCTATGGACCCAAAAAGGGAGATTTTTTTTCCTCTATTTTTGCTACTCCGGGGCGTGACACAATATTATAACAAATATATAATGAGATAAAGACGAAATTCTAAAAGGGCAACATATAAACAATATCATTTGACACCTCTACTATATTTTCTTCTAAAACATGCAAAAAGTAATAACTATTGTCAATCTTAGTAACAAATACTTAATGGAGTTAAATAGAAAATCCAGAAAGCCAACATACATTTGCAAATGTACATTCTAAACAATTCCATTTGACATCTCCACTACAATGTAAACCTGCAAGAAAGAAATGACCAAAAAAAAAAAAAAAAAAACCCAATAGTCAATATATTCACAGACACTTTGTGGAATTAAGTTGAAAAGCCAACATACATATTTGCAAATGTACATGCCAAACAAAAAGAATTGTAATACAAATTTGGTGTACCAGTTGAACATAGAATATATATAGTTTCTTCAACTGTATTATTAATGAAGACGTGAATAATTGAAATTACATCGAAAATAAAGAATTAAGTCTAGCTAACAAGTTTCTTATACAATCAATATATAATGGGTGTAGTGTGAAGTAGTTGCATCAAATGATACTAACAAACAAACCAATAAAACAACTTTGATACTAAATAATGTATTTTGCCTCCTTTTCAACACATTAAATTAACATCAAGTAATTAAATTGCCCTAACCTGCTAGTATATATGTAACACGTTTATTGTATAATAAAGAGGGCTCCTACACCACTATTATGTATGTAACGTTTCTCATATCATAAAAATAAATATTGTTGTAATCATCAAGATTCAAGCTATTACTGATGTTTCAAACTAAAGACACCAATTCACAAGAATAAGATGAAGCTACAAGGGACAGACTAAAGCATTAAATAATTAATAAATAACCTATGGTTTACTAGAAAAATAAAGATATGTACAAATGAAAATATAAATGAAATTTACTCATTTAGTCCTAAGTCATTGAGAGTTCCACTACATGAGGAGCAAATTAAGTTTTGAATATGCTATGGGAACAAAATTTTCTAGACTAAAAGGAAAAAAAGTACACATACCAAGGTAAAGATCTATTTAATGCATGCAATCATAGCATCATTATCAAAGAAGTTAAAACTAAGAGTCACCTACACATTTCAACCCAACTCTTATTTATAATCAACTACCTCAAACAAGGTAAAATTAATGAAGTGCTAAATTAGCAAATATGTCAAACACAATTAGTGAACATTAAACAAACCAAACAGGGGTATTAAAGATAAACAGACTCGTGGAAACTCGTGCCACATATTTGGTATAAAGTGTAGGATTAAACTCACTCACTAATTCCTTTGTGTTTCCACTAATTTTTTATCCACTTTTAAAAGGATAGAAAACTGTGGTGCACATAAGTTAAAAAGAATCCATTTACTATTCTTTTTCTTTCATTCATTTATTACTTTTTGTTAATATTAAGACTCTCTTCAAGAAGAAAAGGTTATAAATAGTTGTTCTTAGTCTTAATAGGTGCATCACTAAACTCCTCCCTAGATGAAAAGCTTATATATGTATAATAAATCAGAAACTACATGGCCTCCTAACAAGCTATCCTCCAACTGAACCATAATTGCCTCTAAAAAAGGAGAAACTACAGAGCCTTAAGATACACAAAACTATCAATTATGCTCGCTTGACTAACCATACAACATGGATATATTTCATAGCAATAACTTCATGGCTAAAAAATATCACAACACCTTAAGTGCTATACCCTAATCTATTGTCGTAAGTGAATATCATGCACAAGGAATGTTGGCAAGACATCAAATATTGAAATAGCAAATTTCGAACCTAAATAACAGAAAACACAATTCAAAGTTGTTTAGTATATAAAAGGAAATTAGAGAGGGGGTCAAGAGAGACATCATACCAAATTTAATTTTGAGTAAAGATTGGGGCACAAATAAACACACAACCTTTAGGACACAACCCAAATAATGTGTCTATCTCTCTCCTATGATGTCATTGTCTATCTCTCTCCTATGATGTTACTGACAGTGACATCATAGGAGAGAGATTGTGTGTTTGTTTGTCAGTGACATCATAGGAGAGAGATAGACACATTATTTGGGTTGTGTCCCAAAGATTGTGTGTTTGTTTGTGCCCCTAAGTATTACCCTTTAATTTTCCCAGGTGTGGCGTTGATTTACGGAGTACAAATGAACAATATTGAGTGAACATTGAATGGAGATGATGATGAAGATGAAGAAGTAATTAGGGTTTCAAGCCTTGGTTGTTTGAATTGCTCGGAAGGGGGCTTTTCTTGAAATCAAGACGCATCGTCCCTGTTACTTTCGCTGATGAATTTTGCCGCCTTCTTCGATGATTGTTGTTGTCGCTTTGAAAAAAAGGGAGAAAAGTTGTTTTGTGGAGACTGCATGTAACGAGAAAGATGAAGAGAATTTGTAGTTACCGATTTGAATCATTGCAGCAAAGTTGATTTTTGGAGATTGAATGTAACGAGAAAGATGAAAAACTCATTGGGAAAATTGAATAGATCATCGGGAGAACTTTTGTTAGGGTTTCCAAAAACGTATTGACAAAATCTGGGAGTTAAGTAAAATATTTACTGGTACTTCTAATAAAAACGCCGTATAGTCCCTCGGAGAGAGAGAGAGAGAGAGAGGGCGTACCATTTTCACTCTTTCCCTAAAATGGCGGGAAAGTCTAAGCACTGAGCTGAGCTGATTTACCCAAATTCAAGCCACCCCCATACCATTAAGATCATGTTTTCTCTATGCTAACCATCTCATATTTCTGTACTTTCCGCCGTAGCCCTACCATTTCCAACCTCGTCTTCGTCCCCAAAAGCCCTAATTTCACACTCTTCTTTGCTTCAATGGCGTCTTCGAAGGTCATAGCAGAGTACGCGAAGTCGAATCGGTCTTCGTGCAAGAAATGCAAAGACAAGATCTCTGCGAAAGCTTTGAGGTTGGGTTTGGTGAGCAGAGACGAGGAGCGAGGGTTTGATATGACCAAATGGCACCATTTGAGCTGTTTTCCGATGAAATCTGATTCGGTTTCTTCGGCCGAGGCCATCGGAGGGTTCTCATCATTGAAGGTTTGTTGAATCGCAATTATGGTTTTGGATTTTGCGTTATGTAATTCAACTTGCGTTGTTTGGTTAATTTACAATCTCGGATCGAGCTTTAGTGACTTGTTCATATTACAGAGTGATGATCAGGAAGCTCTGAAGAAATTGCTGGACAAAAGTGATCAGACTTCGGAAAAGGTATTTGATTCACTTATGTGGTCAGAGATTACACAAACTCATTACATCTGTATATCGTAATAAGAGCATTGTAGTACTCAAGACGTCTATTCATGTATGTTTTTGAGTTGACCTGTTTATTAAACGAGCTTGAAATCCAGGTTTTTAGCTTGGCTTGTTTATTAAACCAGCCGAGCTTATATATGCTTGAGCTTGGCTTGTTTATTAAACGAGCCTAAATTCAAGCTTAATCTTGACTCGTATAAATTAAAGCCGGTTCAATAATCTTTTATCCAGTCTTACCCTTGACTGCTATAAACGAGTCGAGCTCTTGTATCCTCTAAAACTACGTAATTTTATAATAGATGTATATGTACAAGTCAGTATATAAGTCTTTTATCAAGCCTATTTGCGAGTTTTTTCACGAGCCTACTAACGAATCTTACTCAAACTTGTTCACGAATCACGAGCTCTATCGAGCCGAGCTCATGTGTGTTTGATCTTGGCTAATTCATTAAACAATCCTGAAATCTAGGCTTGAGCTTGGCTTGTTTATTAAAAGAGCCGAGCCGAGCCGAGCCTTTATCAAACATGTTTGCGAGGGCTTGTTGAACATTATACAACCCTAGTTGCAACCTGTGTCACTGGAAACCCTTTCCCCATATGGGACATGTTCTTTCATTTGAAAGAAGCAAAGGGAGAATCTGTAAGAGTTCATGGGTAAAGGTTTTGAGTTTCTGGTTATCCCTTCTCTATGGATTGTGTTAAAGTGTTTCAATTGATCATGAGCTGTTTTTCCATCAACAGCGTCGTGAGAGGGATGCTGATAAAAATGAGCCCACGGAAAGGACAAAGAAAGCAAAGGTAGAGAGTACGCTTATCGGAGTATCTTAAGAAATTGTTGAGCAGTAGTGACCTGTTTGTGATATTACAGAGTGATGATCAAGATGCTCTGAAGAAATTGCTGGACGAAAGTGATCAGTCTTCGAAAAAGGTATTTGATTCATTTATGTGGTTAGCGATTGTACAAACTCATTACATCTGTATATTGTTATAAGAGCATTATAATACTCAAGACTTCTATATCAACTGATCCTGATGTGGTCCAAATCTATATGCGAAATAGTAGGATAGTTACAATCACTGAAAACCCTTTCCCCATATGGGAAATCTTCTTTCATTTGAAGGAAGCAAAGGGAGAATTGGTAAGAGTTCATGGGTAAAGAATTTGAGCTTCTGATTATCACTTTTTCTTTTTAATGGAGAAGCATTTCGTTTTATCATGACTTAATTTTCGTCAACAGGTTTGTAAGCTAAGAAGCACCGACACGGAAACGGCGACACGGACAAGACACGACACGACACGGAAAATCCTAAAAAAAGGCCGACACGACATTGCGGCGACACGGAAACTAGTAATTATCTATAAATTTTTATATGTAACGATACAACATAAAATTAACAATGTTATAACTAAAAACTAAGATGTTAAATAAATCACCTCTAAATAACAATTCAACATGAAAATATCATAACAATAATACCAATTAACAACTTTACCATTTAAGCACTAGTAACAAAGCAACTATAGTATCATAACATTCGTAAAAAAGAAAAAGAAAAAAAGCAACATGAATATAAGGTAAAGCAACACGATGCATATAAGATTAACTTTATTGCTTTCTTTTTTAATTTTCAATCCCCCATCTTTGTAGTAATCCTTCTATTTGCCATTACTTGTCTTAACTTTTTTAACATAAACCCCACTTTTACAACCTTATTTTTCACAATAACACTTTTGCCCCTAACATTTAAGATTCTTCTTTTAAAAAACCCATAACGTGTTGGAGCCGTGTCGATGGTGTGTCGGAGACGTGTAGCTTCCGTGTCGAAAATAAAAAAATATGTTTAAAAAATCTCGACACGCATTTGGCATGTCCGACTCGTGTCGTAGCCGTGTCGGTGTCGAAGGTGTGTCGGACACAAATATGGCACCTCCTTTGGAGTGTCGGTGCTTCCTAGTTTGTAAGAGGGATGCTGATGAAAATGAGCTGGAGGAAAGGACAATGAAAGCAAAGGTAGAGCCATTTGCGGAGCAAATTGGGAATTAATTGAAATTTGTTCACCTATCACGGAGAACTTTAAGGGACTTGTAGTGCATTTTTGTGATCATCAGTATTACAAACTTGAAAAACGTATTGTTAAATAAGAGCATTATAAAGTATCCTGATTCGAGTCCGAGTTTATATATTAATACAGGAGGATAGTTACAACCACTGACACTGTTATCGAATAGTGAATCAGTTTGGCGAAGTTATGGATCATAAATCAGTTTGGCAAAGTTATGGATCATAAATCAGTTTGGCAAAGTTATGGATCATAAATCTTAATATTCATCCGTATGTGTTGTATACATGTTGAAACACATGTACAGTGCTTAAAATGAACTAAGTAACAGTTTAATACTAGCTTTATGCAATGTAAAGTCTCAAATGGTAGAAGCTTTCCACTTAAAAGTTCAAAGATTGAAATTAAGAATCGTGAATCGTATCGGGATGTATGAAACTCAAATCGACTCGTATAGAATATGCATCTACTCGTGAATCGACCTGCCCTAACACATGGTCACAACCGATGTCATCGACTATTGAGAATTCTTTCAGTATGAGGTAAACCAGCTTTCAGACAAAGCCAAGGTAGAATCTGTAAGAGTGCGCCAGTAATCAATGTGGAGTTGTTGGTTATCAACTTTCTATTTACTGAAGAAGTATTTCACTTGATCACGACTTGTATTTTCCACCTGCACATTCATTGAAGGATGCTGATGAAAATGAGCCGGAGCCTGGAGGAAAGGACAAACGAAGCAGAGGTAGAGAGTGCACTGTTGGAGTCACTTAGAATTGCTTTTATGTTAAAATATTAATCCCCTTGAACTCCCAAAGAATAGCACTAAAGAGCCGTTAACTTAATTGAAATGGAGAGTTTTGCTGCAGATATGCCAAAATTAATCCAACTCCTCTATTTAACTTTTGTGAAGTTCTAGTTCATATAATCAATGCACTTTCAGATTGCAGTTGACCCAATAATGTAGCTTTCATATACATATATCTATGCCTATTTATATGCGCACGCGCGCGCGCATTCACCCACATATTTATGTGTATATGGAGACTTTCTAATGAGGGATCACTCATTTTAAAATTTTAACAAAGTGAGGACTTCTAATTATGGTCGTCAGAACTTGTTTAATCTTTGTGGTAAAAGTGAAATTCACTGTGCAGTAAATGAGCTTTGACTAGTAAGTCCTCACTTTGTTAGAATGAGGGTCCCTCATTAGAAGCTCTCTGTGTGTATATATATATATCCTTGTGGGTGTGTGGATTTGTATATGTTATAGAATTTAATGTTACATGGTACTTCCCAGTACCCTCAACATACCTTTTCACCTAGATGGGCAGCTAATTAATCATTTTATGTTCATTTTCATACTCTGCTCGTAGTTATCAACACCTAATGAAGAAACAAAGCTGGAGATAGCCTTTTCAATTTCTGATATTAGAGACAAGTATAAGGTATGGCTATGCAAGTATTTTCTTTTCCCTCATTGCAGTCCATGATATTGAAATGTTTTTCTTCTGAGAAAAAACTTTAAACTGGCATAAACACATTCTTAAGAATTTGTATCTTTTAGTGATCTCATGGTCATATAATTTTACCTGTCACGGTCATTTCTTTTTCGATTCTATATAGCTTTTTTCTGATTCAGGATGCTAAGCTATTGCCAAAGTGGAAGGCATTCAAGACCATCATATTTCTTGAACGGGTGAGATAAGAATTATTTATCAACTTCTTGTCCTGGTTGGTTGATCTTATTAAGGTTTATGTGAAACATAATCATCGAGGTATGAGTTATTTGGAAACTGACTGTAGCCTGCTAAAAATCCCATGTTCAATTCAATGCATTCTAAGTTCTTATTTGTGCTCAACCAGATAAAATTTGTTATTCATTCACGTTTTTGAGCGAGAAAATCATAGTAGTAGTTTTGTTACACTGATCAAATGAGCATTATTTTTGCTACTGGTTAATCTAGTCTGTTTGTTTTATGATTGAGAGCATCTCCAATGGGAGTGCTAAAGAGGGTGCTAATGCCTAATTATAGCATCACCCCCCAAAACACGACTCAAATAGGGTGCCAAAGGTGGTGCTACAATTTGACAATGCTATAACTTGTGCCAAATTTGGCACCACCTTTGGACCCCATTGGAGTGGTGTTTTTGGATACTATGGTATAATTTGGCATTGTCAAATTATAACATCACTTTTGGCACCTGGTTGCAGTCTTGTTTTGGGTACTATGCTATAATTTACTGTTGCTTTTGGAACGTACCATTGGAGCACTAGTACTGAAGTATAGGATTTTGGCGCAATGCCAAAATATAGGTTTGGCATCTCTAAAATAGCATATTGTTGGTTAATAACTTAAATACTATTTTGACCTTTTAGTGGAGTAACTATTGTTATACATGCATGCATATCTTATGATACTGAAATTTTGTACACTTGGAGCTGCCTATATGTTTTTAAATGCTTCACTTTTGTAGGACGATGGTCTCCATGATTCAAAAAAAATTGCAGCATTTGATTTTGATGGATGCCTTGCGAAGACATCGGTGAAGAAGTATGACTATTTCCAGCATTTTGAACATTCACCAATGCTTCAGAGTTGTTAGCTATCAATATAGCTGAAAAATGAGAATGGAAACAAATATTGACTCTTTCTTCTTAATATTGTAGAGGTTAAAAAAAAGTAAGTTTTGGATGGACTAATGTAATTGGTCTCCTAGGAAGTAGGTTTTCTTTTGTACGGATGATACTCTTCAGTCTTCAGCATGTAACTTATTGCATAGTGTTGTATTTGTAGTTAATGCCATCAGATATTATTCATTCTAACTGATCCCTAGTATTAGTCTAGATAGTGTTTACGTACAACAATAATGTTTAGTATATCAAAACAATGAACTAAAAATTGAAAAATGCGTGTAGGGATCCTTTATACTAAGGCCTCGTTTGTTTCGCAGGACTAAGGGGGGATAGAGGGGGATTGGACTAATAGTCCATTTTAATCAAATAGTCCGGCGTTTGGCATCGCTATGGAGCACAGGACTAATTGTCCATTTTAAAAGAATAGTCCCCCATATGGGGGACTAAGTTATACCATGGGGGAGGTGGTATTAGTAGTCCCGGGACTATTTCTTAAAAAGGACTAATTGTCCAATCCCACCTCTGCCATCCAAACGTGGCCTAAGTGTATCTGCTTCAACTTAATTCACGAAATGAGTAAGTGCAAAAACAAAAGTTGATTAGGGATGTTGGTTAGTGAAATTTTATAATACAAGTTATGGGCTTCATTTATTTGTTCAACATTACGAATTATGTGATTAACGAACTGATTGTAGAATTGGAATTCACTTATGGCTGGAATTGATACGTTTTGGAAATTTATAAAATCTTTGTTTAAATGCACTCTCTTTCTTATCAGAAAGTTAATTATAAATAAAAGATTTCCTTAAATTTTTTTGACAAGTACAAAGACATAAAATTTCTCTGGAACTAGTAATTTAGCTCTTTCTAGAGAAAAGCATCATCTGTTCATCTGGTATATTTTGCTCCTTGTAGGTAAAATGTTTTTCTTTTAGTTAGTTGACTGAGTCTGACAACCTAGTGTTACTTTTTCATTCCAGTACAGGTCCAAAATTCTGGTCCCTTATGTATACTTCAATACCGGAGAAGCTGCAGAGCTTGTACAACGATGGCTACAAGCTGGTTTGCTTCTTTTCCTTGTGAAAGCTTACTGAAAGTTTCTATATTGTTTTTGAAATAATGCTGTGTGGTCAGTGATGTTGGTTGACTTTTTAAAATGCATGTAATAACATTATATTTTAATCGTAATTGATAATCATCTTCATCGTTGCTTTTCTATAGGTTATCTTTACCAATGAATCTAATATTGAGCGCTGGAAGAAAAAAAGACAGGTTGCCGTGGACTCGAAAATTGGACGTCTCAACGACTTTATTGAATGTGTGAAGGTCCCAATTCAGGTAGTTGATTTAGTCACTGTATCAAACACCATTTGCTCCTTATCCAATCACTATTTGACTGGGTTTGATGCATTTCAAAGAAAGACTTTATGCATATGAGAATACCCCCCAACCAAAAAAAAGAGAGCATATGACAAGGATACATTTCCTATTTCAGGAACTCTACTTCAATCCTACCTGAGGATCTTTCCCCCCCCCCCCCCCCCCCCCCCCCCCCAGTACAAAGAGGACATCCTTATTTGCAGGGAATGGGTTTTGTACCCATGATTAGACTTGTTGTAACTATCACGCATCGCAGTCACGAGTCGTTGATTGTGAATCACATCGCAGATATGCATATCCTTTAACAACTCGCTTTTCAGGATCCTATTCTCACCCATTGAATATTTTTTCCAATGCTTGATAGCAAAGTGGTCCAATTGTCAAGAATGCATTCATCTTTCCACATTTGTTTTTCCCAACTAAAAATATATAACCTTGTGATATGTGTTAAATCTCTTTCAACTTTGTTTGGTAGAATTCGGTTTGATGCCTACTTCTGTTGAGTTGTTATTATTCATGGTGCTGAATGTCTTGTGTATCTATATTTGTCCTTGTGTTTGTACGTCATGGATTTTGTGTCTTCCTTCTTGCTTGGGATATGAATTTTTACCAATCCGGTATTCTTTAATGTTTGGTTAACTATCGCCCAACTCCCTTGAGGTTTGACCCTAATTCGCACGACACAACATCCCTCGTTTTTCAGAAATTACACTGACCTCCCCTGTCAGTGTTTGTTGGTCAACAGAGTTAACAGCTTTTGTACAATTACCTCTTGGCCCTTTACTAAAATAACATCGTTTTGAGAGTTAAAATTTACTCTTTGCAGGAAAAAATAAAAATATTTTTTCTTCCCCTTCTCTCTCTGCCGCCAACAGCCATCACACACAGCTCCATCTTCACTATTACAGCCCCTCAACAGGCCATAGCCATATATATATATATATATATATATAAGGAGGCCTGAGTTGATTTTTGCGCTTCCAAGATCAATGTCGGCGAGGGGGTTGGCCAGAGAAGAATTGCATCCGTCTTGTTATTTTTGAATTGCACCTCTCATAAAAGTAAACTCAATAGTCAATACTCAATAGTGCCCAAATGCCGAGAGATAAATAACTAAATAAAAGAAGAAGCACATGTAAGCTTATGAGGGAAAAAAGGTCTCTCTCAAATGCATGTGTTACATGCACAGAGACCCAGCTCATCAAAACTCCCTGTTTCTTTTATTTTATTTTCTTTTCGGTTTACTTCTTAGCTTCTCAATTCACCAACGACTGAATGATCGATGGTGCCGATGTCGATGCTTTTTGGTTAGAATTATATTGGATTGAATTTCCCTTTGTTTTTTCTACAAGGGATGGAAAAAGCCACGCCCTGCTGGGATCCCGCCCCGTACCGCCCCTAATGGAACCGGTTTGGAGGAGGCGTAATAGTAGTAGGGCTGGGTTTGGTAGTTAAAAATCAAACCCCTATAGCAGTTAGAGGCAGATGTGGTATTTTGTTACAAATAGTCCGCTAAAATCCGCCTTGCTTCGCCGATTATATTGTAAAGTTACTAGAACTTATTCTTGATTAGATATTTTTTTACTACAATTATGTACTCCCTCCGTCCCATAATAAGTGTCCACATTTCCTTTTTTGGATGTCCCATAATAAGTGTCCACTTTTCTTTTACTTACTTTCCAAAACTACCCTTATAATAAAGACAAAGAAGCATTTATTTGTGGTCCCAAAACAAGCAAAAAGTCAAACACCCATCACATCTAAGGGTAAAATTGGAAAGTGACTCTTTAATGAATCAAATAAATTATTATAATACAAGTTTCTTAAATATTGTGCAAAAAGAAAGTGGACACTTATTATGGGACGGAGGGAGTATTTGGTTTTGGATGGATTTATTTCATTACCATATTTGTAAAATAAATTTTTTTTTTTGCTCCTTGATATTAGTGTCAAATGGTAGTGGACCTAGTGGCTAATGTATATGGGTCTTCTTTTGAGTTGTATTGAAGACTAAAAGATTTGAGGGTTTTTTTTTTGGTTAAAAGTATAAGGGTATTTCTGTAATTGTTTCATTATTAATATATATACATATGTTGGCTAACCTATTAAGGTTAAGCCTTCATTCTCTCTATTTTCTCTCTTTGAACATGGTATCAGAGCCTCCATGGAGATCCACCAACAAACCCTAAAACAAACCCTAACCGCAGCTTATCCTAGCCCTCCCTGACATATCGCAGGTGTGTCGGTTGAAGAAAGCTATCTACAGACTTAAACATTCTCCAAGGGTTAGTTTAGTCAAGTAGCTAGCTTATATGGGTTAAAGAGGACGAGTTCTGATCTCTCGGTATTTGTGAGACATTATGAGAAATGCACCATTATCCTAGTAGTTTACGTGGATGATATAGTGATAACTGGCAGTGATAATGAAGGTATACAGTTGTTGAAGACTCACTTGAGTAAGCATTTTCATATGAAAGACTTGGGATTATTACGTCATTTCTTAGGCATTGAAGTTGCTAGATCTAAGGAAGGAATTTGTTTGTCTCAGAGGAAGTATGTGCTTGATCTTATAGAGGAAACATGATTGATGGGTTCAAAACTTGTTGACACTCCGATGGACTCAAATATAAAGTTTAGTAAAGATGATGGAGAAGACTTCAGTGATGCTGGGCGATATAGAAGACTTGTGGGTAAATTGATTTATCTGACTGTGACTCGACCTGATATTACCTTTGTCATGAATAATTATTTGGTGAAGCTTAAGGATAGATAACTTGTCTCTCCCCTTTTATATTAAACAAGAAGAGTAAGAAATAGAAATTACATAATGACCCACTCACTAATGTCTAAATTACTATAAGCATAAAAGCTAACTTTAACACAAATAACTAAATAACTCTAACACTCCCCCTCAAGCTGGTACAAAAATATCTCTCATTCCCAGCTTGTCAAGAAAAGTATGAAACAGACGACTTCCAACGGCTTTAGTGAGAACATCAGCAACTTGATCGCAAGACTTCACAAAGGGAACACAAATAGTACCACTACTAATCTTCTCCTTGATGAAGTGTCGATCAATCTTTACGTGTTTTGTTCTGTCGTGCTGAACAGGATTATGAGCTATACTAATGGCCGCTTGGTTGTCACAAAAAAGTTTCATAGACTCTGTCTGATCAACATTTAGGTCTTTCAGTAATGACCTAATCCACATTAGCTCACAAATACCTTGGGCCATAGCCCTAAATTCAGCTTCTGCACTCGACCTGGCCACTACATTTTGCTTTTTACTTCTCCAAGTAACAAGATTACCCTCTACAAACGTGTAGTACCTTGAAGTAGATCTCTTATCGGTAATAGAGCCAGCCCAATCTGCATCAGTATATGCTTCCACCCTTAGGTGATCATGTTTTGCAAAAAAACAAACCTACCGAAGGATCCGAAAAATGGCTTCTTGATGTGACTGTCGAGGAGAATGCATAAACTGACTGACAACACTGACTGCGAATGCAATATCAGGACGGGTTTAAGATAGGTAAATAAGCTTACCAACAAGTTGTCATCACCAAGCTTTTGGTTCTGTTCCGTAGGTGTATCACATGCTTTATTGCCTAGCATTCCTGTCTCTTTTAACAAGTCTAGGACATACTTCCTCTGGGAAATAAGGATCCCATGTTTGGACCGAGCAAGCTCAATTCCAAGAAAGAACTTCAAGGTCCCCAAGTCTTTTATCTCAAATTCAGTGGCCAATTGTTTCTTTAACCTTTCCATTTCTTCCAGATCATCTCCTGTAAGAACAATATCATCAACATACACAATAAGAGTAGTAGTCTTACCCTGCGAGGAATGTTTGATGAACAATGTGTGATCTGCATGACTTTGTCTAAATCCAAACCGAAGCATAGCTTGCGTAAATCTCTCAAACCAGGCCCTTGGAGACTGTGTGAGGCTATACAGTGACTTTTTAAGTCAACACACCTTCCCGTCTGTCTTGGAGTCCTCAAACCCTGGAGGAATGTCCATGTAAACCTCTTCTTTTAGGTCACCATGCAAGAAAGCATTCTTCACATCAAACTGGTGTAGTGGCCAATCCTGGTTAACTGTCAGGGAAAGCAGAGCTCTAATAGAATTCATCTTCGCAACTGGAGCAAAAGTCTCCTCATAGTCCACTCCGTAGCTCTGAGTGAACCCTTTTGCTACCAACCGGACTTTATATCTCTCAATAGAACCATCAGCCCGATGCTTCATAGCGTACACCCAGTTGCAACCCACGGTTTTCTTTCCTTTGGGTAACACAGTCAACTCCCAAGTACCAGTCTTTCGAAGAGCTTTCATCTCCTCAATCATGGCATGTTTTCACTTGGGATCAGCAAGAGCTTTCTGTACATGATTAGGAACACTAACAGAGGAAATTTTTGAAAGGAAGGCCTTATAGGAAGGAGAAAGATTAGAATAAGACACGATGTTAGATACAGGATGTTGGGTACAAGTCCTTACACCCTTACGGACAGCTGGGAACATCTAAATCGTTAGTAATAGTAGTAGGAGGATTAGGATTACCTGGTCCCTCATCAAGGGAAGGAGACGGGAGTGGCGGATCAGGAGGAATGGTCTTATCTTTCATCCTTCAAGTTCTTCTCTGATATACAATATCCTCTTTCTCAGGATTTTTTCCTTTTTCAATGGTGGGTTCCACAACCGTCTCCATCCCAATCTCTTGCTCTCCATCAATTTTTTCTACCTCTTCTTCCTCATCAAGAGTGCCCAATATCTCAAAAGGATTAGACACAGGTAAATTAGGAACATGTAGTTCAGGCAAATTAGGAACATGTAGTTCAGGCAATTCTTCTGTACTTGTATTCTCCCCCTGAAGAGGAGCCTAAGGGGTGAAATAGGACTGTTCCTAAAAAAAGGTGACATCCATGGAAACATACCACTTTTGAGTAGGAGGATGGTAACATTTATACCCTTTTTGTGTGGGAGAGTAACCAAGGAAAACACATTTGATAGCCCGAGGATCAAGTTTTCCTCTTGTGGGAGCATGATTATGAACGAAACAGACATAACCAAAGACTTTAGGAGGAATGGCAAAAAGATCAGAAGGACTAGAGAGGATCTCGACGGGTGATTGTTTATTAAGAACTTGAGTAGGGAGCCGATTGATTAAATAAGTAGCAGTTACGACTGCTTCACCCCAAAAAGGCTTCGGGGCATGGGCAGAGAATAACATTGACCGGGCAGTGTCTAAGAGGTGACGATTCTTGCGCTCCGCAACTCCATTTTGTTGTGGAGTATTGGTGCAAGAAGATAGGTGAATTATGCCATTCTCCAAAAAATACTTCTCCGGACCAGATTTAAAGTACTCCCCCCCCCCCCCCCCAAATTGTCTGAACGAACAATTTTTACAACCGCACCAAATTGGGTACAAATCATTTTGGGAAAGGTTTTAAAAATTGAATGAACCTCACTTTTTTCTTTCATCATGTACACCCAAGTACTACGAGAAAAATCATCTATAAATGTGACAAACCACCTATGGCCTTTGAGTGCAACAATACGAGGACCCCAAACATCTGAATGTATAAAAGAAAAAGGAACAGTACTTCTATGACTACTGGGATAAAAGGAAGCACAGTGGTGCTTTCCAAGTTCACAATCTTCACACCGAAAGTTGGATACATTAGATGACAAGGATGGAAATAAATGCTTGAGTAAACCAAAGGAAGGATGTTCTAGGCGTTTGTGCCAGAGCATGATATGACCAGATGTAGAGCCATTGAGAGTAGTATGATGAGCCAACTGTTTTCGGTCCTATGGTTCCAGAAGATAAAGACCATTCTCCTCTCTACCACTGCCAATCGTTCGCCCCGTGATAAGGTCCTGAAACACACAATGAGAAGGAAAAAAGGTGACGCTACAATTTTGATCACGAGTAATACGACCGATCGATAAGAGGTTAGTGGTAAAGCTAGGAACATGCAAAACAGAAGATAAAGGCAACGAGGGAGTGACACGGACTAAATCTTTGCCTGAAACCGAAGAGACGGTTCCATCAACAATCCTGACTTTATCCTGACCTGAACATGGTTTATAATCGGAAAAAACAGGAGATGAACCGGTCATATGATCGGATGCCCCGGAGTCAATAATCCAAGGAAGACAAGTATGGGAATTGAATGCATTCACTGAAGTAGCTAAATTACCTGAACGAGCAAAAGATGCTGAGGCAGTAGTAGGTGTATCCAGACGAGTCATTAGGCAGTGATGAGTCTCCAACTCAAACATCTGGGCAGAATTGCCCTTTCTGGAATAAGTATTAGCCATGGTCTCCCAAATGTCCTGGGCAATCGCCATGTTCAAGAAACCTTCACCAATTTCAGGGACCATGGAGTTGATAAGCCAAGACACGATAATAGAGTTCTCAATTTTCCAGTTGTCATATCCCAGGTAGTAGAAGGAACGATTACACGCCCATCAAGATGTCTCATCTTCCCACGTGCCTTAAGATAGGGTTCTACCGTCTGTGACAATTTCAAGTAATTTTGGCCATTGTGTGGAACAGTAGTAATTTTGATATTGGGATCCAAGGGGGTAACCACAGTCTGAACATTGTCAAGGTCAGTCATGATTTTGTGGCCTAAATGGAAAACCCACACACAAAATGAAGGAAGACGAAGGAGATGGGTGTAAAAAGGATGAACAAGATCTGTTTAAAGGTCCATTAAGGGACCAAGAACCTCCAAACAATCAACCTTCAATCAAACCCACAAACCTAGAATGGTCTTGAGCCAAAAACAGCCCCTCTAGGGCTCGTAAATTAAAGGAAAAAAAAAAGGTTTAGGTTGTGTAAGGAACTCAGTCCAGTGTGACTGGTGGTGGTGCCGAGGGTCAAGAGATATTGGCGAGGGAGAAAGGTAGGCTAGGAGGGTTCGACGCATGCTCTAGGTGGTTGTGGTGGTGCAGCGCAGCCTAGGGCTTGACTGGGAAGGCTGCGAAGGCCAGGGTGGGGGCTGGAAGGTGCAGTGCAGCAGTGGTGGTGATGGTGCAACTGATGGTGGTGGCGTAGGTGGTGGTTGTGGTGTTTGGGGTTAGGGTTTGAACATTGGCTCTGATACCATGTCAAGAATGATTATTTGGTGAAGCTTAGGGATAGACAACTTGTCTCTCCCCTTTTATATTAAACAAGAATAGTAAGAAATAGAAATTACATAATGACCCATACACTAATGTCTAAATTACAATAAGCATAAAAGCTAACTTTAACACAAATAACTAAATAACTCTAACAACCTTCTCTGTAGGAGTTGTTAGTCAGTTTATGCAGAATCCCAAATTATCACATTGGGAGGCAGTGTGTCGTATTTTGAGATATTTGAAAGGTGCTCCTGGAAAAGGTTTAGTGTTGAAACCTTCAGATAGCTTGGAGATAGTGGGGGTTCTCAGATGCTAGTTGGGCAGGATATCATCTAGATAGACGTTCAGTATCTGGGTTCTGTGTATTTGTTGGTGATAATCTTGTTACGTGGAAAAGTAAAAAGCAAAATGTAGTGACAAGATCGAGTGCTGAAGCTAAGTATAGAGCTATGACTCAGATTACCTGTGAGATGTTGTGGGTGAAATCTATTCTGCAAGAGATGGGGTTCTCAAGTGATCAACCTATGAAGATGTATTGTGATAATCAAGCTGCCATGTACATTGCTAGTAACCCAGTATTTCATGAGAGGACCAAATACATTGAAGTCGACTATCATTTTATTAGAGATATGGTCATGAGGAAACAGATTATTACGTGTTTTGTTAGGACAAATGATCAGTTAGGAGATATTTTCAGTAAGGCTCTAAATAAGGGACCTTTCTATGATCTTTGTATCAAGCTGGGCATGATAGATATATATGCTCCAGCTTGAGGGGGAGTGTTAAAGTATAAGGGTAGTTTTGTAATTGTTTTATTAATAATATTTATACATATGTTGGCTAACCTGTTAAGGTTAAGCCTTCATTCTCTCTATTTTCTCTCTTTGAACACCATTTAACGGGGCGGGGCAAGGTGGAGTAGGAGTGACTGTTGTTAACGAAGTAGGAGTTGGTATTTCTCATTAGGCGGGGCGGGACGGACTCGGGGTAGGAGTGCATTAAATGGTGTAGGATTGGATAAAGGAGTACTTCGTACCAACTCCGCCTTGTTGCCATTCCTACTTTTGTCGGAGAATTTGGGTCGGAACAAATTAGAAATGGTGAATTTGCAAGGGATTCTTAGAGAGAGAGAGAGAGGTCTTTGTCTTTTGGATCCGAAGGTGAGTGGGTTAATTTCAAAAAGAGTTCTTGTGGTTTGATTGGCTAAATAAGGATCAAATTTGTATAATTTCTGCGTATAATTGTATGAAGTTGTGGGTATTTGAATCTGTGTTAACAATTTGAACTGTTATTTGCATTGTTACATTCCTACTTTCTTTGCGCATGGTGTAACGGTGGTAGGAGGGGTGGGTTGATGGTAATTATTGGTTCACTGGGTACAAGGTGACTGTATGCATTTTGAATTTCCATGCAAGAAGGGCAATTTTGTTATATCACTAGCTTGTTTGAATTATTCTAGATATTTTACTATTTTGAAGTGAAGGGTATTTTGTGCATCTAGAATTCATGTCAAAGGTATCAACCTAGATCTGTTAAATGATTAACGGCACTTTAACAGGAGGGGGGAATTGGATAATGACTAACTCTTACAAGGGAGGTCAGTGTGCTTTTTCAATGTGAGGGATAACAAGTGTGCTAAAGTCAAACCTCAAAAGAGGTAGTTGATATTTACCCTTGATGTTTTTACTTTAAATATGGCTTGGCCTGGTTTGCCTATGTTATATGGTTTATGGCATCCTAAATATGTTGGGAGTGTGAGTGAGGTTGTTTTAGTAATAATTGAAGATGTGTGAGCTTATCTACTTCAATGTGCCTTTTCTTGAATCCATGGGCTTTAGATTTCAATAAAGAAGCTTAGGTTTTGTCCTATGATGCACGGACACTCCTAAACTGGTGCTGCAGGGGAACTAAGTGCGCACCCAGTTCAGGTGCGGCAGTTAGTTCTTCAGCAGTTTTGGGTGCGGCGAGGACACTTCGGGGTGCGGGAGGGACACTTCTAGGGGGTGTGGCGGGGCAATTTTTTTTTAAAAAAAAGTTTGAAAACAAAATTTTGATAAAGTAGGTGTCCAAAAAATAAATAGCACATACTTAAAAAAACCCTAAAGACCATATATATATACTACATACAGCTGCATTACAGTCAAAAAATGAAAAAGAAAAGAAAGAGGGAAGAAGAAAGTGACGATCCACTCATCCACAGCTGCGCAACATCCATGCGACCTAACAGGTTTGTCCTCTCTTTCGTTCTCTCTTTCTCGTTCTCTTTCTCTCTCGATTCTCTCTCGCTCGTTTCTCTCTTTTTCTGTCAGTCTCTGTCTTTCTCTCTCTCGTTTCTCTCAGTCTCTGTCTTTCACTCTCTCGTTTCTCTCTCTCATATCTCTCTCTCTCTCACCTCTACTTGTGGTCAGGTTAGCCCACTAGGAACCTAGACAACGAGGATTCGACAACCTACGAGGAACCGACAATTGACAATCTGGTTTTTTTTTTTCCAGAGATGAATTTTTTTCTAATTGCAAATTTGAGTTAGTTTTGTGTTTTTTTTTTGTCTTCGTACAAAAGTAGTTTATGTGTTGCTTAGTTGCGTATGTAGCATTTATGTTTATGAGTTTATGGCTTGTTTGTTGTTATTAGGTCTTAATTAGAAAATATATGTATATATATGAAAACAAGTGTGTGTACTTGAATGGTTCATATATAGTAATATATAAAAATATGTTTTTAATATTTTATACAAGTACCCCCGCCGCACCCCGCACTCTTGATTTTGGGAAAATTGCCGAACTCCTCACATCAGCGTCCCCGCACCCGAATCCCACCAACCGCGTCCGTGCTTCATTGGTTTTACTAATAGGATAGGAAATTAGGAATTGCTTGTCATTCTTATTTAAAGTGCTCTGGCCAAGGAAGAAGGCAGTAGTATTAAAAAGGCTACATAGGAATTTTTGTCTGATTTCAACAACTATGACTAAAGGAAAGTGATGAGCGAGGTTTCGAAGAAAGACTCTTAGGTCAAGTTAGATGACATTACCTTTAACCCTCTCGTAAATCGTAATCAATATTCAATACAGTAAAATTCTGAGGGTTAATTAGACTCTGGCCTAATTACACGGACCTCCCTTGTCAGCCACAAAACCCTAACAGCATCGATGAAGTGTGCAGATGTACATTTATACCCTCAAAGAAATATGCTATTATATTAAGAAAATCAACAAAATAAAATCAAAAACACAAAAATTCCCTTTTCTTTGGGACGATGACAACAGTCATGGTAGTGGCTGGGATGGAGCTGGAGTTAGTAAAGGGTAGAGGTTGAGGTCTCTGTTAAGTGTTAGAATTAGGATAAAGAGCCTTGACAAGACAACTTGATTTGGAGAATGGATGGGTTTGATTTTGGCTTGCATCAAAATTTCATGGAAATAACTTGTAGGGGAACATTGGAGACAGTTTGATGCAAAGGAGATTCTGGAAATTTTAGTTCTTGGGGTGTTCAATTTAATGTCTTGGGGTGTTGAAGGAAAGACATTGATGAGTTTGCCACGTAATTTCAGAAATGGACATTGGTTTGATAGTGTGTGTCTATCTACTAGCTGTATAGACAGTGACATTGGTTTAAACAATGTGTGTCTATCTCCTAGCTGTATGTCTATATACGCACGCATATATATATATATGTATATGTGTGTGTGTGTGTATTCTCATTTCTCACTATCTCTCTATATATCTCAATCTCTTTTTGGATCTCGCCATTTCTCTCTAGAGATATCCCAATCTCTATCTCGATCTCGAATCTCACTATATCTCTATTGCTATATCATCTATCTGCGGGACCTCTTTGGCTACTAGAAATTCATTACAATCTTGACTTGTTTTCAACCAAGAACCAAAATCTATTTGCTCAACAAAAGGAAAAAAAAAAGGAAAAAAAGCTACAATCTAAAAGCCAAAATGAGGGTAAGACTTCACCACTGCCATCATGACCTGTCATTGCTGACCAAATTCAAATTTTGGAATCTGCCCAAATTCAAATTTTGGAATCTGCCCAAATTCAAATTTTGGAATCTGCTGGTGTTCTTTTTGTCAATTTCTTGATTCTCTCTCTTCAATGGTTGGGGCAGGGCGAGTATTGGTGTCTTCATTTGTCGCCGGGGATGGGGCTGAAAATGTCATTGGTTGTGGCACCAGTGGCTGGGGTTGGGTGTGCAGCTGTTATTGGTTAACACTTAACATAAGGCTTTGTTTGGATGAGCGGATCAAGTGCACAGATGGCTTCTCATTCGTTATGCAGAAAGGATGGGTTTGACATTTCTGTTAAGAAGGGTAATTTAGTCACTTTCAAAAAATCCTGCCACAAATCTAATTTTTCTCTTTAGTCAACCCATGGTTGACTAATGGAGGGAAGGTCACTGTTACAAAACCATAAACCTCAGGGAAGTCCATGTAATATTTCAAAATGTGAGGGATGTCTGTGTAATTAGGTCATACCTCAAGGGAGGTTTATGTAATTATCCCTAATTCTAATGTTAGTAATTTTAATGAAAAAAACTTGGTCATGGCGACCTCCACGAATATGTTTATATGAGTCCTCCACCAGGTTTTCGAGCTCAGAGGGAGGAAGGGAAAGTTTGCAGGTGAAAAAAGGCGATATATGGTCTCAAGTAGTCTCCGCGGGCTTGGTTTTATTATTGAAATACTAATCGTCTAGAAAAACTCTATTGAATTATAAGATCTTAAAATGGATAATGTAATTGCATGTGCACGCGTACATGAATAAGTAAACAAATAAAAAAAATAAAGAGTACCTGCGTCTAACTCAAAAAAGCCTTATTCCAAATTAATTAGGGTCGGCTACATGGATTTTATTTCTCTATTTTTTTAGTACAAGACCATTGTCTCACTCAAACCATACGCTGTCATATATTTCCTTACTACTTCATGTCTTGAATCAATTTCCATTTCTCCCAACATTCAGCGGTATCATGCTTCCTAATTGGTGCGGTCATTGTTTATCGTTATACATGTTCAATCTATTCTTAACTACTGATTGGTCCCATCAACATTAGAGATTTTGTCTGTGTTATATTGTTGTTCCTATTTTTCTGCCATAGTCTGTGATTTCAATGTCATCCTCCTTTGGTCTTCAATCCACGTGTTCTTTGGTGGCTCTTCTTTCAAATTGATCCTATGCAAGGCAGCAGAACAGAAGATAGTAATCCTTTGTTTTTCCTTTCTCTTGCTAACAGCCTGGTTCTCTTGCCATCTGAAATATCATGTTTATATGGATGGTTCCAAATGAGACTCTCTCTAGCCACTGTCAAAACAAATGGATTCGGCTTTTCATGCGGTAATCCATCTGAGAGCTACCAGAACTTCTCACATAATACTATAATAGATATGTCTAATTGATTGGAGGTATGGAATCAGGTTTTGCATCCATCATGGATCAGAGATCTTACCGTCTTCTGTATCACTTGTATATACAAAATCATCATTTTGAAATGACTGATACTTATAACAGGTGGAGCTTAATTTCCAGTATTTTTTTACTAGGCCTGGCAATTGGGCGGGCTCGGGCCAGGTTAGCGTCGAGCCGAGCTGAAAATAGCCTAGATCAGATAAGGCCCGCACAGCTCGGGTTTAGTACGGGCTGGGCCGGGTCTGACCCGTAAACCCGAACAAGGTGTGTGTGTGTGTGTGTGTTTTTTTTCTCCTCGGATTTGTGAACTTTTTGGCCTTGCAAGCACCTTGTTTGCCAACAAATTCCTAAATTTTTTTGAAAGAAACCATGAAAGGGAAAAAATTGAACGATTAAGCACTATCAAAAAAATAAATAGCTAAACAACAAATTATCAAAGATTGAGAGAAAAGATGCTTCACTGTAGCTTACACAATATATATACATATATCTAAGGAAGATCACCAATGATTTACTGTTTTTAACTTTATACATACATATATGGTATATACCCACATCAAGAAAATCAAACCTACAACCAGATCACAAAATCAAAAAAGAAATGAGAGAGAGAGAGAGAGGGGGAGGGGGGGTGGTGTGGATCCCAGATCTTCTTTCAGTCTGAGGAGTTCTTCTTACCTCCAAAATGGACAAACTGATGAAGAACAAGATGAGAGAGAGAGAGAGAGAGAGAGAGAGAGAGAGAGAGAGAGAGAGAGAGAGAGAGAAACTATCAGTTTGGAAGAGAGAGAAAGCTGTGGCTGCAGTAAATGAAGGTTAAAGTGGTTAGGGTTTGCCATATAACTTATATAAGTGATACACTGATAGTGGTCTTCGCGGGTTGCAAGCGGGCCGACTCAAAGCCCGATAATTAAATAGGCTTTTGCTATTAGCCTGTTAGCGGCCCGATCGTGAAATGTTACCCGAATCTCATTAATTGCGGGCTTGTTTGGACGGTGTAGTGGGATTGGGCTGTGATTGTCGGCCCTAATTTTTACCTAGGTGTAGAATGAAGCGTCCGTTTGGATCATAGCTTAGAACCCCTTTGGGATAGATTTTTCGGGGACGGAAATCACTCGTACGCTGTGACCATTTGGATAAGCTCTTTTACAGCTTTAAAATTATATGTTTCCTTTTAAAGCAAAAACAGCTGTTTTAAAAAACTCTCTTGGAAAATATCTTGTTCTAAAGGTGATTATTTTCTAAGCTAAACCAAATAGGCTATTATTTGGGACCAACAGTCGGTTCTTTACGATTAATGAGCGACTTGAGTCTGGCAATTATTTATTTATTTATATATATATTTTTACAGCTTTTTCAAATAGAGTATCCACTTTAAAGCTTAAAACAGTTCAAATCTGAAACAACAATTTCCTGCTTTTGCAAAAAATAAAAAATTCCTTACTCCCACGGCAATATCTAACGGGCTCGAATAGTGAAGGAAAATATTATGAATGAGTATGCTGGGAGTTCACTTGCAACCATCTGTTTTTGCAGGTTTTCATAGCTTGCGGGTTAGGTAAATCTGGTGGTCAAGCAGAGGACCCCTTCCGCAAACCCCAACCTGGGATGTGGCACATAATGGAAAAGCACTTCAACTCTGGCATTTCAATTGATATGGATCAGTTATTTATGTCTTCCCTTTCTTCTGTCCACAATGTTATTTGGTTGCTTAGGCCCTGTTTGGAAACTGCTTTTGGAGGCCAACTGCTCGGTTGGCTTCCATAAGCAGTTCACCAGAGATGTTTGGGGACAATACAGCAAAAACTTTTTGGATACTTTTGAGAGTGCCAATCTGCGCTTTTTGGATACTTTTGAGAGTGCCAATCCCAGATTGGCACCTCACTGCACCTCCTTTCCCAAACAGGGCCTTATTAGTTTTTAGATGACAATCATTGTGTTGACAGGGACAGCATTTTTATATAGCTCTCTATCTTTGAATTTCTAGATCCTTTTATGTTGGTGATGCAGCTGGGAGAGAGAATGACCATAGTGATGCTGATGTTAAATTTGCACAGGTAGTGTAAAAATTATCTTGTGATTTATTTTCTTCATCTTTTGGATAATAGTAATTCCTTGTAGCACCGTGAGTTCTTTTTTATTTATTTTATTTTTTCATATTTTTTCTGTTTCAGCAACTTCCTTTTCCTTTGTATGGCTGCACATTGCCTTAAATAATTTAATCATACCACAGTTTTACTCGGCTCTATTCTCATAAGTATTCAAAATTTCTCAAACATTGTCTCCAAACACTGTTCTTGTTATATGTTTTTTCAGAGGTTTGAAATATGGTAAGTGGCAAGATGGTTTCTTTGCTATATCATAATTTGGATGGTTGATGAATACGTCTATACAAACTTTCTATGAAGGTCAAGTGTGAAATTGCTTTCTTTGGAATCTCCGTAGCTTAAGAATTACTACACAATGAATGCAATATAGGTACAAGTTATGATTAGGGCGTGTCTGACTGTCTTAAGGTCTAAGGCAATGTGTGCCCTCTTTGTCTTTCATGAAAATTCTACTTCTTGTCAGCTCAAACCATGACAAAGTAGGATTGGAACTTGACAACATTTTGAGGTTTTCAGTGAAACATGTGATTTTCTTTGAGTGGCTGGACTTTTTCTTTCAGGGCCAATGTACTGATGTCTTATCTTTGGTTACATAATGTGCATATTAAACATGAGTCTATGTGATGCTCGTTACGTGTCCATGATATTCTCTGTACTGATATATTTTTACTTGGTCAAAACACTATCACTGACCGAAGAAACCTTTTCGTTGCAGGCAGTTGGATTAAGGTTTTTTGTTCCTGAGGATTACTTCACTGTGTAAATGAAACCTAGTCACTTACCACTGATCCTTTAAGCTCTCACATACTGCAGACTAGCGTTGGAATCTGTTTTGGCTATTCCTGGCAGTGTGAACTCATTGTAAACATTTTGCTTATGAAAAATGGCATTTTTCTGTCTCTCTCTGTGTGTGTGTGTGTGTGATTAGAACAGTAGTATGCCATTGGGGCACAAGCAAGTAGCATTTGATATTTACCAAATGTGCAGTGCAATTATTGTATGGTACGGACCGTATGCCACAATGTTGTCCTGGCCATCAGTGGACTGCCATGTGGAGAAGAGCGGATTTTTGTCCCCCGTTAGTAGACTCCTCCTCCACATGGTTGCCTCTAATGACCAGGACCACAAGGTAGCAATGGTCATACAATTATTTCTCGCTACGCGGGGTTAGAAATAACTGGCCTTGATATTAACCTCAGCAAGCATTTGTAACTTCATGGCTAAAAAATATTTTTGTGCTCTTAGTTTTAGTGAAGTTTCACTTTGAGTCCGACATTTTCAATTGTAGCACTTCAGTCCATCAACTTTCAAAATCGTTTCAATGCGGGACCTGGTGTTGACGGAAAGCACTCGTGGCCTGTATTTCCAATAGCCATGTGTCGATTTTCACTGACGCCTGACGGGTTAGCACCAGGCCCTGCATTGAAACGATTTTAAAAGTTGAGGGACCGAAGTGTTGTCATTGAAAATGCAGGGCTCAAAAGTGAAACTTCGCCAAAAGATGGTACTAAAATTAGATGTCTGGGTGTGAGTGGGTTTCCATCGTTTTTTTCAGCATGGGTTTGGTGTGTGTATATTTTTGGGGGGTGATTATCAATTGTGGTGATCTTGGTGAGGTTTTTTTCGTGTGTATTGGTGTTTGGGGTGATTATCACATTTGGCATATTTCTGGGCTTTCTCAATCTAAGAAAGATGAAGTCTCTATGGAACTTTTGATTGATTTTAGTGCGGGTGACTATTGTTGGCGGATGTTGAGGTGAAGGTTCTATTGGTGTTGCAGTAGGCTTCTGATTTGGCTTGATTTTGCCTATATTTGGCTTCGGATTTGTTCTGAGACTTCGTCAGCATAAGTATGGGTGTGTTGGTTTATGGAGACTCTGAGTTAGTCGAAGTTGGCTTTGAACTTCTGGTGCTGGGTTTTGTGTTCGTGATTATCTATCGATTTGATCTGCTCTGTAGGCTTCTTATCGGTACATCTTTTGTTGGGGCTCTGTTTTCTGCTTGACGTATTCTTGGATTTTGCTTGGTCCTGCTGTTGCTTGCTTTTCTGCACTTTTTGGATGGTGCTTTTGATTTTTTCGATCAAGTGCTCGAGTGAAGGACCTAAAAGATAGTGTATCAGCATATGCCGTCTGATCTCCTGTGGGCAAAGCTTGTTTGGGAGGTTGTAGTTCTGAGTTTGGGATCCTGTCGATGTCTTTAGTACAATTTTCTTGCCGTTTTTGATCTTTTTTAGTTTTGTTTATGGAGCTCATTTGATCTTGGTTGTGATTTTTTGCGTTTCTTGTCGTAGGAGGTATCTTGTTTTCTTTGGGGCCTAAAACTTGTAGCTGCCTTATGCTGTACGTATTGTTGGGTCTTCCTCCTCTTTTGATGAATCATCTAGCTTGCTGAGCCAAAAAAAAAAACACTATTGGATAAAGAACATATAATTATTTAATAATATTTTTACCTACTATCTTGAGACAAAATCTCCCTCCAACGGTTAAAAGCCGTTTTACATGGGAAGCGTTTTCGATCCTAGAACTTTGTTTGGGCACACACAGGTGGGTTTGGGGGTTTGGGAAGTGATTCCAAACAGGCTCTAAGGATTTTGGTTTTCCTTCTCTACTTCTCTTTTTCTCTCCTTTTCATTTCATTTCATTTACTAAAATGTCAGCTCTTGCATGCAAAAGGAGGATAAAGCATAGATAATAATAGAGAGTGTGTTTCACACAAACACCATAGGATTCCAATTCCATAATTCTCTACCAATGCAACACTCAACTAGTCTTGATGAGTTTAGACAAACTAAATTGCAGAAGGATTACAACAAACACTACATTTCATCAAAACCGTTTCAGATGCATCTTCAATTAAACCCTAACACTAATTCAATCTCTTCAAGCAGATAAGTTGGCCATTCCAACAAAATCCTCAAAACCAAGCCCAACCATAGTCACAGCTATATTAGCTAGCCAAGGATCTTCTTGATAGAGAGGTAAATTGTGATGCCTCATTTCTTTCCACCAATCTCACCTTCCAATATTGCGTGTCTCGTCAAAACAATCTCCTTAACAAGATTCCTATAAGTAAACGGTCTCACAGCCGCTCTCAAGAATAGCTCGGGAGGGATTCTACTCTTCTTAATCTTCCTCATATACGGACCATATCCAGCAGTTTTCCATTCTTCCTTGCTCACTTTTGGTCTACTACGCCTCATTGCCATTTCATCTCCTTTCTCTTCAATTTCCCTTTCTCCTTTCTCTTCATTTTTCTCCAATTGCTTCTTATACAACTCCGAAGTAATCTCTACACTTCGTTTCACCACTCTTTCCATAACTTCATTGCTGCTCATTCCTTTCTTAAACTCCTCATCCCAAAACTTCTCTTCCTCCTCTTCTGAACCCAAATCTTCATCTTCTTCAATTCCCAATTCTTCGTCTCCATCTCCTTCTACGTCCAAAACCACATCTTGATCATCATCATCATCATCATCAAGCTCGCCCTCATCATCATCGTTCCCATCATCCTCGATCCATTCCACGACCTCGGTCTCACCATTGCCACCAACATCATAATCATCGGGAGCATCACAACCTAACTCCATCTCCTCCAATTTAGCCTTCCACTCCCTAGTATATGGATGTAGTAATGGAACCGGGTGATTCGTGAACAAGAACTCCAAACACTTCGACTTCTTCTCATCACTCAACTTCTCATAACCCTTCACAACATCATCCACAAACGCCTTTGGATTCACCTTCACAATCTTACACAATCCACCAAAATATGTACACAACTCAACCCTCCCATCATCATGTTCCAACTCAAAAAGAAAATCTTGTTCCGTCTGAGGATCAAGATACGGTGTCAAAGCCTTAAAAAACTCATCTTGAGGCTCAAACCTACATTGATACACAGGCCGTTTTACGTATACTATATCGGGTCTCATCCAAGCCGCACATTGCGTGATCAAAGACCTAGTTAAGTTCCCAAGCCTACCCATCAAATTCCACTTATCTAACCTCTGATTCCCAACTTCAAATACTACTTCACACACTAAAGTCCATTGTTGCCATGGCAATTCTGTGATTCTCCATCTTGGGTGTCTAACAAAAACCCAAAAATACCTAAACCCAACACTTCTATCCATTGAATTCAATCTCTTACCAAAATCTTGAGCCATTTCAAATTGCTCAATCTTTTCCCACTCCTCGTGGTCTCGAACTTCACCGATCATCGTCACGCACTCATCGGTGAAACGCCCCCGAATGGGTTCGCCCAAAACCACCCCACGCCAAGAGTAAGGTCCAAATTCACCATACTTGTACCAATCATATGGGTGTTTTAGATTTGGATCGTCTTTTTCCATAAACCTAACCATTCGATCGTAACCCAAACCGATCATTTGAAGCTCCTCTTCGGAGAAATTATCTGGGTAATTTCCATGAGGGTTTTTGAGTCTGTAAAAGAGGTTTTCGGCAAGTTTTCGGCTTTTTTTCCTAGCGTTGCGCTTGGCCTCACGGCGGAGCTCGGCGCCGCCTTCGATACGGCCGCCGGAGGACCCTCCGGTGTTCTTCTTGCTCCGGCCGGCGAAGGAGCGGAGGTCTCGATTGTGGGTGGCATTTTGGAGGGAAAATTGGGGTTTAGGGGTTTGGGAGAGAGAGAGGAGCAAGAGGGGTTTAGGGTTTTTGGGGGTGTGGTGAATTGGGGTTAGGAACTTGGAGAATGGGTTGGAGAATTTGGAGAGAGATGGGCATTGGAAGGTGGAGAGAGGGGGTTTTAGGGTTTTAGAGAGAGAAGGGTTTTGAGTTAACATTTGGAAAGGATAAAAAAGTGGACGAGGAGTGAATACAGAGGAGCACGGAATGTTTGGACCTTTTTATGTAAGACGAAGGGTGGATTTCTTAATTCAATTAAGTGGTAAAAACGAAAATTTTTAGCACTTAATTCTTTTAAGTGTGCTTAATAATATATCACTTAATTAAAAAAGGAAAAATTTAGTGGGAAATCCCATTCTACCAATGTTTGTTATAATAGACCCACCAATTGGTACTTCCCAATGAGAGACTCTATAATTGTGAATGTTGTTAGAGATTAGTCCACAATCCCCAATTATAGATAGTTTTAGTGACTTTTTTACCCCTATACATATACACATGCATACATATATAGAAATATATATATGGTAATAACTCTATTTTAAAGATCCCATTGATTTGCATATCAAATATATGGAAATAAAATCCCATAACTTTAGCCTTGTACATTATGGGTCTTTTGATTATTTCTAACGCCATTTTTATGTGGGTATCCCATTTTTGTATGTTCTACCAATAATTATTGATCACATAACATATTAATCTGTTACTATGCACCATACATTTATGCGAGTATTGAATTTTACACTGCAACTAGTTCGTTTTACACTGCAATTGGTTCATTAGTGTGAAATTTTACACTGCAACTGGTTTGTTTTTACACTGCAACTAGTTCATTAGTGTGAAATTTTATACTGCAATTGGTCAAACTCAATCCCATAAATTTGCATATATTTTGGGAAGTTACCAAACTTATTTTATACTGTAATTGGTCAAACTCAATCCCATAATCTTGCATATATTTTGGGAAGTTACCAAACTTATTTTATACTGTAATTGGTCAAACTCAATCCCATAATTTTGGGAAGTTACTAAATCTTGCATATATTTTAGGAATTAAGTTACTAAATGCCATAATTGTAGGGCTTTATACGTTAGAATCTGTTTAATATTACACATATCTTTTTTAATTTCGTATTTCAGCATTCTTGGGTGATCTAACAGTCATTCATCACCATCACCAAAAAAAAATTGTGTTAAATTTCACACTAGAATGAATATAAGTGTTAAATTTCACACTCATATTCGAGTTATTCAACAAAGGAACACTGTCTTATCACAAATTCATTTGCACATGAGTGTTAAATTTTATACTACAACCTTTTGAACCATATCATTTGAACTACAACATAGTATACAGTTACACATCACAACTTTTGAAGCAAGAACAAGAGTGTTAAATTTTACACTACAACCTTTTGGACCACAACCTTTGAACCACAACATAATATACAATCGGGTTCCATTGTATAGCTTGAGAGAGAGCAGATCCGGTATTGCCATTGTTGTTGAAACCCAGAAAGCTTCCAAGCATCATAAGTCAAAACATCAACCGGGTTCGAAACAATCACCAACATCGAATCGGGCGAGTACTTCGCAAGTTGGGGCACAATAATCAAGAACACCCTTGTTCCTCTGTATCAATTCAGCCTGGACTCGCCGGGGTTCTGCCTAGCGCCGGCGATGACGATACAGAGAGCGGATCCGACGATGATCTTGGTCCTCGAGTAGTCCACGTCGGCCATGATCTTGGTCCCCGGGAGGAGCGCGACGGCGTATTTGAGACTGAGCATCTCGCCATGGAGTTTATCTGGCTTGCGTCGACTATCGTGAGATCGCCGGAGAGGTCCTGTGTGAGGATGGTCTGAGCTATGGCCTGAGCTTTCTCTCTCTAAACAGGGAGAGAGAGAGAGAGAGAGAGAGAGAGAGAGAGAGAGAGAGAGAGAGACCTTGTTGATGCATATATAATGTGATTTATTCTCATTTAGGTATATGGGATTTGAATTTTGAAAACCCCTAAAATAGTTGGGGTTATTAATTGCAGTTTTGAATGAGAAATGGAAAGGGTAGTTTGGTCCAAATTTTGTGGTGTGGACTTCAGACGAAATTGTTTCATACGTTGGGCCTATTGCAAGAAACCTAGAGTAAAATGGACATTATACTAATTAACTCTTAAAAAAGTAGTCAAAAATTCACTGAAAACGTTAAGTGAAAAATTTCTACTGAAAATAATCACTGGATGCAATCTATTTTAGTTCTTGAAACACTGTTTTCAGTATTGCAAATACATATCACTTAAATTTTCAGTACTTAAATTCAGCACTTAATTTTCAGTTCTATCACACACCCGAAGTGTGTTTGGCTACCAAGATATTGCAACTATTTAGGCTCTTTTTTTTTTGGAGGGGGGAGAGAGAGAGAGAGAGAGAGAGGTAGAGGTAAATTGCACTTTTTACCCTTGAAGTTTGGGTGGTTGGATACTTTAGACCATAAAGTTTCAAATGCGGGATATATTTTGATCCCTAAAGTTTCACAATTGCAACAAATAAGTCCAATTGGCCATTTAGTGACGAATAATTTCAAAGTAAAAATTTTGTTGCAAAAAATATTTGAGGTACCAAATTGCGACTCATACCAAACTTAAAAATATCAAAATGTCACATTTGAAACTTTAAAGTCAATATCAAAATGTCACGTTTGAAACTTTAAAGTCTTAAGTGCCAAACCAGCAAAACTTCAATGCTGAAAAGTGCAATTTACCCTACTTTTTTTAATTTTATATTATTTGGTGTAGCTGTCGAGTACGATAATTTAAGTGCCAAGGCTTGGGGGAGGGGGTAAGGTTTGAACCCTGTATGAGCGTGGCATGGAGAGCCATTTTATTACTCAATTATTAGTTTATTTTAAATATTCATTAGTTTTAAGCATATTATTTTTGGGACTATTAAAATTATGCCGAAGTAAATGAGTAACTAGGTGTGTCAATCGGTCGGTTTTTTAAACTTTCAAAACCGACCAAATGTCCTTGGTTTGGTCGATTTTTCGGTTTGGTCAGTTTTTAGCTTGTATTTTTTTGATAACCAACCGAACCGATCGGTTTGTTCGGATGGTTGGATTCGTTCAGTTTTTGTAACACCACTATGTATGCTTCTCAAATTTTGTATCCCAAATTTGGTTCCTAACACATGTGTCAGTGAGCCCACCTTCAATAGTGGTGGGACCACTTCGACATCCTTCAATAAAAATCAAGTGACCCTACTGTCACATGTGTTAGAACCACATATGTTAGAAACTGCATTTTGGAAGTAAATTTGGAAAGCATAACATTATTTCAACAGACTAGCTAATCAAACTTATTTTGAACTCCATTTGCTAGCTAGTTTGTTTTTATTTTTTATTTTTTATTTTTTTCAAGGAGAAGGAATGGGGGTTGAGCACTCGACCTCAGCAATGGATAGACTTAAGACAATGTTCGACGATGGTATTAGGGATTATGCCAACCTCCTTTGAAGGGTGTAAGTGTTATTCAATCGCTCTCACTTCATCGTTGTATCTTCCATTGCCATCAACCTCAATTGTCGGTTGTTAAGCTCCATCCATAAAATAAAGGATTCAAATACGGTCTTTTTTTGGTATAATTTGTATCACGTCAAGAGTAAATAATCAAAATTTTGGGAGCATCTCATCACCAACGTTTGATGCAACTTGTAGAACCTTGTAAAAATGTAGTATTGTGTAAGTATTGTACAAGTCGCACCAAACGCTGTGTGAGCTTCTCCCGACGTGTTACAATTTGTACCCAAAATAGATTGTATTTGAATCCTATATATATGTATGTATATATTTATGAATGGAGCTTTGACGACGACAACAATGGAGTTGACAACGACAAAGGTTGGTAGGCAATGGAGGATTAATGATGAAAGGAGAGAGAGAGAGAGAGAGAGAGAGAGAGAGAGAGAGAGAGAGAGAGAGAGAGAGAGAGAGATATGGGGGTAGTTTGGACATTTTGATTTGACCTTTAGTAATGGTATGTGACACGAATAAAATTGTATGCTCTAAATACTACACCCAAGTATAGGTGATCGTTTAAGTAATATATTTTCTAGTAAGCCTAGGTTGAACCCAATGGAGAGATATGATTTAAATTGATTAATTAATATTTAAAATAAAGAAAAGATGATTTCTTTGGAAAATAATTCTAACTACTTTATGTAAAATAAAAACTATGAACTAACGGAAGCTTTCGTGAGTATTAAATTGCTGAAAATAATATTAAACTAATGAATTTTACTAACTACGTGAATCTACTAATTAATTATGACTATAATTTAAGTTATAGAGTGATTTAATCAAATGAATTAACGATGACACGACAAATATTTGTGTGTGCTTGTGTGCTATACCCAAGTGTAGGTAGACGTGCAAGTAGTAATTTGGTTAAGACCAGGTCGATCCCACAGGGAAGGTTGGAAACTAAGTACCTAGATTAGACTCTAAAAAGAAAAAAAAAATTAATGTTCAAGGAAAGTGTAGAACACGAAGTTCCATGATTATCAACTACTAAAGATAAAACAACTAAATTAAATTAAACTAATGATTAACTAAAGCGATATTTTAAAACCGTGTTTTTACTTAATAAAAGGGGAATGTTGGGATCACACGAATCTACAGCGACCTAGCCATCTACCATGCAGTTACATTAAAGCTCGATGGAGAACATCTTACAGTATTCCGTATTTCTCTAGATATAAAGAATCCATAGCCCTTTCATGATCGAGGCTAAATCATCACAGTTAATTTGAAACACGTACACGCGGTTTAAACCAATAGTTAAGACTCGCACCTACAATGGTATTAGCATTGAGGGTGGTTTACAAAAGATATTGAAGAAAAATACTCTAACGCCTTCAGTTCAGAGACTGTTTTGACAAACTGAGCATTTGGGGACAGTTTGATAACAAATCTCTAAAGCAGAAAATCCAGGAATACTGCATAGAATATTCTCAAGAATCAGAGAGTTCGATCGATCGACGCGCTTTCGATCGATTGAAAGTCGTCATCTTTCAATCGATCGAAATGTATTCGATCGCTTGACTGTATCTCTGGTCTGATCGATCGAAATAACTTCGATCGATCGAACACAGGAATTATTCTGCTGCATGGCAGAGGCTTGAGATCACAGTTTCATCATGATCTCCCAACCTGGGGACTACTCAGACATGGTCTGGAGTGTCACAGATTCATTTTTAATGTAACTATTCATTAAAGTCCTGTTTGGTTGTGGTTTAAACATAAAAATGATGAAAACTAATGGTTCAACACTAACTAACATGCAAAGCTACGATCTAACAGATTAAACTACGATAAACTGCAAGCAAAAAGTACATAGAACAATAAGATGTAACCTGGAATGAAGAACTTTAATTAAACGTAAGAGAATCCAAGCCAAAACAATATTAATCCTTGAAAAACCTACAAAAAGAATAAAAAGCTCTCTCCTCGCTATAAACTGATGAAAAACTAAAGTCCGGCGTCCTTATGGATGTATACAAAACGAGTATTTATACATAAACCTAGGGCTAGGGTTAAAAACTCTGTCTCTGCTGCGTGCGCGTAAGTTCTGATAAAAGCCATGCTCGATCGATCGAACATCATTCGATCGATTGAACTTCTGGAATTCTCAATCGCTTAAACAACCTTCGATCGCTCGAATCGTCGATCGCTTGAGGGATCTGCGATCGCTCAAGATTCACTTTTCATCTTTGAGTTGTCTTTCTTGTAATCTAGCTTTCCTTTTATCCTGTTATTGATTCTTGCATGCAGCGAAACAGTAACCTGCACGAATAGCAGCTTAAAACAGCACAACTTATCAAAGATTAGTCACATTGTATAAAAACTGGCATTGTAGTCCAAATTGCAGATTTACAAAGGAATTGTAGACTAAATTAGTGCATTTTCTTCTTTTAGCGCGGTTGTATTTCACAAATACCCCCGCTTGTCAAACGACTAACTAAGAATTAATTAAAGAAGCGAATTTGATTAAAATCTTTCTAAAGATGAGAAAAACCTTAGGAAATCACAAATCCACAGTAAATTTCTTAACTCCCATGCTTATGAAAAGATATGACACTCTCAATCATCCAGAAACATGCCTCTAACATGTAGGTTTCATTAAAATAATAAAATATCCTTTAGCCGGCACAAAGATGTAGAACTATTTCAATTAATCCCTTTTTTATGAAGTACGGACAGATTGCTTATGAGCATGATTCATGGTGAAAAATACCCTATGACGATTGAATTAACTAAATAAACTAAAACCATGAAGCAAGTTCACAAACTATTGAAAATCCAAGTTGAAAGTCATTAACGTCATGTTTGTTAACATTGTTCATATTAGAAAACATAAAATCCTATGATTCTTTATTCAAAAATTCTGTGATCTCTGGATTTAGGGCTGCGCATTAAGAACATGCACAAAAATTAAGTTGTTTCCTGCTTCATTGCTCTTCCCTAACTAGGGGTTTAGCCTAACATAGTAAAATTGAATGTAACAATCATAGATAGTATAAACATAATGAAAACCATGATTAAACATTAATTAATAGACTAAAAGTATAAATAATAGAGAACAATAGAACCTGGAATGAAGAAAAATTACTTTATTGACTTGAATTCTTGAAATAGCATCCAAATATGGCCTTAGAGATCCTAAACTAGGGTTTAGGAGAGCTCCAATAACCTCTCTAACACCCACTATATGTAAAAAATATGATAAAAGTTACATATATTATTTACAAGTCATATGTATATATATATATATATATCAAAATAGGAGTCCTAGACCTCAAAAGAAGCTGTTGGGGTAAATCTACTGAGTGGGACTGGTCCCACTATACTACCAGGACCGGTCCCACATATGTTTCAGGATCGGTCCCGGTCTTCTACAATTGACACCTCTGTGCACTGATGGGAGAATTGCAATATCTCTATGCTCAGACCTCGGATTGATGCACAATTTGCAGCCACGCGACCGTAACTCGACAAATTAGAACTTTTATCTCTAGAGAAAATTCACAATTCCAAAGTCGTCAATGTCAAAAATGCCCTTTTCTCAGCTGCTGCTGTCATTCTCTTCCACCAGAATCACCTTTTAGGCAACGAATGCTTTCTTTGACCTACAAAACACTCACAAACCTCGTGTAAATGATGTAAATGAAATATATAAGGGTTGTGTAACAAAAAGTGAGACATTCATTGCCAAGCTTCAAGATCCACTAGATCCAAATGCACCCACACCCAATAGCTTATAAAACAATACAAATACACATATTTTAACATTAATCTCCATGAAAGCGCTATGTTATTGAAATGCGTGTAACTCTAGGGACTTGGGGATAAAAGTATGCATAAAATACCATATAACATGTTATGAATATGCACTTTCTACATCTAATCAGTATGCTTCCCAAATTTTATATCCCAAATGCTTTCCAAACTCATGTGGCAGTAGGACCACCTTCAACAATGGTGGAAAATGAGGATGAATTTGATTGATTTTGAAAAGCATTTTTCATTTGTTTTAAAATCCTTTTGTTTTCCAACGTTCTACAAAAAACAGATACAGAGACGCCACTTGGTTTTTAGGGAACCAAAAAATCCAATTTGACTCACCCAAATGGATAAGGGTTATAGACCCTACATCACCAAAAAACTCGGTTCGGGGTTTGGTATGAGAGAGGAAGAAGCCTCCGAAAAGACTAAATCATCCTGTACTCGCCCCATCTCTTGACGGGCCTCTAGTAGCATCCAAATAATTATCTAATACCAAATTTGGTTCGACAAATAACACTATGATAAGTATACTACATTGCATAAGAGGTTAGAATTGGAAGATTCAAAGTTAAGATATCATTCATAAGAAGTAATCCATATATCTGGCAGTGATAATCAAAACACACGAAATGAACCTAAAAAAAATCGTCTAATCAAGTATCACATAATCAAGTTTTCCCTAAAGGGGGACATGGATGGTTTTTAACAAATAATCAAGAGAAACAAAAGTATGATTAACAAGCTAAGATTGCACGTGACAATGCAATGTTGATGTCAATTTTTGGAAAGAGAACCTCTCAATCCCCGAGATGGACGAGAAGGAAAGTTTCGGTCTTAGGAAGACACAAAATGATCAACACATGCATTTCCTATGATACTCTTGAATGAAGGTCACAAAGACTCCAAGATTTACATGAATACAATGAAATGAGACTAAACAAGTGACTACGCATGTGTTTGTGTTAGGAGTGGCCATGGTTCGGGTGAGTCGGGTTTGACCCCCACCCGATCATCCATTCGAACCCCATCGGGTTAAGAGTTTAGAATCCGTCATCCATCCATTCAGTCGGGTGAAACCGATCCGTCGGTTTCGAGTTGGTTCGGGTTGGTTTCGGGTGAAACCTAACAAAAAGAATATATCCTATTTTCATCAATTTTACACCCTGATAGTGCTGAGTTTATTGTACCCAACTGCAAAGCATGACCCTGTTGTTCACCATTTCACCTTCTTGCAAACTTTTTAGGAAGACATTCAATTTAACTTACTAATAAATAAAAATCATACATAAACTTAACAAGCAAAGAAAAATGAAAAACAATTATACAATCCACCATCAGATTTATACAACATACAAAAAACAAAATTGAAAATGACTTCCATAGTTCCACCACATATATTGTGTTTTCTAAGTTTTCAATAGGTGGTCGGGTCGGGTGATGTCGGGTTTGGATTATAAAAACCGACAACCAAACCATAAGCAATCGGGTGTGGCTTGGGAAAACCATGACTCATCCGGCCATCCACCAAAACCACTCAAATGCCTTCGAGTCAATTGGGTTGGGTCGGGTTGGTCGGGTCTCGAGTTGGGATGGCCAGCCCTAGTTTGTGTACATGAGAGTCCTAGTATGGAATGGCAATGCAAGGTATGAGATGATGTGAGATGGAAATGGGTGATTCAAAGCGCTAAGGAGTGTGCTCATAGCAGGGATAATGTACATGAAGCAAGAAGACAACACACTTCAACATAAACATCAAAATAGTGTGCTGTCAATAGTGTCCAGAATATTTACATCATCTTTAAAAAATGGAACGGAGGGGTTAGACATACACAAAAATTTATAAAAATCAACAGAGATCATCCTTATTAAGTCTAGAATCCATGGGAAAAAAAAACTAAATAGGAGTTGCCGAATGGGAGAAATCAAACAAACAACACACATCGCTCAGATTCAGGGACTGCACTATCCACCTAGATGTAAAATAATTTTAAAAATAGCAAATGAACTCTAAAAAATCCCAAAAAAATACATAGAGGTTGAAAAGACACTGAAGTTTAATAGAAAATTAAGAAAAAGACCAAAAGTTGTAAGAAAAATATCCAAAATAAATCCTCAAAGTTGCAAAGTCTGCTATAAGACAAAGGAACAAAATGTTTACATCAAATGTTTCCATCCAAAAAGTGTTCTTTCAAGTTTCCATAAATCAAACAAAAAATTTGAAGTAATCTACAGAGGGTTAGGAATGTTTTCCAAGTTATTTCATCGTCATCCATTGAGTATTGGACTCAGAATAGCATTTTGAACACATATTGCTCACTGTTTGGGGTATTTTAAGAAAACATGACTTGAATCTTTGAAAGAGAAATTTGGGGATTTTCAGAGGGCTTTGTAATAGAGGTTCTTAGAAGATGATTTTCAGTAGTTAAAAGATGATTTCAACCACTTAAAATACCATTCTAGAACTCAAATTCAAAGAAAGGAAATATGTGTTTCAATCAAAGCAACATAAAAAATATCATCAAATATCCAAGTGTGTGTATGATTGTTAAGTGGACATCATCTATCTAGCAAAGTTCTGAGTATATGGGCTACTATCTATAAGGATTCACCCTATCAAACAACTGATTTATCATTTAGATGATGTTAGAAAGAAATAAAACAAAGAATATGAAGAAGTGGGGTAAAAAGAGAATAATGAGCAATATTCAACAAGAATAAAAAAGATGACCCACAAACAATGTAATCCTCTCATATATGTAAGTATGAAACTCAATAGCAGTCACTCTTCTATTTTCTATTGCTCAAGAACAATGGTGAAATAAGTATAGATGATTGAAAGTAGTTGGGTTTTGATGAAAATCAACTAAGAAACTCACATTTGATTAAAAAAAATGGATGAAAAACTCACTTTGTCTATGCTCTTCTTCGTCTCTCTCTCTCTCTCTCTCTCTCTCTCTCTCTCTCTCTATATATATATATATATATATTGATCGGCGACGAATAGTTGCCATTTATAGTCCTAAAAATACGTTTTGTTAGCCCATTTCATGTAGTTATTAAGTAATTTTTAATAAGTATTCTATATTTTGTAGGTTTTGGAGCTTTAAAATGAAAATGCACAAAAATCCAATGATTAGTGGGTTTGGAAGTCATTCTGGGCTCAAAAGATGATTCCGGTGAAAGATGAATGTAGTAGCAAACTCGGAAAATTGCATTTTTGACAAAGAATATTTCAGATTTGAGAAATTTCTCCAGAGATATAAAATGTAGATCTTCGAGTTACGGACGCGTGGCCGCAAACGGTGAGTCAATACAAGGTCCGAGTCAAACGTTATCGCAATTCTACGAAAGTCGCGCAGAGTAGCGGAAATCTGAGAAAAATCTGGAAAATGCCCAGGTCGCTGGAGCGACCCGCGCGCGCGACCTGTTGAAAAAGTCAAAAGCGCGTATTTCGAGGTCCTGAAGGCCCCTGTGAGATCCGAATTGGTTGAATACGTCCAAAAACGTAAAAACAGCAGTTTTAGTGCGATTTGGCTTAGGAAAGCTTCCTAAATCCTTCCAAACTCTATATAAATCCTATTCTAACTCAAATTTAAGGTTACAAATCATTACACAACAATATACACAGCCATATACAACTAAAAATTTCATCCATTGAGGAGAAGAAAGCAAGGAGAAGAAGAAGAAGAAGACCAAGGATTCCCATGGCCTCCTCCATCAACCTCTTGCCAATCTTCAATTCTATGGCCGCTTAAACCTAGATCTAGGGTTTCAATGAAACCCTAGCCAAGTAATAGGGTTTTATTTATGTTTTTCTTTTAGTTTTATTATGTATGGATGACAGTTACATGTTGCGAGGATTTTTATAAATAAATCGAACTTCTATGAATTAAATCATTGCTTTCAAAATCTATTCTTGTCTTAGATCTATTTTGTTTGTGATGTGCTCAATGATCTATGCTTGCTGTGCTTGATTAGATTATTTACATGTAATGGTGCTTAAATTGAATTGTGCTATCAAGTATCCGAATAGTCCATGCCTAGATTAGACGGATTATACCACAACCCTAGTTTAGTGTGGGATAATTCGTGCTAACCGAAGATGGATTATGTTGGTGCTTGAACCATAGTTATTTTCTTGACGGAGGAATTGGGCTTGTAGCTACAATTCCCCATTATCATCCAACTTAATAAGCTAAAGTAATTCATAAATACACTTATTATGAAGTTAGTGGTGGATTTGCAATCCTAGGTTCCCTAAACATATTTATAATAAAAAAAAATTTTAATTGCTTTCATAATTTAGATTTATTTTATTGTTCTTAGTTTAATTAAATTCAAAATCAAAATCTCGTTTTCATAATTAATTAGATTTAAGTTATAAAATTAAAGCGCGGTAGTTAATCAATCTCTGTGGGTTCGACCTTTACTTCCACATTGCAAATCTTTAGAAAAGTAAAGTATACTTTTATATCTTGATTTTGACAACATCATATATATATATATATATATCTTTCCTAATCACACAAGTTTTATATAAACTTCAATTAAGCACACCCAAAATGAATGAACTTAGGTGGGTTTATATAGGCCAACTTGAGGGGGAAATAGAGTTTAAAAAAGTTTTCTATTGGTCTAAAAGGGTTGGGAATCACAACTACATCGTTTTGGTTTTCAAAAATCACAAAACTCACCAAAATAAAAAAGTAAAAAAATAAAAACAAATTGGGGTCGGAGGGGATTAGTGTCGCGGCAGTAGTGAACCCTCCTTTGACCTAAATTTGTGTTTAGGCCCCCGGAACTTCTGATATTCACAAATAAACCATATTTCTTCCCAAATTCACTGAAAATGTATACGAACTCTAAATTGAGTTTGTGACATACTGTTGGAAAGGTATTGAGGCCTAATTTCCGTTAAAAAAATAGTTCATAGTAGGGTCACTTTAGAAAATTTTTTAGTATTTGCGGTCAAAGCCGATTTGACCATCTTATTCGCCTTTGGAAACTCATAGTAAATATGTTTTTAGTTCAAAAATTATGAGAGATATGCCATTGGAAAGCTATTGACATCTAGTATTTATGAAAAATATTTTGAAGTCATAACGTTGCTTTGATTTTTGGGTCAAACTTTGGGTCAAATTAGTCAAACAGTGCATTTCTAGGAAATTTCGGGGGCCTTTGGGAGCTGACGTTTCTGTCTGATTTTCTTTTAAAACACTTTTTTGGACAACATTGAATGATTCCTAAGTTTTTGAACCAATTCTAGGAATTTTGGTTTTTCAAAGGCATTTTTGGTCATTTTTACCAATTCTTCAGCTTTTCGAGATATGGAGGCAATCTCTGTGAATCTGTCTGTCCGTCTTTTTAATCAATGAGGAGCACCAAGCTAGAGGGTCCCTAAGTCTCTTATTCGACTAAATGGGGGTGTTTGCAGGATCACTTCAATATCATCCAATGAATATCAAGTGTGGACACTGCATATGAGTCTGGGAAGCATTTGAGATATAAAAATTTGGAAAGTATAGCATTAATCTTGACTTTTTTGTGTTATTTTTGCAAAAAGTAGATCTATTTTTAAAATTTGGACTTAAAAATAAAGGGGGCTTCAGCCAAGGTCCTTAGAGGGGGAGAAATGTAATACCCGTACCTGGGAAAATGGTTAATTATTATCTTAACATACATTAATTAATATTAATTAGTGTATAAGAATAGATTAAGGGGAGGCTTGGACTTACCCATGGAAAAGTCCCAGGGAGAAGGGACATGTTTGGAAGTGGGACCCAGCGAAGGGCCCAGATAAAATATACTACCTCCGTCCCATTTTATGTGTCCATCTTGGGGAATCCAACTATTTAAGGGGACAAAAAGAATCTACACATACTTTCCACAATTGCCCATAATCATTGCACTTTCTTTTTTTGTTTTGTTTTGGTATTGATTGCAAGGAAGGGTAGTTTGGGAAACTAAGTACAATTTGCATACTAATTTAGGAAAGTGGACAACAATTTTGGGACATCCCAAAAAAGAAAGATGGACACATAAAATGGGACGGATGGAGTAAATTAATTTGTATTTTATTGATTAGATGCATTTTATATGACAATTTGGAATATGTTTAGTTGCTTTCATATCAAATTGTTAATATGTTAGCTTTTGATATCTACTAATTAACCCAATAAGGGCATTTTTGCAAAAACGATTCTTAATTAGTAGGGCGATAGCAACGTCACAAAATATTTGGGACCATGTGTGGGACCCATACGAAACTTGGATAAACACCCATTAGATAATTGGGTAGTTAACAGAATATTTGGGGTTTCATAATAACATTTGGAAAAGTTAGGGGAGGTAAACGAAAAGTATGGCATGAGTCATACTTGTTGAGGCTTAGAAAGAAGACACCTATTGTCTTCTTTAGTTAAACAAAAGAGGAATACACAGAAATTAAAGAGGAAAAAGAGAGAGAGCCAACGAGATTCCGAGACGCCGACGTCTAATTCTTACCGTTCCGTCGCCGTCCGACGTCCAATTCGCGAACCGAAATCGTATTCGGACTCGTGGAGGTGAGGCGATCATTTTTATACCTTTCTTTTACATTTTAATCGTCGAATTTCGGTAGCTCACTCTAAACGGTGACAAGTGGTTGTCGAAAACTTGTAGGAATCACTCCGGAGTAGGATTTAGGCAAGAATCGTTAAGGAATTCACTTGTTTGGGGTAAAATCTATAAGAGGTGAGTGACTCTAATTCATGGGCTGGATGTAAAATCATATTTAGTGTGTTAATTTTATGCTAGTATGTTGAACTCTTGTAGATTAATGCATGGATATAAAATTGTGAATATTAGCATGTGAATCTATATGAGTTTTGATTAATTTACTCAAAATTGGAAGTTGTTATGCCTAATTTTGCAAGGATTGTCATGTTGAGATGATTATGTGATTATGTAATATGGGTTGAAGAAAGCCTTATGTTAATTCACCGTGGATTTACTCCATAATAAGGAGACGTGGAAAAATTCAACCGTGTAAGGGTACTCACCACTTAACTGTGTAAATGTGTGTGGGTGACGACCCAGCTGTGGAAGGGTATGTGAAATGGTATGAATTGGAGGTGCCATATGTGCATAAGGGAAAAAAGCAAGAGGGACGTCACGGTGAATTGGTATTTGTTCTTTTGGAGACTAAATGATATGTTAATTGTTGACTTGTGCATTGAATATGACATACACTCATACATGTGATAGCTTTACTCACTAAGAAAAAGCTTAAACAAATATATTTTCTATTGTGGTTATTGAATAACCCCCGCAGGTGCGGCACAGGAAGAGGAAAGGAAATGATCGGCACGTCGGGCTTGGGCTTGGGAGTTGTAAATAGGTGTGATTATGTCCATATACTTAGGTGGTTTAGTTTCAAAATGTAACTCTAATGTTTAAACAACTTGAGTTTTGAGTGGGTGTAGTATGTTAAGTCCAAGTTGATGTTGTTTATGAGTTTTGTTATGTGGATTGCACTTGCAAACCACAAGTTGTGTATATTGGGAGGGGGCTTGGGATTTAGCTAACTATGAATGTTAATTAGCTTGTTTTTCCTTATGCTTGCATGTTTATATATATTGATTAAAGAAAAATGAGGAGTTTGATGCAAGTTTATGTTGCTAGTGAAGGATTAATGTGCTTTGAGTGTTAAAACAACTTCTCAACTGTTTTGAAATGCTTTTGAAAACTCTCATGGTATTTGGTTAATGTTTAGAGACATTTAGGAACACATTTGAAATGATTTGGATGCTTCTGTGGGTTGTTTTGACTCAAAGGAAGTTGTGTATATGTTTTGAATAAGTTTTGATGATAAACATGTTATTTGCAAAGTTTATGAATCCATTTTCAACAAGTTTCTATGAGATGTTAGTTTTGACAAGAGTGGAATGTTAAGAACTTTGTTTTGATTCAAAAGAACTAGATTTGATGGTTTTTAGTGATAATGGGGTTTTACATGTTTGGTTAACATTTAGAAGAGTTTGGATTTGTGTTTGAAATGTTTCCTCAAAGTCATGAAGTTTGATTTGAGTTTGGGGTGTTTTGGCTTGAAAACAGGGGTTTTTAGTAGTAAAAATCAAGTTCTGCAGACCCGGATCGATCTGGGTTAAAGGGTGGATCGATCCGGCCCTTTTTCGGGGACATTCTGCCAGAAATATTGAAGTCGGATTAATCCGGCTTTAAAGGGTGGATCAATCTGCTGCACGTCGACTTTTACGGAAACGTGCATAACTCTTTCTAGAAAATTCGGATTCGCGCGCCGTTTTTTGCATTGGAACCGGGACTTAGAGACCTATCTTTTGGTATAAGATTTGATATACTTTATTAATGACCATTTTACCCTTGGGGCTGTTTTGTCACCATAAAGTTCTTTAAAGTAGGTTAATTCATGTTTTCTTCCTAATTAGTGTAGTTTGGGACGCGCATAGTCTTGTTACACGTATCCTAATCCGCCGGGGACGGGTTGGGGTGTGACATCCATAGATGTGTAGATCTCAAAAAAAAAAACATGAAATAAAAAAAAAGAAAAGAAAAAGAAATCACTCAAAAGGCCAAAAAATACGAAAGTTATGGTCATTTAATTCAAACAAATAATATTAGTTGTTCAAGCAATAAAAGCTTCAACTGAGGCTCCAAACTACCTGTTTTTGCATAATTTTTAAGTCCAATGCATAGATATGGAAAAAGCAAATGAAAAAAAAAATCACTTAAAAAGCCAAAAAAATGATAAAGTTGTTTATGGCCATTCAAAGTTGACATTTTTCAAACAGAGAATATTATTTGTTTGATTCAGGTAATCTGTTATCTGTTTTGCTGTTTGAGTATTAAATTTACATGTTTTTTTTTTACCAAATTGGCATGTCCAATGGGTCGATCTTGAAAAAAATACATGAAATCAAAAAATAAAATTACCTAAAAAGGCCAAAAAATGAAAAAAGTTATGGCCATCTAAAGTGTCATTTCTCAAACCATTATTATCATCTATTTGTAACGGATGTGAGACAAAATTTTTGAATAACCAACTAAAATTTTTAGGGATAATTATATTTCAGTCATTTTTATGTGTTAAAATTAAAAGTTAGTCTATTACTTTTTCAAAATTAAAAAAACCAACTTTTTTTGTAAAATAAAAAAGTCATCAAATTTTATATGACGGTTGGGAGAAACTGTTTTATACATGTGGGAGAACTCTTCGAAAGGTTGGGAGCTACTCTTCTAAAGTAGAGCTGTTCACCAAAAATTGACCCCGAACAGACCAATCGAACCGAGCAAACTAAGCTCATTCAGTCAGTTTTCAAAAGTATAGTCCAAGAAGAAAACCGAACTGACTGACCGAAACAACCCAAAAATCCAACCAAACCGAGCCATTTGATCGGTTTTTAAACATAGAAAAAAAAATGACTGAATCGACCGATGAACACCCCTATTCCAAACGCAGAGAGCAACCCGTTTAAAAGTCGGGTGCAACTCTTCATAACATTGAGAGCAAGTCTTCAAACGTTTTGGTACAAGCTCAGAACGTCGAAAATAAAAAGTCAACTAAAATACAAAATAACTATTAAAAAATTGGTTTTTTTTTAAAATTTTTTTTTTGATGACTTTTAAATTTTTTAAATACTGTTGATATGTTTTTAATTTTCAAAAAGTAGTCAAATTGACTTTTAAATTTCGTACAAAAAGTTTATTGAAATCAAATTATCCCATATTTTTGGACGTATTTGTTTTGGACCAAATTACTAATGTATCTTAGTATGATACAACCAAAATCCATAATATATATAGATGTATACGAAAATTCTCAGGAAAGAGCGCCCTCTCTTTATTAAAGAGAGGGCCTCTATTTTGGCTGTCAGATCATGTTTAAAAACTGTGAAATGATAAAACTGCTCTTAATGAAAACACGATTCGACGGCCAAAACAGAGGCCCTTTCCTGAGCGTGACTATATATATATATATATAAAACCTATGATTTTGTCCCTAGATATAGATTTAATATAGATTTGATCCAACCGATTTTGTAGGAATAGAAATTAATCCTTTATATCACCAAATCTTAGAATTTAGTCATTTCCCCCAATTTTGTAGGTAATTTCTGGACGTATATACCCTTGATGCATATTTTAAGTTGATTTTTAATAGATATGTTTTGTTATATTTAGATAAGGTAGCTGCAACCTAAATTTAGGAGTTATGAATTTGTGGAGTTATGGTTGCTAAAATCAAAGAAGTTATTCAGTGAGCCTGTCACGCCATGTCAGCATCATGACGTGGTGTAACCTCTCAATCTCAACCACACATATACACCTTACTTCTAGGGGATCATGGCATGGCTCCACACATATACACCCTACTTCTAGGGGATCATGACATGGCTCCTTTTTATTGGGGAGTTCACACCACGTTATAATGCTGACACATGACGGGCTCATTGAATAATTTCTCCTAAATCATAGAGTTGCCTAAATTTGTAGTATTTTAATTTAATTTAAATTCTTTAAAAGGAAGGAATCGTGTACATGTCAATTGTTTACATTTTTTTGTTATCCATTACTATCTGATTAGCATGATATGCTTTATTAAATTCATGCCTTTTTTTTTGGCTTTCAATAAAAAAAAGTGAGAAATTTCTCACTTCGTCAGTTTTATATTAGGAAATTTCCCAGTCAAACAGTGAGGAATTTCTCACTTTGACAAATTTTAACAATCATAAAGCAAAGTGTGAGAAATTTCTCACTTTGACTGTAGAAGAAGTTTCCCAATTTTATGATTTTCATGTTCATAGCCCGAGTACAAGGAATCATGAACATCATCAAATCATTAGATTTTTTTACGTATCATATCGATTTCTTGAGTTCTTAGTAAATGTGAGAATTTCTCATTTTTTTAATGCAAAAATTATTATGATAAAGTGGGAAATTCTCACTTACAGAAAGTGATAAATTCATATAAGAGAATATGAGAAATTCTCACTAGAGATAAGAAAATGAGAAATTCATATAACAAAAAGTGAGAAATTCATACATAAAACAAAAATTTCATGTTTTCTTCACAGAAATACTAAAAGTGAGAAGTATCAATTGTTAACCCTAGTACATGCATACAACATAGAGTATTTAATGAGAAATTTCTTACCTTTTTGTTTGGTCCATTTTCAAAAAGAATTTTCTTACATGTTTTTTGTAAGAAGTTTTACAAATACAGATTTTTGAAATAACAACAAAAAAATTATAATTGATGGGAAGAAAAAAAAAAGAAAAAAAAAAAGAAAAAAAGAAAGAAAAAAAGGCAAGCATTGTTTTTTAACAGGCCGCGATTTGGAGGTGGATGACCCCAATCAAGAAGAACCAGCCTTCAACCTACGACGCCTTCGTCGGAAAGTGGAAGCCCACCAAAAATGACACTCTGGCAAAGCGTTTTTTTGAATGAAGATGTGATTTGTGAGATTTGGATGACAATAACCACACACACACACACACACACACACACACACACACACACACACATACACATTTCTATAATATGGGGGTATTTGGTCCTCAAAATAGGTGATGGATTAATTCTTAAGTTGTGTTATACTATGGACCAATTCTAAAATGGTGGCTATACTGGACTATATATTAAGTAACCATTGTTATGTAAGTGGGTGAATGTCCACTTCAAGCATGTGTTGCAAATAGTGGATGACATGTAAAATGTCAAAAAGGCTATAAAGCTTACAGATATTTTCCATGCACATTTATTGTTCATGTTGGGGTTAATCTGTATAAATTGTTGAGCTCGTCAATAGAGCCAACACACTGAGAAACACATAAAACGAGAAAGAGATAAAGTGAGGAAAATATTAGTGTGTTGTAATACACTGATAATTCAAGTGCCTGAGTTATACCATTTCCTCAGGTAATAATATAATTCCCCTCCGCAGTGAACGTAGCCAAATTGTCGAACCACCTGAAATATCTGTGCCCCTTTGTGTGATTGTATATTTGTGTGCTTGATTTATTATTAATTTTATTACTAGTTTTATAACATGTTATCAACAGGAGCCTATATCAACTGAGTTGACCATATCAAAGGGTAAATATATTAATTTTGATATTAATAATATATGTTGACCCGAAATGGAAACCTTAGGGGGGGGGGGGGGGGGGGGGGGGGGGTGGTGAATAAGGTTTTAGCAGAAATTTAACATTTTTAAAAACTTAATACAAATTAAACACAATCACAAACAATTATGTAAAGAGAGAAGGGAAAAAAACTTGTAAACCGAGTTTTCAAGCGGTTCGGCAATTCGCACACCGCGGCCTACGTCCACCCCTCAAGAACACCTCTTGAGGATTCCTTTAATCCGACCTACTTCACGGGTGTAGATCAAACCGTTACAAGAGTCTTCAACTCTCCCAAAGAAGAACACCTCTTCTTTGCACACAAGGGTTACTAACCCTCACTCTTTACAATGATTTGAATTACAAATTGAACTCTCTCTCTAGAGTGGATGGATACAATAATAGTTTACACAATAACTCCTTAGTGAGTAGATACACAAATGAATGCTCACTACAATTTACTCTCTCAAGAATTACAATTGAAATCTAGAGCAAATTGATTTTTCACTCAAACTAGGGCTCAATTGTGAATGATGATTAAACAAGTTGTTTGAATGATTTTCCTTAATTACCCAACCCTTAAAATCACCCATATATATATATAGCTTTTAAACATATATGACCGTTGGGGGTGTTTGGGGGGTGTAAAAATAATTTTTAAAAAGTTTAAAAAACTAGCCGTTATGTCTTTCAGTGCGATCCAGTCGATTGAAAAATCGATCCACTCGACTGAAAAGTTTTTAGCAGTAGGTACCTTTCAAAAATAGAAACAGTCGACTTTTTTCCAATACAGTCGACTGGACCATTTACAAATCAGTCGACTGCATTTTGGCAGCCTAACACCTCTTTACTAAAATGACCATAACTCCCTCTACAAAATTCATTTTTGTGATCTGTTTGAAGATTCAAAAACTAGATTCAAAATACCTTTCCAACCATATAAAATTCAACATCTAGTTCCTTACCAATTAGATCAGGTTTGCCTTTAAAGTTGACCTATCTGCAAAGGGTTCTTTGTTTTGACTTAGCCACTTGAAAGCTTTTGTGAAATGAATTTAATTGAGTGGTCTAAGTATGTTTAGATCCTTGAAAGTATTTTAAAGTATGAGAGCAAGGATCCTAAAGTCTAATTAAAGTTACTTGAGCCCCTATGAGTGATTGATCAAAATGCTTACGAGTAAATCCTAGTCTTCAACCAAGGATGAAAAATCTTCAAGTCTTTAAGCTTGATTCTTGTTGAGCTTCATCACTCTTGGGCTTCACCATATGCTATCTCATGAACTCAAACAAAGTTAGAACATTTAAGAATATAAATCAAGAGATTAGCATAATGAAAATGGCTTGAAAATAGTTTAGAATAGAATAAATACAAACATGATATAATCAATAGATTTGTCATCATCAAAACAAATATAAATAATGCCTTAAAGAAATTCAAGGCTAACAATATATCTATATTGTGTTTACATTATGTTTTCTGCATGCATATGTATGAACACCTGAAGATGTTATAATCCTCCCGAAAATGATTTTATTGCAAACTTCCAAACAAGTTATTATGGATAGTCCTCTAAAAGATGCCATAAGAAAATAAATGAAATGCTTGAGTTGGTTTTATACTCTTGAAAAGTTAGTCTCTTGGGGAGACAATAAATGGACTTCTTGAAGAGTTAGTATCATAGGGAGGCAATAAATAGACTTCTTGAAAAGTTAGTCTCCTGAGGAGACAAAAATGGACTTCTTAAAGAAGAAGTGAGAAAATTTATCACAGATAAATTAGATACAACTTCTTAAGGAGTTAATGAAAAAAAAAAAGGAAGAGAAGGAAAAACAATTACAGGTAGCCAGATTCAAACCGGAGACCGCAGGAATAAAAGATTTAAGGTCCTTAGTTCCCACCTCTCGGCTACCGCATGATTATCTAATCATTATAGAATGAAAAGATATATATATATATATATACATCTCTCTTAAAGAGATGGTGAATAAATCTGTGGAAAGGTAATGAAAACAAATTTACAAAACAATCGTGGATAGCCAAGTTCGGACCTGAGACCTCAAGGTTTAAAGTTCTCAGCCCCCACCACTCTGCTACCACACGATTGAGTAATTTTTATTAAAGTTTATATATACATATATACACGTGCATATCAGACCCAACTTTTATACAACCTAAGGTTTATACTTATAACTATAGACATGTACGATCTTCTCAAAGGTAAACTATATAACAGATTTGAATATCCATATAAAATAAAATTCACTCTCCTTATCTTTTAAGGTAATGCTTAAATATTTATTTATTTTATTTATCTAACCCTAAATAATAATTTATCTTTCTTATATCTCAGAATTCTGAAATATGGCAAATCTCCAAGCTCTTAAATTTGTTGCCCTTGATATTTCTGACAATAATGATTTATTTGGGCCAAAGACATGAAGACTTATCTAGTTTATGAAATCTTGGAAAAACAATCGATGAGGTAAATGATGCATCTCCACAGGAACATGCTCAAGCCATGGTTATCATTCGACACCATCTACATGAAGAGCTGAAATATGAGTATCTCATAGTAGACGGCCTTACAGTGCTTTGAATTTTTTTTAAAGAAAGGTATGACCACCAAAACGATGCAATTCTTCCAAAAGCAAGATATGATTGGATACACCTGAGGATTCAGGATTTCAAAACAGTTTCTAAATACAACGCCGCACTATTTAAAATTACTTCTGTTCTTGAATTATGTGGAGAAAAAGATTACTGATGAAGAAAAATTAGAAAAAAACTTATTCTACATTCCTTGCCTCGAATATGCTCCTACAACAGCAGTATTGAGAGCACAAATTTAAAAAGTCTTCAGAACTGATATTTTGTCTCCTTGTGTCTGAACAAAACAATGATTTGCTGATAAAACATCATCAGTTACGTCCAACTGGTTCCAATCCATTGCTTGAAGCCAATGTAACTACATTCCCTGAAGTGAATGATCTTCTTGTGATGAATAAAATAATTTTTTAGTACTTATGAACTTCATTATTTGATAGATTTCAAAGATGAACAGTGAAGATATATGCCTAGTGGATATTGCAGCTACACACACAATTCTTTGAGACAAGAAATATTTCTTGAACATAAAACTAGCTGAAGCAAATGTGAACACAATATCGTGCACAACAAATCTTATTGAAGGATCTGGAAGTGCTAGCATTAGTTTGTCAAAGGGAACAATAATTCATTTCATTAATGCTTTATACTCTAGCAAATCCAAAATAAATTTGCTTAGTGTCAGAGATATCCACTTAAATGGATATCACATTGAGACCATTAATGAGAATAGTGTAGAAGATTTGTGTATTACCTCTTGTTTCAAATAAGCTAGCAGCAGGTCTTGGAGAAACTCACTGCTCAAGCTTCTGGGTTATATCAAACAACGATTAGAGCAATTGAATCAAATGCTTTGATAAACCAGAAGATATCAGATCCAAAAACTTTTGAACTTTGGCATGACCGACTTAGTCATCCTGGAGTAATAATGATGCGAAGAATCATTGAGGGCTCACATGGACATCCTTTAAAGAATCAAAATAATCTTATGCTAAGTGACAATCCATGTACTGCATGCTCACAAGGTAAATTAATTATCAGACCATCTCCTTCAAAGATCACTGTGGAATCTCTTACATTTCTAGAACGTGTTCAAGGAGATATATGTGGACCAATTCATCCACCATCTGGGCCATTTTATTACTTTATGATGGTCACACGTCTGTCTACTCTCGTCTCGCAACACTACATTTGCGAGACTTCTGGCTCAGATAATTAGATTCCGATCATAATTTTCTGACTTCCCTATCAAAACTATACGTCTTGATAATGCTGGGGAGTTCACATCCAAGGAATTTGATGATTATTGCATGTTAATAGGAATTCATGTTGAACATCCCGTTGTTCATGTGCATACACATAATGGTTTAGCTGAGTCATTTATCAAATGCCTCAAGTTGATTGCTAGACCTTTACTTTTGAGAACAAAGCTACCTATATCTGCTTGGGGTCATGTCATATTACATGCTTCATCATTAATTCTGATTAGACCAACTTCTTATCATGAGTACTCTTCTTTACAACTTGTGTTTGGACAATCACCTAATGTTTCCCATCTACGAGTTTTTGGTTGTGCTATGCTAGTTCTTATTGAACCCCCACAACGCACAAAAATGGGTCCTTAGAGATGCCTTGGAGTTTATGTTGGTTTTGATTCACCATCTATAATAAGATATCTTGAACCCTGATAGGTGATCTTTTTACTGCATGGTTTGCAAACTATCATTTTGATGAGATCATATTCCCACCATTAGGGGGAGAAAAGCTAATACCTGAAGCTCAACATGAAATTTTTTACAATACATTGACAATGTCTCATCTTGATCCTCGTACCAATCAATGTAAACTTGAAGTTCAAAGGATCATTCATTTGCAAAAGGTTGCAATTCAATTGCCTAATGCATTCATTGATGCAAAGAAAGTGATAAAATCACATATATCAGTTGTAAACACTCCAACAAGAATTGAAGTCCCAAGAGGATAATCTGGTAGTACAGCGATAGATGAGTCTACGACACGATTGAAATGTGGTAGATCCAGTGGTGCAAAAGATAAGGTTCCTTGGAAGAGGAAAATAAAAGTACATATCAGTAAAGTGGAAACTCATACAGAGATCTCAAAGAGCGCTATAGAAATACTTGATAAATCCAACATTGGTAAATAGAGTTCCCCTGGAGAGGAACAAGTAGCCCATGAAAAGGCACAAGTATTTGACAATAAAGAGATCTTTATAAACTATATGTCCATTGGAAATATGTGGAATCGTAATGACATGGTCATTGATCATATATTTGCCTTTATAATAGCACTAGACATCACCCAAAGTGATAAGGATCTTGAACAACAAAATGTGGAAGAATGTCGACGTAGAATTGATTGGATAAAGTGGAAACAGGCCATACAAACTAAGTTAAACTCATTAGAAAAATGGAAAGTGCTTACCCCTATAGTCCCTACACCTGAAGATGTAAATCCCGTAGGGTACAAATGGGCATTTGTACGAAAACGTAATGAGAAGAATGAGATTGTGCGATATAAGGCCAAACTTGTAGCACAAGGTTTCTTATAGAGACCTGGCATCTATTACGATGAAACATATTCCCCTGTAATGGATGCAATTATGTTTCGATTTTTGATAAGCCTATCAATGTCTGAAGGACTTGATATGTGCTTACTGGATGTGGTCACAACATATTTGTATGGATCACTAGATAGTGATATACATATGAGGATTCCTGAAGGATTTAACATACCCGAAGCAGGTAAATCAAAACCATGAGATATATATTCCATTAAATTGCAAGGATCTCTATATAGATTAAAGCAATCCGGACGCATGTGGTACAATCGCTTGAGCGAATATCTATTGAAAGAAGGATATATAAATAATGCTATATGTCCATACGTCTTCATCAATAGTTCAGAATTCGATTTTGCAATCATTATAGTATATGCTGATGATCTTAATCTTGTTGGAACTCCCGAAGAGCTCACAAGAACATCTGATTATCTGAAAAGGGAATTTGAGATGAAAGATCTCGGAAAGACAAAATTTTGTCTTGGATTGCTGTTGGGATTTTGCCCTCAAACCATTACTTAATATATAAGACATTGGCATTTTATATATGGATATCAGTTTACATTTCATTATGTATGTTTCTTTCATGAGATGATTGTTGATCCTTAAGTATCATATTAAGTAATTTGTGTGTGTATGTGATACATACAAGTAAGATACAAATTACTATTCTTTGATACTTAGAACTTGTCACAGTGGATGATGAGATTGGATACTTCATCAGGTACATACTATGACATGATTAATTACCATTGGATGGAGTGATGAATTTCAATCACTAGAGTACGACTCTTAGTTAACATGCTAGTGCTTGTAGTGCATTGACGGACCTGAGTTTTCCTATTAACACTCAAGGCTGTCAACAGTCGATAAGAACTCATAACTTGTATAAGGTACGTATTCTTAATCTTGAGACGGTTATGGACACAGACTATGGATGTGGCTGCTATGACTTACCAATCAGTGAGGTCTATAAAAGATCAACACATGAGTATCTTGGGTATGCCATGTTCATAGGGTTGTGAACATATATTGTTAAGATAGAATCTACCCTCTGATAGAGAGTAAGCATTTTCTTGAGAATGTCACCAAGTTGATTACTGAGAACTGCAATCTTGTTGATAAGAGCTATCAACATGTTTGGTAATCATTAGGGGTCAATACGACTCAAGGAATGAAAGATGTAATCACTATTCAGGTTGACAGTAACAGTTTATCCGACTACCTGAATATGATTATGAATGCTGATGGTAGAGGGACATTAGTACACCATACAAGTCTAGTTATCTCTTCGGATATGTTCTTCTGCGTTGGAGTGCAGTTATCGTTTTATAGTGGAGTGAACGTTAATTGACCAGTTGGTTAATTTACTGATCAAGGAGTTTGATCATGAGAATTAACAACTGATCTGAGCCAACAATTAAGAACCTAAGAGGTCCCACTATTAGCTCCGTTAGGATGCTTGGAAAGGCACAAAGGATGTTGTCAAGACAAGTTCAATCGATCGAAAGAGTTTCAATCGATTGAAGTCAAGATAAGTTCGATCGATCTAAAGTTCTTCTATCGATCGAAGGTTCGATCGATCGAAGGCTTAAAGCCAGTTTGGAAATCTATAAATAGGGCAGCGTACAGAATTTTTTAATTGTTGTTTTTTATACTCTAGTGCTGTAGAAATTGTTTAGGTTTTCCAAACCTTCTTTATCCTCCCTATTAGAGATCTGACCACCTCTAGCCTCTCCGGAAGTATTCGCAGGAGACATAAGAGTGAAGATTACCTAGAGGAAGTTGTTGCACCATCCAGGAGTTTGAAGATTCAGAATTGGGTTCAAGACCGTAAGGTAATACACTTGTCCCCTCTACTTATATTCATCTATGGAATTAATAAGTAGTAGATTCAGGCATACCAAAAAGTTTTGAACTTTGTTTTCTGTTGTGCATGTAAATATGTTTTCGAAACCTATTTTTCCACCAATTGCAAATCGAGCATTTTCCCAAAGAAATTCTTTTACATCAATCCTCATATGCAGAGAAAGTTTTGAAACGTATCTATATGGATGATGCTCATCCACTGAGTACTCCTTTGGTAGTCCGATCACTTGATGTAATGAAGGATCCCTATCGTCCTCATGATGATAATGATGAGCTACTTGGACTTGAAGTACCATATTTGAGCGCTATTGGTGCTCTCATGTATTTGCCAAATCGTACACGACCATATATTGCTTTTGCTGTCAATCTGCTAGCAAGATTTAGCTCAGCTCCAACTCGAAGACATTGGAATGGTATCAAGCACATTTTTTGTTATCTTCGTGGTACAATTGATTTGGGATTATTTTATTTAAATGGATCCAAATCACCATTAGTTGGGAATGCCGATGCTGGTTATCTCTCTGATCCATACACGGCTCGATCGCAAATAGGCTATGTATTTACTTGTGGCAATACTGCCATCTCATGGGTGTGCAGCAAACATTGACAGCCACTTCTTCAAATCATTCTGAAATTATTGCACTACATGAGGCCAGTCGTGAATGCATTTGGTTGAGATCCACGATCCAGCATATTCGAAAATCACGTGACTTATCGTCTATCAAAGATATCTCGACAACACTCTATGAAGATAATGCTGCATGCATAGCACAAATCAGAGGGGGGTTCATTAAAGGTGATAGAACCAAGCACATTTTACCAAAATTCTCCTTTATACATGAGCTCCAAGAGGAAGGTGAAATCAATGTTCAACAGATACGCTCCATTGACAATCTTGAAGATTTATTCACCAAAGCATTACCAACTTCAACATTCAAGAAGCTAGTGTATAACATTGGGATGTGCCGGCTTGAAGAGCTTTCATAAAGAAATCAAACTCATGCTGGAAATGAGGGGGAACAATCGATTCATGAGAAGTATTATTTTAAAGATGTACATCAGGGTTGGTTTCGAGTACTTGGAGGCCCGAGACGAACTACTAAAAGGGCGGCCCTTATACCGGGGTTCGGGGGGAACGCTACCGAGGCGATTTTTTTGGGGTCTATTGATATATAATTGGCAAATTTTTTAGGATTTACTACTTATGCATGATTGGCAAATTTTTTAGGATTTACTACATAAGTGACAATTTTTTTGGGGTCTACTTATAATATAAGTCTATTTGTGAAACTTAAACATTGTAGGCGTCATTCAAAATTCTAGAGTGGCCTATTTTTAAAACTCAAAAAATTCTTACATTAAAAGTGTAATTTTCAAAATTCTAAGGGGCCTTTGCTTTTGAGTTTTATATATATATATATATATCTATATCAATATATATGTAGTTGATGGTTGTAAATTGGGCCTTGGGGGAGGCCTAAATGTAAAATACTAAAAATTCTCAAGGTAAAAATGTACTTGTGAAAATTTCATGGAGGCCCTCAAAATTTCGTGAACTTTGGTCCAGGGCGGTTGCCCCTTTTGTGCCCCCTCCCCCCCTTGGGCCGACCATGATGGACATCCAAGGGGAGTGTTATGAAAGTGGGTGAATGTCCACTTTCAAGCATGTGTTGCAAATATGTAAAATGTCAAAAAGGTTATAAAGCCTACATCATACTTGGTCACATTTTCCATACACATTTATTGTTCATGCTGGGGTTAATCTGTATAAATTGTTGAGCTCATCAATAGAGCCAACACACTGAGAAACACAAAAAAGAGCAAACGAGTCAGAAAAGAGAAAGTGAGAAAAATAGGGTAATATTTAGGGCACAAACAAATCTCACAAACACTTACACCCATAGTCTAGCTTTATCCTGGACCCTAAGTGCCACCCAGGAGAGAGATGGACTGTGGGTGTAAGTGTTTGTGAGATTGTTTGTGCCCCTAGCATTGTTGAGAAAAATTTTAGTATGTTGTAGTACGTTGATAGTTCAAGTGTCTGAGTTATACCATTTCCTCAGGTAATAATACAACTCCCCTCTGCAGTGGACGTAGGCAAATTACCGAACCACCTGAAATATCTGTGCCCCTTTATGTGATTGTATATTTGTGTGCTTGCTTTATTATTAGTTTTATTATAATTTTAGTGATATACACCTCATTTTAAATTAGACAGGTTAAAACTCCATCTCGTTTTTTGTTTTGGTCAAAACTCCATTATTAGTGGAACTTAACCTTATCAACCCCTTTTACCCATTTAATTCACTTTTATCAAGACCAAAATTGCCCCTAGACATTTGCGAAGATTCATAACAGATAGATCGTTAGAAAAAGAGAGGAGAGGATCAACTGTGTCCGACGAAGCAGCGACTGCCGAGGTGGTGTCCGGTGAAGTAGTGTTCGGTGAGGTGGTGTCCGGCGAGGCGGTGGCCAGCGAAGTAGCAACTGAAGAGCTGGTGTGTGGCGAAGTAGCAATCGACGATGTAATGGGCGGCACAACCTGGCGAGCGCTGCTGGTTCTCTTCCATTAACGATCGATCGAGCTGGTGAAATGATTGCTATTCAATGATGTTGATGAGTGACAGATTTGGGAGGGTGCATGTAATACCCGTACTCAGAAAATGGAAGTAGTAATTATTTTTTATGCATTAATTAGTATAATTAATTGCATGTGATATTTGGGTAAGTTCCTGTCACCCTGATGTGATAAGTGCTTTGATAAGGGCACAGTTGAACATATGTGAAATGGGACCCACGGGAGGTCCAGATGAGTTAAATTGCATTTAGTTGCATTTATATGATTAAATGAATATTTGTTAAAGTGTTTTAATATTTTATTAATAGTTGTGACCTTTTATGGTACTAGTTTGGGTACCTATGTGAGAGCGAATAGGAATTAGATTCATAACTAGTAGGTTAATTAGTAACTTCATAAAATAGTTGGGACCACTTTTGGGACCATACATGACATAGACACATACCCACTTAAATATTTGGTAGTTAATACAAAGTTTAGGGGTTCCATAATAGGACTTTAGAAACATGTGGGGGTGTAAATAGAATTATGACGAAGTTATTACATATCCTCTAAGAGGATATACTAGTCGGTTAGGTAAAAAAAAAACAAAACAAAACAAGAGTCAAGAGTTTAGCAAAGAGTTAGAGCTCCAGCGAGAACGAAAAAAACAATAAAGGGTTTCGCGCCGTTTCGTCGCTGTAACTTCGCCGTTCGACCTCTATTTTGCGAACCGAAGTCATATTCGAACTCGTGAAGGTGAGAGGATTATTTCTATGCCTTCTTTTTCAATTTTTATATCATTTTTTTGCGACACATTTTAAGGGGTGATACATATATGTGGTCTATATATGTAGGGATATTATTGGGAGTAGCTAGAGCTAGTTTTGCGAAGGAATTTGAGATTTCTAGGCTTTATTTGGACCTATTCGTGAGGTGAGTGTCATAATCCCAAAATTGGATGTTTAATGTTATTTATTTGTTATTAAATACTTTTAATTGCTTAATTATTGATTAAGTAGAAAAGCATATGATTAGTTTGTATTTAACATGTCTAAAATGTTAAAATTGCCATGTTGACATGTTGAGCTGCTTATGTGCTTATTTGGGTTAAAGGGTCTCAAGTGATAATCACCATCAGTTAGCCCATATATAAGGGCAAAGAGATGTTGAAATCCTCAGAGAAAAGGGGATAGTGTTGACGACCACAACGAATTGACTACGGTCACAAATGAATGAGTATGATTTCGCTATATGCGATGGAAAAAGTGAGATTGACCCGAAATTAGGGGTCCAGAACGATGGTGATTGATTACTTGACACGCTTGCGATCATTTATTGTTGTGAATGTTTAATTGGTGTTATGAATCATTAAATACTCCAATTGCATGATTAGCACCACGTACTCACTGAGCGAAAGCTTATTCGATTTTTTGTGGCTAATGACCACGCAGGTTCAGATGAGCATCACAATGAGAAGCGTTGAACCATGGGGTTCTGGGCAACTTGGGAGTATGTTTCTTTTGCTGTATATTTTAATACGTTGTTTGTGGGCGTACTCATTTGGGTTGGGAATTGGTATAGAAATTTGATGTGAAAAATTCGCAGGTCTATGTTTTTGGCCTGTCGACTTTTACGAAGACAGATATAACTCTTCCTAGAAAAATCGGATTCGCGCGCCGTTTTTTGCGTAGGAACCGAGACTCAGAGGGCTATCTTTTGATATAAAGTTTGGATATAAAATGTTAAATGACCTTTCTACTCTTGGGGTTTATTTCAAGCATTTTGTTTTGAAGGGTTTCATAATGAGTTTTAACTTGTTTAGACACTTAAATCACTATTATTCTTCATTGTTACACGTCCTAATCTGTGTGGGGGCAGGTTGGGGTGTGACAATGCATACCAAATTGATGTAGCAATTTAATCAATGGGAAGGTAGGATGTGTTTGGGCATTTTACTCATTAGGGCTTGTTTTGGGGCTTTAAGGCTTGTTTGGTTCAAAATAGTTAGGATTTGTTTGGTTGAATATTGTATTGAGCGGAGAAATGATTTGTGGGCATTTTTTCTTATGTAAGGTTATGTGAAATTTCACCTAACTAGTTATGAAATTTTTAGTGAAATTTCACATGACTTTTACTTTTTACAAAATTTACGTAACCAATTATGTGAAATTTCACATGACTTTTTTCTACTGACAGGTTATGTGAAATTTCACATAACCTTTTTTCCCCCCACAAATTTCACATAGCTAGTTTTGTGAAATTTCATATAGCTAGTTATGTGAAATTTCATGTGACTTTTTCTTTTCACAAATGTCACATAGATAGTTGTGTGAAATTTCATATAACTTTTTTCTTTTTTCATAAATTTCACATAGCTAGTAGTGTGAAATTTCACATAAAAAAGGTTGTGTGAAATTTCAAACAACCCTTCTTCTTCTTCTTCTTCTTCTTTTTTTCTTATCTTTTTTATTTGTGGCAACAATGGTATTTGTTCGATAGAACTCATTGAATAGATTCTAAAAATATAAATTTTGCAAAAAATTTGAATGAGCGTGACATTACTAATCTAAAGTTGTTGCCCAAATTTCACATAACCAGTTAGTTGAAATTTTCAAACTAGAATTTCATATGACTAGTTATGTGAAAATTTAAATTTTTTCACATCTTTTATGCCACAATTATTACCGAGGTTTGCACCACACCCCTCCTCCCTCCCCACCCACCAAGCCCCGACACTTTTTGTCACTTGTTTAGGCTGTGTGAAATTTCAAATAACTTTTCTTTTCACAAATTTCAGATGCTGGTGTGAATTTCACATAACTCAGCGTTTGAAATTTCACATAGCTTTTTTCTTTTCTTGTTACAAGTTATGTGAAATTTTAGACACTAGGGTGAATTGTGAATTTCACATGACTTTTCTTTTGACAAAATTTGACATAGCTAGTTATGTGAAATTTTAAATACCTTAGTAATCACATAACATTTTTTTTTTCTTTTTTACTTTTTCCAGAATTTCATAACGACAATGCTACTTATTTTTATAGATCTCGTCGAATACATTATGAAATTATAATTTTTTCAAAAAATAATTTCTGGATAGAAAGTTATGGATTTGTTTTGCTGATGCATTTTTGTAGAGGAGTTTTCAAATTTTACATAACTGGTTATGTGAAATTTAGAGCAATGACTTAGCCTAATTGGTAAAACAGAGTTCCAAGCCATGATCATAGCTATGGTTTGCACTTCGGTAACTCTTCCCTTTCCCAGGGCCATTGTTTATAGCTATGTCCTCACACGAGAACACATGAGACCATTGTTTATAACGTTGTTATGTTGGGAAGCCACTCTGCACAAAGTCGAGAATAACTCATCACAACTTAGCATCATATTCACAACGTTTTATGACAAGTTCACAAAGTGCAATCATATATAAAAAAGAAAAGAAGAAGAAAAAAAGAGAAGTGGATTGAAACATAAATCAACTTTTCAAAAGTTAATATTGTCTTATTAATTTTGTTGATGACTTTTAAATTTTTTTTTTAATTACTGTTGATATTTTTTTAATTTTGAAAAAAAGTAGTAATAGATTGACTTTTAAATTTAATACAAAAAATTGACTAAAATATAATTATCTACATATTAGTTATCTATCACTAAATCATGTATGCGTGGCATAAAGTGAGCAAGCTTCTGAACTATGGCCGCACACCACATGCACCACCTATTCACGTGATGCAATGTCGGGGCTAATTTTGTCCAATAAATTTCTTTGGAGCTTTTAGAAAAGTAAATTACGGGCTAGATGTCTCACTTAAAAGTATCTAAGTAGGGATTTTAATAAAGAGAGGGCGCCGTAGCTTGAGTGTGTGTGTATATATATATATATATATATTTTTTTTTTTGCTTTAACCAAATATATATATGTTGTATCAAAAGAAAAAGGGAATTGTTATATATACTCGAATATTTGCTATGTACATCCAAATTATTTTATTCTAATCATTTTTCTTCTAAAAATTTTCACTTTTGTAAAGGTGAATGATGTATATAGTAAAATTAGCGGTGTATACAGCAATTCTCAAGAAAAAAAAGAGCCTGACTGTATACGAAAAATCTCTAAAGAGGGCGTCATCTCTTTAATAAAGAGAAGACTTCTATTTTGACCGTCGAATCGTCTTCAATAACTGTGAAATGATAATACTCTCCTTAATAAAAATACAATCTGACGGTTAAAATAGAACCTCTCTTTATTTCTTGAATATAGAGAAGGCGCTATACTTAGAGCTGAGTGTATATATATATACATATATATATATATATATAAAACCCCAATATATATTTGACTAAGCATCAGATATTCTCTTTCTCGTTTGTTTTTGCTGAGAAGATATTCTTTTTCTCAAATCGTCAACTTTATCTTCATTCCTCTGTTTCTCTGCATCACAACAATTCTTGATCCATCAGCCATGGCCTGAACCCCCAGAAAAATGGCTCGACGAACCTACACAACCGAGCTTGGTTTCATAGCCTGCGACGACCTCAGCGATCTGGGTGCGGGCAAGGAAGGCTGGCTCGTCCAAAACCCTAACCTCCTCACCGCACTCGACACCCACTCTCTTGCACTTGCCAACCGATCTCTGGTCCTCGTCCTCGAATGGTCCGAAGGGGATGATCCGGCCATTCCTCGGGTCAAGATCCGACCCAATTTGTCCCCGATTGAGTCCGAATACATCTCCGCCATTGAGTGGTTGGTGTTCGATGATGTTCGTGTTCTTGCGGTTGGGACATCTTGTGGGTACTTGTTGATTTACTCTCTCAGAGGCGATCTCATTCACAAACAGGTACTCAATTGGCGAATCTGATTCTGTATATTGTATATATAAATATGTGTGCGTGCGTCAATGATCGTGTATGGAAATGAAAAGCACAGAATTTGTAAGTCTAGAACCTAATGTCACAATTTCTTCACGTTCTGCTGTGTTATTGTAAATGGAATGGAAAAGATTACTTTTTTTTTGGGTTTTAAAAGATAAAGACAGCAAAATATGAAATTTTTTGCATGAAGAGTACTTATCTTCGATCCTTAAAGTGTAATCTGTGGGGGCTTCTGGAACTTCTGTCAAGTTGGTGGGAACAAATTGGAAATAGAAAGAAATGTGAAGTTGATTCGTGATTCATTGTGTTGTTTTTTTTGGTGCATTATTTCACTGTTCCTAGAATGTTGGAAAATAGCTTTGAATATATGAAGCTTAGGCCCCTTTTGGAGGAATGTATTTGAAATGATTAGATTCTCTAGCTTAAACATAGACTGAAAAAAATTCATGGATATACTTTAAAGCCGTGCATGCGTGGATTTGAAATTGACAAGGTGAGAGCCTCCCCATGTCTTTACTAAGTTTACTTCCACTACAATAGCTAATTGCTAAATATTGTACATATTTTTGCTTGGATCCTAATTCCCTTCTGAGTTTACATATGTTCATCAGTTCATGTAACTCATTATGTTGTGTGATATACAATGATCATTAGCTTATCAGCCACTGCGTGCTTACAGATTGTTAGTCCTGGTCGGATTCTTAAGTTAAGAGTCCGTGGAACTAAAAGAGACCTTACGCAAGACACATCATCAGAGGAGGTTTGTGTTGTTTTGCCGGGAGTAGTTGCTCGTTTTGATGGATCGGACATGAAGGTAAAGGAGATTTTCTGCTCTTAGCCTATGCTAATTGTTTGTTGGAAAATCGCTCTTCAGTAGTAGCGAAAGTGTTGCAACTATGTGATCTTAATGATCATATTTTCATTTTTGACCGCAAGTTCAAATTTTGCTTCTTTTTTTTTTTTTGCCAAAAAGGACCGTTACCTGTTGGTGCTACTCTTAGGGGTAGGACTGGAATAGTAAGAACCTTTGGCTTTTTTGCACAAAGTGGCTACTCATAGGGGTTGGTTTCGGAAGGCAGAGAACCAATTCTTTGGTTCGGGTTCTATGAAGTCAAGTGTTTAGTGAATGCCCATACCTTGCACAGGTGTCCATGCCCAATCTAATGTCTCAATATCTTTGTTAAAATTGGTTCTTTGTCAAACTAAGATAACCCTTAGTTCTTTCAGAAACCAGATAGAAAAGTAAGACTATGAATGAACTAGATCCTATTTTAAGGATTCCCAAACAGGCCCTTAGATTCAAACCTGGCCCTAAGGAAATTTTAACTCCATTAAAGGAAATTTCCCTTCCTCGCCTTTTCCTTCTTTGTTTCACTTTTAAAGCTATAGCCTTAGCATCTCAATTAATTAGTTATGCCTCTAATTTTTTTCCGTGCTTGAGATGCAGAGTATGCTTCAACGATGGTTTCAGGAAACACAGTCCCAGTTCTGGGATCAATTGCCGAAAAAGAAAGATGTGGAAGACTCTGGAAATTCATATGGAAGGCTTCCTTACCAGCTATGGAATGTTAGCAAGTATGGGTCTTGTGCTGATGCAGCAATCACAGGTGTTATGCCCCCTCCATTGATGGAACTCCAGGTAGCGAATTGCACTGCGTATCCGTATCAAAATTCTGTTTCTTTTGGTCTAAATTTGGAGCCATCCTGATGGAATATTGGACTTAGATTCTGTAAGCACAGACATCATGTTTTCTGTGAAACAAAGAAAAAAAGTGCCACTACCTTGTGTTGGTTCTTAGAGCATCCACATTGGTGTTGAAAACACTACTGAATTTAACTAAACTTTAGAGTTACGTCCTTCAGTGGTGTAGTTTAAGGCACTCCGTACATTAGTTAAACTTTGCAAAAGCTAAGTTTGTGGTACGCTTAAGTTTGGCTAATGTACAACCAAACGGCACTGGTTGTGCCGTCCCAAAAAGTTTACGCATTGTGTGCCGTCCTCTAGTAGCTGGCACTCTGTGTGCCATCCCAAATCCTCAAGTCACTCCTTGTGCCGTTTCAATGACTTTGCACATTAATTTTTTTCTAAAATAACTACTCAACAATTTTGCAAAGAAGCATGAGCTTCACGACACTTACTGTGCCGTCCACCCATCTCACAGCACACTGTGTGCCGTCCACCTACCTTACGGTTTAGTGAATGCCGTCCCCCAACTACACCATTGTGTTCGGCACCAAACCTATACTACAACTTAACTAAGTTTAAGCTAAGTTTACACACCACTGTGGATGCTCTTACAATGCCTGGAGCTGGAAGGGTAGAATGGCCACAATCCTAACCTTTGGCAGCCCTTTTGTCTGTGGGTAAAATGCTTTTTGCACCCTCAATCTATATATCGTTTTGCACTCTGGTTCCTAAACCTTAATTAAAGCAACTTGAACCTTATAGTATTAAACTTGTTGCAATTCACACCTTCCCTCAGAATCTGTCTGCAATATTAACGGAATTTGGAGTTTAGGACCAAAGTGCAAAAAGTGAGTTTGACGGTGCAAAATGCAATTCATTCTGATGGTTATAACGTAGGTCTCAAGGGTGGGATGCGGATGAACTGACCAATATGCTCTTAAAATGGGTATTGTGCTGCTCACATGACAAAATTTGTCCAACGTTGCGTATGGTGATGGAAGATGTTGATTGCAACATGTTTACTAGTGACCAAGTTGCCAAAACTTTAGTTTAAGGTCAAGTGCAAATTGGTGTATAGTGCAAAATGCATTTTACCTTTTCTTTCTTTCATCTTCTTCTTCTTCTTCTTCTTCTTTCTCTTTTTTATTTTTATTTTTTTATTTTTATAAATATAATGATAATAAGAATATATTGACATGAAGATGAGATATAATTATACTGCTATTATTTGAAGTGTAAATTTTATGTAAGATTTTGGATCCTCCATCTCTTTCTACCTTGCTACTTGGACATAGTTTATTGCCCTTGACATTACATTTACTTTTCCAATGACTTGTTATAGAAACCTTCTGAAGTTATTCTGGTATTTGAATTCAGCTGCTTTTATTGTTGGGCAGTCAAGTCAACGTTACTATTGTGCAGTCACAATTGGGGACGATGCTGTAATATCAGCATTCAGGTTAGTGTGGTGGGAGTTCACTATTTATGATTGCTGGTGCTTCGTCTCCCTCTCTCCCCTCTTCATTCCCATTTCAAGTGATCGATTTGTCTTTATTGCCCCTTAGTCATAATTCGATTTTTGTTTCTTTATGCAAAAAGACTTTCAGAGGACAGAAGCAGGTCTTTGGTTGGAGCCATACTGTCAAAAGTTGTTCCTGCAACATTTTCAACAATAGCTTCGCTCTCTAAAATGATCTGGCGGAGTGAGCAAACATCAACTAAAAAACCTGAAGCAAAACCTCAGCCTTTTGCTCGAGGTGAAATTAATTGCCTTTTCCTTACGGAAATAGAAAGAATGAATTAGTAACTTTTTTATTTTAACATTTATGTGTGGATACTATTCTAACAGCTATATCTGGCCATATGTGATGCTCTATGGATGTCAAATTTTAAAATATTCCAAAAATGCGAGTAGCTTTCTAAATTTGAAACATGTATCAGTGCCTGTCACTTATATAGGCAGTTTGTTAGTTGTTGGTCTTCCTTTTGTTAAAGTACCCTTCATGTTTTAGAAATTACATTTCTCTCGCTTGTCAGGTGGTTATAGGTAACAGACTCTCCGTGCAGTTGCTCTCTGTTAAATGCATCAATATGCTGATTTTCTAATGTGGAATTTTCAAAAATATCTAATCACTATGTTGTCAGAATCTTACGATTCTTGATTCTTTCGATTCGATTCACTCCCTAAACGACTCACATAGGTAGCCGAATCTATCCACTGAAGTAATTGCGGGTGAATCTTACGATTCACATCTAAATCACATGAACCCCCACCCCCCCCAACACACACATTTTTTTTTGTTTTGTATTGATTTGTTGTGTTTTAAATAAATAAAAAAATTGATTTCTAAGTCCTAACCCTCTATAAATCCACTTAGGATTTGTTGATGCAAGATCCACTTAGGATTTGTTGATGCAAGATCCAACCATTTTTCTTACAACTTTTTCTTCTTTCCAAATATTCTAGGGCCCACTTTCAAGAGAGGAACATTTTAAAATCTCTCTCTACAAGAGTTCAAACTTTTAGCTTACATGAGAAAAGAACCCTATGATCATTCCATTTTTTCCATGTATTTCTACTTATAGGAGGAATTTATTAGATTCATCTATTAAGACTGAAGAAGTTTGAAGTTGTAGCGTTTTGGGTTAAGTATATTCTATTTTTATTGTTAATTTTTTGTTGTTATTATTATTATTTATTTATTGATTTTCATTTTTCATAAGTTCAATTTATTTATTTATTTTGGGGTTTCTCTTTTGAAATGACTTTGAAAATGTAAGGGATAGAAATAAGGTGATTCGGTGTTATGATGTTTTTTTTACTAGTTTGGATTTTTTGTTTTGGTTTGGTGCTTTTCAATGTCACCCTATCTTCGATTCAATTCGGAAAATGGCATTTCGATTCACGATACGAATAATCATGTATGGATATTCATATTTACATACAAGGGTCTAATCGCAATTGCATGTGCTGTCTATGTCCGGTCTGCAAGTATCAGAAATCTGTGTAATGATGTTCTTATGGCTTCTAGCAATCTCTACCAGAGCCCTGACTTTTGGTTTTTTTTTTTTAACTGCTTTGCATATATTGTTATAAGTATTATTATTTGTATTCCACAGCATAAACATTTTTCTGATGAAACATGGTTTGAAGCTGACTTACTGGCATTACAATTCATAATCTGTGGCAGCTTCCCCTCTGACGTGTTTGAAGGATCATCCAAGAAAGGGTGAGAAGCTCACCTTGTCCCCTAGCGGTACTTTGGCTGCAATAACAGATTCACTTGGTCGTATCTTGCTTTTAGACACCCAGGCACTTGTGGTGGTCCGGTTATGGAAGGTTCTTTCTCTGCATATATTTGAGTGTCCTTTAAGCTCTGTTTGGTTCATGGATTTAGAGACGGAAAAGAAAAGGAAAGGAAATGAGAAGGAAAACTATTTCCTTGCCGTTCTCCGTACTGTTTTACGCGATGCTTAAATAATATTAGTAATTAAAAAGTTTCAAAATATAAGAGGAACCCGAGAAAAGAGGAATATAACGAACTCACAAAATTTAATAGTTTTACTTGTATTTACCCAATTTTCCATTCGCAGTTTTCGTAATTAACAACACAAAGAAAAGTGTTTTCCTCGGTGTTGGAGTTTCTCTTTAGTCTTTTCTTTTCCCTCATTGAATCAATGAACCAAACAAAGCCTAAATTAAACTGGTTATTCCCAACACTGAACTTTGCTTCTCCACAGGGATATCGTGATGCTAGTTGCCTATTCATGGAGATGCTTGTCAACAAAGATTCTGCATCGTCGAGTTCTGCCTATTATGAACATGTGAAGAGTGACTATTTCCTATGTCTAGCTATTCACGCACCTCGAAAAGGGATAGTTGAGGTACTTCTTTCCATTGCTTTTCTGCATTTTTGAATTTCCTTTTTTGTCCTCTTTCTTCTGTTGAAACTATCTAGTACTGCTGAAATTGCGGTACTGCATGTTAGCCCTTGCTGCTATATAGGAAATATCTACATATCCGAGGGCTTGTGTACTACAAGATACATATTATATTGTTTGCTTTTACCCTTGAGTGTAATGTTTTCCTCCATGCTTGAATACATTAGAAATTTAGAATCTTTAGCATATGATATAATAGAACCTCACGAAAAGAGGAAGGGAAGTGACTTAACAAAATTTAAAATTTTTACGTTCTTACTATTTTCCTTATTAACCAAACAGATAAAAGTGTTTTCCTTGGTGCTGTTTTCACTTTTCCCTCACCAAATCCAAGAATCAAATAGAGCCTAATGCTATGTTTTGGAGTTTAAAAAACAAGAGAAAAGTTGAGAAAGTACCTCACTTTCTTTATCTTTCTCTCATTTGTGAATTTCAGTAAGGAGAGAAAAGGAGAGTAATGGAAAGAAAACTAACCCCCCAATTTCTCCTCAATATCTCTCTTAATTGGGAAGAAAGGGAGAGAAAAGAAAAGCCCAGCAAATATCTTTTTTTATTTTTATTTTTATTATTTTATTATTTATTTTTATTTTTTTATTTATCATTACATCTATGCCCTAGAGCACCCACAAGTACAGAATATTCGTTGTTTATATATATATACTAGTTGGAGCCTTGCGCCTTGCGTGGGAAATTTAATTGTGTCGTTTCATGTGGTTAAGTGGTTGTTAAAAGTATATAATAAGATGTTAAAACAGTTAAATAGAAAATTGTAAATGTAGCTATTTTATCTAAAATTCTTCCTTCGGAAGAAGTTGATAATTCTGACTATCTTGTAAATGAGTAGTAAAGGTACCTAATAAAGCACCACTAAAAATATATGACACAAGTAGGGCAATTCCTCTAAAAAAAGGACATGAATGTGTTTGTAGAACTTAATTGATATTCGAATACAATCTATAAATCCTAAATTTGAGGGAAGAAGTTGACCAAAATGTAAGTATTAGTGACCAATTCATAATAGACACTAAAATAGCCACTTTATTTGACATTTTAAATATCCCAGAACTTAAATTTTAGAGAAGAAGTTGACCAAAATGTGAATATTAGTGACCAATTCCTAAATAGCCCCAATAAAATAGTCACTTTGTTGACTTTTTTAAAAGTGAATAATAAATATCCCAAAACTTGCTGACCCAAATGCAATTACACATACTACAATATATGAATCCTAAATTTGAGAGAAGTTGACCAAATTGTAAATATTAGTGACCAATTCCTAAATAACCACTAAAATAGCCACTTTTTTTTTTTTTTTTTTTTAAAGTGATAATAAATATCCCAAAAATTATTGACCCAAATGTAATTAGACACAAGATTGTTGATTGAAACCTCATTTGAGAGAAGAAATTGACCAAATTGTAAATATTAGTGGCCAATTCCTAAATAGCCTAAATAGCCACTTTTGTTGACTTTTTTTGAAGTGAATAATAAATATCTCAAAAATTGTGGATCCAAATGTAATTAGACACAGATTGTTGATTGAAATATCATTATTTTATTAAATAAAATTTCAAAAGCTGACTTGAAATGTAATTATTTGTCTAAAATGACAGATTTACCCTCACACAAATCAATATATCTCTACGCCATATAGATAGATGTATGAGTAATTATGGTGTAGTGATGGGCAAAAGAGAAAGTTTATATTTTTTGACATGCTAACTTATTCGTTCTTATAATATAGTAGATATATATAAATGATTCATCTCTCGTCTAATCATACGATCCATCTCTGTCCTGAACTTGCAAACAAGATGAAAGGAACCACCGTCCTTTCTCTTCATTTGTCACTCTTCTAATCAATCCATCTTTCTTGTCTCTATTGATTTGGTGTTAAAGGAAGGAAAAGAAGAGGTATTAGAGGCTTCATTTCTTGAAAAAATTTTGGGTACCCTTAAGGTACCACGTGGCATGCCACTTGGTACCCCGTACCCAATAGCATCACGCTACACGAACAATGAAACCCACTCCAAAAAATTTAAATGGCCTAACAATCTTGTGTGGCGCTACCTCATTGGGTGTGGGGCACCACATAGGCGCTACCATGAGGGTACACAAAAACTTCTCTCATTTCTTGGAGTCCTTGATGGGTAGAATTGTAACTTTCTATTTTTTGTTCTTTCCTTTCCTTTTCTTTTCAAATTGCAAATAAGATAAAAGAAAGTAACTTTCTCTTCTTTCTCCTAAACTCGCAAACAAGATGAAAGGAACCACCGTCCTTTTTCTGCTTTTCGTTTCTCTCCTCACTTCAGACTCTCTTCTTTTCATTTCTTTCCCTACTCCTAACATAGCACAAGTGTTGTTAAATCAAGCTAATGATAATTCGCTTTAAGGACTTAGCATTTATAGGCATTTGTTAACAAATAAACAAACAAAAAGATTTCTATTGGGTTGAATTCTTTTGTGAGGATATCATTTTGATCGTTGTTGGTGGGCACTCGTGTATTAGTGTAATTTGCTTAGTGCAAAAAAAGTACAACTACATTGATAGCTTTCACAGATGGTAGATGATAAATAATTTTGAACTTGAATGCATTTGTGAACTGGGTTGAAAGCCAGAGTACTTCTCTTAGCAGCTTGAGTTTGTTATGCAGGTTTGGCAGATGAGAACTGGATCTCGACTCGTCACCATTTCATGTTCCAAAGGTAGCAAAATTATCCAACCCACCTATAGATTCGGACCATCATCGGAGTCGTCTTCATCTTACGTGCCATTGGAAGTTTTCTTACTCAACGGAGACTCTGGTCAATTATCGGTTCTGAATCGATCTCTTAATTGAGATTGTGTTTTTTTGTTCTCTAGACATCATATTTATTCTTGATTCCTTCTAAAACAATTGTAATTATCGGACTTACGAATTGTGATTCCCTTTTAAGCATTAGTGTTATCCTGTTTCTAATGAATGTGAGAAAAAAGAATAGTAGGTAGCATTTTGTTCCACGGGAAGCATATATTCGGAAAAGACTTGGGGTAATTTTCTTTGGTTTTTTTTTTCGTACTATTTTGAAGTGTGATGGGTAAATGTATAGAAGTGTATTTACTTGGCACATATGTGGCATGGATATGGACTAATAGTATCTCAGAGCAGAACAAAAGATCCAGGTATCTACGGAAAGCATACATTACGAAGAGATTACATTTTCTTGGGTACGTTTCTTACTATTTTGACGTGTTATTGATTCACGTATACATGTATATCTAATGGGCCACATAAATGAACCAATAACATTTCAAAGCATGACAAGAAGTACCTAACAAAATGTACTTAAGTGGTGTCCATCTTAAAATTTCTTGGGTACTTGACGATCAAATTTTTTTTGTTGATTGTGGCGATCACATTTTAAGAGCACTAATTTGACTTATCTTTACCATTTTTGGCATTTTGTTTTGGGGTTACGTAATGGATTTCAACCTTCGAAAAATGATGGAAACAGTTTTTTTTTCGGTAGTGAATTTAAATTCCTAATGTCATAGTATGGACAGATTACCTTCCAGCAAAATATAAATGCGACGGATTAGTAACTTTTATTACATTGTATTTAGAAAAAGGGAAATATTTAACATGTGGCCTAAGAGCACATGTTGAAGAACTTTAAATAGAAAGAAAACAAGGATGACTCATATCATTGTCATATCATTTGAGATGTGTTTTTGGGATTATGATTTGAGAAGCATAGCATTAGTCTAGAAAAAAATTACAGACATTTTTGATGCACAGAAAGGAAAGAAGATAAAGAAGGCTGCAATAGAGAGCAATGTGATAAAGTAGGAGAGTTTTGTTGAAGGGACATTTTTTTTTTGGTGATCCTTATTGAAGGATAGTGAAGGATGGGTTCTGTGAACTAAGACTTGTTCTTGTGAGGAACATCTCCTCTCCTTAATACAAGTGCAGGTAAAGCTAGTATAGTACTATAGTTTACTTTACTGAGATAGTGATTTGAATAAATATGCATCCACCATAGAAGACTAAGGCGCTGTTTGGAAGGACAAAATTGGTTTTATGGTTGTTCACCAGTTCTATATATGTTACCATTTAAGAGAGAGAGAGAGAGAGAGAGAGAGAGAGTTTAGAGTAATACGGTTGCTTTTGGGTGTTCTATGAGCATCTCCAACAAGCCATTATATGGAGTGGCAAAGTCAATCATTACTTTGATGTCTAATCTTTGAATTTTACACTCGCCATTATCCCATAAGATTATCAAAAGTTGGAGTGGGAAACAATGCTAGATTTCGAAGGGTTGGAGAGAGAGAGAGAGAGAGAGAGGGGGAGGGGACAAAAGTAGAATTTGAGTAAATTACATTACCTCCCCCTAAGGTATCAAAATCTTTTGTATTTTTATTGATAGCATTTGCTCACCCAATTTCGGTTCACCATGCTCACCCAACTTTTCATTGGGTGATGTGTCTCATTCCAGTAATTATGTTGATAGTACATAGGCAAAATGGGAATGAAATGGTACATATGTCACACAATAAAAATATAAGCGAGCAATGGTGAACCAAAATTGGTGAGAAAAATGCTCTCATTTTTTTTTTCTACATTCTGCTCAATGACTTTGCAATTAATATCATTCCCGGTTCAATTAGGCAATGATGAGTTGACCATATTAATTTCTTAATTAAATTTTTTTTATTACATGGAGTTGGAGGAATGTTCGAACATAGAACTTGAATACACAGGACATTAAATTTATTTTTATTTATTTAGTAAATGAAATAGTTTATGCTTTCTAAAATAGTTTTGGTCCTCCTGTGTCAAATTTATCTTTTCATATGTATTAGATACCCTAGGAAGATCGATGTAATTTACGTTCTATTGTACGGTGTTCATAAGTCAGTTTGGCTCGGTTTTTTTTCCTGGTTTTTGCATGTTTAAAAACCGACCGAATGGCTCGGTTCGGTCGGGATTTTTGATCGGCCAGTTGGTTTCATTCTCTAACTATATTTTTTAAAACCGACCAACTAGTCTCAATTTGGTCAATCGGTTCGGTCCGCCATTTTTTGTAAACAACCAATTCTATGGGACATGGCAGACAAATAGGACTACACAGATCTTTCATTCCATTGATAGAAGTCTTAACTTCAAAAACAGCACTCTAGAAGAAAATCGTTGGTTTGACCCCCGAACTATGTGGAAAAATGTCTCTCTCTTAAACTCGGCTTGTTTAGAGCTTCTACACAAGAATAGGAAATACACATTTGAAGAATAATTAAAATAGCATTTTGGTTAATTGGATACTATTTTTAACTACCGAAATTATTATTTTCATCAAATATACTCAAACAATAGTAATAAAATGAGTAACTATTTTAATCTTATAAATATATTGCTAAACTACAACCATAGATGCATTTTATATGGTGATCCAACTGCCATAGTGTTTCTTTCAAGAGTAATGCTATAGACACAATATATTGCGTAACACAAAGTACAATATGATTTTAAATGCCTTGTATTCTGTGCTGTTTTAAATTTTCACACTTTGCTATATATTACTTACACAGCATAGGGTACAGACATTTAAATGCTTGTTATTTTTTGTGTTGTGCAATAAAATAGTTTACCCTTTCTTCCAAAATTTTGTTACTTTGTCTCTCTCTTCTCATAGTTAGAAAGGTATCTTAGAAAGGTATCTAATTCTAATAAGGGGCATTTACCAAAAAGGACTTCAGTATGCCATTTATTAAGTTAAAGTACAAATTAGAGAGTGACTTAACAAAAAAGACAAAAAGTTGACAGCTGGTGCTCGCACGGTATAAGTGCGCGCACCATAGAATCTCCAATCAACAACCACCATCACCCCACGCGCCCCACGCGCGCGTCTTCTTCAGAGGCTGCTCGCACTGTGAGAGCAGTGTAACGTATTATTTCTAATTTCGAAAAATGTTTTTAAACTTTAAACATCCATAACTTTTGACCTATAACTCCATTTTTTACAAATTTTATACCGTTGGAAAAATTTCATGTTTTTACATACATTAATAATAAGTGAAATTTCACGTGATATACATAAAATATTACGTGAAATTTCACTCAATTCTAGAGCTTTTAAAAGCTCTCCCAAAAAAGCCCTAGGTTCAATTTTTGCAAAGCTCATAAACTAGTTACCAAATCAATTTTATACCGTTGGAATCGTGTCGACGAGAGCTACAAAACTAGTGCCATTGTTGATATGTTTTGAGAAAAAAAAATTTTATGTTTTTACGTACATTAATAACAAGTGAAATTTCACTTAATATACATAAAATTTTAAGTGAAATTTCACTCAATTCTAGAGCTTTTAAAAGCTCTCCCAAAAAAGCTCTATGTTCAATTTTTGCAAAGCTCATAAAACTAGTTACCAAATGAATTAACATGAAATTGTGCTTTAAAAAAGGAGAAACACCAAAATGGGGGCCAAACTAAGCCTTAATGTTCATGTACGAGTTAAGTGAAATTTCACTAAATATTCATGTAGGCATGATGAATTTTTTTTTTTTCAAACAATGCATATTTTGTTAAAATAAGCAAATTTCATAATCAATTATAAAACACAATTTTTCAACCAAAACAAATGCAGGAATTCTTGTTAAAATTCGTCTTTTTAAAATCTTTTTTCTCAAAACATATAAATTTGGCATACATAAATATTAAGTGAAAATTTACTGAACTCGTACATGCATTCTTCATGAAAAACTTGAAGTTAAACTTAACATTCGTACTCGTTCAATGAGATTTGACTTAGTATGTCAAGTGAAATTTCACTAACTATCCCAAAAGTTGTTAGAAGTCACTCTCTAAAGTTTAAGGTCTACTTTGATACTTACTTTGTTAAAAAGTCCCTCAAATGTCAATTTAAGTAAAATTTCACTTAATATTTATGTACAAGTTCAGTGAAATTTCACTTAATATTCATATATGCCAAGTGAAATTTCACTATATTTTTTTTTCCTCTTTCATATTAAACAATGCATATTTCGTTTAAATAAAAAATAAAAAAAAATTTAAATTTCACAAATCAATTATAAAACATAGTTTTTCAACCCAAACAAATGCAAAATTCTTGTGAAATTTCACTAAAACTTTAATTAAGAACAAAGTGAACACTCGATTTTTTTTTCCTCACAACATATCAACTTGGCATACGTGAATATCACGTGAAAATTCAATAACCCGTACACGAATATTATGTGAAAATTCTAATAGGTTCGTCTGGAACATGACATGTAAAAATAAGAGTTTTTTTTTTCTTTTGCTCAAAAGGTATCATATCAACAATGGTACTAGTTTTGTAGCTCTCGTCGACACGGTTCCAACGGTATAAAATTTGTAAGAAACAGAGTTGTAGATCAAAAGTTATGGAAGTTTAAAGTTTAAAGTTTAAAAAAACATTTTCGAAATGGATATCATATGGTACAGCTACTCACACGGTGTGAGTGGTTGAAACCAAGTAGCGCGCGTGAGAGATGGGGGCACATGTGGGATCTTCTATGGTGGGTGCGTTAGGGGTGGCCATGGGCCGGGCTGGGCCGGGCTTGCACTCTATACTAAGGGTAAGTACCTTTGTCCAAGCCCGGCCCGGCCCGTGGCGGGCCTACAATTGGTTGCCCAAGCCCGGCACAGCACCAACCACTAAAATCCCAAGCCCGGCCCGCGGGCCGGCCTATTGCTATTTTTTATTTTATATTTTTAAAAACTTGAACTAAAAAAAAATTACTATAAATAATGTTTTGAATGATTATTAAGACACATTATTCACAAAAATTCAATAAAAACTCTTGTGATAATACATATACATTGAATATCTTATGTAAAATTATATTGATTTATATATTTATATAATAGAAAATACAAAAAATAAATATATTTTACTAACAGTCGGGCCGGGCCGGGCCAAAGCGGGCCTCATTTGCTTTGTCCAAACTTAGCCCTATAATTGATCGGGCCTAAAATTGTTGCCCAAGCCCGCTTGAACGGGCCAATATCTTTGCCCAAGCCCTAAAAAATTAGGGCCGGGCCGGGCTGGGCGGGCCAAGCGGGCCACAGGCCGTTTGGCCACCCCTTTGGTGCGTGTACTTATACAGTGTGAGCACTGGTTTAGATTCCTTTTGTTATTTTTAAAAAATGGTCAAACCAATTGGAGTTTAAAACTTTTGAGGATTACTTGTAGGAATTTTCTAATAATTTTCTATTCCAATAAATATAAAAAGATAAATTTGACATAGGAGGACCAAAACTATTTTAGAAAGGGTATTCATTTAATAAATTTAATTAAGAAATTAATTTTGTCAACTCATCATTGACTAATTGAAAGGGGAATAATATTAATTAAAGAGTAAATGCTATGTTTTTTTTAAAATTTTTATCCTAAAAATACTTCTCAAATGATATAACAGTGATTACCTGACCAACTGCTACATCATTTGAGTTGAGAAGTACTTTTAAAATAAATATTTAAAAAACATAACATTACTCTTAATTCAGTTAATTGAAAAGTCATTGAGCAAAATGTAGAAAAAAATACTAGAAGATTTTGATACCTTAAGGGGAAGGTAATGTAATTTACCCAAATTCTACTTTTTGTCCTCTCTCCATCCCTATTTTTGCTCTCTCTCTCTCTCTCTCTCTCTCTCTCTCAAACCCTTCCAAATCTTGCATTGTTTCCCACTCCAGCTCCATTACAATGCCTCTATAAACACCACACAAAACCAACAGCAACCACTCCAATCCAAACCCACTCTCCATGGCTTTCTCTCTCCTCCTTTTCTCTCTCTTCCTCCTCCTCCTCCTCCACCAGCCTCTCCACTCCACAGCCAACATCCACAAAACACAACCCCTCTTCAGATCACAGCTCATCTCTGATCCCCAAAACACTTCCTCTCTCACCACTTTCTTCGAAGTCACCAAACCCATCAAACTCCCCAAAACCCAACCATGTTCATACCTAGTACTCCAACACGATTTCGGATACACATATGGAAAACCACCAGTTCTAGCAAATTACACCCCCCCTTTGAATTGCCCATCTCAAAATTTCGCCAAAATTGTTCTTGAGTGGAAAGCAACTTGCAAAGGGAGACAATTTGATCGGATTTTCGGGGTTTGGCTCGGCGGCGTTGAGCTTCTCCGGAGCTGCACGGCGGAACCAAGAGCCACCGGAATTGTATGGACTGTCAAGAAGGACATTACAAGGTATTATTCATTGCTCATGACCAATCAAACACTTGCTGTTTATCTTGGTAACCTTATTGATAGTACTTACACTGGTGTGTATCATGTGAATGTATCTATTCATTTTTACCCTGCTAAGGTTACTTATAGTGGCTATAATTCAAATTTGCATAATTTGGATAATGGGTTTAATTCTGGGGCTGATTTGATCTTACCCATTTCGAGAAATTTGCCTTTGAATGATGGGTTGTGGTTTAAAATTGAGAATTCCACGGATATAGAATTGAAGGAGTTCAAAATTCCCCAAAATGCATATAGGGCTGTGCTGGAGGTTTATGTTTCATTTCATGAGAATGATGAGTTTTGGTATGGAAATTATCCAAATGAGTACATTGAAGTAAATAACCTTACGGGTGACCCCGGGAATGGACCATTTAGGGAAGTTGTGGTCAGTTTGGATGGTGATGTTGTCGGTGCGATTTGGCCGTTTACGGTAATCTATACCGGTGGTGTGAATCCCCTACTTTGGAGACCAATTAGTGGAATTGGGTCGTTTGATTTGCCTTCTTATGATATCGAGATTACTGCATTTTTGGGGAAAATTTTAGACGGGAAGACCCATGAGTTTTCATTCGGTGTCACAAATGCTTTGAATGTGTGGTACATCGATGCAAATTTGCATGTTTGGTTGGACAAAAAGAGTGAGAAAACCGAAGGGGATCTTCTGGAACACATTAGCCATTCTCTTCTTGTTTCTGTGGAATTGAATTTTACGGGTCTGAATGGAACATTTTTGACTAGTGCTAGTAGGTCCATATCCTCGTCTGGATGGGTAAAGTCTTCCCATGGGAAGGTCGTAACAAAATCGACTCAAGAATTCAATTACAGCAATTTTATGGTGATGGGTAAAAATGGGGATTTGCAGATTGTGAATCAGATTATCGATTTCAATGACAGTGTCACTGCCACGATGCCAACCTCTTCTGTTCTTGGGATCAAATCACTGAAAAGATTTCCTTTCTATTTGTACTCTGAAAATGTGGATAAAGGAAATGGAAGTTACGCATCGATAGCAAATCTAACATTGGGTTATAATGAGGAGAGGGTTAAGAGGGCTGTTTTTGGAGTTTCTGTCGATTCTCTTAAGAATTTACAAAACGCACAGGGTTATATGCTTGTAAAGGGTAACTTGGTAGTGAGTGGTTTGGGGAGTACTCAACAATTATACAAATATGATGGTAGTGAACAATGCTATTTTAGGAATGTGAGTAGCTCCAATTACACCATTCTTTACGACGAAGAGGGCTATACTTGTAGCAAAAAGACTCGTTCTCATATGGGTTATGGGCTTTCCAAATGGTGGCCTTTTCCCCTCCGGAGGGCTTCCTAGAACCTAAAACTTTTGTGATGATAAGAGATGAGCTTGGATCATTCAGTTCGGTAGATTCTTCAATTGCTTCACAAGTGGATTTCTTCTGTAAGTTGCATTTCAGAGATTTTCTTGCTTTTGTAATGCTGAATAAGAATGTATTTACTTTCATGATCCAACTGTATATTTTTAGTTATTTGCATTGAAACAGGCTATGCTTTGAGTTTCAAGAGGTGATAATAAACAATCTTTCAATCTCTCTCTCTTATAGTATTTTAAGCTATATTCTAAGCTAAAACTCACTCTTGCAAAATTGACTACTCTTATCTGTCTCTGTTTCGTTGTGTTGTTCCATTTTGTGGGGGACATTTTGGCTCTATTTGGTTTGCAGATTTAGATATGGTAAAGAAAAGGAAAGGAAAGAAAAACTAGTTCCCTTGTGTTTTCCTTCGTCTAAATAACATCATAAGTTACAAATTTTCAAAATTTAATTGAAAGGTAAGAGAAAAGGAAGGGAAATGACTTCAAAATTCAAAATGTACTCAACCTATTTTCCTATCGTTCCTATTTTCCGCACCATTTTCCTTATTAATTAAACTAAGGAAAATGTTTTCCTATTTGTTTTCTTTTCTTTTTCCTCACCAAATCCGTGAACCAAACAAAGCCTTAAATATCTGCTATTAGGTTCTTCCACTTTTTCACCTGTCCATTTTTTGCCCCAATCGATTCAACCTCCGATATAATACCAAAACCAGATAATTATTGTACTGCTTCAGATTGGTGCTGAACATGTATCGGTGAACTAAAACTGGGTGAACTCAATCTATCAGGGCTCCCTCCGACCATTGCGCGGTCTGGGGAGTGTTAGATATATACAGCCTTAGACACGCGTATGGAGAGGAGGTTTACCTCAATTCTCAGTTCCTTATATTATGTATTGGTTCCAGGTTTTACTCGGGGTCAATTGCGAATGATGAAAACAGGTTTCGGTTCAAATCTAGTTTTACTTGTATTGGTTTTTACAAAATTAGTGCTGTGTTGGTTTGATAAAGAACTAAATCTTGGATCAATTTTAAATCGGACAAGACTTTTATTTACTTAAAAATAGTTGGACATAACACAAAATTATTTAGAACTTCTGTGGTTTATACAACCGGTTCTTGGGTTATCCAAACAGCTTCTGAGATTCCAATAGCATAATGCCAAATAATTTGATATTGAAATGATTCACATAAAAGCAACTACATATCCTAATAGCACAATGCAAAAAAAAAAAAAAAAAAAAAAAATAAAATTGTTATCTATACTATTATATAAAGAGAAGTAGGGGTACCACAAATATTTTACCTAAAAAATGTAATTTCAAAAATACCAATATTTTATCTTTTTATAGAAAAAACTCACATATAAAGGCAAAACTGTCATAATGATACCCAAGAAACTATTTTTAACTTCTCTTCTGTTATTTTATTTTTTCTCTCCACTCACATTGTGAGTGGGTCTCAACTAGTATCAAAATATAGTATCTTGAGAACGTAGTCGTGACAAATATTGCATTACCGACCTATAGGAGATAGTCTAAACAATGTGTTGTGACAAATTGCAGATCCCACTAAGTTTTCAGAAAAAAAAAAAAAAAAAAAAGGGTTCAGCACACACTCATTATGCATCTAGTTTTTGTGAAAACCAACAACATATTGGTTTGACAAAGAATTTATTTCAAAAGTAATTTTGGGTTTGGATGGGCTCCAATGCAACACAAATGTATCTACTAAATACTTGAATATGTAAAACCGGTTCATTTATGAATCACATAACTGCTTTTGAACCTTCCCAAACAGCCCTTTAATTTCTCGAAGTAAGATGATTCTAGTTAATAGAACAAGTTTTTTCTATTCTAAAAGCAGTCATTGTGATTTTAGCACTCGTAGGAGTCACGTGAGGTTCACAATTAATCCTGAAATCATACACATCACAAGGCTTGGTTTGCTTAAATGCACTGAGGTTTGGGTGATGAACTCTCCTTTTGAACACACACACACAAAAAAAAAAATCAATAATAATAATAAATGAATAAATAAAGGGGTTAGGTGATGAAAGAATTTTTAGCCAAGGGAGTCTCGGCAATTGTTTTGCAAACTTGATTACGCCATTCAACGGAAGGAAAAAAAAAATTTTTGTTAGTCATCTCAGAGATTTGTGATAGGTCAAAAGCTATCTTAATTAACTTTCGATCAAAACATGTTTTTGTGATTAACATGTTTTTGTGATTAACGAATAGAAGCAGGACTTCTTCTAAACACACTTGGACTAAACACTCATTCCTGTACCAAAATTTTAGATTCTATGCTTCCCAAATTTGAATTTTAAATTTAGTTTTCAAATGATTTGTCAGTTATACTACATGCAATCAGGACAGATGCATAAATTAAATTTGAAGTTTAGGGGGCTTGATACGGGTAAAACCAAGATGTTACCGCGATTTTTTTTTTGGGTATATTTTCTATATGTTTTTCGCGTAAATGATATAAAGTTAATGCTATAAAAATTAACATAAAAACTCAAGAAATCTTCTCACATTGTATGATATATACATCAAAGTTATAACTCTTTGCGACTTGGTTGCTACCTAATATAGAACTTTAACTTACAAATGACACCTAAATAATTACAACAAAATGGCACCTTAGAAAAGTTAAATTGAACTGGCATCAAATGTAAAACAAAAAATGACAATTTATTATTACAAATTAAGACAAAAAAATTAGATGTATCATACAACCAATAGGACTTAGTTGGAATGTAGAAAATTTCAAACTGAAATACTAATAAACTAGGGGTTTAAATACATTTTACACCCTTGTAATTTGGTCCATGTATCATTTTGATCCCTAAACTTTCATTTGTATCAATTTAGTCCTCGAGTTTGTTAAATGGGTCAAAATGGTCCCTCTATCCAAATCTGTTAAAAAACTAACAGATGCGGAGACTCACAGCAAGGGCAATTTCGCACTTTCACTCACTTGCCTTCCGCCCAAAATCCACGTTGCTCTTCCTTAATTTTTCAAAGTTTATTTTTAGCCTATGTGTTTTAGGTTTTATGCATTTGTGTCCCTTTAAATTTTTTAATTTACTGCTTCTTAACTCGGAAATTTCACTTTGTTCCTTGAAATATTTTCTATTTTTTTGTTGATCCAAATAAATATCTTGTGTACTCAAATAGCCCCAAGTATTTAATTCTTTATGGATATCCCATTTGAACATATTAAAGATTATTTGTTTGAGAACTGAAAGTACTAAAAAACAGAAAATGAATTAATATATGAATACCATTTTTTTCAAAAGAGTTATTGAGAGATTCGTTCGTCTTTGAATAATTTTATTTTAACCTCACCCCACTATATGTGAAATCACAAAACAAATATATAATTTTCAAAATCGTAAAAACATAAAATTACAACATTTCTGCCAAAAAATATTGGGTCGATTGGTGTTGCTTCCGAACCCCATCTACGTGTATGTCCCCTGGAATCAAATCTTGGATCTGCCTATGGAAAGAGCTAAAGTAAAAAAACGTGTTGATAGATTATTTAGAGTGAGCTATATTAGAATTGTGTTTATAAATAACACATAAAAAGAATTCCAAAATTTGGGGTGGCCTTGCATCTATACATGTACTAGATTAGTAGCTTGGGTGATGCACGGGAGAGTTGCTATAATTCAAACATTTGATAGATATAACTCTACAACAGAGTAGGCCCACTATATACCTTCAATGTAGACTTTTTTACCCTGTTTGGGGACATCTTTTGCTTTTGCAATTGCGTTGCGATATCTTGGGATTTGATAAGAGGGTGTTTGGAATTCTTTGGGAATGAACTTTTAGATTAAGAAGTCTATTTCAAGAAGTGAATTCTGTTTGGTGAGATTTTATTTTTGACTTCTTAGAATGTCAATTTGTAGATGCCAAAAGCCCTGACTTTTCAAAACTGTGATTTTTGCACTTCTCTAGAAGTTAGGGACTTTCTACATACAATTACACTTTTATCCCTGCTTTTTGTAATTAATGTCATCTTTATCCAATCCCATATGTAATTGACATAGGCTAGCCGAATCTTTATTGTTTTACAACTTTTATTGGAATAAGTCCTTAAACCGAAGTTTTACATTGCTAAAATATTGCTATTCTCTTTTTTCTCTTTGTTATTTTGTCGGCTATCAGATTTAGGAGACCCATAGCTTGGGGATTCACGAAGATTTAAAAATCGAAAAGGACTCACGGAAGTTAGTTCTATTTCTGTCACGTCCCGGAGCAGCAGAAATTAGCAATAAATAAAATTTTCCTTTTTGGGTCCGTAAGCCATGACTAGTTACATTAACTGATTGTCCACAAACACACTAGACAAATAAGAGAGTAACTTAAGAGGAAGCATAAACTGAATATACATCAAAATATTACTAGCTATTACTTTAGAGTTGTAGTTTTAAAAGATAAAAGAACAAAAGAGATTAAGGCGTTGGACGCCGTTTACATCTTTATATTTATAGATAAAAATAAGTGTAAGATCATTGAAGTAAGGTGTGTGACGCCAATTTATAACTTAGTATGAATGGACAAAAATTTATAAAGAACAACTAAGTCTTCTTTCTTGAAGTCATGCTTCTAACTGGCGTAGCTGTCACGCCCCGACGTAGCATAAATATGGAAAGCATTTAATTTCCTTTATGGACCCGTAGGTCGCGACAGTTTGAAGGATCGATTCCGTCCCAAACGTCGAACAACATAAAACCATTAATCAGAGTAGGGCAATCAAGGCTCAAGGCTTATAAAAATTTTCTAACTTATTACATCCTATGGTACGGGGTTAACTAAGGCACAGACCGCCTTGAAATAAAACAATAACTTAAAGTCTATTACAGTCATCCTTATTACAAAACCAAATCATATCTTAAATGCACATAAACAATAAGCATATAAAAATAAATTCTCTTCTCAGCAACTGATCTCAAATAGCATAGTCATACGGTTCATCCTGATTATTACCTGCAAAGCCTGGACACGAATGTCCAGGACGCATCAACGCCGTCAGCTTCAAGAAGCTGGTGAGTATTAAAAACATAGCTTTGAATGTAAAAACATGCCCATTTACCTTTTTCCCATTTCCATTTAAATACCACAAGTTTATATTTATGATAAAGAGCTTGTTAGAAAAACAACCACAACAATAATTAAAAGATAAATTCACACATATGTGACCGTGTATGAGAACAATGCACCATCTCATCTAACCGACTCTTTTCTCTCGACAAAACCCAACAACCCTCTATCCTACTCCTGGTATCTTTGAAATACTAAGATAGCCACACTTTAGCAACGGGGCGCCAGGGAGTGTCCAGTTTGCCTCACACTTTGGTCCGGGGTACCAGGGAGTGTCCAATGCCTCACACTTTGAATACCCTAACCGCCATGCAAATACCGGGGCAACCCCCACACAGGTATCCAGACTCGAGTCATTCAGGGAGTGTCTATAGGCCACACTTTAGCACTTCCATGGGTGCCAGTGAGTGTCCAAGTTCGGCTTCACACACTTTAACGCTTCCATGGGCGTCAGGGAGTGTCCATTTTTGCCACCTTCGCATTTCAAAGACACCCTCATCCTCTTTTTCAACTCCAACCACAATCACATCCACAACCACAACCATAACCACAGCCACAATTACAACCACAACCACAACCACAACCACAACTCAAACTCATACTCTTTCCACACAATCATTACTCTTTTCCACACTATCATTACTCTTTTACACACTACCAACACTCACCATGCATGTACAACTGACTCCACATGAATGTCATCAAACTTTAAACATAAAGGAATTCACAGAATTAAAGAAACAATACGCGTACGGGGATTGAAAATTCGTAATTCATTGCCTTAATCATTTTAAACATAACTAATAGCATTCTAAAAATTGCTACTGAAATCCTCGTTTTCTGTCCAAACGGTGCAGAATCTGAGAAAATTGCATTAGACGAAAAGTGTGCAGAATCGAGTTTTGCTTGAGACAACGCGGGCAGAACCTTAAATTTCATTCGTTTTCCTAACAAAAATCTGAAAACAAAATTCTGCTACTGTTAAAATTAAAAGAGAAAATATTAGATTGAATTTCTAATATACTTTTTCTGCTACTGTAATCCTCATTTTCTGCCCAAACGGTGCAAAATCTGAGAAAATTGCATTAGACGAAAAGTGTGCAGAATCGAGTTTTACTTGGGACAACGCGGGCAGAACCTTAAATTTCATTCGTTTTCCTAACAAAAATCTGAAAACAAAATTCTGCTACTGTTAAAATTAACTACCTAAATCAGTAAATAAGGAATGAGTTACATTTGGAGTGAGTTAGTAATACTCACCGTGATGTAGATTGAAGAAGTTGTTGAGAAAGAAATACAAGAATTAAGAATCTCCAATTTCAAGCTTGGCTATGGAGGATTGAGCTCTTCAAATTCTGAAATTATTATCTCTCTATGTGACTCTCTCAAACTCTCTATGTTAGGAGTGTAGAATGTGTAGTGTGGTTGGGTGTATAAATACTCAAACTCCCACTTAGAAAACATTTGCCTAACATCCCACTCATTCTCCATTAATCTCCACTAATTACAAAGAAAGTGCAACAATGATGTGTAAATATACACTTGCAATTCATAATGCTCCATTGATAATTGAAAGGGTAGGTGGAGTTGGTGTGGGTCAAGGTGTGTTTGGAAATCAAGCTTATGGCATTAGGACAACACACATACTACAAGCATTTGCCAAACAAGGCCTAAGGGAAAACTTTAGCAATAATAATTGGGTATAAAGAAATTTGTCCAATCAGTTACTCCCAAAATTCTGTGGAAGTTTAACACTGCGCGGACAGTTTTAAACCTAAACTAGTATTTTCGTGACACGGTGTTTATCACAAAAATACAGAAAATTCATTTTAATGTTAGAAATAGTTTTCTGATTTTATAAAAATACAGTTTGAGTTTTAAAAGAAATAATTCCACCGTTTTGAAATACAGATTTGAAATTTAACACAGGTATTGCCAATTTTTATGAAAATTGCATTTTGACCCCAAAAGTAATTTCAATAATGAGATTAGTCAAGAAATAAATTTTTCACATAAGAATTTAAATAAAGGCAGACAATGTATATTTAATTTTAAATATGGCAATGCAAGAAAATGGGGGTTATTACACCCTTCCTCCCTTAAACAGGATTTCGTCCCCGAAATCAAGACTAACTAGTAAGAAACGTTATGACTCGTCTCAATATCGTCATAATTAACCACGTGCGAGGGGTCTCGTATGTACTTTCTTAGCATACTCACATGGAATACATTGTGAACCCCAGACATCTATGGTGAAGTTGATAGGTCGAACGTTCCAAAGGCTTGTGGGGTATTAGACTGTTGGTATAGGGTTTAGAAACAATGCATGTACTGGATGGATGGGAACAACACATATGATTGTTTGCTCATGTATTTACACGATCCTTGATCGGCACAGATGAGGGAAGAGTTGCGTTCAAGGAGGAGGAGTGGATAAGAAATGAGGGAGAGAGAGAATATTTATACCCTTTTTTTTTTTTTTTTTTTTTTGAAAGAGAGTAAAAGTTTTGAGAAAGTGGAGCAACCTATTGATTTGGCAATGAGATGATTTGGACAATTGCGAATGCACTAGTGCTGTTTTGGATTTGGTAATATCAATGTTCGCAGTATGGATTTGCATGTGCTGCCATTGTATCGAATTGGGCCTGAATGAAGGATTAGGAATGATCAAGCATGTCATGTCAGCCTTTGAGCTAGTTTAAATTGATGATAGCAAACACAAGTGGATCGTGAAAGTGATGGGGATTAGAACCCTCTTTTTAGAAAGTGCACTTATGTTACTAACAAGAGATAGTATTTCCACAGCTAATTCTTGAACTGATAGCCCAATGTTTAGGGTACATTACATAAGAAGCGAAGATAGTGCTAAGGAGGGTTTTTTTTTTTTTTTTTTTTTTTTTAGATATGAAAAGTTACAATGATACAAATGTACATTTGGATTTTGCTGAGTGGGAACTGAGTCCTGCCAACGTGAGGCTTCCCTCCAGAGATCGAATGCTAACGACATCCTACACACTTTTCAGCAACCATATAGATCCTATAGTCCGTTCCACAGAACCCTGGGTTAATGTTCTTCAGGACTTACTTCTGAGGACAATACCGTCCTGGGATGCTTACCCTCCCAGTTGCCCTATAAAACAATACCCAATGATCCAAACTACATTAAGCTGGTGGAGGGACATGCATAGTAAGACATATGGGCTCAATCCCACGCACACTCGACGTACAGGGACTACCTCGAATACGGACCATGATGTTCATTCCATTTTTTTTTTTTTTTTTTTTTTTTTTTTTTTTTTTTTGAAGAAAACACAAAAAAAAGAGCCTTAGTTTTGAGGCTCAAGCCACCTCGCGACCTTTTTTCCTTTTCTTTTAGAGACACGTTGACTCTCCACCATGTCAATTAAACCCAAGAAGGAGCTTTGAGCTAAGTTATTAACAGTGAAGAAAGAGTAAGGATCAGTGGAGGGAGTAGGTGTTTTTGATGAACTTGCTTGAAGATTTGGGAGGAGATTTGGATATCTTGGGACCTCTGGTTTTTTCGTTTGCTCCAAGGGAATCCGGGACTTGTTAGATTGTGAGTGTTTAGACCAGCAGGAGCAAGTTGGAGTAACAGAGGTGGTGGGGGCAGGACGAGAGACTGGAGAAATTGCGTCGGGAGTAGCGAGATCCAGTGGTGTTGGAGAGGTTTGGTGGTTGGTGCTAGATTGTAAGGACTGGACTGGAGAAATTGTGTTGGGAGTAGCGAGATCCAACAGACTTGGAGAGGTTTGTTGGTTGTTACTGGACAGTAAGGACTGGATCAGATTAGACCAAGGAGAGGTTGTACAAATTTGAGTGACAGGGGGAATACAGGTAGGGCTAGAGATTTCAGAAGAGATTGGAGTAGTTGTGGTGTGAGAAATGAGATTGGAACACTTTCGAGGGTTTTCTATGTCGTGATCTAGATCTACCATGGCATAGTTGAGCCAAGGATCTGGATCAGGCTCTTTGGATTGTTTGGGTGACTCTTCTTTTGATTGAGCTTGAAGTTGTGAGACTTGTTCTTTCGTTTCAAGAACTTGTTGTTCGAGAAAAAGGATGTAAGAAACACAACCCAAAATGGGATCTTGAAGCCTAGCTGTGGCTTCAAACACAAGGGATTTGATAGTTTGTAGATGATCTACCTCAGGTACCCTTTCAATAAGGCGTAGAAAATTCCTATATCCGAAAAGGCCGTGAATTGCCTCATAATCCTTCACACTCCCAGCATATTGAAAGTAGGGAGCCAAGGAACAATCACTTCTGCACCGTCTTCTGTTATACTCGCATGCACCACAACGACTTGCGTTAACAACCTTCTTAGAAACCATTTTTGGCTTGTTTTAGCTTCCTTTTATTAAGATCTGGGTTGGGTGAGGTTTTTTTTTTTTTTTTTTTTTTTTTTAGGGGAGAGATGAGTTTCTGCCAAGAGGCAAAAGGAAGAAGAAGAGAAGAAGAAAGAGATGGGGAGGGTCAGACGGAGAAAGGCTCATGGTGAGAAGGATAGAGAGATATGGGACATGGATGGTCTTTAAAAGGAGAGAAAGAGAGAGAGAGCACGAGAAGAGTGACAGAAAGAGAGAGGGCAGGTGAGAAAGAAAGAAAAGAGAGAGAGAGAGGATCACTGAGAGTGACAGAGAGAGAGAGAGAGCACGTGAAGAGTGACAGAAAGAGAGGGGGCAGGTGAGAAAGAAAGAAAAGAGAGAGAGAGAGGATCACTGAGAGTGACAGAGAGAGAGAGAGAGAGAGAGAAAGAAAGAGAGATAGTGGGGCGTTGAGAGTGACAAAAAGGGAGAGAAAGAGGGGGTTAGTGAGAGGGTCATAAAGAGAGAGAGAAAGAGAGCGGGGTCGGTGAGAATGAGAGTGACAGAAAGAGAGGGGGCAGGTGAGAAAGAAAGAAAAGAGAGAGAGAGAGGATCACTGAGAGTGACAGAGAGAGAGAGAGAGAAAGAAAGAGAGATAGTGGGGCGTTGAGAGTGACAAAAAGGGAGAGAAAGAGGGGGTTAGTGAGAGGGTCATAAAGAGAGAGAGAAAGAGAGCGGGGTCGGTGAGAATGAGAGTGACAGAAAGAGAGAGAGAAAGAGAGAAAGAGAGAGGGCAGAGAGTGATGCATGTGTAGAGAGTGAGACCACATGGAGAGAGAGTGATGTATCAATATTAATGCACGTGTAGAGAGTGAGAGCATGTGGAGAGGCTGATGTCTAATAGTAAAGAGGTCGTATTCTTATTCTCCATACTCTGGGTTGTGGGCCATACTGACTGTTCTGAGATTTGACTCAGGAAGTTGGTCAGTGCCTAAGCTATTAATGAGGGCTATGGTATGCTTTAACTCCTTAGAAACTCGGCTACTATATGTCTGTAGGGGCATCATAAGTTATGGTTATCTCGACTAATCCTAAATGGATATGTCTGAAGGTATATGAAAATTGCTATCATTCTTGTCGATATGACAAGACAAACGGGTAATCATTTCTATGATAAAACCAACTTAGAATTTTAGTTTCTGAACTAAGGGTAATCCGTACTAAACTAACACTAGAACTTGGTTGTATAACTTAGTAAAACTTAAGGGTAACCTATGTCACTAATCTATGGCGTGAATAACTGAGCCTGGTCAATCTAGAAAACCTATGGCTCTGATACCACTAAATCCTGTCACGCCCCGACGTAGCATAAATATGGAAAGCATTTAATTTCCTTTATGGACCCGTAGGTCGCGACAGTTTGAAGGATCGATTCCGTCCCAAACGTCGAACAACATAAAACCATTAATCAGAGTAGGGCAATCAAGGCTCAAGGCTTATAAAAATTTTCTAACTTATTACATCCTATGGTACGGGGTTAACTAAGGCACAGACCGCCTTGAAATAAAACAATAACTTAAAGTCTATTACAGTCATCCTTATTACAAAACCAAATCATATCTTAAATGCACATAAACAATAAGCATATAAAAATAAATTCTCTTCTCAGCAACTGATCTCAAATAGCATAGTCATACGGTTCATCCTGATTATTACCTGCAAAGCCTGGACACGAATGTCCAGGACGCATCAACGCCGTCAGCTTCAAGAAGCTGGTGAGTATTAAAAACATAGCTTTGAATGTAAAAACATGCCCATTTACCTTTTTCCCATTTCCATTTAAATACCACAAGTTTATATTTATGATAAAGAGCTTGTTAGAAAAACAACCACAACAATAATTAAAAGATAAATTCACACATATGTGACCGTGTATGAGAACAATGCACCATCTCATCTAACCGACTCTTTTCTCTCGACAAAACCCAACAACCCTCTATCCTACTCCTGGTATCTTTGAAATACTAAGATAGCCACACTTTAGCAACGGGGCGCCAGGGAGTGTCCAGTTTGCCTCACACTTTGGTCCGGGGTACCAGGGAGTGTCCAATGCCTCACACTTTGAATACCCTAACCGCCATGCAAATACCGGGGCAACCCCCACACAGGTATCCAGACTCGAGTCATTCAGGGAGTGTCTATAGGCCACACTTTAGCACTTCCATGGGTGCCAGTGAGTGTCCAAGTTCGGCTTCACACACTTTAACGCTTCCATGGGCGTCAGGGAGTGTCCATTTTTGCCACCTTCGCATTTCAAAGACACCCTCATCCTCTTTTTCAACTCCAACCACAATCACATCCACAACCACAACCATAACCACAGCCACAATTACAACCACAACCACAACCACAACCACAACTCAAACTCATACTCTTTCCACACAATCATTACTCTTTTCCACACTATCATTACTCTTTTACACACTACCAACACTCACCATGCATGTACAACTGACTCCACATGAATGTCATCAAACTTTAAACATAAAGGAATTCACAGAATTAAAGAAACAATACGCGTACGGGGATTGAAAATTCGTAATTCATTGCCTTAATCATTTTAAACATAACTAATAGCATTCTAAAAATTGCTACTGAAATCCTCGTTTTCTGTCCAAACGGTGCAGAATCTGAGAAAATTGCATTAGACGAAAAGTGTGCAGAATCGAGTTTTGCTTGAGACAACGCGGGCAGAACCTTAAATTTCATTCGTTTTCCTAACAAAAATCTGAAAACAAAATTCTGCTACTGTTAAAATTAAAAGAGAAAATATTAGATTGAATTTCTAATATACTTTTTCTGCTACTGTAATCCTCATTTTCTGCCCAAACGGTGCAAAATCTGAGAAAATTGCATTAGACGAAAAGTGTGCAGAATCGAGTTTTACTTGGGACAACGCGGGCAGAACCTTAAATTTCATTCGTTTTCCTAACAAAAATCTGAAAACAAAATTCTGCTACTGTTAAAATTAACTACCTAAATCAGTAAATAAGGAATGAGTTACATTTGGAGTGAGTTAGTAATACTCACCGTGATGTAGATTGAAGAAGTTGTTGAGAAAGAAATACAAGAATTAAGAATCTCCAATTTCAAGCTTGGCTATGGAGGATTGAGCTCTTCAAATTCTGAAATTATTATCTCTCTATGTGACTCTCTCAAACTCTCTATGTTAGGAGTGTAGAATGTGTAGTGTGGTTGGGTGTATAAATACTCAAACTCCCACTTAGAAAACATTTGCCTAACATCCCACTCATTCTCCATTAATCTCCACTAATTACAAAGAAAGTGCAACAATGATGTGTAAATATACACTTGCAATTCATAATGCTCCATTGATAATTGAAAGGGTAGGTGGAGTTGGTGTGGGTCAAGGTGTGTTTGGAAATCAAGCTTATGGCATTAGGACAACACACATACTACAAGCATTTGCCAAACAAGGCCTAAGGGAAAACTTTAGCAATAATAATTGGGTATAAAGAAATTTGTCCAATCAGTTACTCCCAAAATTCTGTGGAAGTTTAACACTGCGCGGACAGTTTTAAACCTAAACTAGTATTTTCGTGACACGGTGTTTATCACAAAAATACAGAAAATTCATTTTAATGTTAGAAATAGTTTTCTGATTTTATAAAAATACAGTTTGAGTTTTAAAAGAAATAATTCCACCGTTTTGAAATACAGATTTGAAATTTAACACAGGTATTGCCAATTTTTATGAAAATTGCATTTTGACCCCAAAAGTAATTTCAATAATGAGATTAGTCAAGAAATAAATTTTTCACATAAGAATTTAAATAAAGGCAGACAATGTATATTTAATTTTAAATATGGCAATGCAAGAAAATGGGGGTTATTACAGTAGCCGTGACCTTCAGCATTATAGGCTTCCCCTTCGAAGGCTTCCTCTTCATAGGCTTCTTCTAGATAGTCCTCCTCCAGACAATCATATCCTCTATAATCTAGACTTAGGAATGTCCAGGGCGTAGTATGCCGTTAGCTTTAATAAAAGCTAAGTGAGCGTCCTAACCAAACACTCCTAATATAAAATATGTATCCGAAAGTACACAACGATTAGGTAAGACGATTGAATGAATTATAATTAGACAGTGCATGAAACTATGCATCATCGATATATTCGACTTCACTCGACTTAACATCTGACATACTTTAACTTTGTTATATTACCAGTGTAATGCCATTGGCTTAGAGAAACTCGCCCATTGGGTCGAGCTATGGTTACTTTACTATCGTTGTTTGCCTCTCCGTGGCCACAGTAGTAATCTCACTTTCCAAGCTAACCATGTACTCTAGGTCCTCGGGACCTTACCTTATGAATATCGTCGCCGATTTGCAAAATGGTTGCTTTACTATCGTTAGCGTCACGACTGCCGTAGTAATCTCTCCTTACAGGCTAATCGTGTTTATTCATTTCTCGATTTATTCTTATCAACATGGTTACTTTGCTATTGTGTTTGCCTCTCCGTGACCATAGTAGCAATCATCATCGACATGCGATCTTGTAATTCTATTTGACAGTACTAACTCGTACTACATATCAACGTCGGACCTCCGTGGTCGATTACACGTATTTTCAAATGCATACGGACTTGGTCACCACGATCGTTTGACTCTATACCCGTACACGTCGACTTGACTTTACGACACTGACTCCTACATGAGGTGTTTCATATGTTATGCACAAGGTACAAGTTAATTAAACAGGTACTATTTATTTTTGAAATATAGTATGGACTCTAAGCTCGTAGTACCATATGTTAAAGCATGAGGTTAACCAGACTGATAATAATAACGAAAAGAATTAATAATAATAGTAATAATAATAATAATAACAGAGATAATATGTTTGAGGTGCAACATATCAACATGAGGTTAAACCTGGAATAAATAATAATAATAATTATAATAATAATAATATCATTATTATTAATGGAAAAATAAAACGGACAATAATATGCTCGGGGTACAATATATTAACGCATGAGTTTTAATTGATAATAATAATAATAATAATAATAATAATAATAATAATAATAATAATAATAATAGAATTCATGATACGCACCTTTGGTTAGGGGTATCACATATTAAAGCGCAAGATTTAATGACTAATTAATAAGATATTGAGAATACTAATAATTATAACAATAATAATAATAATGATAACATGATTCATAATACGGACTTAGATTAGGGACACCACATGTTAAGCACAAAGTTTCCCATAAATAAAAATAAACATAGGATAATACGGACATTAATCTAAGTATACCAAGTGAGTTAGGAACTCACCGTAGGTTCGTATAACACCCACATTTGTGTTATTGCTTTTGCATTTCATTGTCATGCATGATAATGTGATGTGGCGTGTCCTATGACACATGTTTGGGTGAGTTTTGACTCACGAGTTTATTTGGGTATCTGTATTAGAGAACCCTTTGAAACTGTGGTGATTGAGAATTTGTTGTTGTGACGTCTCTCCGAGTATGAGACGGTCACTGTGGAACATTTTAAATGTTTATCTGAAAATAGATGTTTACCTCTGTATTTCAATATCTGTATTATTTTCTGTTTTAGAATTTATTTCTGTTGTTAGATTTAGTATCCTAGTGAGGACGAATGAACACGCTATTAATTTGGTAGGCTAATTAGCAACTTCGGAAACGTCATGTAGAAATTCGCGTTTTAGCGACCAAACGAAACTTAGTCGAAAACTTTTATAATTTTGAAGTTTCACTCGTAAAGCTATGAATAAGCTGTATAGAAAGTTTCAGAGACTAATTAGGAGTTTTGGAAACTCGTGGGGAGGTAAATGTAATTCCCGAGAGTGTTGCCTATATATAGATAGAGATGAACTTAGATTTTTCATAACTCTTAACCTAAAGTTCAAGAAGGAGGCCAAAAGGGAGATTTAGGAGCTTAGGGATTTGCGACGCCAAACGACGACCTTTGGTCAGTCTGTTTTCTCCCATATTTCATATTCGAGCTCCTCGAGGTAAGAGCTTTGTTTTGATACCTATTAAGGCCTGTTTAGCTAAGTTTTCCGAAAAGTTATTTCTAGAATTTTTCATAAAAGTTGATAGATGGAATTTTGATCCATAGGAATTTTACTAGACGGACTTCTGCATGTTCTTTGTGCACGGGTTTTCTTCAGATTGAATTATAGGAGCGTTATTTGGATGTGAGTGATTCAACTATGTTTTGGAATGATTTCTTGGCATGTATTCATGTTTTGTGTGAATAAGCATGTATTAATTCTTAGAGATATGTTGTGTAGTTCATATTGAGCATTTATATTGATAAATAGGCTCAATAGCACGGTGATATGTTTTGATTACCGCGAGCATGGTGATATGTATTTGAGCATGTTAAGTTGCTTATTTGGGTCAGAAGGAGCACGTGGTCACCGTGCCATTTTGTGGAGCCGATATAGGCATTAAGGTCGCACGATTGAAGAGAAGAATCGTGAGTTTTACCCTTTCTCATGGACTTATTGGCGAGGAGTCGCGGATTGGGAGTATGGACGGGCACGTGAGTCTCCGGCGACTAGTATGAAATGTAGAGATGTGAATGCGGACATGTTTATCATTCATGTACATATGTTGATTTATTCACTAAACTTTAGCTTAAACAAATCAAAATATGTGTGGTTATTCAAATAACCATTGCAGGTATAAATGCTGGCGAGGAATCGGAGAAGTGAACTCGTGGGTTTAAAGTTCTTTTAGAAGATAACTTGAATGTTAAATCTTGTAGTTTTGGAACAATGGGAATGTTGTAATAAGAATTCTTATGGTTTTTAGTTATGTTTAACTTGGTATGTTGGAACGAATCTAAAATGTTGTAATAGTTAGTAACATGTTGTAACTGTGTTTCGGTAATATGTTAATACAGTTAGGATTGTTTTTGGAGTACTTTTGGAAGTGTGTGTTCGATCGCTGTTTGAATTCAAAAGCTTTTAAACTGGAAAATGCTGCAGAATGTGCTGCTGCCCGGGGATCAGTCGACTAGGTCTCCGACACAGTCGACTGGATCATGGTTTTCAAGGGTAATATTTTGGCCAGGCTGGACTTCAGTCGACCGGACTTTACCAATCGACTGAAATTTTGAAGCCCCAGTCGACTGAATGTAGAAAGCAGTCGACTGGATGGTGTTTTAAAACCCAACTTTCTGCTGGACCAGGATCAGTCGACTGGATCTGAGGATCAGTCGACTGGACGGATGGTTTTTCAAAATGACTTGTTTTATTCCGCTGCGTGTGTTCTTCAAACTAAATTTTGGGAACGTTAATGAATTGGTTTAGCCTCGGTGGCGTGCCACGGGCTTCGGTTCCGCTATTGTGGGACCGGGCTGTGACAGTTCGGGATCGCGGTGTGGTTTGAGATTTCTTCTTTTCATTTCTTTTCTTTCTCCTTCACTCTCTCTCTCTCTCTCTCTCTCTCTCTCTCTCTCTCTCTCTCTCTCTCTCTCTCTTCTTGCTCAACAAGACAACAACTAATGGGAGGGAGTTTTTATAGGAAAATGGGGAGGGCCACCAATATGTACATATATTATACGTACACACACACACACACAAGCACACAACATACCTCACATGACACCTCATAAACACTCAAGCACACAACACACCTCACACAACACCTCACAAAATATTCAAGCACACAATACACCTCACATGGATACCTCACCACCACTTGATAGGGGTTGTTTGAGGGTTGGCTTAGGGTACAGGCATGGTTGGGTAACACATGTATAATTGCTGGTTCCGAAGTAATATTCATTATAGTAGAAATCTTATAAATACTGTCCGAAACTGGAATTGTATAATAAAATAAAATAAAAATTACAGGTATTACAATATCCACCTCCTATCAAAGATTTTGTCCCCGAAATTTGAGCTAGCTAGTCACTAAACAAAGCTGGAAACTTCTCGCTCATTTCTGATTCTAACTCCCAAGAAGCTTCGCGTTCGTTATGGTGTCTCCACTGAACTTTCACCAGAGGAATTTCCTTAGTCCTCAGCTTCTGGACTATTCGATCCAAAATTCGGACTGGTCCTTCAGTATAAGTCACATTGTTATTCACCTCAATGTCCGTGAAGTCAATTTCATGTGACGGATCATGTACAACCTTCCTAAGCATGCTAAATGAAATAAATTATGTACTCCTAACATCTTAGGTGGCAGTGCAAGTCAGTAGGCTACTTTTCCCCTACGCTCTAAAATTTTAAACGGTCCAATGTAGCACGGTGACAACTTTTCTCGTTTCTGTCCAAATTTGACAACGCCTCGCACTGGAGATACTTTGAGAAGTACGTGATCTCCAACATTAAACTCCAATTCCTTGCGGTTCTTGTCTGCGAAGCTTTTCTGTCTGTTCTGTGTTGCTTTCATTTTTTCTTTTACGATGTTGATCTTTTCATTTGTCTCTCAAACCATTTTTAGTCCTAGAAGTTTATTGTCTCCACCTTTCGCCCAGCACAATGGTGATCGACACGGTTTTCATATAGTGTTTCGAATGGTGCCATCTTGATGCTCAAATGATAACTGTTTTTGTACTCGAACTCTACCAATGGTAGGTGTGTCTCCTAAGAACTCTTAAAGTCTTCGGCACAAGCTCGAAGCATGTCTTCCATTACTTGGTTGACTTGTTCTGTTTGTCCATCGGTTTGGGGATGAAATGTTGAACTTAACTTCAATGAAGTTCCCATTGCTGCTTGTATACTTTCCTAAAATCCTGATGTAAAATGCGAGTCGTAATCTAATACAATCGATATAGGCACTTCAAGTAGTCGTACGACTTGCTGTAAGTACATTTTGCTCATCTTCTCAACCGGGTACGTCATGTTGTAGGAGACGAAATGAGATGATTTGGTGAGTCGGTCCATGATCACCCAAATAATGTCATGATTCTGTTGCGATCTTGGCATTCCTACAACGAAATCCATAGTAATGTGTTCCCATTTCCATCCAGGAACTAGCAGTGGTTGTAATAACCCTGCTGGCCTTTGGTGTTCTGCTTTGACTTGTTTGTACATTTGGATACGTGATCTGCTACCTCTTTTTTCATTCCTTCCAACCAGAAGTTTCTTTTCAAGTCCTTATACATTTTTGTTCCTCCAAGGTGGACCGTCAGTCTTGACTTGTGCGCTTTATTCAGTAGTACTTCCTTAAGTTGTCCTCGTTAGTCACATAAAGTCTATTACAACATCTAAATCCTCCGTCTGCCCTAATATTCCATTTTGCTGGGTCCTTTGCTGATGCTTTCATAAACCATAGACAAAGTCCATCGTCCTTTCATTGAGCTTCAATGATGCAATTTATGAGCGTCAGCTGTACTACTAAACAACCGAAAAGTTTTCCTTCACTAGATTTGACAGTTTGAAAGTCAAATTTGGCTAGTGTTTCCAATGTTTCCACTCTTTGACCATAAGAGAGGATGTGAACAGTTTACGACATTTTTGGCTTAGTACGTTGGCAACTACGTTTGTTTTACCAGGGTGGTATTGCAAAGTGAAATTGTAATCCTTCAAAATTCCATCCAATGTCGCTGCCTCATGTTCAGCTCCTTCTGAAAGAACAAGTATCTCAAGCTCTTATGATATAAAAACAGGTCAAACTTTTCTCCATAAAGGTAATGTCTCCAAATCTTGAGAGCAAAAACATTTGTGGCTAATTCGAGGTTGTGAGTAGGGTAGTTCATCTCATATGGTTTCAATTGTTGCAATCCATACGCTATCACTCTTCCATCCTGCATGAGCACACATCCAAGTCTTTAGTGTGATGTGTCGCTATAAATGGTGAACTGCTCACCGCTCTTTGGTATTGCAAGCACTGGCGCTGAGGTCAATCTTTCTTTCAGCTCTTGAAATGCGAGTTCATGCTTATCTTTCCATTCATACTTTACGTCCTTCCCTGTCAGATTAGTCAAAGGGGATGCTATCTTAGAGAATAATCTCCGGTAGTATCCGGCTAAACCAAGGACACTCCTAACTTCGGTTGCAGTGTTCGGTCTATTCCAATCCAAAACAGCATCTGTCTTGGTTGAATCCACAGCTATCCCATCCTGTGAGATAGTGTGACCCAAGAATTTAACTTCCTTTAGCCAAAATTCACACTTGCTAAACTTCGCATACAAGTGGTTGTCTCGAAGCGTCTGTAGTACGATCCTCACATGTTCTTTGTGTTTCTCCTTGGTCTTTGAGTATATAAGGATATCGTCTATGAAGACAATCATAAATTGATCCAAGTAGGGCCTGAACACTCTATTGATTAAATCTATGAACACACCTGGGGCATTCGTTAGTCCAAACGGCATGACCAGGAATTCATAGTGCCTATATCTCATTTTGAAAGCTGTCTTTGATACATCTTCGGGTCAAACCAACATTTCGTGGTATCCGAATCATAGATCTATCTTGGAGAAGGTTGTTGCTCCATACAATTTATCGAATAGGTCATCGATTTTGGGAAGTGGGTATCAGTTCTTGATTGTGACCTTGTTCAACTCTCTGTAGTCGACACAAAGTTGAAGTGTCCCATCCTTCTTCTTAACAAATAACATAGGCACTCCCTAAGGTAAAATGCTTGGTCGAATGAACTTGAGATCTTCAAGTTCCTGGACTTGTTTCTTTAATTCTTGCATTTCTGTCGGGGACATCCGATACGGGGTCTTAGATATCGGTAAGGTACCGGGTACCAGCTCAATATAAAAGTCGATGTCTCTCTTGGGTGGTAGTCTAAAGATTTCCTGGAATACGTCCTCAAAGTCTTGAACTATAGGGATTTGTGCAATCAGAATTTCTGAACTTATGCTTCTAAGGGTAGTTAGACAACTAGTGAGGAAGGTGTCGCACAAAGGATCGCATTGGAATTTAAATGATTGGCTTCCGGGTATCGAAAAAGTAATAGACTTGCTAACACATTTTAATTTGGCATAGTATTTTATGAGCCAATCAATTCATAAGATTAAGTCAAATTCTTTCATCGACAGAACTATCAGATCAGTGGGGAGGTTCTGATCATCCAAGTTTAAAGTGCAATCCTTACACACTTTTTCCAACTTAATGTTCATTCCTAAGGGGGACATAACGTTCAGAGCTACATTAAGCGTCTGGGGGGTACTAAACCCAATCATTGTACAATCTTAATAGAAATAAAGAAGTTGGAAGCACAAGTATCAAACAAAGCTTTAACCTGACTATTAAACAATGTGAGGGTACCTTCCATATTTTGCTATTCTCCTTCATCGAATTTGACTTCCTCTGGGATAATGGCATTTAGGCAGACTTGCTTAGGTAAACCCTGAGTGTATGCTTTGTAGTATCCGCCTTGAGGCGCTTGGCAATCCCTGGATATGTGACCAGTTTTGCCGTAGTTGTGGTAGAAAGTGTCCTCTTGGCTTCTCCTTGGGGCTTGGTAGTCCTTAGACCTGTGTCTGGGTTTCCCACAATTGAAGCATTCATCGTTATTGGCTCTAGTGGTAGTTGGTGGTCCTCTTGGGGTTATGCTTGGGATACAGCTGGTCAGTTATGAGGGAACGTGAGCTGTGGCTTCCTTTCGCCAGTCTAGGAATAGTTCTTTAAATGTAGCCCAAAGCATTCTTCTTACTGCTGCTTCTCCAACCATTGTTTTCTCCGATTCCCACCCATCGGCCATCACGTACGTTAACAAGAACGTCACCAGTTGACGCTTCTCGATCTTCGTACATCCCAGTATGTTGAAGAACGACTCCATTTTCTGGAGCTACTATTTCGCACGCCATGGCTCAGCATCTCTGTCGAACTTCTCAGGATGAAACTAACGGAAATGCTATACCACTCTATTCTCTACAGGTCTTAGAGGTGGTATGTGGCGGTTCCCATTATTCGCATTATTGTTGTCATTGTTGTTGATGCGTTCTAGTCTCTACACAAAGGCCTCAAATAGACCAATAAGATCAGTGACTACGGATATTGGGGGTGCAACCTCAATTTGCCTAGCGGGATTGTTACGGGCATTCCTATTTCTCCCTGCTATAGTGATCAGTGTGCTGGTGTACCTACATAGAAATCTATTGGTTATGACTAGTATACGCGCGCATATCTACAAGTTTATCACCGAAACATTTACATCGAGATATGAAATATAACAAAGTAGCAAAAATAATAAAACTAGAAACACCAAGATCATTGGACCACAGTATATACCAAAAGGTAGCTTTCATTAATAGTTTAGATGTTACATGGCCGATTTACAACATCTAGGATGCATGGATTACAAAAAAAGGGAATATTACCCTAACACATGCATATTATAAAAGACAGGGTTAGTAACCCAAGTTAATACATATATAAATATAAAAGTGGGGCTACTATCCCATCCTAACACATAATTCCTAATAATTACGGCTTGTGAGCCCTAATCCAGCTCTTACCAATCTTACAAGTCTTGTTTCGATAATCGCCATCATCGTCGGACGCAGAAGGTGGCGCATCTTCTCTACTGGTAATCTCCTCTAGTAGGACCCAATCAAGGTATGAATTGAACTCATCCTCATCATCTATGTCCTCATCATCCTCATCATTGTCGACCTCATCTACGATCCTAAAATGCCACCAAGGAGGCGGGCCTATCACATGTGGTACCGGGGCTTCCACAATGTCAACCTCCTTAATGACTGGCTCATCTTCCATTGGAGGTATCTTGGGCTCCTCGTTTGGCGCATCCTCCATTGGCTTATCATATTCTATTGGCTCTACCTCAGGCTCTTCATCGTTGCTATCTCCCTCATTAGGATCTTCCTCAGGGTCTTCATCCTCATCTGAGTCTCCCTCCTTATCAGACTCTTCCTCTTTATCGGACTCTCTCTATTCGGCCTGTGTGACGACGACTAACCTTGTTGCCTTGGCCATGGTCTCAGCCAACTCAACCTCTCCTATCTCAAACCATCAGGGTGTGTTGCCATATTTACAACCTACTTTGTGACTATTCGTACTATATCAGTCGTAATCCCTCCTAGAGATATCTGAGGTACTACAACATCAACTAATATGTCTCCCTCTTCCTCTACAATATTCCTTGCTGGTGGAAGTGTGGGTCTCTATGGCGATGATCCTGCCAGAGGTGGCGGGGACATCCTCCTAACTTTTGAGAGTAGTCTCGAAAAGGCATGGCAATCCTTTAGTAGCTCTAGTGTCTTTGCCTCAATAAGCATGGTGGTATCCCTGCGGTAGATGACCTTTCTACACATAATATCGGAATCCTGGATTCCAACCCCGTGTATATCGTACCATAGGTCAGTTTCCATGTTGTTGGCGGCAGTCTGTCGGATCCTTGATAGATAGTATATCGGGTCTGCCGCCTCAATATGGTCCGCGTAGATATAGTGTCCTCCAAAAGCATCTGGGATAAAGATTGGATCCATGCTACCTGTCTAACAAAAGAACTATCTTAGTGTGAGCACTATTCGAAAGTATCTGAGGGTTCCCAACATAGAGGTAAAGGACAATCAATGAGCACATCCAAGTAAACCTAATGCTCTGATACCAAAAATTCTGTCACACCCTAGAGCAGCAGAAATTAGCAGGAAATAAAATTTTTCTTTCTGGGTCCGTAAGCCATGACTAGTTACATTAACTAATTGTCCACAAACACACTAGATAAATAAGAGAGTAACTTAAGCGGAAGCGTAAACTGAATATACATCAAAAGATTACTAGCTATTATGTCAGAGTTATAGTTTCAAAAGATAAAAGAACAAAAGAGATTAAGGCGTTGGACGTCGTTTACATCTTTATATGTATAGATAAAAAGAAGTGTAAGATCGTTGAAGTAAGGCGTGTGACGCTAATTTATAACTTAGTATGAATGAATAAAATCTCTAAGGAACAACTAAGTCTTCTTTCTTGAAGTCGCACCTCTAACTGGCGTAGCCATGACCTTCGGCATTGTAGGCTTCCCCTTCAAAGGCTTCCTCTTCATATGCTTCTTCTAGATAGTCCTCCTCTAGACAATCATATCTTGTATAGTCTAGACATAGGAATGTCCAGGGCGTAGTATGTTGTTAGCTTTCATAAAAGCTAAGTGATCGTCCTAACCAAACACTCCTAATATAAAATATGTATCTGAAAGTACGACGATTAGTTAAGACGGTTGAATAAATTATAATTAGACAGTGCGTGAAACCATGCATCATCGATATATTCGACTTCACTCGACTTAACATCCGACGTATTTTAACTTTGTTATATTACCAGTGTAACACCATTGATTTAGAGTGACTCGCCCATTGGGTCGAGGTATGGTTACTTTACTATCGTTGTTTGCCTCTCTGTGGCCAAAGTAGTAATCTCGCTTTACAAGCTAGCCATGTACTCTAGGTCCTCGAGACCTTACCTTATGAATATCGTCGCCGATTACTTTACTATCGTTAGTCGTTGCGACTGCCGTAGTAATCTCGCCTTACAGGCTAACCGTGTTTTTTTGTTTTTCAATATATTCTTATCGACATGGTTACTTTGCTATCGTATTTGCTTCTCCGTGACCATACTAGCAATCATCACCGACATGCGATCCTGTAATTCCATTTGACAATACCGACTCGCTACATATCAACTTTCGAACCTTCGCGGTCGACTACACGTATTTTCAAATGCATACGGACTTGGTCTCCATGACCGTTCGACTCTACACCCGTACACGTTGACTTGACGTTACGACACTGACTCCTATGAGGTGTATCATATGTTATGCACGATGTACAAGTTAATTAGACATGTACTATTTATTCTTGAAATATAGTACGGACCCTAAGCTCGTAGTACCATATGTTAAAGCATGAGGTTAACCGGACTGATAATAATAACGAACAGAAATAATAATAATAATAATAATAATAATAATAATAATAATAATAGCGGATATAATATGTTTGAGGTGCAACATATCAACATGTGGTTAAATCTGGAATAAATAATAATAATAACAATAACAAGAATAATAATAATATCATTATTATTAATGGAATAATAACACGAACAATAATATGCTCGGGGTACAATATATAAACGCACAAATTTTAATTGATAATAATAATAATAATAATAATCGTAATAATAATAATAATAATAATAATAATAATAATAGAATTCATGATACGAACCTTGGTTAGGGGTATCACATGTTAAAGCGCGAGATTTAATGACTAACTAATAAGATATTGATGATACTAATTATAATAACTATAATAATATTGACAATAGGATTCATAATACAGACCTAGATTAGGGATACCACATGTTAAGCACAAGGTTTCCCATAAACAAAAATAAACATAGGATAATACGAATATTAATCTAAGTATACCAAGTGATTTAGAAACTCGCCGTAGGTTCGGGATCGCGGTATAGTTTGAGATTTTTTTTCCTTTCCTTTCTTTTCTTTCTCCTTCACTCTCTCTTTTTTTTCTTCTTGCTTAACAACGAATGGGAGAGGGTTTTTATAGGGAAAGGGAGAGGACCACCATAGGTATATATATATATATATATATTATACACACACACACACACACACACACTCACTCAAGCACACAATACACATAACATCTCACGTATATGACACCTCACAAACACTCAATTAAGCACACAACATACCTCACACAACACCTCACAAACACACCTCATACAACATCTCACAAACACTCAAGCACACAACACACCTCACATGGACACCTCACCACCATTTGATAGGGGTTGTTTGGGGGTTGGCTTAGGGTACAAGCATGATTGGGTAACACATGTATAATTACTGGTTCCAAAATACTATTAATTATAGTGAAAATCTTATAAATGTTGTTCAGAACTGGAAATTATATTAATAAAATAAAATAAAATAAAAAGTACAGGTATTACAATTTCTCAAAATACTAAAAAACTAGTGCAAATGACCAAAATGCCATTGAAAGCCCAAACACTCCCAGATTTGAACCGAAAGTTATGGAAATGCACTACATTGTAGGAAAAGTGATAAAATGAGTTTTAAAACAAAATTGGATGAAAACATCTGCTCCTGGGAGCTTCCTGAGGTTCCCAGAACTTCCTAGAGGTCCCCGGTTTAACTTAAAAGTTGACTTGGAGAGCGGAGCACCATATCATTTTTCAAATATTTTTCATGGATACTAGAGGTCAACAACTTTCCAACTGTATATCACTCATGATTCTTGGATTTAAAACGAATTTATTATGAATTTTCTAAAGGTGAAAAGACGACCAAATCGACTTTTATCGCGAATGTTGAAAAACTTTTCAAAGTGACCTAACTCTAAACTAATTTTTTTTCATAGAAAGTATACTCCATTACCTTTCTAACGGTATATCACAAGCTCAGTTTGGGGTTCGTACATATTTTCTGTGAATTTTGGACGAAATAGGGACTTTTTACGAATACTAGAACCTTTGTGGGCCTAAATATAAATTAAAAAAACATATGAGGAGAAGTGCCATAGAGTCACTAGCCCAGGCCCATGTCAATTTAGAATAATTGAAAGCCAAACGACGTAGTTGCTTGTTTACAAAAGTTTAGGACCAATGGGAGCACTTTTTAAATCCCAAATTCTCCCAAAATTGGCCTATATAAACCCCCCTTTGCTTTTTTATTTTCGGGGTGGCAAGTGCAAAGCTTAGAGAAAGTTGTAAAGAGATAGAGATGGAGATATGTATATAGGAGAGAACAGTGAACTTTTTCCACTGATTTTCTATAGAAGAGTGAGTTCTAAATTTGTTTTCTTTCATTACTCTTCTCTATACTTCAGATTCAATACTCCCAACCACCATTCTTTGAGTATTTATGAGCTAGGAATCTACTTCCATGTCCAAATGTGTCACATCCCAAATTTTGGACAACTAAATATTCAATCTAGAGCATGTATCCGGACTAATATTCAATTGTCAAAACCCTGAGAGTGACACCCCTACACAGACTAATAGATAATTTATTGAAAACAATATCTAATACTCATTAAATAAAATCACATGATCTTGTTTTAAATAAAACTCTTGATTATTAAACCTATATTCCCAAATATTTATTTTCATTATAAAACAAATAGCGTTCCCTTGAAAATGCTATTCCCTTTTCAATTTACATAAGAAACATCTTTTTCATTATATAGAATCTCTGTACAGAGTTCAGCAGAAATAAAATAAATTCTAGCATCCTTTAGTCATGATCCACTACACCGTTCCCAATCTAAATAATACAATCTATACTATAACATCATAAATAAGGCTCACATTGCCAGAAATAAAAATCAAGTACAGTAAGAAAATAAATGCAACTCTGACAATAAACAGTATAGTAGCAATCTCTTCACACAGACAAAAGCTCTACGGAAAATCTCCCCCATTACTAAACCTGCACATACATTCGACTACGTTTCAAATAGAAACGCCCCGAATGCATTATGCACCCGGGTCAGTATATAAAATACTGGTATGAGTTAAACAAAAATATAAAATGAGTCTTAGAGAACAACGGTGTCCTATAGACTCCCAAAAATACTCACAAAGAAAATATAACCAAAGTACCTTACACATTATCATCACAAAAAAAATAAGCAACGCCATCACACATAATCTCTGTCGGGTTAGATCAATAGTTCCACACAAATTTCAGGACAAAAGAGTAATTTCCTTCAATGTGGTAGCAGTGATCCCAAACCTAACTAATACTAACCAAATACTTACACATCGGGTATCTATGGTGAGCCAGCCCTGCATAACAGTTAGTGGGCCCGCCATCCTGTAAATCAAACCAGATGTACACATGGAAGGTTGGCCACTATGCCAAAACGTTTATTAAATAAACCAGGCATAAGGCTTAGGCTAGCTTGATCACACAGCCACTGGCAAAGGCAAACTCAGCAAGTCGAGCTACCAAAATATATCACACAACGGGGTGCGGTGAACACTAAAGGAATTATGTTGTCATTATCGTTTATCGTTCGTATTATTTCCATTTTTTTTAATTCATGCTTACCACATAGTTCTGTCTCAACATAGTCCAATCACATCTCTAATTTTTAGATGTGTTCCAATTCATCACAATATAGGGTTTTATCAATTTACCCATAACAATGGTTTCACAAAATTTTTCGATCGAATTACAAGATCACCAATATACTATTCAACGTATCTAGTTTACCTTTTATCAAAATTTTCACAATACAAAGCCAATTATTTTTGATACGAGTACCTCAACTAAACATTCAATATTAGCATACATGAAATATGTAATAAGAAATCATATTCTCCGTATCATAAAAATTCAATTAGACATTTGTTCATTGTTACTGTAATTGTCAATTTCTGTCCAAACGGTGTAGAATCATGGAAAACACTATTAGATGAAAAGTGTGCAGAATTGCATTTTACATGATATGCGAGAGTAGAATCTTAAAACAATCAACATATGAATTATTTATTATTTTCTCTCAAACATATCCGAGCTCGTTTAAATAAATCCGAAAACCATCAAATAAATCTCAAAGTTTAAATCCACTAATAACTAACATACATATCTATACATACACCTATATACATGCTCCAACATGATTTCATGGGTCCTCTATTGATTTACTCAACCTATTCTACGAGAAATCGTACAAAAAAAAAAAAAAAAACCAAACGAATGGAACAAATGATTAACTCACCGACTTAGGGTTTTAAGGTTGATGATGATTAAGTAAACCAAAAGTTTGGAGTCCCTATTGTCTTCTTTTGTTCTCTTCTTCTTCTCCTTCTTTCTTCCTTCTCCTCTCTCTCTCTCTCTCTCTCTATCTCTCTCTCTCTCTCTCTCTCTCTCTCTCTCTCTCTCTCTCTCTCTGTGTTTAGAAGTGTATTGGGGCCTACGGTTTGTTTTTCTTCTAAAGGTGGATACCTATAAACTCTTAATGATATAATTAAGTTAATTCTCGAGTTTAGGATTGTGGGCTCCCAAAAGACACACATATGGGCCAGAAATGCATTTCAAAATACTTAAACAACTAGGCCAAAGGGTACCCATGCCCCGGGCACTTAAAATTCTCATGCTAAATTCACTAATTAACTTACTTATGGGCCCTGAAACACTACCCGAAACTAAACTCGTCATTCTACAAAAATTGTAACTTGGTCATACAAATAATCTATCATACAATTTAATTAAAGCTCGAAATCTCGTGTCATAATAATGAAACATTATAAATTTTAATACAAAAACAACCGGGGAAATATTACTGGTATTACTAACAAATGAAATATGCTTACTAGCAATTTATTTCATGGGTTCTCCAAACTTAACTTACCTAGGCACACCCATATAATATTGCTAACTGAAAATAATAATTATAATAATTATTTAAACACTTACAAATTTTAGGGTTGTTACAAAATGTCACCACATATGAGTGAAATACCAAACTACAAGCCCAATTATCTCATTGATTCTCATTATTGATTGCTATTTCTTGCTTGTTTACTTTGATGTTCATCTCTCTTAACCTTATTTCTTTTTGATTTTTCTTTGATTTCTTATTTGTTCATCATCATCTAAGTGATGACATGGTGTTTGAGCAGAGTGAATTATTATGGATAGTAACCCTCGACCTCAAAAATATGTTTGATAGATGATGATTCTAACTTCAATACTTTTCCAAGTATTCTTGAAGTTTTGTTTAAAATAAAACAATGTTTTGCAAATAACTTTGGAAGTTCTTGATATGAGTTTGAAGTTGATATTTCAAGTGGTTATAATCTCCATTTAGTATTGGAAATACACTCTCAAAACCCCCCATTTCAAAACCATCTTAAACCACCCCCCCCAATTTGGATTTCCAAAGAAAAAAGCTTGTTTTCTCAAAAACCCCCAAAACAATGAGTTCTTCAACTTGAAAATGCCATTCTGAGTTTAATACTTAAATGATGACCATAAAACCACTTGAAAAGTCTTTCTAACTCATTAAGGAATGTCCATTATTTTTGGTTTGATTTTAAAATACTTGGAAGGGTTCCATTTTGACCCAAACTTTCTTCTAAAATATTCAATTTTTCTGTCACAACAGCTTTAGTTGAATTTCAACTTGTTTTCCAGAAAACTTTTCTAGTAAGAGTGGTCTCAACTTATTTTTTCCTCAAACTTCAGAGTATTAGAGAACTTTTTGTATATTATGAGCCTCTAAATGTTTTGTTTTCATTTTTGAAGATGCTAATTGAAGCCCGCCGAGAGACGGGGCGAGTTGAGGGTGTTTTAGTCTTTGTGAATGCTCATTCCTCTCTCGTACCAAAACCCCAAGCCAAGTTCTTTGGTTAAGAAGTGTCGGTGCCCTTTATCCATTTGGGTGAGTCAAATTAGGTTTCTTGGTTCCTTAAAGACCAAGTGGCGACTCTGTATATGTTTTCACAGACTTTTCAAGGATTTCAAACAAAATCAATTTTTCCGAAACAAAACGGGTGGACCTGAGGCCGCATGTCCACAACTAGATATAAAAAAAAAATTACATTGAAAATATTACTAAACGCCCTTCACGTTACATTTGATAACTAGGTCCCAAAGTGTGATCACTTAGAATACCACTTTTTAGTGCTAATATGATGTAACTTATGTCCCAAATTCCCAACACATGTAACTAGTTCTTTAAACCAATTTGAATACCACTTTTTTTAAAGTGGTTTTCAAAGTTACCACATTTGAGACCTAGTTACACTTTTTAGCATCTACAAGCTCTAGAATGTACTCCATGATAGAACACAAACCACTAGGATGTATCCATATAAGTTGCCTGGTTATCTATTGAAAAGCCTATGTGTTGTCAGTTATCTATTTTGAACTCTAGAATTATATACTTACTGCAATATGTTATATGCATTTAGTTTTTAATTAATGGTTAAGGGTAATATTGGTAAGTGGGTATAAGTTTGCAATTTTAAAATGTTTCCACCATACATATTTGCACATTAGAAATATAGGATTTAGTCCCTCACAATGGACTTTTACAGTATTTAGTTCAACTGGGAATCCTAATGTAGAAATAGATCCTTAATCAGCTATGCAAATTTGGAATTAGTCATTTTCATCAATTTATTAGATGATTTGTGGACTAAACTGTCCCAATATTGATATAAACGTGTATATAGATACATTATATATAGATACATAATACAAATATAGTAACCAAATTCAAGGCATTAATGGATAAGGGAATCATGATCCCTAAAATTGAGGAGTTTCCTTAATTTTCTCAACTACCATTTTGGTTCTTATTCTCTCATTTCAATTTTATTTGCAATAGTTAACATGCTCATAATCTGAATATTATTATCCTTTGTTTCTGCAGATGTAAAATCGCATCATTGGAGTTATTGGATCGATTTTGGAGTTTGTTTTCAAAGTGAGAAATTTCTTTGTAGAAAATGAGAAGTTTCTCAATAAAAAGTGAGAAATTTCTCACTTTGTCAATAGCATATTAGAAAATTTCTCAGTCAAATATTGAGAAATTTATCACTTTGTTCCTTTGGCAGTTTTTGTGTTAAGGTTTCATGTAGAATTTTCTTAGATATGTTTGACTGTCACTTGGTTATTGTGTTCTTTTTGATAAATTTCTCATTTTTTTATTGGGAAATTTCTCACTTTTTGGTAGTGACAACGAAATGTATTCCATGATGTTATCTGCCATCGATCAAGGTAATTTTTTTTTGAATAATCAATCTGGAAAATTGTTTGTGGCAGTGGAAAACGGCAATACAACCGATAAATGCGAACACCTTCATATTATTCTAATTGTTCCTAAATCAAAGAGGCCAAAATGTGTATGTAAATTACATAAGGTAACGTCTATTCTTCTAAGAAGACAATTTATGCTGAAGTTTGCTCTCCATCAGTTTTCTGGAACGATTTTCTCCATCCTCACCCTTAGCTTCTCGCACACTTTTTTTTTTTTCGTCACTGCCTTTGTCGTTTGGGTGCACGAACAATATTCTATAGGTATGTTGTGAATGATGGCACTGACGTCTTTGCATCTTGATTCTTGTTGACAAAAGGGTGGAGAATCTCATCGGACAACTTCCTTTCAAGATCAGTAGTATTAACCTATATATATGAGAATATTGCATAATTATTTCGTGATAGCAGGTCATATGGTAGTGAGGGTTTCTCACTGAATTTGGTAAATTAGTGAGAAATTTCTCACTATCGTAGTGAGAAATTTCTCACTATCGCGGTGAGAAGTTATTATTAATATGCAGTGAGAAATTTTTGACTATCGATCCTAGTTTCTTTTTTTTTTTTTTGTGAGAACATGAAATTTCTGACTATCACATAGTTCATATGCATAACGAGTGAGAAATTTCTCACATGGGGTATTCAGGAACTCAACAACCGCGAAAACTCATGTTATCCGACACACTGGTGAGTGCAATATCCCCACCATATGAACAAAATGCAAAATCTGGTTATCCATAAATACAAAAATATGACCTGTATTCCGCATTCAAAATATCGAATAAGTACAAATCATAAAAGCACCTATAAAATCGAAATGAGAATTTCTCATGTTATGGTGAGAAATTTCTCACTTAATAAGGCAAAGTTCTCACCTTCAACGAGCTCCAAAATCGATTCAATAACTTCAATTATTCAATTTCGCACTGTAAATATAATCTGCACAGTATGAGAAACTCAACAACACAATTGTAAATATAATCTGCAGAAACCATTCAATTAAACAATATAGAATATCAATTAAAAATGATTGTTGAGTAAGTAAAAAAAGGAAAATGTCTAAAATTTAGGGATCATTATTTCCTTATCTATTATTGCATAAAATTCAGTTACCAAAATAAACATTTATTATATCTATGTATACACTGTGGGTGTATTTCTATCCTAAAAAATACTGAAGGATTAATTTTTAGATAAAGTTTTGCGAATGACCTATTTCTAGAAAAGTGTAGCATTTAATTTGGACTAAAATCTAGTTTAACTTTTGCACATTTAGATGCACTCTTTATTCATTCACCAAATAATCACTTTAAAAAAAAATAAAATCATCTTGAGAAGTCCATTCTTGAAATGGGCTTTTGTACGAGAACCTACGCCAAACACCACCTAAGTTTCCCTAAACATGGATTTTTGCCCAAAATTCAAAACAAATTGTCCTTAAACTCAACTAATCCAATATGAAGGGATTTTTTCATATTATTTTTTGAGTAATGCTATGCCTCCCAAATTTTTATCTCAAAAGTGCTTCCCGAATGATGTGACAGCAGGGCCAAGTAAACAACTCCCGATCAAAATTCAACTGGTCCCACTATATTAGACCTGGCCTCACTGCCACATCATTTAGTAGCACTTTCGAAATAGAAATTCGGAAAACATATCATTACTCTTATTTTTTATTTGACCAAAATTCTCTTTTTTTTTTCTTTTCCTTTCATGGATTAGCTACGTATTTTAGTCATATACAAGCTATAAGCGTGTAAACGGTTCGGTTCGGTGTAGTTTTTGGCAAAACTAATCGGATTCAGTTTGGTTCGGAGTGTGTAAAATTTCGATTTGGTTTCAATTTTGCACTGCACAAACTAAATGAAAACTAACCGAACCGATCAGTTCGATTTGGTTCAGTTTTCTTTCATACAAGCTGCTAATCTTCGAAAGTGAAAAAACAATTATGTTTGATAACTCAATTAAGTACTGAAAATGAAAAGATTCAGTACTTATTCTTTTTCAGTACGTTTGATAACGTACCACTTAATTGAAAAACAGCCAAAAAATCACTGAAAACTTGAAAAATTTCTACTGAAAATAATCACTGAGTGCATTCTATTGCAGTAGTTGAAGAACTATTTTCAGTATTACAAATTCAATCACTTAAAATTTTCAGTACTTAAAATCCAACACTTAATTTTCAGTTTTATCAAACGCACCCTAAGTCTAGCCTCTTTTCCAGGGTTAATGAGGAGAGTGTGTTATTATTAACAACCAAATTGAAATGGGAAGTTAGTGTAATTTCAAAAATAATAAGGGTACCGTCTGCAATTATAAGAAAACCAAATTCCTCAAACCCGAGAGTTACTGGACCGTTCCAGTGGGGAGCCCAACCCGTTATGGGTCATCGCCCGTTTGATGGTTACTCTGGACAGAGAGATAAGGAGAGAGACTAAGCCTCTGAGAGAGATTGAGCGAGAGAGAGAGAGAATAACTTCCTTGACAGTAGTCCCAAAACAAAGACCTTCTCTCTCTCTCTCTCTCTCTCTGGGAAGAAATCCATGAGTTCGTATTCTTTAACCAGGTCTGTATCTCTCTCTCTCTCTCTATATATATATATATATATCTCTGAGTTATTTTCTGATGAATGCTCTTCTTGCTCTGACATTTAAATTCGATATCTTTTGCAGTGGGTGTTGTTGCACGGTGGGCTGGCAATCGTCGAGTTTGTTGGCACAGCTACAGCCTAATTCCAACGGTCAAAATCGCTATTTGGTTTCTCCTAAACGAAAATTTGTCAACAAATCTCCGCAGGCATGCGCCTCATCTTCTTCTTCCGGTACATTTTCTTTCTCTAAAGTCTTTTTTTTTGCCTTCGCCCCTTTCTTTAGTAGACTAGAACTAATTAGTACATGATTTTGTTAAAAAATGCTAGAATTTTGACATTCTTATTCATTTTGACCAAATTTCAACTGTTGGGGTACATTTTAGTAGAACTCAAACTTTAAAAATAATATAATATATATTGGAATTGCGTAGAATTGACTTAGAACCCATTATTTGCATTGTTCTTTCTATTCCCAGCAGAAGCTTGTAATTTGAGCTATTTTGGGGAGTGGGTATATAGTACTCCATTTTATAGCAGATGGGTAATTGTGCATATCTGTCCTATTTTCACTACATTGTATTCTAGTACTGACTATTTGCTTTCCATTTATTGTTGTAATTTCAGCTTTGTTTTCAGATTTTAAGTTTATTTTAGATTTAGACATATGACAATAATTGAATTTCAGCCTTAGTAGCTTACAATGTTTTTGAGGATGATTGTTGGAAGGTTAATACTTGTTTTCCAACATTTCAGCAAGTCGACAAGCGAATTAATTTTCTATTACATTGACAGTTTTCTTTTATTCCCCTTTATAATTAAACCCCTTTATTCCATTTAGGGTTCGTGAACTACATCCGATGACTTCTCTTTTTGTGTTGATTTTTCAGGTGGTATTGACCTTCACTAATTTGCACTAGTGTCTAACTTTGAAATCAGTAGTAGACTTATCACCAAAATTGAGTAGTACAGAGTTTCATATTCAAGAGACTAGTATCAAAATCTATGAAGCACCGACACTTCAAAAATTGAAGCGTACTGGTGTCAGACACGTGTCAGACGCGGACACGCGCCCGACACGCCAGGGACACGTGTCCGACACGCCAAAAGTGTGTCCAACTTTGTGTAATTGAGTTTTAACCCCCAGACACGTCCCCGACACGCAATGGACACGCACGGACACGCACGGGACACGCACGGGACAACTAATTTTTCATTTTTTTTTTTTAATTTTTAAAATGCTAACTCTATTGTAAACCCTAAAATTATAAAAAGAAAAAAGAAATAATTGGTGTTGCTAACTTTGTGTAATAGAGTTCTAACAGTGTTTGTGCAGGGGTCTCAGTTTGGGTGGTTTCTGGTTTTGCCTTGAGTTTCATTTTTTGATTTGGTTTGCTTTTCCTTTGTTTAATTAATTGGTGTTTCACTGTTTCTTTTTCTTTGAAAGTGATAACTGACAGTAACTAGTAAATGAGTAATTAATTGAATAAAATTTAGGTACATTTTTTAAAAAATGTATTAGTGCCTAGTGGGTATTTTTTTTAAATTTGATAATTGATATTGTGTAGGTATGAGTTCTCATTAATTTTAATTGGTGTTGCTTTCTATTGGTAATGGGAGATTAGTTTTATTGGTTATTTGTTCAAATTTATGCAAAAAAAATTTAAAAATCTAACAGTGCCAAGAACTAGACTAGTGGGTATTTTAAACTTGTAAGTTAAAAAAAGGGCAGCCCAGTGCACGAGGCTCCTGCCATTGCGGGGTCTGGAAAGGGTGAGATGTACTCGGCCTTACCCCTGCAAGTAGAGATGTTGTTTACAGATTCGAACCCGTGCTTGTAATGCTATGCTTGTAAGTACATAGCAATAAAATATACTTTTAAAAAATATTTTAAAATAAACGTATCCCTGGCGTGTCGTGTCCTTGTTTTTTAGAATTTGACGTGTTGACGTGGCGGTGTCGTATCGTGTCGTGTGTCACGTGTCCGTGTCCGTGCTTCCTAGATCAAAATACTTATCAAGACGACAAGTATTGCCCTACTATGCGTTTTTTTTTTTAAAATAACTTTTTAGTAATGTCTATTGGCTTTGTTATTATTGATAATCCCACAATATTGTTGTGATTTATGTGTTTTTATGCTGGTTTTGATTAGAATAATGTTAGGTTTTGTATTTTATGGTAAAATATATATTTTAAAAAACTATGAAAACCAATGCATCCTTGACGTATCCGTATCGTATTTTTTCGAGAATACCATGTCCACGTATTGACGTCGCATCGGTGTCTCGTGTTTGTGCTCCTTAATGGAGAGATAACACTTTTTTGGCTACCGTTCTCGTTAAGCATTTCGATCTTTGAAAAATTTGTAGTCGTAAAATCATAATGTCTGTTTTGGAACTATAACATTTACCTTAATGGCGTCTACCATTTGTTACGGTTCCGTAGTGCACGTAGTGATAATCCAATTATTGCTTAAAGCAGTTCTATACTGCAAGTTGCGGCAATTTAATGGTTGTTATAGTTGCGGCAAAACAAGGTTTAGCACCTTTCAAACCTCAGTTTTGAGATGTGGATTGTGGTAATTTATACAACTCATATGTATCGTTATATGTATTACAATGTACCTATAAACTAACATGAATTCTAGTTATTATCATTATTCCAAGTGCAATGTCATTTATTGATAGATTCTTTTTTCTTTGACTAAAACCAACATGTAAGTGTGGTATGTCAAGTAAACTATCTTTTAGATGTCGCAACTTGATAATGTTTAACTACAAATATTAGATAGTGAGAAAGTGATGTTAAAATTTGGATACCGTTGACTTTTAAAGAATTTGTTAGTGTTCCAAAATATTTCATGATAACGGTGTTCTATTCATATTGTGCCTCCACCTTACTGTTTTGTAACCCGTTATCGCTGTTCTCTGTGAGTCTCCAAGTATGGAGCCTTGCTGTATTACTTTACGTTAATCACAAATTTATATGGACTTCAGATCCTCTATTGGTCAAGGCTGCAAGAGGAGAACCCGTAAACCGGCCTCCGGCATGGATGATGCGTCAGGCAGGAAGGTATATGGCTGTTTACAGAAAGCTTGCAGAAAAACACCCATCCTTCAGAGAAAGGTCTGAGACAACCGATCTCATTGTGGAAATTTCTTTGCAGCCTTGGGAAGCATTCCATCCCGATGGGGTTATTATTTTCTCTGACATTCTTACCCCTCTACCGGCATTCGGTGTCCCATTTGACATAGAAGAAGTGAGGGGTCCAGTCATTCAGTCTCCAATTCGTTCAGAGGAAGGCTTAAAAGTATTGCATCCCATTGACTTGGAGAAACTTCATTTCGTGGGAGACTCTCTTAGGATTTTGCACAGGGAGGTATTATGCTCTCTCTCTCTCTCTGTCTCTCTCTCTCTTGATAAGCAATTTTTTATGCTATCTTTTAGAGCTTGATGTACATTGTTGGGTCATTCTCTAACAAATTAAGCTTTTGGAGCAATGCTGACATAATCTGGTATTCAAGCTTGTTTGTGGGAGCCTGGGAGGTCTTGGGTTCAAGTCTCTCTTCCTGTTCTAGTTTGCATATTGCATTTTATTGTTCATTTCCATTATAATAGATTTTCGTTTGTTGTCCCCACCGTGCAAGAGGGGGTCGCATTTGGGGGAGTGTGCTAGAGCTGGATATACATTTGTGGGCTCATTCTCCAACTGTTTAAGCTTTTGGCAATGGTGACTTAACATTCTCTATTGCATTTATCAAATGGATGATTTGTAGAATTAGTTTACTTTTCATGGCGTAGAACTCTAGGATGATTGACCATCTAATCATGATTGTTAGAATCGTTCGATTCACGAGTCAATTTGAGTTTCATAAAACCCAATATGGTTCACGATCCAATACTATTCACGTCTCATAGTTTGAACTTTAAAGTTTTATGTGAAAAACATTCAACAGTTTGAGCTTTTGATACTTTGTGAAACTCGTTAACAATTGTTATTTGTCCATTTTAAACACTGTACTCATATTTTCATATGTGTGCAATATATACATTTGTATTATTATTTGTTTTATCAAAAATGTGAATCGTACGATTCACGTTTCATGAGTTTGGTAAACTGATTCACAATTTGCCAGCCATGCAGCTAATATTTGTCATTCCTTTTTATTTAGGTTGGGGATCGAGCTGCAGTTCTAGGGTTTGTGGGAGCACCATGGACAATCGCTACGTATATAGTTGAAGGTGGTACAACTCGCACATATACAACCATAAAGAGTATGTGCCATACAGCGCCACATGTGTTGAGGGCTCTTCTTTCCCATTTAGCCGAGGCAATATCTAACTACATAGTTTTCCAAGTGGAGTCCGGGGCTCATTGTATACAGATATTTGATTCTTGGGGCGGACAACTACCACCAGATATGTGGGAACGCTGGTCAAGGCCTTACATTGAAGAGGTGATTTGGAGTTAATTATTTCTTATACTAATTAATTTTACTCCAAGCTTTTGTTTGTTTTATAAATTGCAAATATTTGTTAATGTTGTTGGAATAGGCGGGAAGATTCTAGTTTAAATATTCCAGCCAATTATGTCTATGGCGGAATATTCTAGTTGATATCTAATTAGTCTAGGCTTAGTTTAGGCTTTGTTTGGTTTTTGAGTCATTGAAGGAAAAGAAAAGGGAAAGGAAAACAAGAAGGAAAATTAGTTCCCTTGTGTTTTCTTCCGTCGAGACAACATTAAAAGTTAAAAGGGAGGAAACAGTATTAAAAGGGCGTGAATTTGACGTATTTTTAACAGCTTTCTCCTCCTCTGGGATAAGAAGTTCAAGCCTGACCTTTAATTGTTACATTTTCAAGGTTTCTATATAATTCATTTCAACAAAATATTGAACTGCATGTTCCTTTCTATCCTAAGTAGATGATAGATAGACACAACACGACAAGGCTTAATACAAGGAATGTTTACACAGAAAATCCGTAGAAAGTACATGAACATTGCAACTACACGTCAACCATTTTCGCGTAAACTCATTTATAGAATCAGTCAAACACACTATGTGGATTTGTGGGTTGACGAGATGCATAGTGTGGAAGATGAGGCGTGACAATATCATAACCATAATTTTGTTTTACTTGGTTTCTAAATCAGTTCTTTGTTCCTTGCATGACATGTGCTCTTGTTATCAAAGTTCATTCTCTTTCCTCTTTGATCATCCATCAGAGTTTTTGAAATTTCAGATTGTGAGTGTAGTAAGGAGAAAATGCCCTGAAACACCACTCGTTTTGTACATTAATGGGAACGGTGCCCTTCTTGAGCGGATGAAAGAAACCGGTGTCGATGTGATTGGGCTGGACTGGACTGTGGATATGGCAGATGGTAGGAAGCGTTTGGGATCTGGAATCAGTATACAAGGAAATGTCGACCCCGCTTACTTATTTTCTCCTCTTCCTGCACTGACCGATGAAATTAAAAGGTTTGTCATGAAACTTAATTTTGTATGGGGACATCTCATGCCACTATGTTACCTACCTGGTCGGTGGTTTTGCAACTTAAGGTCTATTTTCAGTAGAATTAGGCCAATACTTTAACTAGGTGATGTGTTGGCTATTTTCTTGCCTATTGGAGTGCTTTAGTTCAACTTTCACCTTCTGGGGACATTATTGCTGTCTTTGGTACAGAAGTGATTTTGTTGTTCATGGTACAGTCGGCAATGTTGAAATTCTTCAATTAGATATATAGAGAGAAATGAAAGGGGAGTAGAGATGGAGATAAAAACATGATAGAATGATAATTATTTGTTATGATCAACACCCAACTCATGTTTTCATATTCAAAAAGACTCTCTGCAACTAAAAAGTGGAAGCAAGTAAGACTGGGTTTTTTGCAAAAGAAACTTTTTCGAACGCATTTTTAAACTTTTTAGAAAAACATTCCAAAAATGTCATTCCAAACACACCGTCAACTACCAATCAACTTGTTGAATGGCCTGAAAGTCTGAAACTCTGTCCTTGTATACAAACTAGGTAAAGACACTACCAAGTTTTTTTTGTTTTGTTTTTTTTTTTCCCTTGTTCACCCGAATGCTTTAGCATGCAATAGCAGATCACTTGCTGTTCACCAAACGTGTCCTTGTAGTATATATTAACACACCATCAATATGATTTTAGTAGTTTCGTTGCCTAGAGCAATCTTCAAAACTGATTCCGGGAATTTTATTTCCAATTGATCAAACTAATAAAACTCCAATTTTGGTAGGGTTGTGAAGTGTGCAGGGCCAAGAGGTCACATTCTCAATCTTGGCCATGGTGTTCTTGTTGGAACACCCGAGGAAGCAGTCGCTCATTTCTTTGATGTTGCAAGAAGCTTGAAAATTGATAGCCTTGGTGAAAATCATGCTGTGGAGAAACCTAAATTGGTAGCTTGAAGGAAATTTTGGTTTAAGCAAAATCCAGTGATTTCATCGTATAAATCGGCTGTTAGTTATGAGTTCTAATCTAATTTCACAGCGGACCGCTTGGTCTCACTTTGCTTACACATTGTTGGGAGGTTAGTTGAATTCTCAGGTCTTGTACATGCTTGTGAGTGAGCTTTCTAGGTTTGGTTTTATTTTATTTTATTTTTAAATTTTGTTTCTGTAATGAAATATTTTGGAGATGAATGAATAATATATGGATTCCTGATGTTCATTGATGGTCGACTCTTCTTGTATCCGTTAGTGGGATTGGTCTGGGGATCTGATCTTTCTCTGCATATGCATTGAATCCATTAATGATTGATCCTAACAATTTGCATTAATTTCATATGGTGATGGGTGAATTTGACAATTCAATTGTGAGTTAAAACACAGAATGGTGGCATTTGAACTTGGTATGTGTTCCTTGCCAAAAAAACGAGAAAAAAAAAAAACTTGATATGAGTTCACTTTGCACATAATAGAGGAAAAACATGCCGGATTAACGAAAATTAGGGAAAATTAAAAATTTCCTTTCTGGATCTATAGGTCGTAGTAGTATCACCTGATTGTCCACGGTAGTATGTGTTAGGATCAAGCTCTTACAGTTGCACCAAAAACAATTGCAGTTAGTGAAGGCACAACTTTATTTCCTTGTACGCATGATAGCGCAGAGTCCTGTACTAAGTGTCAGGTCATCATGAGGGGCTGCGTCGGTTAAAGCGCCAACGGGATGGGCTGTCAAGTACCGATGCCACGCATACGCGTGACAGCGAGTCTATAAGGTGATCGTTGACCCCCATAAAGCCAACAATCTCCCCCCGCAGCGACACCCAGGGGACTCGAACCCGTGACCTCGCTCTGATACCACTTGTTGGGATCAAGTGCTTACCATTGCACCAAAAGCAATTGCTGCTAGTGAAGGCGCAACTTTATTTCCTTATGATAGCGCAGAGCCCTGTACTGAGTGTCAGATGGGCATGAGGGGCTGTGCCGATTTAGGATGGCAATGGGGTGGATTTTCCGGGTTCCCCGCCCCGCCCCGCCCCGCCCCTACCCTAATAGGCAGGGTATGGGGGTGGTCTAAACGGAATAGGGGTGGGTATGGGGTGAAACATTGCAACCCGAGTCGGGTTCGGGTCGGGGTCGGGGTCGGGGTTAGGGGACCCCCCACCCCGGTTACCCGATTATATATCACAGATGTATTTGTTGTCCCACATCGAAGAAAATCAACATTTGGCACAGAGACTTTGCTCTATAAAGCAACAGCCGCTAGTGTAGTCAAATACTCTATATGCTAAGTTTGACCTTGTTGTCAGTTATCATTTAATGTGCTTAGATTTGTGTGCACAAAGAGTTAAAAAGTTTACTTTCTATTGTCAGTACATGTGAAAGTATGTACCAAAAGTGAAATTTGATTTCAAGGAAATTAAAACTTTCACGTGCTCATATTGAGATTCACTTTTCGGGGGTGGGACGGGGCGGGGGTGGGATTGGTTGCATCAAATGGGGTCGGGGGTGGGACGAGCAGGAGGTTAATCGGGGTGAGGTCGGGAGAGCATTCCAGTTGCTCGGGGTGGGGGTGGGAAATAATGCCCCTTTCCCATACCCGCTCCATTGCCATCCCTAGTGCCGATTAAAGCACCAACGAAATAGACTGTCAAACACCGATGTCACGCATACACATGATAACAAGTCCATAGGGTGATCGCTGGCCCCCATAAAGCCAACAGTATGCTATAGCTAGAAAATGCCAACACGCAAAGCAAGACTAAGTTCATCATTCAAACCATCCAAAGAGTACACAAACTATTACACCTGATAAACCAGGAGTCTAGAAATTAAATAAGTCTCAAGGCAATGAGTGCCGATCACAAACATAGAATATCATAAGTCCAAAACATAAAATGTAAAACTACGTACGGCCTAAGTCTTCAGCTCGCATAACCTTATCCTTGTTATCATATTCCTCCTCCGCATAACCTTCACTCAGTTGTCATAGGTTGTTAGTATTATTGCCTTGAACATTCCCATATCCAGTTTTTCCAGAGTACGATAATGCAGCCGACACTAACCCGTGAATTTGGAACTATTTCGAGATTTTCCTTCGGAGGTATCATGAAGGAATTGGAATATAATACTCAGTTTGCTAGGGAAAGTCTAAAACTGGACTCTAGATATGAATTTTCTTCTGGTTCTTGTGAGAGCCAATGTAATGTTAGAGAGTTATTAAACTAGACATGGGCACCTATGCAAGAAATTGACGCTCACCAATAGGGGTATAAGGAAAACCGATCAAACCGAGAAAACCGAACGGTCTGGTCAGTTTTTCAAAAATTACTCACGTCTTAAAAACTGACCGAATTGAGGAAAACCGACAAAATGAACCGAACTGACCCTCTTTGGTCATTTTTGGAACATGGAAAAATTGAGGAAAATCAACCGGACCAAATCGAACCGCTTACATTCCTACTCATCAAACAAATGAATTTGTAGAACCAATTTACTTCTGAACCATAGAGCCATTTATTTGTTTTTCCAAATACCCTCTATGTTTGGTATTGAGGAGAGAGGGAAGACGAGAAAATTTCTTGTTTGGCAGAGTGGATAGAGACGAGGGAAGGGAAGAGAGAAGAAAAGAGGCATCCTCCGAGCACATCTGTTTCCTATCCCTCCACTTTGGGATTCCGATTTTTATTTTTTTTGGTGGACATTTTGTCCTTCAACAAAAAACCAGTGCAATAATAAAATCTATAATATCTTAATACTATTTTCTTCATTTTCTTCTTACTCAACCAAATGAGACCAAAGCAAACTCTATTGCTTTCCCTAGGATACAACTTCCCTGGCCTCCTGTCCCCCTTTACCTTCCCCTTCTTTTACTTTTTCATCCCTCTTACTATCACAACAAACAGATCATAAATATATAACACCCAACAGGGACTGGCTAATCAAGGGACAAGGGGAGCTCAAGCACACCCCCCCTTAGTTTTTGAAAAATATCAGATTTACTCTAGAAGAAAAATATTCTTATAGTTAAGCCCTCCTAAAAATTATAAAAGTCCCCGTGACATTATAAATTTAATCATATTAAGCTCCTTCTCTCTTACGTGTTTGTGCTAATTATATAAAAGTCCCTCCTTATGTTTTTTGTGATAATTTTTTATATCATTAGCTTATATCAAACTCCCCTTGGATTAATTTTTTAGATCTGCCCCTGACACCCAAAAAACAATGTTCGGCTCTTTTGGAATATGCCAAAGTTCATTGACATGGTCTTCGTTTTTGTTTAAGTAATAATAAATTATTATTATTATTATTATTATTTGATTTTTTTTCTTTTGGCGTTTTTCATCTTATTCTCTGTTTCTATTTCTTAAGCCTCGTTTGGTTTATGGATTTTGAGATGGAAAATAAAAAAAGAATAAAATCAATATCCCTTTGTTTTCCTCCATGTTTACATAAACGTTAGGAATGAAAACCTTTTAAAATACAATAGAAAATCAAGAAAAGAAAAAGTTAAGTGACTCAAAACCTTAAAATTTTTAATTTACTTTTTGCATAATTTTCTTCCTTTCTGAAATTTTCAACTTTTAGATTATTAATCAAAAAAGAAAAGTATTTTTCCCTGTCTTTTTCTCTTCTTTTTTCTCATCAAATCCAAGAACCAAACAGATAAATGCAAAAGCTAATCTAGCACTGATAGTGTTTTTTATAGATGCAGTAGTACTGTCAAACATGTGCATGCTCATGTGTAGAAAGTACAATCCATATATTCATATACTAAGACACATGCATAGAAAATGTGAATCTGGTTATGTTTGCAATTGCCTCTCATTCCCTTTAAAAAAAGAAGCTCAAATGCTTGTGGAGAGAAATTAATTATATGTTTATGTAAAATACTAAAATGTAAGAGGAAGTGGGGATGAGGGACCATATACTACACCTATCTTTCCTAGCAGTATGATAGACAATCCATTATTCTCTTTGAATTTGTGAAAGAAGAAATGTTGACAAGTGAAAACTTCATGCATATATATGTAGAATGAAGTACGTCCTGAGTTCGAATCTCGCACAACCTTTCACTTATAAGTTATAACCAAGCATTTTGTTGCCTTATCTTCGTCTCTGAACTCAGGCCTTCCTTTCGATCGAGTTCTGAGTTTTATTTTTTATTCACCTCACATATGTGCTAATAGTGGTTAAGAATAAGGTAAGAAGAGGTGAGTTTAAAAGGGTGACCAGCCTCAAATTTATTCAGTTCGTGTGGAGTCTTCAACACTTTATTCAGAGAAAGCTGAAGGACTTGCATGGATGTGAATTCTTTTATTTCTAATGTTTTTTTAAGTATGAAAGAAAACTAGGGGTGAAATTCGGTCGATTTGGTTCGGTTTTGGTCGGTTTTTGTCATTTTAAAAAATACTGAATGCTCAGTTTTGATTGGTTCAGTTTTTAGCTTGGAGAGTTTTTGGGAAAACCGACCAGACCACTAGGTTCGGTCGGTCGGTTCGATTTTGCCGGTTTAAACTTTCACCCCTAAAGAAAACCCCAACAAATTCATTTTTCTTCTAATTTTTCTTTCCTTTTCCTTTTCTTTTTAACTTCTATACATCGGTAAATGAAACTGAGTCTTAGTTTCATAATGGAAAATGCTTCAATCCATACAACTTGATGCATGCCATATGTAGAATTTACAACCTCAGAATTATTCTGTTCATGTGGAGAGCCGGCTTTCCACGAGTCCCCAACACTTTATTTGGGGAAAGTTGAAAAATACATGCAATGTGTTAATTGCTTTATTTCTTGTCATGTTCTTTTATTTACGCCATTGCGGGTCTCGGACCTAGGCATGCAGAGATATTACTTCAACTCGAACTCCTAACACCTAACACACACGTCATAATAGAAAAATCTTACGTACCACTGCCTAAACCCAACGTTTTTCTAGTTCTATGCTTAGTTTTTATTTCACCGACCATGGCATTTAGTGAAGAAAAGAAATAGAAAACTCACTTGTTTTTGTTTAATTAATAAAAAAAAAATGAGGAAAACAGGAACAAAATGAAAATAGAACGGAAAATAAATTGAATAATTTCTAATCTCGATCGTGAGTCACATGACATTCCTCTTTTAATTCAGTAATTCTATGTTTTTTAAGCATGAAAGAAAACTCTAGCTAATTCATTTGTCTTCAAGTTTTTCTTTCCTTTTCCTCTTCTTTTTAACGGCAAATTCATTATGAACCTTAGTTTCATAATGGAAAATGCTTCAGTTTTGCTTACTGATCATTGATTCCCAGTGGAAATTTCCGAGCTATTATTGGTTTGCAAGTTAATAGAAAGTACAAGGAAAATGGTGTTTAGACTAGCTAAAAACTAAATGAATGAGTATAATGAAGAGGAATCCAATGGTACAATGTGGACCAAAGAGTGGGACAGATAAATCATGTAAAAGAGGAACATAAAATCATATAATTCTCAAGGAAAAAATTGAAATGTCCCAACAAATCTCAATTATTTTGACAAGATATCATGAACTAATTAGTCTGTCATTTCAAATGCCTCATTGAAAATTTTGAATCTGTTAGATGGAAATTCTAAGTACCCTACAATGATCCTCTCTCTCTCTCTCTCTCTCTCTCTCTCTCTCTCTCTCTCTCTCTCTCACTCACACTAGAAAAAAAACACTTGATATATAGTAATTTTTGAAGTTATTTTTCGTTATGTTCTATGATGTTATTGATCATCCACCTGTGTAACACATGTGTGCAACATAGACACTACACATGGATCAGTCTTACTTTAAAATAGTAGAAGAAGTACATAACTAAATTAATGTACCGAAGTCTTTTCCAAGAACAAAATTGCGGAAGAGAAAAGTGTCCACACTACCCTAAATTCTAAACCACTTAAGTGACTTGGCAATCTATTCCCTCAGCATTCTTGCAAATTTTGAGTTAATTACTCTCCAAGGCTGCATCAAGCTCCATATATATATATAGAAGAAATGATCATGGTGACAAGTCTAATTGAATGTGATACCATAATTCTCATTTATATCATTAATATACATTTTTATATTCAAAAGGAAAGGAAAAAAGAAAAAGAAAAAAAGAGCACATCCACAACAACTCTTGGTGTAACATCATCAACTTCATGCAATAATTATCATTTATACAATTAATAAATGTTTAGTGCTTGACCTATTTAGTGGGAAAAAGAAGGTGAATTATGATCAAGGACTTGATCTTTGGAATATATATATATATATATAATATGTATATAGCATATTCAATATGATAGAGCTCCAAAACATACTCACATTCGTGCGAAGCTTGAGATTATGTGGAGCCTGAAAGAATATCAAATTCTGGAGTTAAAAACCAATGGGGAAAAGAATAACTCATATTATAATAATGATCAGGTGTTATCCAAGACTAAAATAATTGAAATTTTCATTTTGAAAGAACTTTAAACTGCTAACCCTATTTGGAATTTTTGTGGATTATGTATCACCAACAGTCCAATTATTTAGGACCACGGTGCTACCCTGGTGTCAAAAGTCCACCATCCCCACCAAAGTGGTGAGTGCTCAAATCCTCCCTCCCCATGTATAATAATAATAATAAAAAAAAACCAATCCAATTACTTGGTTGATGATGAAAGAAATGTTAAATAATACTTGAATTCCCTTGTGCACCTATTTGATATAAGCAAATGACAACATAAAAGACAATAAAAGGAATGGCATTCAAGATCTCTAAGATCTTAAAGATGATCTCAGACTAATTGCTGATGTATGTTGCTAAAACACCCACAAAAAAGCATATATGATACATTTAGATGGAAACAAGTAATCCATTTAAAAACTAATTAAAGAAGCACTAGTGTTATTGGAGTTACTAAGTCCTACTTTGGTCATTTGCTAATACTTCACACATTACTAGCAAGATATATGTTATCTATATGTAGAGGTAAACCTGCATATATCAAATACTTCCTAGATATCATGCAGGAATTGAACAGGAGTCTCGTCCACTTGGATTTACCTCTATATATGTGAATTTTATTCATTACTTGAGAGTAACTACAATGCACTAGTATTGAGTTCGTTTGTTTGTTTTTTTTTTTTTTTTTTTGAATAACAAATTTCTTTGATATAATCAATAAAAAGCGATAAATTATCGTTATTTACATTTTCAACGTTTGAATGGAATCCAAAAAAGAAGCCCCATAAAACCGACATACTAGGTTACAATGTGGAATTTTTAATGGAAATGATACGTTGTTTTGTTACAACACTTGAGCAATTATTTAAAGAAAACAAGTGTATGTATGTCATTTCATCAAGCTAAGAGAAGTTTAATTGCCTAGAGCTTCCTAACTATATTTTATAGAGCTCACAACAATGTAGGATTATTCAACTTTTAGACTTTATTATCTCAAATAGACAAGAAAATCCGATTTAGATACAAAAAGGACAATTATAGAGAGCATTACCAAAGAAAAGGACATTAAATAATTGGTTTACAAGAAGAAATAAAGAAAACAAGACCACACAAGGCAAGTATGGATATACTTACACTGTTGCACTTATATAATTAAGGTCTCCAAGAAATGTCTGTGTAATAGCTGATTTGCTGATGTATTAACACCAACAAACAAACACATTAAATAAAAGTATTGGGTTCATTAGTTACATATTTTATTTTTCTATATCCTTAAATATTATGATTTTGTAGATAATGTATCATATCTGATTGGCATCCATGGGGGCAGGAGATCTTGTAGAATCTTAAAAGAGTCATGAATAGAGAAAAGTAAGCACATAAATCAGAAAACATTAAATATGGAAACCTCAAAACACTGTTGTTTTTAATGTGTGTAAGAGAGAGAGAGAGAGAGAGAGAGAGAGAGAGAGAGAGAGAGAGAGTGATTGCTATTTTCACCGTTTCCCCCTATTGTTGGTTGGTGAGGGTAGAAGATGTTGGAAGTAAAGTAACGTAAGTTTATCCTGTCTATACTTGCAAAGTAGTTTTTCAAATTAACTAGGGTTACTGAAATCTTGGCCTAGGGTTTTATATATAATCAACGGTATGCACTCTTCAATTATTAAATTTTTTTTTCCCTTGGATTTCCTCATTCAGTGATATCAGATCTAACATTTCAACGTTCAAAAAATACAATAAAAATAAAAATAAAAATAAAAATATTCATAGTATAAACGTCATATATAAGCCAAACGTATCACCACTATAATATATACCTCGTATGATCATTTCATGAAAATTAATTTTCATGCAATCAACAAGATCAAACTTCTATGCAAAAGCTACCCGTTAGCATGTACAAATATATACACACATATATACAAAAATGGGGAGAATTACCATTTGTTCAAGAAGACTTCAAATCAAACTTTGTGTCCTCCTCATTGGCCTTCATTTGTATTTTCCTCTTCTTTTTCTTCTTCTTATACGGAATACCACGTGCCTTAGCTTGAGAATCTCTCACTTCGCGTAGAAACACGCGTATAGCCCCACCAGCAAACGGATTGGTCTCTGGCAAGCCACCGTTCTCTTCATATGCGGCCCTAAGCCGGCCAATGAGTGCGTCGAGGCTCCCCCAAGCTTGCCTTAGAGGACAAGTACAAGGGCCTGCTGGCTCAGGCTGTCCAAAGAAGAGACAACCTTGTGAGTGAACCTTTGTCTTCCCAAATTGGTCAAGATACCTAAGAAAATCTAACACATGGCTATAGTTGCACTGTGACATTAATATCGGGGGCCTTTGATTCTTCAAGTATTGGCCAAAGGTGTTCCAATCACGCCGCTTCTGTGATTCATAGCGGCTTAGTTGAGTTGGATGTTCCTGCTGTTGCTGCTGCTTCTGATGATGATCAGAAGAAGATCGCGATGATCCTTCTCCTGATTCCTTTCCTTTCTCACTTGACATCGCAAAATTTAGGTTTTTTTTTTGAATTGTTTTAGTGTGAGAAAGGAAAGGAAAGGAAAGGAAATTGATTTTATTACTTGAGGAGTGGAAGAGAAAGGAATTTGGTGTGGAGAGAGATTGGAGATCACATCATGGGGTTACTGAGGAGACAAAAATGGGGCCAATGAAAGTGCTTTAGTTCCTCTTTTCCTCTCATTGCATTATTTTTCTTCTTTTAATGGTACTATTAGCATTAAGTATACTTTTTTATTATATTCCATTTATTTATAATTATGTTACCATCATTAAAGCAATCATTATCAGGCATATTAGCAAATTTAGCACTATGATTTGATACCTAGTGAATAGGTAGCCACTGCAAGTAATTAACCTAGGTTAATTAGGGTGTGTTTGGATATTGATAAAGATTAAATAGGAGAGAAACATAATCTATGTACCATCTTTTAAGTGCTCAAAAGTGAGGAAATAACTTGTCTCCCTCAAGATTTTAGATTGCTAAAGTAAAAAAAAACTTAAATCGTGTTCTCACTTATTGAATTTGAGTAAAAAAAAAAAAGAGTTAATTGCATTTTACCCCCTTGTAGTTAGGCTCAATTCACTTTATTCTTTGTGGTTCAAAAGTGGACACTTAATCTCCTTGTGGTTTTGAACTAAAGTGAAACTACTAAGATTTCTCTCAAAAAAGCACCACATGAGTATTTAGTATTAAAATTAGCCCTATATAGATTATGTTTTATTTAAGCATCAAAATTAACCTCATATGAGCAATTAACCCCAAAATTAGCCCCCCAAAAGAGTTGATTGTTAAAAATTAGCCCAACATAAGTGGGTTAAATGATAACATTATCTTCACATAGGGGATTAACTACAAAATTAACCTCACAAAAGGGGTTAAGTGTTAATTTTTTTGGCCAATTTTAGAATTTTTATCAGTTTTGAGAGAAATCTTAACAGTTTCACTTTAGTTCGAAATAATAGAAGGATTAATGTCCACTTTTGAAGCACAAAGAGATAAAGTAAAAATGAGTGTAACCACAAGAGAATAAAATGTATTTAACCCTATAAAAAAAAACGTCTAGTCAAATAAAACATGTAAATGAAATTTATTTTTTTATTTAAAAATTGGTACATTTATCCTTCACAAACCACCACCCCCCACCCCACACACACACCCAATATTGCGGTGATTAATATTGCGGTGATTGTGGGGAATCGGCTGTGCGTGTGTGTGTAGACAATTTTTTTTTCCCCTGTTTTTTTGGTGTTACCCAATTAACAAAACACGGGGAGTTATTGCTGTAAACTGCAAAATGCTTTATCTTGGTATGAGTAAGCATTTCTTTAAAGAGTAATGCTTGAGACAACATAAAACATCTACGTAAAGTTGCTCACAAAAATTTATTGTGTCCATCTCTCTTTTGGTAGAGTAAACACACTATGAAGTCCGCTGAAAAGAGAGATAAAACAATATATTTTTGTGAACAACTTTGTCATATGTTTTTATGTGTCATAAGCATTACTCTTTCTTTAAATTAGGTTTTTCTATTTTAACTGATGGATGTGATGTGTTTAGTTATATTAGAAATGTCGTTTCTAGAATTTCAATAGACGACAGCAATGGGCATTTACTTTTGTCTATAAATTTTGAAAATATGGCTTCATAATTAGCAATGTTTCCTATTTTGCCTCAAAAATGGCTCTTGTCCCTTTAAAATCTACAAGAGAAAAGAAAATGAATGTGTTCAAAAACCTTAATCTAGTCCCCGTTTGGCTATGCTTATATATCGAGGCCACAAACGTGCTTTCAATTGGGAACAAATTTGCAATAGTTGCGTTTGACAGGAATCATCCAAGGTTGTTTTTGGCCGGCCAGTTGCACCTTTTTCGAATTGCAATCGCAGTTGCCACAATAACGTTTTGCCAAACGAACCTCTAGTTCTAAACAATTTCAATTTTTTTTTTTTACTATAGGTAGGGGGTAGGCATATATCATATTCTAAGATCATCTGGTTGACTATTAAAGATTTTGTTTATAAGATGAGGAGAGCTGATCATGTAACAGCATCTAGAAGAAAAAAAAATAGATTGGCCAATGATATAAATACACATCAGCAAAAGGAAATCTAAGAGCCTTGTGGTGCTGCCATGCGCTTATTATAAATTCAAACTTCATTGTTTGTTTGGTGATTAGGGCTGTGAAACTAGCCTTTTTGTTAATATAATTGCCACCAAAGTCACCATTGCCAAACACTGCTTATAATGGTTAATGATACAATAATAGATATATTTATCTAATATGGGGTTCGCTATCCTATTAGCATACCTTCCTGTATTAACTAGGACCATTTATTTATTTATTATTATTTTTATTATTATTATTATTATAAACATTTTTAAATGGATGATAAAAGTTATTGTCGCGTCACTAAATAGAGGTTAGTAACAACAAGGGTAACAAAGTAATCTCACAATTTGAGTTTTCTTTTTTATTTTTTTAAAATACTTTACTACTCTCACCAGTGAGGTGACAGAGATATTTAATATCCATTTACGATGCACTCCTACAATAATATTCATATGGTACGTAGGAACGGTAGGATAGAGTTTCCTTATATACATAACGCTATATATCCTTATATATATATATATACACACACATATTGTAAGACACACAAGTCTACTGGTGTTAGTGATGTTTTCATTGAATTGCCTTGCTGTTTTCCTTGATTCTTCCTTACTTTTGTAACTTTCACTAAAACAAGCATATAGACAATAGAATATGAAGTGTACCCTTGTAACTTGTTTCCTAAATTCAAGCTACCTCTTAATTATATTTGAGCGTATGCATGAAAAAAATTATGTTTTCTCTGCTTCTCATAGACTTTACTTTCCAACTTCTATTGAAGGAAGGCAAGTTAAATGTTGAGTAAATTGCAAATTACACCCTTATAGTTTGAGGGTTGTGACAGTTTAGTCCTTGTGGTTTCAATTTTGGCAATTTACACCCTATAGTTTGAAAATTGTGCAAAATTCACCAAATTACACAAAAAGCAAGGGCATAATGGGAATGTCACATTATTTTCAGTCAAAAATGACCCCATGGGTAGGGGCAGACCCAGAAGTGTAGTTTCAGTGGGAGCAGAAGCTTATACAGGGGTTCTAGGGAATAATACTTTATTTATTTAAATTTTTTTATGGATATAAATAATATAATTCTATGTGATTTTTTTGTACAAACTAATCTATCCCATAAATAACTTACAATCTTTTAAACAATATGATGATATCTTACAGTATATTAAACCATCTGATAATATCTTATATATAATCTTTTCAACAATTTGATACATTTCATACTGAACACGCACTGCCACACAAATATCACAGTGATAAATATAAACAACTGATTAAGCTTATAATACAAAAATTTAGTGAAAGAATTATGGGATAGATTAGTTTGTACAAAAAAAAAAAAAAAAAAAAGGCAAACTAATAAAATTATATTATTTCTACAAAAAAAAAAAAGGGTCGGAGTGCTGCTCCAGAATCCCCATATAAGCTCCTGTTCTCACTGAACTATACTTCTGGGTCTGTGCCTGCACATGTGGTCATTTTTGGCTGGAAATAACGTGACATTCCCATTGTGCCCTTGCTTTTTTGTAATTGGGAGAATTTTGCACAATTTTCAAACTATAGAGTGTAAATTACCAAAATTAAAACCACAAGGACCAAATAATCACAACCCTCAAACTATAGGTGTATAATTTGCAATTTACCCTTAAATGTTAAATAAACGGTGCTCCGACAAACGACAAGGATATTGTAATTTTTTTTGCGGTGATATGGATTCGGAGTTCGTTACCTGTCTATTTTCTAAAAAGTATTTTAGTACATTGTAAGAGCATTCACAATAATGGGTATGAGAATTAACTTAAATTTAAGTTAAGTTGTAATATGAAAAAACTTAGCCGCGCATAGTAGTGTAGTGGTGAAAACGATATAGAGTAAACCATTTAAATATGAAATGGTAGTGGTGTAGTGGTGCAAAAGATATAGAGTAAACCGTTTTAAGTATGAAATGGAAGAAACGGCTCAAAGTAAACCGTGTAGACACCAAACGGTCTACTAAAAACGGTTTGGAACAATATTGCCCCATTTAGTAAATGTTTTCTTTTCAAACCATTAAACGGTTTTGTTTCAACCGTTTCATTCTTAAACGATTTTGTTTATTTCTTTTCCAGCCACATTAGTTAAATTTTTTCTAATTTTTAACCAAAATAGTGCTAATCACTTTAAGCTCCCAACTCCAATCATGGCCTTCATTATAGGGAGGTTTGCACGATTATATATATTATTTTTTATACAGAAGTTGAAAATATAAATGCACTTTCTCCTAAAATGAATATAACATTTGTTATTCTTGATTAATTTACTTTTGGGTAATTACCCATATTCTCCTCAAATGTGAAGAACCAAAAAAGGGTTCTCCAAAATGGAAAACCATTTGGAGAACCTGTTGGAACTCCAAAAATGCACTTTGATTCCCCAAATTAGTTAGAAAGTGACTATAAATAATGTGTTTGGAGTTGCTCTTAGGCTTAGTTTGGCCCCCACGTGGTGCTTCTCCTTTTTTAAAGCTCAATTTCATGTTAATTCATTTGGTAACTAGTTTATGAGCTTTGTAAAAATTGAACTTAGGGCTTTTTTGGGGGAGCTTTTAAAAGCTCTAAAATGGAGCTTTTAAAAGCTCATGGTTGCTTTTTGGTTTCATGCTGTCTTTTTGAAGAGTAGTGTGTTACTTGTATAAAATTATCAAACAATTTAGTAATAAATTTCATAAGCTCCTTTTAAAAAGCCACATGGGGGCCAAACTAAGCCTTAGTAAAACTTACGTGTATCACAAACTTAAGTTCCACAATCTTGCCAAACTTAACTTTACCTAGTGTCTTGGTACACCATTGTGGGACAAAAACCTAGCTAAATTTACCCTAAGTGTCGTGGTAACACGCTCCACCATTGTGGATGCTCTAACTATACCAAAGTTTTATTTAATAAAAATTGTAACACATACCGTAACTTGTAAATGCATATTATTGAAGAACATGCAATCATGAGAGAATGGAATACGTGCCTAAAAAGGATGCAAGTCTAAGCACATTTTAGTACTCAGTAATTATACCAAGGTTTCATTTTATGCAATATATTAAATTCATTTTTATTTTTGAGGCACATGCCCTTCACGTAGTCCATTCCATTTTTTTTTTCGGGATACGTTAACCATAGTCTTAATGACTAGAATATATTCATTGTAACCGTTAATCTGATGATGTAATGTAACAAACCAATCAAATCTCATAATTTAAATATTTTATCCTAAAATTAGAAAAAAAAAACATTAATAATACACCCAATTGTATTAGTAAGATTATCCAGATAACGTGGTATCACTATTTTAATGAATATTTTCTTCTTAGTTAATGACACTCATTTACAAATTGAGGCATTAAGTGTTGCAATAAATAATAAATTGCCTAGAATAAAATTTAGTGTGATTTTGGGTACTAAAATATTTTTTAGCTCTTCTTTTCTTTTCTTCTTCTTCTTCTTTTTTTTTTTCTTTTCTATACGGAGTACTCTTACCGAATTTGAGTAGAAATGAGTTTTTAATATTATTTATATTAAAGGGCAAATTGAGTACACCTAATGAGATTGAGATACCAGGAGAGTTAGATCTAAGCATCTCATTTTTCCTTTATCAACCCATGACTTTACAAAGTAGTCTAAATTAAGCCAACTCAAATGGTCATTAATAGAGTAAAATGTGCTGGGAAAGATTGTCTTTGTTCGAAAATTTTGTACTAAAGTTAACCTGACATTTGCTGTTGCTCAAAAAAAGAATATGAGTAAAATGTGTTGTGTCGACGCTCTGAAGTCAAATTGACAAAATCCCTTGGATCTAGAAAATGGGTTAAGTGACCAAGTGAGACATAGCTATGAGATATTTAAATTCCCTCTAAAATATTGCTTTAAAATTCGAACCTTCTATTCCTATGTCATCAAAATAAAGAAGAAAATGGATGAGTGTGAGAGAGTATATATATATATATATATAATTATATACATTTAAACATTTGTGTACGTAGCAAGAAAATTTTGCAAAGTGGTCATTGGAAAGGGCATCCAATCTATTGTATAACCACACAATTTAGTGGGCCAATTTAAGAATAAAAAGGGCATCCAATAAAATTTCAGTGGAGCAAATTAAGCGACTTACTTACATATATATATATATATATATATATCAGTCTATGCAGTTACATAGGGGTGTACATGAGCTGAGCGGCTCAACAAAGGTTTGCGGCTCGGCTCGATAACAGCTTGGCTCGACTCGTATAATAAACGAGCCAAACTCGAGCTTCAACATAAAGCTCGTTTAATAAACAAGCTAAGCTTGAGCACACATGGTCTCGGCTCGATAAGGCTCGCGAACAGTTCGATTAAGGCTCGTGAAAAATATCTTTAATAGGTTTGATTAAGACTTGTTTAATTATATATGATAATTATAAAAATATAATATATATATATATATGTAATGGAAAGTATTTAAAATTGAAAGAATATTATATATATATGATAATTATAAAAATATAATATATGCATAATGCAAAGTATTTAAAATTGAAAGAATATTGGCATATTATAATATGTATAGTTCAAAATTCACGTGCCAAACAATTATTTTAGGTAAAAAAAAAAAATATATATATATATATATATGTATATATATGCCAACAGTTAGGCATTGAGCTTGGTCCGTGGGTTTTGGTTGACATCTTAAACTTGCTACTAGGGGTGTACACGAGTTAATTGAGCCGCTCACAATTGCTCAAGGCTTGACTCGATAATAGCTAGGCTCGGCTCGACTCGATAATAAACGAGTCAAGTTTAAGCTTAAACAGGATGCCAACTCTTAAAGTTCGGCTCGAGTTCGAAAAACTCGGCTAGAGTACAGCCCTAAAGGCCCGGCCCTGGGCAAAGGCCACCAAGGCCAATGCCTAGGGCCCCCAATTCTGATTAATTTTAGGGCTTCCAAAAGTTTGCAACTATACCACTAGTATTAAGCCCAATTATAAAAGCTCTTAAACTAAAACACACTTTTTATCCTTCCCCAAACAGACCCTAGTCCACGCCCCAAGACAATCTAACTAAGGCTTAGTTTGGCCCCCTCGTGGCTTTTTAAAAGTAGCTTATGAAATTTATTATTAAGTTGTTTGATAATTTTGTACAAGTGACACATTACTCTTCAAAAAAATATCATGAAACCAAAAAGCAACCTTGATCTTTTAAAAGCTCCATCCTAGAGCTTTTAAAAGCTCCCCCAAAAAAGCCCTAAGTTCAATTTTTGCAAAGCTCATAAACTAGTTACCAAATGAATTAACATAAAATTTAAAAAAGGAGAAGCACCAAAATGAGGGCCAAACTAAGCCTAAACCCCCGACTTTCATTTATGGCTTCTAATTATTATTATTATTTTTTGGGTCTGTGCATGTGGTTTAAAATAGTTAGATAGACTTAATTACAAAACATATCCTTTAAGTTTAGTCCATGTCTTATTATAGTCTTTGTAGTTTCAATTGCATCAATGTGGTCCCTAAAGTTTTTAAATAGAAGCAAGATGATCCAAATGTCAAATTCTGTGAGAATAATTGATAGAATTTACTCATTTATCAGCGTAATTATGCATAGCAGTGGGTGAATTCTATCAGATTTTCTATTAAAATGGGAAATGTGGATCATATTGCTTCTATTAAAAGAACTCTAGGATCAAAGTGATGCAATTAAAACTACAGAGAATTAAATGAGACATAGACCAAATTTCAAAGGCATATTTTTTCTTTACACCTAGTTAGATACATTATGATAGCTAAATATTGCTAATTTTATAGAGGGTCCCATTCAAAAAGCTTGCCTAGGACCCCGATAACTCAGAGTCGGCCCTACAGCCCTACAGTTACATATGGGCGACCTGGTTTATTAGACGGGTCAGAACTGACCTAGTTCATGTTTATGGAGCACATATATGGGTTCTTTATTTATTTAGTTATTTAGTTATTTAATTTTTATTTTTAAGTTCGTTGAATTGTAGGACTGTTGGCCTAAGAATGTTCAAAATTGTGAGAGCAAGCTATACAAGCGTACACAGTGCATTTGTAACTAGGTTTACTTTTTTTCCTTTTTTTCACAGTGCAACCTATATAGCATCTCATGGACGAGGCTCACACTGACTTTTATTCAATTAATTACCTCCTTTCGAGTTGAGCACAAAATGAGGCAAATTATTTTATGTGACTATAATACCTTATGATGGCTATCGTGATATTTCTATTATTATGGGATTTATGTAAAATTCTATAAAATACTCAAATCATTATAGAGATTTCTCCAAAATGAGATGTGAATTTTGCTAGCTAAAGTTTTAAATCATGGCAAATATAGCGGAGAATCTCTAAGAACCTTGTAGACACCCTATCGTGGGCCGCCCCCCGCCTACGGGGCGGGCGCGACAAACCTATAAAGTTTTGAATAAGAAAATGGTCAAGTTTACGGGATTTACACATCTAAATTATTTATGTGTTGATGTGTGAATGAAAATTTTGAACTAAAATCTAATTTTAAGTTCTTTTGTTTTATAAAGGGATAATTACGTTTCAGTCACTTATTTATGTAAAATTTAAAAGTCAGTCTACAACTTCTTCAAAATTAAACAAATGTCAACATTTTTTGTAAAATTAAAAATCATTATGTTTTACGCAACATTGAGAGCAATTCTTTATAACGTTGGCGAGCGACTCTTTCACAACGTTGCGAGCAGCTCTTTGTAACATTGGGAAGAACTCTGCACAAAGTCGAGAGAAACTCATCACAACGTTAGGAGCATCTTCACAACTTTTTAGTGTAAGTTTAGAATGTGCAAACATAAAGTAGACTAAAATATAATTCAACTCTACAAAAGTTGAACTTTTTTTTTTTTTTTTTTTAAATTTTGTTGATAACTTCTTAATTTTTTAAATTAGGGATTATTACAATTTAAGAAAAGATAAGACTCTTATGACCACCTAACTCAACAAAAATTTCAAATTACTTTACAAGTCTTTCAATTTCTATTTTATTTACGAAGAAGTCAAAAGTGAGATTTTGGAAAGCAAGTTGTCATTTTTACCCGTCTTTGACTACATCCATTCCCTTGTAAGTTTTACTGGGCAAATCACTCAATCCACAACTGGTTTGGGCATTTCTTCAAACACTTCAAGCACCAACTATCATTCACCATCAACAACATTTTAATTTCGTAGGGAGGTATATATACATATCAATACTATAAAAGGGAATTGTTATTTCCACTTCATCATTGAACTAATGCACTCCATGATATCACTATCAGAGCATGTGATACCATGTACGTAATGCATGACATGCATGTACCACATGCTTTAAGAATGGTACCATGCAGTGCTTTGGTTCAATGATGGAGTGGCAATAGCATCACCCACTATAAAAATGATCGTCAAATACCAACCATGTCTTTGTCCAAAAATTTCTTCAAATCAGATGAATCAAAATAAGATGCTAACTGTAACATCCAATTGAATCCATGGATTCTTTTGGTGAGATGATGATATAGGGTATTATATATAAACATTTTTTTTTATCAGACCCAACGATGTAGAAATTACACTGCACACGGAATATAATAAAACGAAGAGAAAATCTTAACCTAAATTTGTGGAAGAAGAAGGGTAAAATTGACAATATATTTTCCAAAAACTAACTTTTAGCCTCTCCATAAATAAAAAATAGATAAAAAGACTTGCAAAGAAATTCAACACTTTTGTTGGCTTAAATGTTAATAAAAGCCCATTTTGTCCCTTAGCTCTAATAATCCATTTAAATTATTGTTGCTATTTTTTTAGTTTTAAAAAAAGTAGTAGACTGACTTCTAAATTTAATAAATAAAATTAACTGATATCTAATCATCCCTTTTGTAAATAAAGAAGAACTTAAGTTATCGATGTCAATATGTATCTTTTTTAGGTGTGTCTATTCAATATGAGTTTAACTTTCAAACGATCCATTAAGTCCTATGATTTATGGGATTCAGTCAGAAGTTGTCATATAAGATCCAAACTAATCTATAGATATAAATCAGGGTGCTGGCCTAGCTGTAAATCAATATGTGGGATCTACTCTCAACAAATTATCCTGCGCACCCGTCACACCATTTTAATATGCTGATGTGGTGTGAGTGACATTTAAATTCATACCATATATGTGCTCCCTACTTTCATAGAGATCACGAAAAGTACTTGACTGTTGGTAAATTTAAAATTTAACTAACTATTTGTCAATATCCCCTTGAAATAGGGGCAAGTGTATAGTCTGCATTAGAGGGTGTAGACACTCTAATTTTGACCAACTGTCAAACTTAGGGGTATTTATCTTTCGAGATCAATGATGAATATATCCCGTTGGAATCAAAACTCTTATAAGCAATCTGACTCTCTTCTAAGAAGAATCTCGGTCCAAAATTGCAATTTTTAGCCAAAAGACCAAAATTCTCCATTTACCCGTTACCTTATTGACCATGAGTTTTGAACACGTATAGAAACATGAGATCGTCCTTGGAGCATCTTAAAATCATTTTCAAAAGCAAAGAAATTCGGCATGAATCTCGAAAAAGACAACAGTTGACCCAGTGAGAAGTCAACAAATCTTCTTCACATTGGGTTAAAGACGGTCAATCATAAAAATTCTAAATTTTGAGATAAAAAGTCTTGATAATTGTTCATTGGGTCTCTCTTATGCTAAAAATAATTTTTAATGATTGTTTAAGTAAAAGGAATCATGGTGAAATCGAAAGGCTTTTAAGAAGAATAAATCGAAATTTTGCCTTCGGAGGGAGAGTTGACTTTTTTTTCTTGAGGAATTGAACTTTTGAAATATTTTTTATTGAATTCAAATGTGGGTATTTCCTTAATTATATTTAATGTCTTAAGTAATTACATTTATGTCATACCCCGATTTTTGGACAACCAAATATTTAATCCAGAGCATGTATCTAGACTAATATTCAATTTTCAAAACCTCGAGAGTAACACCCTCACACAGACTAATAGATAATTAATGAAAACATTATTTTATACTCATTAAATAAGTACATGTGATTTTGTGTTTAAAGAAAAACTCTTTATTATTAAACTTGTATTCCCAAACATTCATTTTCATTGTAAAAGAAATTAAACTCCATTACACATATTATATCCTTTCGATTTACAAATGAAATATTAGGTTCATTCAATAAAACCCTTTTTACAGAGTTCAGCGGAAAGAAAATAAATAAGCATAAAATCCATACATCCATTGGTCAGAGCAACTACAACGTTCCCAATACCCAATATATAATCCTTATTACAATTATACACATGTGACCCACACTGTCAGAAATAAAATAAAGTACAACAAAAAAATAGTACAACTCTAATACTAAACAACACCGCGACCATCTCTTCAACCAAACAGAACCTCCAAATAAAATATCCAAATACTAAATCTGCACATACAATCGACTACGTTTCATATAGAAACGCACCCGAATGCATAACACACTCGGGTAAGTCACATGACTGGTATGAGTTAACAAAAAAAATATGAAACGAGTCTTAGGGAACAACGGTGTCCCATAAGACTCCCAAAAGTACTCACAAAGAAAAACATAACCACCTCACATCATACAATATCGTTGCACAGAAAATAAACAATGTCATCACACATAATTCATATCGGGTTAGAACAGTAGTTCCACGCACATTTCAGGACACAACGGTAGTTTCCTTCAATGTGGTGGCAGTGGCCCCAACCCAGAATAAACACAATTGAATACTTACCGGTCAAATATCTATGGTGAGTCAGCCCTGCATAAAAGTTAGTAGACCCACCATCCTGTAATATATAGTTATCACAAACCAAGCAAACAAGTCCGCAAACAACATTTTCACATTCTAACTTGAACGTCGCATTCATTATTCCAAACTTATCAGTCTTATGAAATACTCCATTGTCATTATTTATTAGCCTTTAATTTATCTTTGTGTTCCCTAGGTTCACCACTTGGCCACCCTCCATGGTACAGCCCACACATATATCCCATGTGTGCCCGGACATACTACCAACACTCACTCCGGTGCCAGTTTGGTTGGGGTATCAACCAAACCAGGTATACACAACGGACGGCTGGTCAATATGTCAAGACGTCTAACAAATAAGCCGAGCATAAGGCTTAGGCCAGCTTGATCACGAAGCCACTGGCAAAAGGGTACACTCAGCAAGTCGAGCTACCAAAAAAAAATATATCACATAACGGGGAGCGGTGAACACTAAAGAACTATGTTGTAATTATCACTTATCGTTCGTATTATCCCTAATAATTGTGAATTTCACGTTTATCACATAGTTCCGTCTTATCATCCAATCACATCTCTAACTTTTAGATGCATTCCAATTTCTTACAATAAAGGGTTTTATCAATTAACCCATAACAATCTTCCCTAAAAAATTTCCAATCAATTACAAGATCCCCAGTATACTATTCAACGTATCTAATTTATTCTTTTTTTATCAAAATAACCACAAAATAAGGTCAGTTATTTCAGGTACAATAACCTCAACCCAACATTCAATATTATATGAGAATTCATGTATCTCTAAGTAATTTTCGTTAAGTCATACGAACGAATAAGAAAAAACATAACGAATCATATTTCTCCAATTTCGTACATTTTAATATACTAAAAACTGCTACTGAAATCTTCAATTTCTGCCCAAACGATACAGATTCATGAAAAATACCATTAGATGAAAAGTGTGCAGAATCGCGTTTCCGACAGGCCAGTGTGGACAGAATTTCATAAATCTAAGTCATGATTTTATAATGTTTTTCCAAAGTTTATGCCACTGTTTAAATAAAAATAAAACAAAATTTTTTATTATTTATTCATTATCAAAATAATTCCCTTTGTGTATTCATCAAATTAACTATCCACATGATCTATCCAAGTACACCGAGATCACATTCATAAAATCACACGAAGAAAAACAAATATTTATATCATTCAATAATAACGAATGGGGATCAACACACAATTTAACACCAACCACAAAATTAACAAGAAATGATTGGATTCTCTTGCACACATATATATATACATACGTGTATATATATACCCAATATAAATTTTAACTCACCTCGTTTATCAAAAATCGACACCCACGAATGCTCCGCGATTCTCCACGTGCATGCCCACGAGCCCGAGACCATTCTCCTTTCTTCTTCTTCTTCTTCTTCTTCTTCTTCTTTCTCTCTCTCTCTCTCTCTCTCTCTCTCTCTCTCTCTCTCTCTCACACACACACACACACACACACATACACACACGTCTGTTCTCTCTTTGGGTGGCTAGGGTTAATGATATATGGATATCATACTCTCCTAACTAGGTTTATAAAACTACTAACACTTGACTACACAAGAATCCCGTTTTTCTTCTTGTGGGCTCACAAAAGAGACCTATATGAGCCCAGAATGCAATCCAAACCACTAAAATAGCTAACCCAAATAGTGCTCATACCCCGGATACTTAATTTTCATGTTAAATTCACTACTTAATTTACTAGTGGGCCCCGAAACACTACCCGACACTAAACTCGTCATTTTACAAAAATTGTAACTCGGTCAGACAATAATCTATCATACAATTTAATTAAAGCTCAAAATGTCATGTCATAATAATAATAATGAAACATTACAAATTTTAATACAAAAACAAACGGGAAAATATTACCGGTATTACTAACAAATTAAATATGCTTACTAGCAATTTAATTTATGGGTTCTTCAAACTTAAAATTTTTAAACACATGTCTTACCTAGGTACACTCATATATCATTTCTAATTGAAAAAAAATTAATTAAAATAATTATTTACGCACTTAAAAATTTGAGGGTTGTTACAATTTACTTAAATGACATGAAATAGAATTAAGGTACTGAGTTGCTATGAATAGTGCTGAATTTGCCATGCAGCGGCAGTCAGAGTGCCGTAATGACAGTCAGTGGGTGCCGTTGTAGCACTCACTGAATGCCGGCTCTTCATTTTGAGTTCCGCTCTAGACTAAAATCATATTTTTTTGTGTGACTTTGGGTGCAAATTTTGATCAAACAAATGCACTGAACAATATCGGTTTTTGTGTGTGTGTGTGTGTGTGTGTGTGTGTGTGTGTGTGTGTGTTGTTGTATGCGTGTTTACTACTATTATGTCACACAAACCATGCTTTCACCACCTCAAATTGACCTATCTGCCCTTATCTTAGTCCTCCAAGAGAATCAATTAAGTCTATAAAAACCTATTTTCTCTCATTTTGTTGAGAGGATGACACTTGAATCTTAGAGAGAGAAGCTGAATTTTGAAACTGAGTGAATCTTTGGAGGAAAATATAGAGAGAGAAGCACCTAAACCCCATAGAGACTCAACACAATCCACAAATTCATCAAATCTCCATTGAAAGACCTTGAAGCTTCAAGGAAGAAGAAGAAGAAGAACATTGCTTGTAAGGGTTGAATCTCTTCAAATCAATCAAAATTCTGAGATATCCCAGAGGTGAAACCTTCAAATCTATCTTCATATATCATAATTCAATCACAATTTGTAGATTAAAATAGGGTTTTACACATTTTACAAAGTCTACTCTTCATCCTTTCTCCACACACCACTTGATCAAATTGTGATTGAATTCCTTTTAAGTATTATTGATCTAGATCTAGATGATCATGTGATGTATGGAACACATGTTTTTAATCAAAATTTAGTCATGGATCATCCAAATTTCCTTTGAGTTTATCTTTTCTCTCTCATGCCCTTCTCTTGAAGTTCATAAAATCTCTTACATTCCATTTGAATTCCTTGAGATTAGATTATCTAATTCTCTATAATTTCATGATTATGTATAAGAGGATTAGAGTTGATCAAGGTCATATCTATGAATAATTGATGGATCTAAGTCTATGTCCATGACTTTGGATCATTCACTTGAAGCTCATGAAACTCTTCATGTTTCATTGAGATTTATGGAAATTAGATTCTCAATCCTCAAGGATCATGAATTTTGAGAGAGTAATTAGATTTAGATTAAGTTGATTTCATGAGTTGATCGTTGGATTCAATTGAATTCAAGTGTTTAGATTCATCCATAGGATTGAGTAAGACTTTAGAACCCATTTCTAGGCTCTCTTATGAGGTCTATGTTGGGGTTTCTTCAAGGCTAAATCCATGAATTCTTATGATAATATAAGTGTTATTATGTTGACTATAATCATACTTGATCTAGATTCTCCATATAATTATTGATCTAGTTTGATTTCAATCATGAATATCAATTCATCAATGGTGCAGGGATTCAATGTCGATATGTGATGAAGGATTTTTAATTAAATCATGATCTGCTAGAATTGAATGAGACCAATTGGAATGTGTTCATAAACACATAGATCTACCACTGTAAATTTTATTTTGTCTAAATTATGTGGTCTAGATGGTTTTGTTATGGATTTATTGAACAAGTCACTCTCTGTTTAGATTTCTAGAACAGTGAGTTCCTTTTAAAATGAGTGAATCAGAACCTTAATCAAGTTATTTGGGTTTTAAAATATTTTTTCCATAAACTTTGATGAGTTAATGAAATCTCTGGGAAATTTGAGTGTCTTAGGGTTGATATGCTATTTTTAATAAATCATGAAAGATTTCTGGACAGAGAATTGACATAATCTGAATGACCTCTGGTCCAAAGTCAATTCTTAGAGATTGAACCATGTGATCTTTGATCTTGTTTTTAATCTAGAAACTAAACTCACAGAGACATGTTATATGTGAAAATCATCCAGATCAAACCATGTGAACCACTGTTTTCTAATTTTTGAATTTTGTTTCTGTTTTGTAAATTTGGATTTCGTGATACAGATTTGATGAATATTGCTAATTTGGATATGTAAATATGCATCAAACAAGCATACGGGTCAGGTAAAGGACATACCTTGCGGAATATACCCGATCATGGATCGTCTTGGTGGCGTTGTTACAAGCCCATCAATAATACCCATGAACTGCTGCTCAATAGTGCTTCCATGTACGCTCTTGTGTTTCGAACGGGTCGTGAGAATGCGTACTAGAGACACCCCCTTTGTATCCACGCGCTAAATCTCAAGCCCTAGTGTGATTTGCCTAGAGAGAAAAAGTAACCGAAGAGAGAGATAGAGTGAGGGGCGGCTGCCTTATTGTGTGCAGAGAGTTGTGTTTATGTGTGTTATACACATATATATATACACACACACACACATATACATGCCCTAGGACTCCAAGTTATAGTCCACATAGGATTTCTTGGAACCTAAGCTAAGCCCGTTGGACCCGGTCCATAGATTATGTGGGTGACCCATAACCCACTAAAATGCTAACATCTCCCACTCACCCATATAGGGCTTTGTGCTAAAACAAAATCTCTTAGATTCCAACTTTCATCAATATCCTCATACGGGAAATAGAACGTACGACCTCACGAAAAGAAACATACAGTGACAGGAGCTGGATGCTAAGTCAATCACATAACTAGCAAAATGCATCACTCAGAATCTTCTCGTGTATTTACCCAGACAGGTTCAACCACACCGGATCTAGCACTCTTAATCCCTCAGAAAGCAGTGCTACACCCTCAAATATGTAATGTACCCATGACACTCAGTACGTATACGATTGTCGCTGGCCAGCTAATGAGTCACAAAACATGGTGTGTTATCGAAGAGTCTTCCCTGCCTACTAATGTCAATCTAACTAACTCGACCGCTTTCTCAGAGGACGGTATCTGTCTCTTCGTTCCAGGATGGTAAGCTAAAGTAGCGTCATCAAGCGTCCTCTTCATGACATTGTCTTAGGTCATAAGGTAACTTGTGTAGAATCCTTGTTACAAGGAGACTACATGGCTCACACAACAATGAAATAGGGATTAATCCATTGCTCCACAAACGATCGCAAAATAGCACATACAGTATGATATGTATGCTATGGCGTTCTTCCATATAAATGGGCATGTCACTTCGTGGTAAAAGTAATGCCATACGAATTTTAGTCTAAACGTTACATAAATATCTAACCTGACATTTCCAGCATAGTCGCTACAACCAGCGTTCGTCTAAAAACTCATATTCGGTTATAAACAGGTTACATAGAGTAGTGGGCACTCTCTATGTTTGACCAAGCACCAAGCTTAGGTCTCATCTTAGCTCTAATCTGGGGCGACATATAAGGATATTAAGGTTTATATCTAGTTCGCTGTTCTTATACCGCGTAGATATAAGTGTTCTAGCCCGCTTTCCTAGCGCTATAGACACACATGTCCTAGCTAGCTATCCAAGCGCCATGAAAATAAATGTCTCATCTTGCTCTCCATCTAAGCGCTATGGACACACATGTCCAACTTCGCTATCTCGGTGCCAAGGTGAATCACCCGTGTGAGCAGGTCGATTCAAGCCTGGTGACACTTTAAAGAAAAAATGTGCATTCATCCAACTAACAACTAATGAATTTGGAAAACCATTGATTTTATTATAATAATAAGTATCTGGTAATAATAATGTCAAGAATAATGTTGTTAAAGTACATCAGAACCTACAGAGTCCCATACAACAAATGTGAGACAAGAACAAATCTCTAAAAATTGGGTTGATCCAAAAGATCATCCATCATATCACCAGTAGTGATGTACTATAAAAACAACCTCCCCTTGTGCAACCATATCTCGAATGTAGTGGTGGTGGATCTTCATGCGCTTGGACTTCCCGTGGTACTTATGGTCCTTTGCATAAACTAGAGCCGATGTGCCGTCATAATAGACTAACACTGCCTCAACGTCCTGAGGCAAGAAGCTTACGCTATGTATGAACCTTTTTAACCACACAGCCTCCTGAACGGCTGTAAAACAAGCCACATACTCAGCTACCATTATGGATAAGGTGATGCATGTCTGCTTCTCGCTACAAGAAGCGAATGCTCATCAACAATGTGAATGAGTAGACAGACATGGACATGCGCTCGTCTTAATCGTTGAACCAATGAGCGGCGCATCGTCTTAATCACTTCAAAAAACTCTACCATCCATAAGGTGAGATCCACAATCATGCGAACATATCGCAAAAAGATCTTCACTGCTCTCCAGTGAACTGGACCAAGGTTACTCTTGTAACGACTAACTAAACTAATCACATGGCAAATATCTGAACAAGAATACAACATAGTATTCGTCAAGCTTCCCATTACGGATGCTTATGGCACTTTGGACACTTACTTCCTCATTGTTCTTTGGACATTGAACTAGGGTCAAGGGTATTCCCTTCTCAACTGAGGTATCTATGGGTTTTGAGTATTGTATGCGAAAGTGTTCAAGAATCTTCTATTATGTAAGTCTCTAGAGACGAACAAAATAGGTCTATGAACGGCTCCCACAATCCTAACTCCCAACACACAGTTGGTTGACCCACACATTTTTATCTAAATAAAAATGATATTGTTGTAATACAATATAAGAATTAGAACACCTTTTATGGACTGCTCAATGTATACACACTGGTCTTCTTTAATCATCTCAAAAAAAGAGATCGATCAAATCATGAAATCTCAAGTGCCATTGCCTAAACGATTGCTAGAGATCATAAATAGATCAATTGAGATGCCACACTTTGGCTCATTCCCATTGGTTATAAAAACCAATAGGTTGATCCATGTAGATCTCTTCGTTTGGCTCTCCATTCAGAAAAGCAGTATCAACATCCATTTGAAAAGGTGTTAAAACTAAATGTGTAACAATCACTGAGATAAGGCTAATGAAAACAAAATATCACCACTAAGGAGATTTTGTCTTCAAGGTCTACACCCACTCTTGGGTTTGACCTCTCACCACGAGGTGCACCTTTATCTTTGTCAACCGAACCATCCGCCTTGAGTCTAACTTCGAAAACCCGCTTGTTTCCAATAGTCTTACACTCAGACGAAATATCAACTGATTCCCAGACAGACCTTATTCTTTGTCCATAGAGATCATATCACCCTTCATAGCAAATAATCACTCAACTTTAGTAGATGAACAAAGCGCTTCTACATAAGAAGTTGTCGCAGCATCATTTACTAATGCGCACAGGAAAATGTATCCCGCAGATTTCAAAACGCTAACGGAGAACTCATCCTCGTCAACTACACTGTGTTACCTAAGAATCTTGAGTAACTAGTGGTGTACTCCCATTGTTTGGCACACTCCCACTAGCATCTAGCGGTATACTCCCACTCGGCTGCAGATTAGTACCATTTTCATCGACTACTAGATGTGGAATCACAGTATCTCCCCACTCTCGCCTAAAGATGGTATGTTGTCTACAATTTCCTCTAACTCATAGAGGTCAAGATTCTTATAACAACGGCAATACTGTGAAAACATTTTCAAATAGGCTGTAAAGCTTGGAAAACAGGTTATGAAGGCAAAATTTTGCGTATGAGGGCAGCATCTAAGTGTGAATGCTTCCAAGATTGGAAGGCTAGCTTGCACCGTCAATGATCCAAACTTATCTAGAAGTATTCTATTCCTCTCTTCTATAATAACATTTTATTGCAGAATTTCCAGGAATAGAAAGTTGTATATGTACCCCTTTGTCCTCACACAGTTCATCTGAACTAACCAGATAAACTAACATAGTTCCTCTGAACTAATAAGAGAATTATTGGTGTATATACGAGATGACTCCAAAGTCTTCTCATATCTGATTCTCAACCTCAACTGTAAAACATTTGATGTAATCTAGTATTTTATAGTGGTGAGATGACAAGGTGAGGAAAATGAGGTTACTATAACATGCCTTTACAAACATAAGTCCAAGGTGTGAGTGAACTAGCTCTAAAGGTTAATTATCTCTTATAGCTTTACTTGAAAAAGCTTTCGGCATGCTTTGCCACCTAGGCAAGACTCACACGTGGGCATGTCAACTTTAGCGAGTGAGCTCACAAGCCACTATGAGCTAATCGAGTCATCCTTTTCTTGTCTTACGTGTCTGAGTTTAGCATGCCAAGTCATAGAATCAACAAATGACTCAGTAACTTAGAAAATAGAGAAAGTAGAGTTAACATTTTAACTCTTAAGAAATTATTACGTAAATAACCATGTCCAATAAAAACAAACTATGTAACATAATATCCATCCTATTATAGTCCCACCCTGCCTCTTAGCCTGCTTAATGCACATGGGCCCACCGACCTTGCGTATTCTTTCACTTATGGAAATACTGGTCATGCACACGACCTCCCTTATGGCGGTCTGCTGCCAGGTAAACATGCCGAGAATAATCAAAACAAATCATAATTATCTCGTTCTAAGTTATGACCTATTTCATGTGTATCCATGAGTCAAACTTAAACATATCACAGCCTGAACCTGATGTTCACCAGTGTAGGTAGTCCCTAATAGATCTTGAATCATACCAGATTTCAACCTTAGATTCTCGGTCATCAAATGTTTGAGATTTTTCCTCACTTCGAACTTCAGTACCAGATTCTTTAATCTAGTAGTGGATGTGCTCCAAAAAAAATCGAGTTGGTTCCACATTCACAGTTCATTGGATAGTTCTTATACTCTCCAATTATATCATCATACATGCTACTTTATCAAAATAGAGCACGTGTGATTGTCTTACTAGAATTAAATTCTATAGGCCTTTGGCAATATTGGGCACTAGGTCCAATGTGGGATCAATTGGTTGGATAATTGATTAAGATAAGTTCTCCAAGAGATCTTAGCTCATTCAAACGTATGTGTTACTTTTAGTGCCAATTTCTACATTCAATAATATGCACAAGAGGTTGACATTATTATGATGCACATCTTTCTACAAATGTTTGTTTTAAAATCCAGTTATCAAAATATTTTCCCTTATCACAATTTCAAGATCGAAAATTCACTAAGCTCGTAGTCATCACTTTGCTCTTGTAACTCAAGAAAAAATTTTATAACTGATTTTTTTAAACATACATGCATAGATTGTACTAAACTTATCTACCATCATCCACAATAATAATATAATTGCGCCATACACACATGAATGCGCATGGGCCTTGCGTGGGCCCAAATTGGCAATCTAGAGCTCACGTTAAAGTAATTAATGCATATATTGTTAAAACATAAAATAGAAACTCTCATCCTCACTTTACATTTATAGCCATAAAAAAATAGGGATGCTTTGTTTTTCACATATATACAAAAACAATCTGAGAACATACATCGTGACAACATAAGCTCAAAATAAATTGTCAATTTAAGTCGTCCATTCATTCAATCCAGATTAATTAATTAATCATACACGACAAGCACTTATGCGGTCTTTATTACAAGAATGAATGGACTCATCCATATCTGCATTTAAGGAAGAGGATAAGAGGTTTTATGGTAATCCAATCACAAATAACATTAAGTAAACGTGCAATGATTCGAGCCTCTAATGCAAAAATAATAAACTAATCATTAAATTTGCCCTTCCAAACCTCTCAAATATTTAAAAACTAATTAAATAGGGCTTTTAAATTAAACACAATAATTTTAAAACCTCATGGAAAATTTTAAATAAATGAAAAACAAATTTTTCAGTATAAATAAAAGTTTTCAGAATATTATTGGAGCCCAAAAAACATTTTGAATCAATTTAACAAATAAATTGATCTAGTTAAATAAAATAACTATGAGCAACTAAATTCCTAAAAAAATACAAAACTTTTTGAGGAATTTGTTCTCCAAGGATTTTCAGTGGTCTAATATGGTATTCTAAACACCCTATATTAATTTCAAAAATTAATAATCAATTTTGGATATTTTAAGCAATTAAAATGATGCCCATAAGTATAAATTTTATGGTCTAAAATACCAAAAATATGAGAGAATTTACTAAATATTTTCTCAAGTCCCTAAGTAGAGTACAAAACTCTATTTATTAATTTCAAGAATTAACAACTTTATATGCTATATATTAAGCAATTAATATTGTGTACATAACACAATATATGCTCTAAAATATATCCCAAAAAAAAATATGAAAGTTTACTAAATAATTTTCTCATATTGCAAATAGTGTACTAAACATATTGTGTTAATTTCACAAATTAATAATCAATGAAAGTATTTTAAGTAATTTAATACGTGTACAAAAACACATAATTATATGCTCTAAAATATTAAGATGATTTGGATAATTTACCAAAAATTATCTACGGGTCCTACTAAATTTCATATGGTCTCAAAAACAGTGTCCTTAATGTCCCTTATTAATTACAAAAAATTAATAATGCATTTTTGCTATTTTAAGCAATTAAATAAATGTCTAAAAATATAAATTATATGCTCTAAAATAATTAAAATACATGATAATTTACACAAAAGTTATACTAGAGTCCCTTACAGTATACTAAACACTATCTATAAATCAGAAAAATTAATATTTTATTTAGGATATTTTAAGCAATTAAAAATACGTACAAAACAGATGTTTAATGCTCTAAAATACCAAAAACTATGAAATAACTTATCACAAAATTATTTCTAGTCCCACACAGTGTCCTTAATATAACAAAATAAAATTTGAATTTTTCATAAATTTCCAGAATTTTGAATAATTAAAACAGATTTAAAACATTAAATACTTATTTTTTTTAATTAAAAGAAACTGTTTTAATTACTAAATAATTAAATATTTTTCCAATAAAAATATGAAAAATATATATTAAGGACCGGGGCAGAGAAACAGACCTCCACTCTTCGGACCCATGGTCGTCGGACTAACGCCGACCGGCAAGTGGGCCCACTCTCCTCAGCGAGAGTGGGCGTGGTCAAACTCTGGTTCATCTTCCCCAAACAAAACCAATCTGGGTTTTGGGGGCTACTCAACCCTCTTATTTTGCAAGCTCATATCTCACTCGATTTTCGTCGAATACTTACAAATTTTATACCGTTGGAAAGCTCTCACGGAGTACTACAAGATCATACCAAAAAACAGATCGATTAAATAAGTAAATCTTTCGAAAACAAAGAGCAAAGTTATGAAAAATTTCGTTTTTAACCCAAAACCGAATCTAGGATTTTCTATATCTCACTCGTTTGAGATAATCAAGCCATAGGACTTTGTGGGGGGGCTCTAGGGAATATATGGGACACAACCATATAAAAAATTCAGACTTATATTGGAGTTTTCACGTAGGCCCAATTCAAATTCAATTTTAGCAAGTTTATGTTAAAAGCTTCACCTACGGGCGAATCAACAACCTATAGGCTCTGATACCAATGTAAATATGCATCAAACAAGCATACGGGTCTGGTAAAGGACATACCTTGCGGAATATACCCGATCATGGATCGTCTTGGCGGCGTTGTTACGAGCCCGACAATAATACCCATGAACTGCTGCTCAATAGTGCTTCCGTGTACGCTCTTGTGTTTCGAACGGGTCGTGAGAATGGCTATTAGAGACACCCCCTTTGTATCCACGCGCCAAATCCCAAGCCCTAGTGTGATTTTCCTAGAGAGAGAAAGTAACCGAAGAGAGAGAGAGGGAGTGAGGGGCAGCTGCCTTATTGTGTGCAGAGAGTTGTGTTTATTTGTGTTATAAACACATATATATATACACACACACATATACTTGCCCTAGGACTCCAAGTTATAGTCCACATAGAATTTCTTGGACCCTAAGCTAAGCCCGTTGGACCCGGTCCATAGATTATGTGGGTGACCCATAACCCACAAAAATGCTAACAGGATCCAAATGACTTCTTAGGGCCTTATGTATTGAAACATGTCTTGATTATGAATAATTAAAAATCCAGAGATTGGATGATCTAAATCAAGTGTTTCATGTCATGATTACTATCATGTATCCATACTATTATGTTTAGAGATGAATCTTGTATCTTAGGAATGTTAGAGCATAGATTGTGATGATGGATTGCATTTGATTAACTTAGTTAAGAATTCTTTCCAATCACGTTGAGGTCATGTCACTTCTATGTTGACATTACGTTGGCTTTAAGGTCTCTTTGGACCTTCCCGTTGAGACTCATATATCCATAGAATCGTTGCGATTTCCTTGATAGGAAAGGACTTGAGGCTTTGTTATTTTTCCCATTTTGTTAGATCTAGGTTGAACTACTATTTCATCATGCTTATCCATGTGGAATAACCCTTGTTTTGTAGTACTATTGAGGTACGAATCTTCATATTCATGTCTTAGCTTTAGATTGTTTTTTTATTTTTATTTTTTATTTTATTGAACTTTACGACTTTATGCGCGACATCTTAGATTAGGTGAATCCCTTATGTGCTTATATGATTTAGAGACCTTTTCTTAGGTTTTAATATTCATGTATGCATTGCACGTTTATCTATCGCAACTGAATTGGTGAGCTTTCTCGTTCCTTTTGCATCGCATATTGTGTGCTATTTGAACCTACTTGGTTACGGATGTCTTTTTTAGCAATCTTACACCCTTTTCGACTTGCTTGTGCTATGTATATCTTTACCTATGTATTGTTTGGGAAGCACATAAACTTCTCAATTGAATAAAAGGATGGTGCCTAGAGGCCTATCTATGATAGGATGAGAGGGGGTGTTTTAGTCCCACCGGGATCCTTTCCTTCTCATTCCATAGTTTCTGGACCTAGAAGTCTCTGGTTTCAAAGAACAGTAACTTTTAAAATAGTTTCTTAATTTTATTCCTTAAAAATTAAGTGGCGACTCCTTTATTTATTTGATTTGGAAAATTGAAAAGCCCAAAGGCCATGTATTGGCAGTATCCGCAAAGGGTCACATCATATTATGCTGACGTGGTGTGATAGTTCTTTCATAAAAATAGTGATGTGACGATATTTTAGTGGACCGGTTCCATAAAACTCATTGTTTAGGGATCATATGTCTAGTATTCACACTCATCTAGTGATATGAATAATGAGTATGCGATACAAACCAACACACACACACACACACACACACACACACATATATATATATATATGTCTCTTGATGTGTGTCATTATTTATGAGTCCAAAATTAGTCCCATTCTTCACAATCTTCATAAATTTTAAATTTTAGAAAACTTTGAACTCCCCTACTTTTTAGAGAACAAATTTGCTCATCTATTGTTCACCTAAGCAGTGGTAGACCAAGGAATTTCATCAAGGGAGGGTTAGGGTTTTTTCGCACAAGGTAGGTAGGGTGTCTAGGTGACGCCTTGAGGCGCTGCAGCAGTTGCTACTTTTGTTTTGTTTTGTGTTTTTTTTTGTTTTGTTTTGTTTTGTGTTTTGTGTGTTTTTTTTTTTTTTTTTTGGATTGAAAAATAAGGGTTCAGTGTTAGGAGGGTTAGCCATATATATATATATACATATATACAGTTAGGCTATAAAGAGGGCGCCCTCTTTTTATTAAAGAGAGGACCTCTGTTTTGGCCGTCGGATCGTGTTTTCATTAATGGCAGTTTTGTCATTTCACAGTTTTTAAACACAATCCAACGGCCAAAACAGAGGTCCTCTCTTTAATAAAGAGAGGTGGTCCTCTTTAGAGAATCTTTGTACATATATATATACATTTTTTTTAAATTTATAGAAAATTTAGTGAAAAGACCCTCGTTTTAGATTAATTAAGTTTAAAGGACAATCCGTTTTTTATTTTGTTCAAAACTCTATGACTAGTGAAACTTAATCAGGTTAAGTTCCTATGTTTCAAAAAGTGATATGAAATTCACATAACTTTTTATGTCAAAATTTCACATAACTAGTACAATTTTTCTTTTTTACAAAAGTTATATGATTTCTCCATAACTTTTATAACATATGAACTTTTCACTAAAATAAAAAACGAATTGGACCTAATACTAAAAAGAATATCTATTTTATTTTAGGGAAAAAAAATGTTGGCAAGTTGGAAAGTTGACTGTGTAAATAAGAAAAACTTTTGTTAGAGTTTTACAATTTCACAATAAGGACACAGAGTTCACTAAGGCTCTGTTTGGATTATGGATTTCTTGAAAGGAAAAGAAAAAGGAAAGAAAAATAAGAAGAAAATCTAGTTGCCTCGTGTTTTCCTTTGTATTTTTATTCAGGCTTAAATTACATAAAAAGTAAAATGTTTAAACTATAATTGTGTTATCTACTACCCTAAATAAAAGAGCCTTAATAGGATTGTCAATTTCAATTTTGTCCTAATTTGTCATTTTTTTTTTGATTTGTTTGAAATGACACTTTACCCTTATTTTTATTTTTTGTTCCATTTTCCTTTAATCATTACTTTGAGTTTTTGTCATTTTGTGAGGATAGGCTGGTCATTTCACCCACAAAACAACCCTTATTACTATTCGGTCAACTTTTAAAATTTAATGATTCTAGAAATGATGATTCAATCAACTTTTCAAACAATAATTACAAATATTTACAATTAGGTTCAACTTTAAAAATTAAATTAATCCACAAATGATGATTTCAATAAACTTTTCAAGCAATTATTAAAAATATTTACAATTTAAAATTTGGTTCAAAAAACCCCAAAGTCAACAATTATAGGTTGTGCCTTGTTTGGCACAGCCTCTTTTTGGCTTTGTGGTTTGTATGTTTTTTCGTTCTTTCCCAAACAAGTCACTAACTTGTTTGGTTTTGTTTTGTTTTGTTTTTATTTTTTATTTTTGGGTTTTACCAAACAAACCACTAACACCAAGCCTTAAGTTAATTTTATAAATTATCATTTTCTACATATGTGTGTATATATACATATTATAGTTTATTATTATTATTTATGTATTTAAAGTGTACAATTATTTATTTATTTAACAAACTACCCTTTTGTTAAATTGAATTATCAAATTACCTATTTGCATTTTATAATTACCCTTGTGTGTGTGTGTGTGTGTGTGTGTGTGTGTGTGTGTGTGTATAAATGCATATATTATTTTATTATATAAATTATCATTTTGCCTTTTATAACATTTTGTTAAAGTTTAAAGTATGTACAATTATAAACTGAATTACCAAATTACCTTTTTGCCTTTTGTAAATTACCCTTTTGTATAAATATGTGTGTGTGTGTGTGTGTGTTTGTGTGTATATATGCGTGTGTGTGTGTGTGTGTGTGTGTGTGTGTGTGTGTGTGTGTGTGTGTGTGTGTGCGCGCGTGTTATAATTTATTACTATTGTTTATGTATTTAGAGTGTGTACAATAATAAGTTGAATTACTAAATTACCCTTTTGACTTTTGTAAATTACCCTTGTGCATATACATATATTATTTTTATTATATATATAAATTGAATATATTATTAAAAAAAAGAGCATTAAAATTTTAAGTGTGTACAATTATAAATTTTCTTTCATTAATTGGAAATACCAAAATTTTTTTTGCCTTTTGTAAATTACCATTGTGTGTGTGTGTGTTTGTGTGTATACTTGTATATTATTTTATTCTATTTTGATATATATATATATATATACTCAATAACCAAATTACCCTTATGCCTTTTGTAAATTAATTTTGTTACAAAATTACCCTTTTGCCTCTCGTAATTAATTACACTTTTGTATATATGTGTGTGTATATATATGTATATATTATCTATACGTTAAAGAAAATAGACTAAAAGTTTAAAGTGTGTACAATTATAAATTGAATAACCAAATTACCCTTATGCCTTTTGTAAAATTTTCTTTTGTTAAATCGAATTATCAAATCACCTTTTATCTTTTTGTAAACTATCATTTTATATATACTAGAGGAGTGTCATTCACTATGTGAGTGCGAGAGAAAAAAAGTGGGGGTGGGTAGTTGAGATATTTGTATATATATATATTGTCTGTGTGTTATGTTGCGTGTTAAAGAAAAGAGCCTTAAAATTTAAAGTGTGTACACTTACAGATTAATTGCCCTTTTCTCTTGTGTATATATAGTACTCTTCTGTAAAAGTTTAAAGTGTATAAAATTATGGAATATGAACACTACTCAAATAACTCATTTTTATTGTCGGCGGTGCATGTTTATTACATTGAGGATTTAATTTATGTTGTCAAATCATTAATTTATGAAATGTATTCACAATAAACGCATCTAAATTTTATTTCTCTATTTCGACTCAAGATTTTTTTCTTATGAATTCTGAACACAATTTCTAGCTGGTCAAAGAAATAGCAAGTAAATGTCGGTCTATAAAATTCTTCACTTTAAATTTTGAATATTTTTATTAGTACTATTTATCCAGCAAAAAATTATAGGTTTAACGTTAGCTAATATAGATGTTGTTCAAGCATATTTTTTCTAACACCATCTTAAGAATTATTAGAACTTTTTTTCTCTTTCATGTACACATTAAAAAATAATACATTACATTTTTTTTCCCTATCAAATCCAACGCCCGTGCCTTGCACGGGCCGGCTTTCTAGTATGAATAAAAGAAGGAAAATGACCATCAGCATTCATTATTAGGTCTACCTAATTTTGATTGGAGGATGTTGAAGTGGTCCCACCATAATTGAAGATAGTCTCACTACCACATTTATTTGAAAAGCATTTGAGATGCAAAATTTGGAAAGCATAACATTACTCTTAAAGAGTAATCCTATGTTTTCCAAATCTTATCCCAAAATCACATCCCAAATGATATGGCAGTGGAACGAACCACTTTTAATAATGATGGGACCACTTTAACATTCTCCAATCAAAATCTAGTGGGCCCAAAGTCACAATATTTGGGATGTGAATTTGAGATTAAATTTAAGAAAGCATTGCATTACTCAATCAGAAAACCTTTTCTTTACCTTCCCAAAAACCATACATGTGCGGTGTTTAAAAAGGCTTAAATTTTGGGTTCAATAGGGGAAGAAAAATTGGAAGGAAGTAAATATGTCAATATCACTCACATTTTATAAACTTGAAAAAGACCTATCTAGCTAGCATTTTCCTCTGCCCTAAAAAGAAAAAAGAACTATCTTTTTAAAAAAAAAAAAAATTAGCACCTATCTGATATCAAGAATTCACACTAGCTAGCACTTTGTTTAGCGATCACTAGCACATGATCCCATTTAGGCAACACATTCCCTCTCACTTTGTAAATTAGAGGGTCCATTCCCCCTTAGTGGATAATTATTTCAATAGATAGAAAGATAAACTTCTTGCTTGTGGGATTGGATCATTCCGTGAGAGTTGAGACCAACGCATTAAACACAGCACGACCTCTAAATAGTCTCAAAAGTCAATAATAGTTCCTAAACAGTTTAGGGGGTGTTTGGCAAGTTGAATTAATGTTTCAGTGTAGTTTCTCTACAATTAGCAATATCAGTGTCATGTTTCTCACCTCTTGGTGTCTATTAGGAGTTGGATAGGGTCATGAGTCACATTTGCTACTAAAAGTCTCGTATAGGACACTACTACCCATGCCCATAATAATATAGTATATGCTGATATTTAAAGAATGACCCTACAACTTTTTGTGTGATCAATCAAACAATTTAGGTAACTGGTAGTGAAATGTTTAAATTCATCGGATTTTTTTTGAAAAAATTAGTTGATGATCGGTGTTATGCATGTGCTGTACGCTATATGAATCAAATTAATTGATAATCTGTGCTATGCATGTGCTGTATGCTATATGAATCCGTTGACCTTAATTTAATAGAAAGGACATATGTAAGCTTGTCATGATGTAGACGAAGAAAATCATTATATTTGGTCATACATTTCTATCAACTAATTTTAATTAACCAAGAACAATGATGTGATAATAACAACAGTAAGATCTAATAGATTATTAAAAAAAAATTTGAAAAAGTAAATTAAAAGACAAATAAAGAATATTGCAGCCCAGTAAGATCGAATAGATTATTAACAGTGGTAAGAAAAATGCCCAACAATTGAGATTCATTAAGTTCCCTGCAAGAAAACAAATGAAGTAATATATATATATATCAAAATAAATAAATATCAAAATTTTGTTACACACCAAGAAATATATAGCCAAAACTTGTTGACAACAAATTCGTAGGTATGCAAATTAACAAAATCCAATATGTTTCATGAGGATCTTTCTTGAGTAAACAATTTTCAATAGATGGTGTAAGAAATTGTGGGTGATTTGTGCACCCACATATATTGAATCGGGTCTAAAGGGCCTTGGCCTTGGACTTAGAAACTTAGGGTGTGTGCCTATATACATGCATATTGCACACACAATTAGGGTAACACACAATATAACCATAGGAGGCTGGCCACCTCTCTCTCTCTCTCTCTCTCTAGGCCATCACCACAGTGCCTTGGGATTTAGCGCGTGACTATTGTTGAAGCTTGATATACATTGTTGGGCCCATTCTCTACCAGCTTAAGCTTTTGGAGTAGTTGGTAACTTAACATGGTATCAGAGCCTTGTTTGTGGGAGGTCCTGAGTTCGACTCTCCATCCCCGTTTTATTGTGCATATTTGCACTTTGATATTTGTCTCCACTATGATGGAGTTTGGTTTGTTTGCTCTCCACGTGCAAGTCGGGGCTGCACGTGAGGGAGGGTGTTGAAGCTTGATATACATTGTTGGGCCCATTCTCTACCAGCTTAAGCTTTTGGAGTAGTTGGTAACTTAACAACTATCACGGGAATCACTCTAGTAGTGTCCTCTGCGATCTATGCAAAGTACAAGAGAGTACACAGATGCTCGAAGATTGCAGCCGTACGTGGGTTTCATCACCGGGCTTGTAACAACACCATACAACGATCCGTTGGGTTATTCCGCTAGGTGAGTGACACCTAAACTCGACTCGTATGCATATGTTCGTATGCATATGTGCGTATATTTTCTACATCGGTATCAGAGCCATTAGGTTATTAATTCGCCCGAATAAAGACCCAAACAGTTCTACCATTAAAGTTTCAAGCAAGCTTTTGATATAAACTCTTTTTTTCGTTTTTCCAAGTGATTCTAATATAAAACTCCAATAGAGTTCCAAATTTTTTACATGGTTGTGTTCCTTATGGTCCCTAGATTTCCCCATGAAGGAGGGAGAAATCACAAATCCTAGATCAGGGCCGGCCCTGAGATGACAAAAATTGTCTGTGGCCTCAAGCGAATTTTCAAAGGGGCTGAAAAAATGAAGCCTTTATACTAAGTTTCATTGAAATTATGAAGAAATTAGAAGAAAATAGACCTAAAATGATAAGTTTCATAGAAATTAGGAAGAAATTAGAAGAAAATAGGCCTAAAAATGATAAGTTTCATAAAAATTAGGAAGAAATTAGGAAAAAAAATAGGCCTAAAAATATGGCCTAAAATCGTGGCCCCATGCGATTGCTTTGCCAAATTGCCTCAGGGCCTGCCTAGTCCTAGATTCGGTTTTGGGTTGAAAACGAAATTTTTTCAGAACTTTGCTCTCTATTTTCGGGAGATTTAGTTGTTTAATCGATCTGTTTTTTTTTTTTGGCATGATCTTGTAGTACTCCATGAGAGATTTTCAACGATATAAAATTTGTAAATTTTTGATGAAAAATGACTGAGATATGGGCTTGCAAAGTAGGAGGTTGAGCAGTCCCCAAAATCCAAAATAGTTTTGTTTTGGGGAAGATGAACCAGAGATTGGCCACGCTCATGCTCGCAGAGGAGAGTGGGGCCCACTCATCGGTCGACGTTAGTCCGGCGACCATGGGTTTGGAAAGTGGAGGTCTGTCTTTCGGCTTCGGTCCATAATACATACTATATATTTTTATTGGAAAAAGATTTAATTATTTTGTAATTAAAACAGTTTCTGCTATTAAATTAAATAGTTTTTAATATTTTAAACTGTTTTAATTGCTTTAAAATTTTGAAAAAATATGAAAAATTAATGTTATTTTTTCTATATTAAGAACACTGTGTGGGACCAATAATAATTTACGATAAATTATTTCATTATTTTTGGTATTTTAGAACATAAAGAATATGTTTTATACATGTTTTTAATTGCTTAAAATATCCAAAAATGCATATTAATTTTTAAAATTAATGTACAGTGTTTAGTACACTGTAAGGGACTTTGAAATAATTTATGTATAAATTATCATGTATTTTTGGTATTTTAGAGCATATAATTTATGCTTTTGGGTATTTATTTAATTACTTAAAATAGCCAAAATGCATCATTAATTTTTGTAATTAATAATGGATATAAGTTGCACTGTTTTGAGACCATGTATAATTTTTTGGGACCTGTAGATAATTTTTGCTAAGTTATCTAAATCATATTAATATTTTAGATTGTATAATTATGTGTTTTTGGTGCACGTGTTAAATTGCTATAAAATATTTTTATCGATTATTAGTTCAAGGAATTAACACAATTTGTATACCACAATAGTGGCAGCTTGAGAAAAGAAATCATTTTGTGAATTTTTTTTTTCGCTTTTTGGGATATATTTTAGAGCATATATTGTGTTAAGTACGCAATATTAATTGCTTAAAATATAACAAATGAAGTTATTAATTCTTGAAACTAATAAATGGTGTTTTTGAACACTGATTGGAGACTTGAGAAAATTTTTATGAATTATCTCAATTTTTTTTTGGTATTTTAGAGCATAAAATTTATGCTTATGGGCAATTTTTTATTTTGGGATTGCTTAAAATAGCCAAAATAGACTATTAATTTTTAAAATTAATATGAGATGTTTAGAACATCATATTAGACTATTGAAAATCTTTTGAGAACAAATTTCTCAAAATTTTGTATTTTTGGGAATTTGGTTGCTCATACTAATTTTGTTTAACTAGATTAATTTATTTTGTTAAATTGATTCAAAATGTTTTTTTGGGCCTTGATAACATTATGAAATTTTTATTTATGTTGAAAAATAATGTTTTTCTGTTATTTAAAATTTTTCATGAGAATTTTTATTGAATTGTTAATTTAAAGGCCCCTTAATGAATTGGTTTTAAAATATGTTTTACGACCTAAAATTGTGTTAAAATTAGTGAAAAGTCCAAGATTTTTCATTGATTTACTCAGTTTATGGGAGCTATCTAGGCTGTGCAATAATAATTTTATTACAAATTTTATTATTTTTTAGAGGCTCATTGTATTGTTGGTTATGCTTTAATTACTGTTGTTTGTGATTGGAAGACAGGAGACCTCTAATCCTCCTCCTTAAATGGAGTGATGGATTAGTCTATTTTAAATAGACCGCCTGAGTGCTTGATGTATGTGATTAATGCATTAATATGGATCAAATGAATGAACAATTAATTGGCAATTTTTGGAGCTTGTATCCTCACGATGTATGTTTAAGGTTGTTTCTGTGTATGTATATGAACATAGCATCCCTATTTTTTATGGCTATAAATGTAATGTGAGGAAGAGCTTTTATATTTCTTGTATTGGAAAAGCCTACTTGCAAAGGGATGATTTTCTTTGTTTGTACATCATACACTTGAATTACCTTAGCATGAGCTCTAAGTTGTTAATTTGGACCCAAGTGGGGGTCCATGCACATTTTTGTTGTATGGTGCATTTTTTATCTTGTGGATGATCACTTAGATAGGTATTTGTACTATCTAATTGATGTTTGTTTAGAAAAATCAATTATAAAAGGTTTTTCTTGATTTACAAAATTAAGATTTGATTAATGAGCAATAGCAAATTTTTTGGTTTTAAACTGTAAAAAGGGAAAAATTCACTTGTAATTGGATTTTCAAACAAACTTTATGAAATGTGTAAATAATAATGTCAATCCCTTGCGCATGTTCTCAAATGTTTTCAGACCACACTCTGTTAATCTTACAAAGATAACAAGTTTAGAAGGGACTAATTTTGTAATATGGCACTGTAAAGTAACACATCTACAGAATGAGTAAGAGCTTATAGGCTTTAGACTTATTCTATAGTCCAACCTATTCAACCGAGTAATGGGCCTTAGGTCCAACATCATTATAGCCATGAAAGCCCATAGCACTTGGCTCGAGTAGGATCATAGCACATGCTTGGTGATAAGCAACATGCACTATGATCCTATTGGGAAGTATAAGTACTACCCAATAGCCAAAGAATTGTGGGATCAACTCAAATTTGTTTTCAGTGGCACATTCACTACTAGATTGAGAATCTAGTTATGAAGTTCGGGAATGTAAAAGGGACATTCCAAGTACACGATGACTGAACATCTAAGTTCGATGTTAGTGTGATTCATGATATCAGATTGCTAGGAACATCTTTACTCCCGAACTATAATGTCAGGTTATGAGTAGTTCGCTGCCTGATTGATGGGACCACAAGAAACAAATCATGATCCATGAGGTAGTGTTAAATTTTTGTTTTTGACATTTTCTGACATGTTGAGCTAAATGTGGAGCGCCAAAATGTAAGGCGAACCGTATTGCTACACTCTTGACCACAACTTCCATAAGTGGAAGTGAGCCCAAGGCTAGTGGGCCTAAACGCAATGGTAAGAGTACACTTGCCAAGAGGCAGGGTGGGGCTAGCAAGTTTGCGCCCAAGGCTAACAAGGTGGAAGAGCGCAGTTGATTGCGTTTTTCAAATTGGTAGTAATAGGATGGATATTTTTGGGTGGTAGTGTTACTGGGGCATGGTTATCTAGGGATAACTACTTAAGGATTGTTTTTAATAAGTTCTAGTTTCCTCTGTTATTCATTTATTCTGAGACATGGTATGTTGGACTTGGATGCATAAGATGTGATTGGATGACTTGATTAACTCGAGAAGCCCTTTTAGCCCACTTGCTAAGGTTGACCTACCTATGTGTGAGTCTTGCTTAGTTGGCAAAGCATGACAAAAGTCTTTTAGAGAGGCTAGTAGAGCTACTCAAGCATTAGAGCTAGTTCACTTACATATCTGTGGACATATGGTTGTAAAGGCACGTCATGGCGCCTCTCATTTTCTCACTTTTATAGATAATTTCACGCAATATGAGAATCGCGAGTACTTATCTAATCGGTTCAGGGAATTGTGTGAAGAAAAAGGGGAAATGTAAACAACTTTTTATTCCGAAAACTCCATAATAATATGGTGTTGCAGAAAGAATGAATAGGACATTCCTAGATATGGCTAAGACTATGATGGCGCATGTCAACCTCCTAATGTTGTTTTGGGGGGATGTATTCTTGATTGCTGCCTACATACTAAAGTACCTCTTCTCAGTTAGTTCCTTCTACCCCCTTTGAGCTATGAAAAGCCAAAAAGTTCATTTTAGAGCATTTGTGCCCGTGGAGCTCAGGAGGTTATGTTCACTATACCTTGCATAAGTACGAGAAACTATGCTCGAGGGCTAGAAAGCATACCTTTATAAGGTATTCTAATAGCTCGGCAGGCTATGTTAAGTATGATGAACAACCGGGTATAGGAATGACAGAAATGGTGTTACATGATATTGAGAATGACTTCTACAAGATTGCTAATACTAAGAGATATCTTGACCTTTATGTTTTAGAGGATGTTGAAGACAATATACCATCTTCAAGTGAGGGTGGGGAGATTGAGATTCCACATCCAATAATCATTGAAAATAATCGCTGAAAATGGTACTAGTCTCTAACCGAGTGGGAATACACCGCTAGACGCTAGTGGAAGTGTACCAGATAGTGGGAGTGAACCAATAGGCACTCAAGATTCTCAGGTAGTACACCATAAGTGATGTAGAAAAAGTTTCATGTCGCCATTTTAAAATTGAGGGAGACATTTTCATGTGTGCAATTATGTACACAAGTGGATGAGGATGAGCTTGCTTCTTTTGATGAAGCATTTTTTTCTTCGTCTGCTAAAGCTAAGTGGATAGCTACTATGCCAGATGAGACGAGCTCTATGGACGCGAATAAGGTCTGGGAGTTAGTTGATATTCTGCCTGTGCGTAAGGCTATTGGAGACAAGTGTGTTTTCAATATCTAAGGCAAGGCAGATGGTTCAATTGACATGGGCCTTATGGTGATAGTTTGTACCCAGAGAGGGTATAGACCATGGAAACATGTTCTCCCAAAGGGTGAGATCTGACTCCATTCGCCTTATCCTAGCATTTGTCGCACATTTAGTTTTAGAACTTTTTCAGTTGGATGTTTAAACTGTTTTTCTCAATGGAGAAAAAGACGGCGAGAAATTTGGATCAGCCCATTGGTTTTGTGAGCAAAGGGAATGAGCTCAAAAGTATGTCGTCTCAAATCTTCTATTTATTATCTCAAGCTAGCAATCGTCTAGGCAGTAGAATAATATATGTACATTAAATTGTCTAAGAAAAGTGTTCTAATTCTTTATATGTTGATGACATCCTTCTAGCTGGGAATGAGATGAATTCCATTGTCGCCACTTGAGAGTGGTTGTCCTCTCAGTTTGAGATTGAGGACATGGGTGATGCCAACTATGTGTTGGGAGTTTAGATTGTGAGAGATTGTTCTCATAACCTTCTTTATTTGTCTTGGGTTTTTTGAACGTTTTCATATGAAAAGTTAGAAACCCATTGACATCTCAATTTTTAAAGGGACTCATATTGACCTTAGATCAACATCTTAAGAATAATGAGAAGAGGAAAACAAATATCTAGTTTGATGGAAAATTAGGTTTAAAATAATTATTTAAATGTGTAGAGAAAAGATTAAGTTACAAAAACTTATTGGTATGCCCGGATCTACTACTTATTAACTCTATAGATGTGTACAAGAGAGGGGACAAGAATTATAGCTCATGGTCTTGAACCCAATTCTAAAATCTCTGACTTCCAGCAGCCTCCATTAGATGGTCTTCACTCTCATGACTCCTACAGATGCTCCTGGAGAGGCTAGGGTTGGTGGGAACCCTAATAGAGAGGATATAGTAGGTTTGGGAACCTTAAAACAGTATCTATAGCTTCTGGTATAATAAAATGATGAACTCTATTTTCTGGACGCTGCTGCCCTATTTATAGATTTCTAGAACCGACCTTACGTTCAATCGATCGAACGATCGAAGTGACTTCGATCGATTGAAACACTTTCGATCGATCGAACCTGTCCAGACTTCAATCGATCGAGACTCCTTTGATCGATCGAACCTGTCTTGACAAGATCCTCTTGTGCCTTTCCAAGCATCCAAGCAGAGCTAAGAGTGGGACCTCCTAGGCTCTTTATTGTTGGCTCAGACTAGTTGTTAATTCCCATGACCAAACTCTTTGATCAGCAAACTAACCAGCTGGTCAGTTAACGTTTATTCCACTATAAAATGATAACTGAACTCCAACGTAAAAGAACATATCCGAAGCGATAACTAGACTTGAATGGTGTGCTAATGTCCCTCTAACGTCAGCATTCATAATCATATTCAGGTAGTCGGATAACTATTACTATCAACCTGAATGATGATTACATCTTCTATTCCTTGAGTCCCATTCACCTCTCATGATTACCAAAAATGTTGATAACTACTTATCAACAAAACTGCAGTTCTCAGTAATCAACTTAGTGGCTTTCTCAAGGGAATGCTTACTCTTTATTAGAGGATAGATTCTATCTTGACAATATATATTCACAACCTTATGAACATGACATACCCAAGATACCCAGGTGTTGATCTTTAAGACTTCATTGATTGGTAAGTCAAAGCAGTCATATCCACAGTCTGTATTCATGATCGTCTCAAGATTGAGAACACGTACCTTATACAAGTTATGAGTTCCTATCGACTGTTGACAGTCTTAAGTGTCAATAGGAAAGCTCAGGTCCGTCAATGCACTATAAGCACTAGCATAATAACTAAGAATTTCCACTCTAGTGATTGAGATTAATCACTCCATCCAATGGTAGTTAATCATGCTACAGTGTATTCCTGATCAGATATCCAGTCTCATAATCCATTGTGACAAGTTCTAAGTCTCAAAGAATAGTAATTCGTATCTCACTTGTATGCATCTTATACACACACGAATTACTTACTATAACACTTAAGGATTAACAATCATCTCATGAAAGAAACATACACAATGAAATGTAAAGCTGATATCCATATATTAAAATGTCAATGTCTCATACATAAAGTAATAGTTTGACCACAAACCCAACACAGTTTTCCATATGTGTCTGCAATAGGGAATTTGAAGTATGCTTTGTTGAGTCCTCAGTCAGATGTCTACTATGCGGTTGGTTTAAATTAGTCATTTTCATAGCAACCATGGTCCTATCACTAGAGAGTAGTGAAGGTGTGCTCTGTAGCTATTCGAGAAGCTATTTTGGTTGAAGAGTTTTTACAGTGGCTAGGCTTTTTACCTCATAAGCGATGAGGCTGTACTAGTCTATGGTGATAGTACATAAGCCTGAGCATATGCAGAAGATCTAAAAAATCCATTCAAGTACATAGACATTAGTTTTTGTCACATTTGGAATGTGGTTTCGGCGAAGGGAAGTTATCTTGATGCACATCTCCTCTAGGGGATTTGATGTGCTTAGACATTTTATCGTGTTATTGACATTATTATTCGAGGTTTTTTTATTTAAAAACCAGTTGGTTTTCATATATGTATTTATTATATGAATAGAATGAATGCACATTTCTAATGTCACTGGGCTTGAATCGACCTGCTCACACGGGTGATTCACCTTAGTATTGAGATAGCGAACTAGGACATGTGTATCCATTGCGCTTAGATGGCGAGCGAGATGCAATATTTGTGTTTATGGCGTTTAGATAGCTAGCGAGGATATGTGTGTCCATAGCGCTTAAAAAGCGAGTTTGAACACTTATATCTGTGCAGTGTAAGAATAGTGAGCCAGATATAAACCCCTTATTATTTTTATATGTCGCCTTAGATGAAGTTAAGATGAGACCTTTATATTTGGTCGAACATAGAGAAATCCTGCGACTCTATATTGTGTGTTTACAATCGAATGTGAGTTTTCAGACGGGATCCAAGAGGGGCGACTGTGTTGGAAAACTCAGGTTAGATGTTTTGTGTAACATCTAGACTAAGATTCGTATGGCGTTACTTGTTTTTTCAAAATAGAGTGACATGCCCATTTTTATGGAAGAACGCCATAGCATATATTTTATACTGTATGTGCTTTTGCAATCGACTGTGGAGCAGTGAATGGATTTCTCTTCATTATTGTGTAAGCCATGCATGATATCCAAGACATTAGTTATCCTATAAACTGGTTGCCTTCACGACTTGAGACTATGGCATGACGATTGACTGTGGAGCAGTGAATGGATTTATCTTCATTACTGTGTGAGCCACGCAAGATATCCAAGACATTAGTTATACTATAAATTGGTTGCCTTCACAACTTGAGACTATGGCATGAAGAGGACGCTCGATGATAGCTACTTTAGCATGCTATCCTAGGATAAAGAGATAATTCTATTCTATAAGGCATGTCTGGGCAAGCGGTCAAGTTAGTCGGATTGACATGAGGGCTCAGGGAAGATCATTCAGTAATACACCATGTTTTGTGACTCATTAGCAGGCCTACGATAATCGTATATTTGTTATTGGTATGTCATGAGTACATTACATTGAGGTGGTGCAACAATTCTTTTCATTGAGGGATTGAAAATGCTGTGTCTGGTGTGGTTGAACCGTCTAAGGCATACACGAGAAGCTTTCGAGTGATGTGTCTGGCTGGTTATGGTAATGATTTGGCATTGCACCCCTGTCACTGAACTTTCTTTTCGTAAGGTCGCATGTTCTATTTCCCTATATGAAGTGATGAGAAGTTCTGTTTTGAGAGATTGTTTTAGTAACAAGCCCTATGTGGGTGAGTGGGAGATATAAGAAATTGTGGGTCATTTGTGCACCCACATACATTAGACCGGGTCCAATGGGCCTTGGCCTTGGAGACCTAGGGTGTGTGCCTATATATATGCATATTGTACACACAATTAGGGTAATACACAAAACAACCCTAGGAGGCCGGCCACTTCTCTCTCCTCTCTCTCTCTCTCTTTATCACGTTTTCTCTCTCTAGGCTATCACCATAGTGCCTTGGAATTTAGTACGTGACTATCACGGGGATCACTCTACTAGTGTCCTCTACGACCTATGCAAAGTACAAGAGAGTACACGGAGGCCTGAAGATTGCAACCATACGTGCGTTTCATCGACGTGCTCGTAGCAACACCGAACAACGATCCATTAGGTTATTCCGCTAGGTAAGTAACCTAAACCCGACTCGTATGCATGTGTGCATATATTTTCTATAGATAGTTTCATAACATAATAACATGAACCATATACTCCTCCGTCCTATTTTGTTAGTCTATATTTGGGACTTCAAATGTTTAAGGGGATATAATGATTGTCATTCACATGCCATGTAATTAATGCAAAAGTTCCAAAATGCCCTTACTACTTCTTTTCTTCCTCTTTATTTTTTGTTGGATAATTTCAAAATCAATAAGGGTAATTTTGTAAAATAACTAAAAATTTATCATGGAATATTCTTTGTGGACAATAGCTTTGGAATGTCCAAAAAAGAAAAAGACTAACAAAATGGGAGGGAGGGAGTAATAATTTAAGCTGAAAAGGTATTAAATAACTTTTTTTTTTAAAAAAGTTGGCTCGGACTATGAAAAGCTTCATAGCTAGTAGGATTTAGAAAAGTTGAAGTATCTGCAATGCTAATCGGGTCAATTTTGATGCAAAGAGTTCCTAAAATTTAGGAATTTCAACACATGTTGGCGACATAGGTAAGAGAAAAATGCTTGGCCTTTAGATATAGTATAGAGATATGCGTTAGAGTTCCAATTTTGAGAAATTCAATTGCATCCACTAATATGCTCCTTACACCCACCTGCTGCATTGAAAAATTGTACATACAACAACCACTATTATACAAGTGGGTGTAGAGAGAAAGTAAGAGGGCATATTTAGAATTTCTCTCTAATTTTGCTCGTTCTACTATTCTTTGTCTTCTCTCAAACTACATCGAGAAACTTCTTCATCATCTTCTCCATCAGATATTTGCTCATCAAGGTGCAACTAAGCTAGTAACGACCTACTTCAACTCCGCCCTAACTCTTAGCTACAACAACACAACACCCGCAATCGCACATAATTTGACCTATAAAACATCAAACCAAATAGCAGATATCGTCCAATCACAAACTCTCACCTTCAGCGAAACCCCATATGGTCCAACCCTAGTCACTTCCCATTACCACCATAACCCTACCATCATTGTCGTCGTGACTTCGACCCAGCAAACACTATCAACACCTTCTAACCATCAATCATAGCACAATACCACCATCGAATAATCGATTCCCTACCATAAGCCACTGCTGTCACACCATGTGTTGCCGCATCGTTGGGGTGATAACCATAGGCATGATAGAAGAAACAAATCTATCGTATATTGTTGGTGGTAGTTAGTTTTTCAAATTGTTGGTGGTCATGAATTGAACAGTAATATGTTACTACCTTTTGATTGCAATATTGATACTTTATATTACTCTCTTTTAACTAAATTGCAGTTAAATTTAAAATTCTTTTGATAATAAATGTTAATTTTGTTATCTTTTCTTTATAAGGTGGGATTTTTAACTTTGATTTATGACAAGGCAGTGGAATACTACTCTTTTAGCAGAAACATATTAGAGTGTAATCATCGTGAAATGTTATACATCGATAGTATCGTTTCACTGTCTTATAGCTTATATGAGGAACAAACTTTTATAGTGTAATAAAGGTAGAAAATATTTGCAAAAATTTGTAAGAACTTTGGATTGTTTAGCCATTTGGGGTGAGGGATTTAACTTTTCCAGATTTACATAATTGGTGTGCTAGTTCATTAAAAAAAATAACTTTTTGACACCTAATTTTGAGCTGCAAATCCGGTTAATATGAATCTCTTTGATAGATCATGTTTTGTGGATGTTACCTTGAAAGTAATGGATTTTCGAAGTATGAAAAACAAACAAAAAATGTTTTGTGATCCGTGCACTTCAAGAACTGTAGATGCATGAATAGTAATGCATGAATAGTAAGAAGGGTTTGACCCCAAAAAAATGGTATGGAGGGTTATTTTGATAATAATAATAAATACTACTAGCCTTGAATTTCTTTAAGGCATTATTTATGTTTGTTTTGATGATGACAAATCTTGTGATAATTGCATGTTCTTAATGGTTCAATTCCAATTAATTATCATGTCATTTTTATTGTGCTAATCTCTTTATTTATGCACTTAAATGTTCTAACTGTATTTGAGTTCTTGAGATAGAATATGGTGAAGCTCGAGAGTGTTAAAGCTCAACAAGGATCAAGCTTGAAGACTTGAAGATCTTTCAACCTTAATTGAAGTCTAGGATTTACATGCAAATCATCTTGATCATCTCTCACAAGGGCTTAAAGGTTTAAAGTTGTTTCAAAACCTTCAAAAGAGTAAAATTGTTTTTCAGTAGAAAAACAGTCACCTAGATTGTTTTCCCAGTCGACTAAATCGTTTTCCCAATCGACTGGGTGCTTCAAAGTTTAGTCAACTGATGGTGAAAATAGTCCAATGGTTTGTGCTTTGAAAACATAATTTCTGGCTCAAAAGTTTCAGTCGATCGGACCCTTCATTAAGTCGACTAGTTTTATGAAGCATTTTAAAAATGTTTGGAAAAAAAATAGTCGACCGGACCTTTCATTCAGTTGACTGGTTTATAAAGCATTTCAAAACAGTTTGAAAACACAGTCGACCGGACCTTTCATTCTCTTGACTAGTTTATGGCACATTTCAAAACTGTTTGAAAAACAGTCAACTGGAATGCGCAGAGCAGCAGCAACGACTAGTATTCTGATAGGCCATGTATTCACCATTTTGCCACTAATGGCTATAATCTTTCAAGGCCTATAAATACATATTTTCCCAAACCATTTATGGTTGATCATTCCATTGGAAAACATAATTTTAGTCACATAACTTGTTGATCTTTAATCATTCACATTTGAACCCTAGTTGTGTGAACTAATCAATTTGCTCTAGTTCTTCATTTGTATATCTTTGTGAGAGTAAATTGTAGTGAGCTTTTATTTGTATCATCCACTCACTAAGGAGTTATTCTGTGAGCTTTTATTGTATCCATTCACTCTAGAGAGAGAGTTGTCATTTGTACCCAAATCTTTTATTTATAAAGAGTAAGGGTTAGTAACCTTGTGTGCAAAGAAGAGGTGTTCTTCTTTGGGAAAGTTGAAGACTCTTCTAACAGTTTGATCTACACACATGCAGTTGGTCGGATTAAAGGAATCCTCAAGAGGTGTTCTTGATGGGTGGACGTAGGCAGAGGTGTGCGGATTGCCGAACCACTTGAAAACACGGTTAGCAAGTACCTCTTCCCTTCTCTCTTTACATTATTGTTTGTGATTGTGTTTAATTTGCAATTAAGTTTTAAAATGGTCTATTTTTCGCTAAAACCTTATTCACCCCTTCCTCTCTAAGGTTTCCATTCTGGGCCAATAATTGGTATCAGAGCTTCAGCTCTTCTATTTTCAAAAGTTTTTGAAAAGTTTGAGTTAAGATCCAAATAGAAACTAACACTTCTCGCACTCTTATAGTGAGGGTCAATCGACATATAGACCACCTTGTTTCAAAGGATCAAATTATGCTCGTTGGAAAAATAGAATGAGAATCTATATGATTTCTCAATATTTTGATTTAGGCAAATAGTGGTCAAATCGCCTCATCTTCCTACAAAATTATAAATGGTATTTCTATTCCAAAAACAGAAGATGAGTATAATGATGCCAATAAGAAACTCAGTAAAATGAATGTTATGTCAATGAATTTATTATATTGCAGTTTAGACCCAAATGAATACAATAGAATTTCATCTTGCGAATCCAGAAAAGAAATTTGGGATAAACTTGAAGTGACTCATGAGGGAACAAGCCAAGTCAAAAAGTTAAATATTAATTTGTTTGTTCAAACTTATGAAATGTTTAAAATGTTGCCTTTTGAGTCTATTGGTGATATGTCTACCCAGTTTACAACTATCATCAATAGACGGTTGGCGAGGTGCAAGTGATATGGCGCTTGGTGGTACGTAGGCGGCTTGTGTGAGCTAATGTAGCAAGGGATTTCCTAGTGATCGGATGGGTAGTCTCAAATCGGTCCCTAGGCCAACTTTATACCTTATAAATCATTAATTGAGTTATTTGGGAAGGCAATTCTCACTATCATCTAGAGAATGAAGTGAAACAAATTAGAAGGATGGGGAACAAATGACAATGCTTAACTGCTCGCCTACCACTAGATTGAAAATCAATGAAACAAATCTACTTTAAAAACATCATACAAAGGAGACGTATCACACGTTCTTCTATACGCTTAAGTATATGTTCTTGAATCCACTAAACTACGAGCTGAAATAGAGAGGAATTGGGAAAAACTCCTCCTTTTGATGTGCCAGGCTCCGTGCCTAGTCTGCGCCAGGTGTTTTCTACTATAGCTCAATGTTGATAGTTCTTTCATGATGAATCGGTTATTAGAAGTGCTCCGGCATCTATGTCAATCAAAGATCTAGGTGGTCGGACACCAACTTCATATATTCAAAAATGACGTTTTGACCTTCAGATGAACTTGCACTAAATAGTGAGAATTCCCTTTAAGACGAAAGGAGTACATGCCTCATTAAGGAAAAGTCACTATGAATATAGAATAAGAGATCTTGTGGTATGTTACGGATGAGTCCACTTAAGGAAATGAAGATAAGGTTCTCTTGACCAAAGAGGTTGAAGAAAGAGACTCCCGAGAGGTATAGCAGAACCACTTTTCCAGGACTCTAGTGGTGTTGTATTGCAAAAAGATGGCAAAAGTTGGCAATGATGACAAAGCTATTTTCTTATACATTCTCTCACTGGCGCAACATTGAGATGGTAAATGCAGCTAGATAGTCCCCACATTCGTTGCTGGAAGGACCTTCCGCTTTCAGTAAGCAGTTAAACTTTATGTTTTTTGCTTGTGTAAGCCTCAATTTGGTAAGAGAAGAAATTGGAGTCTGGTTGTCGCTCCCGGAGGAAAAGCCTTTATCCAATAAGGAAGCCCCCTAAATCTTTGAAACTTTTTGGGCAAAGAAGAAAGGAGTTGAATGCTCTCGAGATTCAATCATGCTAAAGATCTTTCCTCATGAACTGCCTTCTCGAAAGAAAGATTGGTTCACGACTGTGCTTTCCAAGGTAGTTTTGAAGGGCACCTTTTCATTCTGTGTAATACTCGTACTTGGAGAAATGAGATAATATCTGCTTAGCATGCATTAATTAGTATAATTCATAGCGTGTGATAATTTGGGTAAGTTCCAGTTACCCCGACGTGTTAAATGCTTAATAAAAGGGCACAGTTAGACAAATATGAAGTGGGACCCACAGGAAGTCCAGATTAAATAAATTGCATTTAGTTGCATATATATGATTAAATGAATATTTGTTTAATTGCCTTAGTATTTTATTGTTTAGTTGCAATCTTTTATGGTGCTAGTTTGAGTACCCGTGTGAGAGTAAATTGGAACCAGATTCATAACTAGTAGGTTAATTAGCAACTTTACAAAATATATGGGACCCCTGTTTGGGACTCACGCGTGACATAGACAAATACCCACTTAGATATTGGGTAGTTAATATAATTGTTTAGGGGATTTCATAATAAAGCTTTAAGAATATTAGGGGTTGTAAACATAAAAAGGCAAAAGTTGGGCATGAAACCCAAGAGGTTGACACCTCTTAATAATGACTCATCCATCATCTTCTCCATGTATATCAAAACAAGAAATTAGATACAAGAGAAGAGAAATTCAGCCATTGACGGAAGCTCCGTCGACTCCGCCGTTTCTTCGCTGTATCGTTGCCATCGGTACACAGTTTCGCTAACCGAGACCGTATTCGGACTCGTGGAGGTGAGAGGATCGCTTCTATACCTTTCATTTTCAATTTTGTTAACGTTTTTCCGCGACCCTCTTTGAGGTGACGATATATATACATAATATTTGTATGTAATATTATCATTGGAGTTAATTAGAGCTAAAATTTACTAGGAATTTGGGGTTCTAGGCTTTAATTGGAGCAATTTGTGAGGTGAGTACTCTAATCCTAACTTGGGTGTTAAATGGTGCTTATGTGATATTGGGTATGATTTAAGTGCTTAGTTCTTGAAGTTGTAGTTAAATCATGTGTTAATTAGAGCTTAAATTGTCAAATTTTGTGGAAATTGATATGTGATATGTTTGATGTGCTTATGTGCTTAATTGGGTCAATGCATGTCAAGGAATGATCACCATTATTTAGCTCGTAGTAATGGGACGATGTTTTCCTCAAGAAAAAGGGGACGGTGGTGAGGACCACAACGATTTGACTACGGTTACGTGAGAGTGTGTGCTTTCGCTATATGTGACGTTTAAGTGAGAAAAGGCCCGGAATCTTGGGTCCGTTGCGATGGTGATTAGTTACTTGACATACCGGAGACTATTTTATCGTTGAGTTGCTAAATATTGCATATGTCGCATTTCATACTCCATGGCACGGTTGAAGTATTCACTAAGCGTAGGCTTAAAACAAAACTACTTTCTTTGTGGCTATTGAATAACCACCGCAGGTACGGATCACGACTAGGGAAGGAAGTGAACGGAAATCCGTGCGGAGTATCTTCTTGTTTATATGTTCATAGACATGTAAATATGTTAGTCTTGGTGGGTGTGGAACTTATGGTTGCAGTGTTGTAATTGAAATGGTTTAGTTGGAAGAACAAGTTGTATTTGGGTTGTAAACTTCTTTTGTAAGTTGTAAAATGTTAAGCACCAACTTTTAATGTTGTAGGGTGAGGTTTGGAACTTTTGGGTATCTTGGGTGTTTTTGTTCCATTGAGTTTAGGTTGTTTGAACATTGAACTCATGTTGTAAGAAATGAAGTTGTGTTTTAACCTTTGGTTCCATGTTGAGTATAGCTTTGATAAAAGAATGCAAGTTTGTTTTTTTTTTTTCAAATGAACTTTCATAGATTTTGATGATCAAGTGAACTTGAAAATATTTGGAAATGAAATTATGGAATCTCATGTGATGGATTTTGATTAAAACAAGTAGTTGAAAGCTTTTGAATTTATCTTGACAAGAAATTTCCATTTATCTACTACTTGTGTGAAGTTTGAGAGTTTAGGACTAGTTCTTCATTTGATTGAGGTTTGAGTTGTGTTTAAAGTGGTTGTGGGAGCCTAAATATGTTGTTGATATGTTTATTTAGTAATTGGATGGTGTTCCCAAGAGTTTTGGAAGGTTTGGAATCAAAATAGAAGTTTGGAAATGTTTTGAACTGTTTAAACAGGGGGTTTTAGCAGCAAATTTCACTTCTGCATAATCCGGATCGATCCGGGTCTGGAGTGGATCGATCGGGGCATCTGAAGGAGCAGAAAATGAGATTCTGCTAAATTTGGATCGATCCGGTTTTGGGGCGGATCGATCCGCTTGTCTGTTTTCATCCCGACGACTTTTACGGAAACGGACATAACTCTCTTTAGACAATTCGGATTCGCACGCCATTTTTTTCTTTGGAACCGGGACTCAAAGACCTATCTTTTGGTATAAAATTTACTATACTTTATTAATGACCAATTTGCCCTTGGGTTTGTTTTGTCACAATAAAGCTTTTTAATGGCACTTAATTGTTGTTTTTTCTTGCTATTTTGGTATAGTTTGGGGTGCGCATAGTTTTGTTACACGTGTCCTAATCAGCCCGGACGGGTTGGGGTGTGACAATTTTTTTTGGTATCAGAGCAATAGGTTAGAGCCTTTGGGGATGAGAGATGACGAATACGACGTGTAAAATGAATTAAATGATACATAGAGACATGATCATGCATACATGTTTACTGAGCATGTTTTAAAATGTTGTTTAGCATGCACCGTGATTTATTTAAAAGTAACGTGTATGTATATATCCTGTGGTGGGTGCCAGGTAAAGATGTCTAGAGGTGAAACCCCATCTTCAGCTCGTATGGATAAAATAGAGGTGGTTATGGAAAAGTTGGTAAGAGTGGCCGAAACTCAAGTTGTTGAGGAAGGACCGGGTTCGTCAAATCTAGGACAGAGGGTGGAACGGATAACCATTGTCACATTCTACAAGCAAAAGCCAGGGCAGTACAAAGGAGAATCCGATTCAATGAAGGCCGACCGTTGGTTGACTGATATGAAGAGAATTTTCCATGCTTTGCCATGTACAGAGGAACAGAAAGTTTTGTTTGCCTCCGATACCTTGAAAGTGGAAGCATAGAATTGGTGGACGTCAATATTAAGGCAAGGAGCACCGACCACTTGGAATGGTTATGGAAGAGTTCTTAAAACAATACATTCCTCGATCTTTTAGTGAATTAAAGTCCCAAGAATTTTCTCATCTCAGTCAAGGTAATATGACCGTTAGAGATTATGCCACTAAATTCACAAGTTTGGCCAGGTTTGCAATGGATTTGCTTCCTAATGAGTTTACTCGGGCAAGAAGATTTGAGGAAGGGCTCCATGATGAAATAAGGGAAAAAGTGGATACACATCAGTTAGCAACATATTCAGAGGTGCTAGATGTTGCTTTGATCGCTGAATGAGGTGTGTTACCATCGGGACAAGGTCAAACATTTAGGAGTCCGAGAGGTGATCAATTCCAAGAACAGGGTAATTCCAAAAGACAGAGTTCTGGTAGTTCATCGGGAAGTGGGGTTAACAAACCCAGGTGTCAGACTTGTGGTAAATATAACTGGGGAGTATGCAATATGTCTCCTATCATTTGCAACATTTGTCACGACCGGGGAACGTGACAAGGGATTGTCCTAATCCTCCAAGATAAAGTATTATTCTGAGACAAAGTACAGATGACAGTGGAATAAGGTGTTATTCATGTGGTAACCTAGGGCATCGAGAACGTAATTGTCCCAAGAGAAGACAAGGAGGTTCCAGCTCATCCGTGGGTAGTGCACCAAGACAGAGACCATCTCAGCAGCAATCCAAAGGGAGGGAGTAACGACAAGGAAGGTATTTTCAGCTCAAGCCTGGGGAGACCACAGAGTCTGACACGGTGGTTTCAGATATACTTTCTATTTGCATGCGACCTACCAATGTGTTATTAGATTCAGGGTCAACTCATTCTTTCGTATCACATCAATTTGCTAGGAATTTAGACAAACCCTTAGAATTACTAGATTTTGACTTATCTATTGCACTTCCATTGGGAACGCCACTAGTGAGTTCGGGTATCTTTAAAGCTTGTAGGATTAACATAAATGGTAGAAGGTTGTTCGTTGATCTAGTACCCTTGGTCATTCAACACTTCGACGTTATTTTAGGTATGGATTGGTTATCTGCAAATCATGCTATTATCAATTGTGAGAATAAGAGAGTAACATTTCGATTGCCAAATCAAGATGAATTTTGTTTCCAAGGGACAAGTGTAGTATCATCGCCTTATTTGGTGTCAGTTGTGAAAGCTTGTCGTTTATTGAAAAAGGGTTGTCAAGGCTTTTTGTGTAGCATACTCGAGGTTAGAAGTACTGAATTAAAATTTGATGATATACCTGTGGTCAAGGAATTTCCAGATGTTTTCCCAGAAGATTTGCCGAGTGTGTTTATTGAGAGGGAAATTGAATTTGGGATAGATGTGATGCCGAGAACTCAACTGATTTCACGAGCACCGTTTAGAATGGCTCCGATAGAGTTGAAGGTGTTGAAAACTCAGTTATAAGAGTTACTTGATAAGGGTTTATCTGACTGAGTGTGTCGCCGTGGGGTGCACTGGTCCTGTATGTGAAGAAGAAAAATGGGACAATGCGAATGTGCATCGATTACCAAGAAATCAATAAGGTAACCATAAAGAACAAGTGTCCGATGCCACGTATTGATGATTTGTTTGATCAGTTAAAAGGGGCACAAGTTTTTTCTACGACTGACTTGAGATCCGGGTATCACCAGTTTAAGGTTAAAGCAGAAGATGTTGAGAAGACTGCTTTTAGAACTCGGTACGGGCACTATGAATTTCTTGTTATACCGTTTGGGGTCACAAATGCACCAACCGCTTTTATGGATTTGATGAATCAGGTGTTCAAGACTTATTTAGACGAATTTGTGATTGTATTTATTGATGACATCTTAATATATTCTAGAAAGTCGGGAGGAACACGAGCGACACTTAAGGTTGGTTTTGCAACGACTTAGGGAAAATCAATTATTTGGGAAGTTAAAGAAAAGTGAATTCTAGTTAACAAGTGTTACACTTCTTGGACACGTGATTTCTATGGATGGTGTTTCCGTAGACCCACAAAAGATAGAAGCCGTTAAGAATTGGTCAAGACCGACAAACATTTTTGAAGTTCGAAGCTTCTTGGGGTTAGATGGTTACTATAGAAAGTTTGTTTAAGATTTTTCTAGAATCGCGACTCTAATGACTCAGTTAATGAAAAAGGATATGGCCTTAGTGTGGAATAAAGAATGTGAAGAATGTTTTCAGAAGTTAAAAGACAAGTTGACTTCAGCACCGATATTGGCTATTCCATCAAGTACTGGAGGTTTTAGTATATATAGTGATGCTTCTCATCAGGGCCTAGGATGTGTTCTAATGAAAGAGGGTAAGGTTATAGCTTATGCTTCAAGGCAGTTCAGGACACACGAGAAGAATTATCCAACCCACGATTTGGAGTTGGCGGCGGTAATCTTCGCATTGAAAATTTGGTGTCACTACTTGTACGGGAAAACGTGTAAAATTCTTACTGATCACAAGAGTTTAAAATACTTGTTTACCCAACGGGAGCTAAACATGAGACAAAGAAGATGGCTTGAATTAATGAAAGATTATGACTTGAAGATTCAATACCATCTGGGTAAAGCTAACGTAGTTGCCGATGCTCTGAGTTAAAAGTCATCAAAAATTTGGTTTATTCTTTAATAGGTCAAGCAAAGTTGGTACAAGAATTTGAACGATTGGAACTTGAAGTGATTCCCATAATTCAAGACGGCTTAATGGCAGTTATCATGGCACAACCGAGTTTGATTGAAGAAATCAAGGTAAGTCAGATTTTGGATCCAAATTTCAAGAAAATAGTTGAAGAGTTACCTGAGGGTAGTGATCTTGTCGGAATCAAGATATAAAAGTATGCTTATTTATGCTTTACTTTCAAAAGATTTGTAGTGTGGAAAGTAAAGGTTGAACCCACAGAGATTGTTAACTTTCAATCCTTTAATTACTAAAATCTAATCTATCTAGTTATAAGAAAATTGGAAGTTGAATTGATTTAAGTTTTAATTATCACTACTACTTTAAACTATGAATTAAACTATGAATTTATAGAAATAAGATCTAGAATTAAATCTAAGTAAACTTATATGCGAAATTGGAAATTGATGTAAATATATGGAGATGGGATCTAGGATTACAAATCCACCACTAACTATGCATTGAGGGTCTATACTTCTTATTCTAAGTTCTATGTTTTGGATAGTTATGATCTATCGTAGCTACAAGCCCAATAGTATCGTCAAGAAGATATCGTTAGTTTAATCTAAACATAATCCATCTACGGTTCACATGAATCATCTACCTATAACTAGGGTGTAGCATAACTCATCTTTCCTAAGCATGGATTATAAAAGAAGTAAACATCACAATCGTATAAGCACCATTGTATGTAAATACTCCTATCAATCACAGATATCAAGGACTATTGAGTTCAATAAGTATAAGGAAAAATCTAAGACAAGAATAGATCCAAAGTATTCTTGATTATTAACATTAAAAACTGATTATATAAAATCCACCAACATACAATCACTATCCATAAACATAAAATCTTAGAATAAAGAAGTGTAGAATCCCCCTTTACATAGCTAGGGTTTCATTGAAACCCTAGATGAGGAGTTTAATTGCCCATGATAGGTGAAAGCATGAAGATGGAGTTGATGTAAGCCATTAGAAACCTTCTTCTTGCCTTCAAAAAGTGCTGAATGTATGTATTGATGAATTGCTCTCAAGGTGTGTAACCCCTAAAAATCATAAAAACTAGATATATATAGTTTACAAGGGTTTTTAGAAGCCTTTTTCCATTCGTATTGCACTGAAACAGCAGTTATTTCCAATCTGGACGTCTTCAAGTAATTTCATCTGCACAGGACTCCTTAGAATACTGAAATACGCAACTTTGGTTTTTACACATATCGCGCGAGCGGGTCGCGCGAGCGCGACATTGGGTACTTCGCGCGCGCGGATCGCGCGAGCGAGTTATTGGGGTTTCGCGCAAGCGGATCGCGCGAGCGATTCTCGGATTTTCGCGCCCGCGATGTGTCTTTTTCTGCTTCTTTCTTCCTGCTTTTTCACCTTGTTTTACCTCATATACTTGTTTTCTTCTAAAACCTGATAGAAAATAGAAAATAAAGTAAAATTACATAAAAATAGGATAAAAACGACTAACAAATGTGAGTTAAGGCGTATAATTGGGATTTGTTCTCTCCCGATCACACCCCCAAACCTACATTTTGCTAGTCCTCGAGCAAAAAAGAAATAAAACTACAAATAATAAAATTCCTACTCCATTTTCGTATGGATAACGATTGCACTTAGCCTGCGCAACAAGCCTTTTAAACCTCTAGGTGTCCCTAGTCGGACGAGTGAAGTCTCGTGAGGGTTCTCGTCAACAAGTCACCCACAACCATATTTATTAACTTGTAAAGATTTTATTCAAAATTTAAATATTTCAATGTCACATTCCTTTCTAGATAAAATCAACCTCAAATGAAACTTTTTTTTTTTTTTTAAATTATCAAGAGTAAAACAATCATATGCCCTCCTATACTATAAGAAATAATCCGAAAACATATATCACCAGAATCAATAGAATATATCGAAGACTCGCATGTGTGTGAAATAGTAGTCACGTGGATACACAGCAACTATGAACGTAAAACATAAATCAGATGGCTAATTAGTGATGCTTTGACTACAAATCTCACGTTGTTAATTACACTCTAAAATAAAGTCACTTTGGAACAGGTGTAAGCACTCATTTATATATGCGAGAAGGAATTATTATACAAAACAAATAAATTCGCATACGACTCTCAACAACGTACGACACGACAGAAATAAACTAGTCTCATGAATAGATATCGATCGTCAAGTAAATATTATTACTACCATGCTTTTACTTCCTTTTCCTTATCGGTCACATATCCAAATCATGTTCCCATAGAATCAACTAGGACTTTATACGGGTTGTAATGTTGGTCAAGGGTTAAGGCTTAGAAAAGAAAGGTAAAAGGGATTCAGAATGTCCGTAAGTACCTAGGAGTAGCCTTAACATGTAACGCAAGGGCTTTACTATCACGACTATTTATATTACTCTTTTTTCTTCCTCTTCTTTTTTTTTTTATATCTCTTTCAAGAGAATCATATCCCTTTTTTTTTTTTTTTTTTTTTTTTTAACATTATATTTTTTAGCATTACTCATTTTCTTCTACTACTCCATACATCGTACTCATTATTTTTTCTAGTCGTTTAATAGCCCAATTTCTTTATGTAAACTATTCTCTAGCTACTTTTGGACATAGGGTAGGTAATATTTAATAATGGCAAACTCCATATCGGAGTGGGTAGGATAATAGGTGAACAATGAAATGACTTATTCAAAAACGGCTCAAGTGGGTTAACAAGGAATAATAAAAAAAAAAAATTATAATGGGTAGGCCAAAGGTCAAAAAGGGTTATTAGAACAGATGACCTAGTGTCATTTTCTAAGGTTACATGATTTTTCAATGTTATAATATAAAAGGAAAATATATATATATATTTTTTTAAAACATGGTAATTCTAATACTCACTCGACTTCCAATCAAAATGAAGAAATAATGAGACCAATCAACGAGATAGTGCGATGTGTCAAAGAGATTCGATAAATTTAAACCCTCACAAAGAATAATAGGCTCTAAAGCTCACCGGGTTTAGTCTCCACACTTTTTACTATTTAGAAATCCAAGTTATATTACAGTTCAATGTTAATATGTATCCACATAACTACGTGCAGTGCAACAAGATATGCAAGTATAAGATATAAAACAATGATTCTAAGGATATACAATTCTCAAGACGTATTCTCATAACTTCGATAGACATTCGATTATATACTCTCTTAATTCTCAAAATTTCAACGAAATGTAATTATAATCAAAAGAAACGCAATATTGAACAGTATTAAGAAACTGATTTTATTTATTTATAGAACTACTACAATGTTTGTTTCTCATCTATTATTATTACTTCTATTTTTATTTTGCTTTTTTTTTATTATGTTTACAATGAATTAAAAGAACTAACCAATGAATGAAATAACAAATAAATGAAAACTAACAAAAGAAAACTAACAAAAATAAACTGAAGTACGAAAACAAAAACTATACGAATAAAACGAAACAAAAACACTAAAATGAAATATCCATATACTCCCCCCAAACCAAATCACTGCATGTCCCTATGCAGAGGGGAACATGACAATGACATGGATGCAGTCCGCATAGAAGATCACCAGGACGTCCACTCCACGGAAAATATCTGACGGAAGCTGTACGCCAGATCGATAGTACCAATCCACAAGCTCCCAATCTGGATGCTCCGCAGGGTCGAACGATGGTCCTACCACATCAAAATCATCATGTATATCCAGACTCTGACCCTCCTCAATCTCCTCAACGACACTCGGACCCAAATCCACCCTATCATCCTCAGGACCGGAATACGGCGCGAATATTGAAGCAACGTCCTCAGGAGACCAGTCAGGGTGACCCGGACATTGTCGAACAACGTCCGGCACATAATCAGGTAGGTTCCTATATGGATAGGTAACCTCAGGTGAAAGCATACTAGACTCAATAGGGTCAGATAAAGAAATAACAGAGACACCTGAGACAACATCCTCATCGTCATTATCGGTCGAGGACTCGGCCGATTCAGACGAAGACGACTCGGAGGATGTAGGGGGAGCGCCATAAGGGCCATCAAGAGAAGTAGGGTCATCGCCAAACAAATCATCCTCGTCAGAAGAATCAGAATAGCTAAGAATGGGCCTACGAGGATGACGACGACACCAGCTGGGACGACCGACCGGGCCGGCAGGCTTGGCTAGCCTAGGACTAAGTATAGGAGTATCAGAAGACGAGCTGGAGTCATAATAGTAACTCGACTGGCTAGAAGACCTATCAGGTGAAGTGGGAGGTGATATAGGGTGGTCCATGGTATGAGGATATGATACAACTGAGATAAGAGGGTCGAGGTAACTATATGGATATAAGTCAACACAAAACCTGAAACCAAAATTAAAGCACAAATTCACTTGATTAGTTAGAGTCCTTAGAAGAAATATGATTAGCATCACTAGTGGTGTGTTCGTGTTGTATTAATGAATATCTATTATCCAATATGACATTGTCAATAAATTTCAAATTACATAAAAATTCCGACATTGTTTTCCCCCAAACCAGAACCTAAGAGATTCCTGTTATAGTGCAATTGGAATGGGAATACTTGGCAATAGTAGTTCATTGACAATTACTCTTTATAAATAAAGACGACATTATTATAAGCAAGCACGACAGAAAGAACAAAACTAACTAACCGTGACGTTAACTAATGTCCTTTACCAGAGGCAACAGGAATAACACGACCATAAAAGGAAACAATATCCACATAACGCAATAAGTACAGACCCAAATATCAAAAAGAAATAAATAATAAAAAAAAACAAAAACAGGAAATAAACTAACCGGTCGAAGCCGGGTACATCAGAATCCTAAAAATAATCCAAAGACAACATAAAAAGGAAAAACAACGAAGTAAAATAATATACATGCCAGAATGTATGAAAATGTCTAAATCTCCCCATCCAAATACATGAAAAAGAGAAAAATAACTGAATACCCAATCACCCAACCCAACCTAAACTAATCCTCACCCCCCTCAATCAAGACCAGCTCCAGCCCCGTACTCCCCTGCCCCGTAGTACCATCACCATCCCCATCACCGTCACTCCCATCGTCATCATCACCAGCATCCCCAGTCTCCTCCTCCTCGCCCTGCACCTCACCCTGCTCCTCCTCTGCCACCTGCTGTGCTGGTCGCGGGAAAGCCGACTGATATGCAGCCTCGCCCTGGGCTAGAATGTCATCCAGCTGGTCCGGATGAGCCAGCTGGAAATATGAACGCATGTAGGACTGAAGCCGCAGGGTCTCTCCACGGAAAGCACAGACGTCCCCATATGTCCAAGCATAAGGAGTATCCTCCGGGGGCGGGGGACGCTGTGCCACCTGCTCGCGATGGGCCTGGGCTGCCTCGCGTGCCCTCCTAACCTCCAAGTCTAAACGATCCAGGCTCAACTTCCAATCGGCGGAAGCGAACTCCGGGATATGTGCATCTATAGGCTTATCGGCAGGGATAGGGAAGGCCTTAGCCCGGAGAATGGCCGTGATGGTGCGAGGATAAGGCAGAAGGGTCTTAGGGTCTATGGCATTATCAATGGCCTGAGTAGTGTGGCGCATGCCATCCATAATAACGAGGCCAGGATGGAACCAATCACTACGGTAAATGGCATGGAGGGCGTGGTGGATTGCCTTGGTCCGTTCTTGCTCGTGACCAAGGGGGTACAGGTTGCGTTTAAAGACATGGTCGACAAACCACATCTGTCGGGGCATGTGAGAACGCCGTATAGACTGCCCCGAACCAGAGCGACCGCCACACATGTCCTGAATGATATGAATGAAGGAGTGGGCTTTGTTGAGGACGTTTAATTTGGGAACTTGGTAAGAATGGGAGGGGAGTTGGAGGATTTCGGCTATGTTATCTGGGTTAAGGGTGATGTCATGGCCATCTAGGGTAGTGGAGATAAAGGCGTGTTGGCTGAGGGATTGTTTATGGTAGCGTAGGTTTTGGTAGAATAGGCGGACGAGGCGGGGGTAACTAATTAGGTCTGGGTTTCTAAAGTATAGCTGTGGGGCCAGTTTTCGGGCTACTAGGTTACTATGGCCCCACTTCGTGTCTTTATCAGACGCGAAGTACTCAGCATCTATGGCGGCCTCGTAATTGAGGCCGCGGGTAGCGTATTTGGGGCCTAATTCGTTTGGGTTAGGGTCGTCTGGGGGGGTGGTGGAGGTGGGTCAGTCTGTTTTTCCTTGCCTTTGGCTTTTTTCTGAGGCGGTTAGGAAGAAGAAGCTGATCTGACGGTTCATTTGGTCATTTTATAGATTAAAGGTACGGAAATTTTAGAAAAATTTGAAAATGTGGGCTTTAAAATTGGTCTATGCCCAGAAAAGAAAAATAAAGGGATAGGGGGAATGGGTCACCTGCAAGAAAAACAATCCCGGCAAGGGACACAATCAACATATATTCAATAGTTCAAAAGAAATTGGGGTTCACGGGGGAACACCCAGCAACTGTGAAAAGAGCCGATCCCTTCCCACCCACTGTCCCGACAAGGGCACACACTTTGCGGCAAGTCACGGGGTACTTGCCGCGTGTTATATAAATGAGCATTGTTCATAAGTATAAAAGTATCGCATATATCAAATTTAATTGAACTTAAAGTAGAAGTGCATGAAAAGGTAAGTTGTGGAATTGAGATGATGTCAATCCTTATTTTTAAAATTGACCCATTTTTATAGGTAATAAGAGTTTAATAGATTAGATTCACATGTCATAGTACCACCCACACAACTTTTAATGAGTCACGGAGATTTTTAGAAATGTGACCGCGCATGGAATTGAATGTGAAATTCTAAAGGTTCTACATATAAAGTCTCATTGATCTAAACGTGTTCATGGACTGAATGTAAATAAGTATAAAGTAATCACATTGTGTTTGAGACGTCTTTTTAGGGTTATGATTGTGTGTATGGTGTCGCTTCCTTGAAATTTAGAGATTAAGGTCGTATTACAGCATTTTGAAAGTTAAGCTTAGGTTAAAGAGTACAATAATCATATGTAGCTTGAATTGTAGAATCAAAATTAAAGACATAATATGAAATAATCCCTTTTTATCCCTAATCATGGGCGTACAACTGGCTGTGTTTCAACAATTTTGAAAACGGGCATAAGCTCAAACATATTCGAGGAACACGCTTACTTGTATTCTGATAACCATTAGTCTATATTTTATCAGTTTTAATTCTAAAACAAGGGTGATGATTCCATCTACTCAGGCTTAATATGACTTGATCTTACTTATCATGGGTTAAATTCAGGGAACACAGCAAATCATTAGGCAGTATTCAATCAGGGTCAACAATTAGTTTTAGGGTCAATATTTCAGGAGAAATTCTATGTATCAAAACCCTAATTAAGTCTAAAAGAAAGTATATCAGAATCAATTCATCAAACCCTAATCAACCCAAAATCTCAAACCCCAATCAATTCATCATTGTTGTCTAAGTCAAGGGTTCGGATGTATAGAAATTTTAGCTCGCAATTTCTGTGTGTACAAGAACCTCTGTGTGTGTGTGTATGTATATAAACCAGTATATGAATAAATCTATGTATGTATGTAAATCTGTGTGTATACCAGGGATTAGGGCTTTTGTATTTGGAACCTAAGGGTGGTAATTTCTAAATTTATCCATGTATGAATATATACAGATAGATGCATGCACATACATCTGTTAAAAATCCTTATCCATAGATATATGTATCTACATATGTATACACATATGCAGTATAGACAATCCCAAATCTTAAACCCTAGATTCTTATCAAATCTAAACCCTGAGTCTACATATGAATATATGTGTGTTCGAGTTTAGGGTTCCGGAGTTGGGCCAAGGGTTTTAAAAACCCCAAATCTCCACCACCAAATGTAATATTTGTGTGGGTGTATAAATATCTGTATATATGTATAGATATGTGTCTATATATGCATATAAACAGAAATATATGAGTATATACCTGTGGTTGAGCAAGGGAGGAAGGAGAGGAGTGAATTTTTGGCCGTAATCTATAGTGGTCAGCGGTTTGATGTGGCGGTGGTCCGGTGATGATGGACGGCGGCGGTATGGTTGTGATCGTGTGAGGAGGCAGGCCGACAGTGGTCGGCGAAACTGTGGTGGTGATTGACGATGTATGGTGGAGATAGTGGTGATGTATGGTGGAGATAGTGGGGAGAGAGGTTCGCAGGGGAGAGAGAGACGCAGAGAAAGAGAGAGAGAGGAAATTTCAGAGAAATTAGGGCACAGCCCTATATTTAAAGGGAGGGGTACCTCGCGCGAGCGACACTCGCGCGCGCGGATTCCTCCACGAGGAAAAGTTGAGGTTTGGTTTCTGTTTTAATTCAAAATTGTTCAAGTGTAGAGTCTGCCCGAGCGGACCGCTCCAGCGAGAGTCTCGCGCCCGCGATCTGAGGCGCGACCAGAAACTGAGGTTTCTTTTAAGAAGCTAAAAGCAATTCATTCCAAGGGACAATCTCGCGCGAGCGGGCCGCTCTAGCGAGGACCTCGCGGGCGCGATTTCTGGCACGAGAATACACTGAGGGTCCCTTTAAAGACTTTCCAAAAGTTTTGGCTAAGGGGATATCTCGCGCGAGCGGTCCGCGCGAGCTATACCTCGCGCAAGCGGGCCGCGCGCGCGAGATGCTGAATTCTCATTTTTCTTTTCTGTTTTCTTGTATACATGTTTTATAATTCAAAATTTGCATCTTTTGGGTGTTTACAAACTCAAACATTGGCCAAAAACTGCTAAATAGTGTACAAAATTAAAGAATATTCTCACTAATGCTTGGGTTGCCTCCCAAGAAGAGCTAAATTTTACGTCGCTAGCTCGACCGATGCATGTGCTCAATCGAGATAGACCGGATCAACCAGATCTATAGACTCAATTTCTCTTCCATCTGTCTCCTCGGTTCGATACGCCTTAAGCCGTTGACCATTTACTTTGAACGGTGTTCCACCGTTCATATCTTGGATTTCGATCGCTCCATGCGGGAACACTTGCGTTATAGAAAACGGACCGTCCCATCGGGACCGTAGCTTTCCCGGGAATAATCTTAATTTCGAATTGAACAACCAGACGCGTTGCCCGACCTCAAAATTCTTTCTTATAATCATTTTATCGTGGAAAGCTTTAGACCGTTCTTTATAGATTCTTGAATTCTCGTACGCCTCGTTTCTTAATTCTTCAAGTTCTTGCAATTGAAGTTTACGATGACATCCTGCCGCTTTTATATCTTGGTTAAACGTTTTTACGGCCCAATAAGATCGATGTTCGAGTTCCACCAGTAGGTGGCACGCTTTTCCAAACACTAATCGGTAAGGAGACATCCCAATAGGAGTTTTAAACGCTGTATGATAAGCCCAAAGCGCATCGGTCAGTCGTTGTGACCAATCTTTACGGTCTGGACGTACCGTTTTTTCTAATATACTTTTGACCTCCCTATTAGACACTTCAACTTGGCCTTGGGTTTGCGGATGGTATGCGGTTCCTACTTTGTGGGTGACAGAATATTTTCGGACTAGGGCTTCGAAGTAACGATTACAAAAGTGTTTACCCCCGTCGCTTATAATCGCTCGTGGCGTGCCGAATCGACAAAATATATTATCTTTAATAAAAGAAACCACAACTTTATGGTCGTTGGTTCTCGTCGCCACTGCCTCCACCCACTTAGAAACATAGTCGACCGCGACTAAAATGTATTCGAAACCACAAGACGATGGGAACGGACCCATAAAGTCGATACCCCACACATCAAATATTTCTATAATAAGGATTGGGATCATTGGCATCGCATCACGATGTGACATGTTCCCTGTTTGTTGACAACGTATGCAGTTCTGACAGAATTCATGTGCGTCTTTGAACAGTGTTGGCCAGTATAACCCACTTTAGAGGACTTTAGCGGCCGTACGTCGGCCACCAAAGTGACCTCCGCATTCCAGAGAATGACAAAAATTTAATATGGATTTGAATTCACTTTCCGGAACACAACGTCGTATAATTTGATCAGAACAGTGCTTAAACAACAGTGGGTCATCCCAATAGTAATGTTTAACTTGAGAGAAGAATCGATCTTTATCTAAACGAGACCATTTGTTCGGGATATGTCCCGTAGCTAAGAAATTAACGATGTCACTGAACCACGGCCGTTTTACGGTAGATAACGCGAATAATTGCTCGTCTGGAAACGAATCCTTTAGAGCGGTATTATCGGTTGATTCCATAAGAATTCGTGACAAGTGGTCAGCTACAACGTTTTCAGAACCCTTTTTATCCCGTATTTCATAATTAAACTCTTGAAGGAGTAAAATCCATCGGATTAACCTCGGTTTCGTTTCTTTCTTACTCAATAAATGACGTAATGCCGCATGGTCAGTATACACGATGACTTTTGAACCCAATAAATAAGAACGGAATTTGTCGAGGGCAAATACAACCGCAAGTAATTCTTTTTCAGTTGTTGTGTAGTTCAATTGCGCATCATTTAGTGTTTTACTTGCATAATAGATCACATGAGGGATTTTATTAACTTTTTGCCCCAAAACCGCTCCAATGGCATAGTCGGAAGCATCACACATCAATTCAAACGGTAATGACCAATCAGGGGACTGGATTACCGGAGCCGTGGATAGTAAGGTACGCAACGTTTCAAAAGCCTTCAGGCAGTCATTGTCAAAGACAAAAGGAACATCCTTGGCAAGCAGGTTGCACAAGGGGCGTGAAATTTTACTAAAGTCTTTGATAAATCGCCTATAAAAACCGGCATGACCTAGGAAGGAGCGGATCTGACGAATGGATGAAGGCGGTGGAAGTTTGTCTATTAACTCGACTTTCGCTTTATCAACCTCTATACCTCTCTTGGAAACAACGTGACCCAAGACTATTCCCTCTTGAACCATGAAATGGCTCTTCTCCCAACTTAATACCAAATTTGCTTCCTCGCATCGGGCGAGGACTTTTGTCAGATTTTGGAGGCATTCATCCAATGTAGGTCCGAAAATGGAAAAATCGTCCATGAATACCTCGAGAAATTTCTCAACCATGTCCGAGAAAATTGCCATCATACACCGTTGAAAGGTTGCCGGTGCATTGCACAAGCCAAACGGCATACGTCGGTAAGCAAAGGTTCCAAAAGGGCAAGTGAACGTTGTCTTTTCTTGGTCATTGGGGTAAACGGGCACCTAGTTGTAACCAGAGTATCCATCTAAGAAACAATAATAGCTCTGACCGGACAGACGTTCAAGGATTTGATCAATAAATGGAAGGGAGAAGTGGTCCTTACGCGTCATCGAGTTAAGTTTTCTATAGTCAATGCAAACCCGCCAACCGGTAGTTTGCCGGGTGGGTATAAGGACTCCCTTTTCGTTGGGTACAACTGTGATACCTGATTTTTTTGGGACAACCTGAGTTGGGCTAACCCAATTACTATCAGAGATCGGGTATATAATACCGGCATCTAAGAGTTTTATAACTTCCTTCATAACCACTTCTTTCATGTTAGGATTGAGACGTCTTTGCATTTCCCTAGATGGTTTAGCATTTTCTTCTAAATTTATTCTATGCATGCAAACTGACGGGTCAATTCCTTTTAGATCAGCTACCGTCCATCCAATCGCCTTTTTATGATTACCTAGAACCTTTATTAGTTGTACTTCCTGACTTTCAGTTAAATTTGACGCGATTATAACAGGAAGGGTTGCGTTATTCCCTAAGAATGCATATTTTAAAGAATCCGGCAACGGCTTAAGTTCGAGTGTCGGAGGATAATCAATGGATGGTAGGGCCGGTTCATGTGCAAGAGGCGGTAAAGCTTCTAGTTTAGGTTTCCATGGAAGTGCATTGGTTGTATTTACTGATTCCAATATAGTGTTTACATCTTCAATATTTGTGTCAATGTTGAAATCATTAAAATTGAAATGTGACAAGCATGCTTCCAACGCTTCCTTAGTCAACATAAAAGGCACTGCCTCTTCGACTAATTCATCTATTAAGTCTATGGCATAGCAATCTGCCTCTTCATCATCTCTATATGGTTGATTCGATGCATTGAAGACGTTAAGACGCACGGTCATGTTACCAAAAGTTATATCCATCACACCAGTCCTACAATTAATAATTGAATTAGCCGTAGCTAGGAAAGGGCGTCCTAGAATGACTGGAACTTGTTTACTAGCATCTAGGACGGGTTCGGTGTCTAGTACGATAAAATCGACCGGATAATAGCATTTATCAACTTTTACCAATACATCCTCTACTACCCCCCGTGGAACTTTAATTGACCTATCGGCTAATTGTAAAGTGGCCGCAGTCGGTTTCAGTTCTCCTAAACCCAAATGTTCGTAAACTGAATAGGGTATCAAATTCACACTCGCACCTAAATCAAGAAGCCCGGTGAATGTATTTATCACCTATGTGACAAGCGATGGTTGGAGTACCCGGGTCATTATATTTGAGAGTATTAGTGGTAAACAGGGAACTTACCTTTTCTGTTAGGAACACTTTCTTAGATAGATGGTTTCTAGACTTCCTTTTCTGAGTGCATAGATCCTTTAAGAATTTAGCATACGGGGGTATCTGTTTAATCGCATCTAGTAGGGGAATATTGATTTTTACTTCTTTAAATATTTCAAGTATATCTTCCGATTTCGTGCTCTTTTTAGTGAAGTGAGCCGGGGCTTCCCCGCTCGGTGGAAATGGCATCCTCGGTACATAATCGGAAGGGTTTACTGTTTTCGATGTTTTATTTGATATCAAAGGATTGGCATCTTTTGAAACTGGATTAGAATTCTCTTCCTTTTTACCCACTTCTTTTTCTTTACCTTTATCTTTTCTCGCCTCGGGAGGAGGCACTACCTCCTCAGGACGTTCAGTTGTCCTTGTCGAAACAGCGTTAACTTGATCACTCGCCGAACTCACCTCATACTGACCTTTAGGATTTTGAACATGTTGACTTGGTAGTTTTCCCTCATTACGCCTATTTAATGTATTAGCTAATTGTCCCATTTGGGACTCTAATTTCGCTATAGATTGCGTATGGGAATTTACAAGTTGAGACTGCGATTGTGATTGGGCCTCTAAAGTTTTTAATGATGCCAACACGCTCTCTTCGAAGGTTTTATCCCTAGGAGGATTAGAACGGAAGGGAGACTGTTGGTATTGACTTTGTTGGTTCAGAGGCGGCTGATACTGATTAGATTGTGGTTTATACGCATTGGGAAAATTAGTCGTATCGGGTTTCGAGTACGGTTTCTCACTATTGGAGTTCCAAGAAAGGTTCGGATGAGGTCCCCAGGTCGTATTTGGTTTATAACCCGTGGGGTTATAATTAGGTCGTTGGAACTGTTGAACCGCATTTATATGCTGTTCTACAAATTCCGGGAACTGGGATGCGGACGGGCATGCTAATGTTGAATGCGACGAATCTGAGCATAACTGGCATACTTCAGTAGAAGAAGGTGGGCCTTGCATGCGGCCCATCATCATAAGTTGGTCCATTTTTCTATTTAGTTCTTGAATTTCATACGAATGATTAGACTCAACTTTCGCCTCTCTCTTTGGATTAGGTAGAAGGTGTCCTTCAGGTCGTATGGATACCGCTTGATGCATAGAGTTTTCACTTAGTGTTTCAAATATCTTCCATGCTTCATCGGCACTTTTGTGGAGGAACGTCCCTGCACAAATAGCATCGACGGTATTTCTAACGGCAGGAATCAATCCTTCATAAAAAACTTGCACCAGCTGCCATTTAGGTATCTGGTGATGAGGGCAAGAACGTAAGAGTTCTTTAAACTGTTCCCACGTATCGTAAAGTGTCTCCCCATCTTGCATTGTAAAATTAGTTATTGATTTTCTAATCTGATTCGTTCTAGTTATGGGGAAAAACTTTTGTAGGAACGCAGTTTGCAACTCATCCCATGTTCTTATTGAATTTGGCTCCAACGATTGGAGCCAATACTTCGCTTTATCTTTAAGTGAAAACGGAAACAGGGGCATTTTTAATTCATCGTCTGTTAAGTTCTGAATCTTTAAAGTCGCACAAATACCCTGAAATTCGCCTAGATGATTGTAAGGGTCTTCCTTAACACGCCCGTGGAATGACGGCAGGAGCGCAATAGTTGAGGATTTGATTTCAAAATGAGCTGCCGTCACTTCCGGCAATGCAATACACGACGGTGGTGTATAGGCCGTAGGAGTGAAATAGTCCTTTAATGGTGGTGGTGGGGGTATGTTAGGATTATCCCCCTCATTCCGATTATTCCCATTATTCCGGTTTTGTCCAAAATCGGCCATCGGAATAGGTTCGATTTTTATTGTTTTAGTTTTTCTTAAGCGATTACGCGTACTACGGATTTCTACTTCAAATGAAGATGACGGTTCCGGCGTGGACTCGTCGTCTAACATCAACCGAGCTCTCGCAGCTTGGGTTGATGACTTAAGGCCTCTAAGTGTACGTTCAAGTTCGAGATTAAGCGGATTTAATTTAGGATTAGTTGAACGAGTACCGAACATACACTAAGGGTTGACTCAATAAAAGAAAACAAAAAAAAAATAGCTACGCTAATAACCAAGCATGCAAGCACACAAGACTAATATGATGCATGAATTTATCCTGTAATGCAATGACCGCGTCAAGCCCAGCGCCCCGGGTTTCCTAGCTAATGCAGTGCTCACTCCACACCTACCCTAATGCAAGTAATGCGTCTCAGCGCCCTGACTTACAGTGGTTGATGCGAAATTTAAAAACTTAGCGAATTTACTTGTTTTTTATTTTTATTGCAATTTTCTTTTCAGGTTCGCGTAAGCTCCGTTGGCGTGCACAGCTGCTCCACTCGAACGTACTAGATCTTGATGACTTGTGAACTGCAGGACAAGGATAAATTTAGCGACTCAAAAGTAAAACGAAAAACAAAGAAAATAAAATGGAAACTACTATTTACTAACTAAGTAAATTATGATTCTAATAATTAACGGCAAAAATTATTTCAATCCCCGGCAACGGCGCCAAAAATTGATCTTGTCGGAATCAAGATATAAAAGTATGCTTATTTATGCTTTACTTTCAAAAGATTTGTAGTGTGGAAAGTAAAGGTCGAACCCACAGAGATTGTTAACTTTCAATCCTTTAATTACTAAAATCTAATCTATCTAGTTATAAGAAAATTGGAAGTTGAATTGATTTAAGTTTTAATTATCACTACTACTTTAAACTATGAATTAAACTATGAATTTATAGAAATAAGATCTAGAATTAAATCTAAGTAAACTTATATGCAAAATTGGAAATTGATGTAAATATATGGAGATGGGATCTAGGATTACAAATCCACCACTAACTATGCATTGAGGGTCTATACTTCTTATTCTAAGTTCTATGTTTTGGATAGTTATGATCTATCGTAGCTACAAGCCCAATAGTATCGTCAAGAAGATATCGTTAGTTTAATCTAAACATAATCCATCTAAGGTTCACATGAATCATCTACCTATAACTAGGGTGTAGCATAACTCATCTTTCCTAAGCATGGATTATAAAAGAAGTAAACATCACAATCGCATAAGCACCATTGTATGTAAATACTCCTATCAATCACAGATATCAAGGACTATTGAGTTCAATAAGTATAAGGAAAAATCTAAGACAAGAATAGATCCAAAGTACTCTTGATTATTAACATTAAAAACTGATTATATAAAATCCACCAACATACAATCACTATCCATAAACATAAAATCTTAGAATAAAGAAGTGTAGAATCCCCCTTTACATAGCTAGGGTTTCATTGAAACCCTAGATGAGGAGTTTAATTGCCCATGATAGGTGAAAGCATGAAGATGGAGTTGATGTAAGCCATTAGAAACCTTCCTCTTGCCTTCAAAAAGTGCTGAATGTATGTATTGATGAATTGCTCTCAAGGTGTGTAACCCCTAAAAATCATAAAAACTAGATATATATAGTTTACAAGGGTTTTTAGAAGCCTTTTTCCATTCGTATTGCACTGAAACAGCAGTTATTTCCAATCTGGACGTCTTCAAGTGATTTCGTCTGCACAGGACTCCTTAGAATACTGAAATACGCAACTTTGGTTTTAACACATATCGCGCGAGCGGGTCGCGCGAGCGCGACATTGGGTACTTCGCGCGCGCGGATCGCGCGAGCGAGTTATTGGGGTTTCGCGCGAGTGGATCGCGCGAGCGATTCTCGGATTTTCGCGCCCGCGGACCGCGCGCGCGATGTGTCTTTTTCTGCTTCTTTCTTCCTGCTTTTTCACCTTATTTTACCTCATATACTTGTTTTCTTCTAAAACCTGATAGAAAATAGAAAATAAAGTAAAATTACATAAAAACAGGATAAAAACGACTAACAAATGTGAGTTAAGGCGTATAATTGGGATTTGTTCTCTCCCGATCAGGTAGACGACCAGAGTTCAGTTTTCAGAATAATGTGTTGAGGTGTATTAATCGTTTATGTGTTTCTAATATCCCAGAGATTATGGAAGAAGCTCATAACATGAGATATTCTATGTATCCAAGTAGTACCAAGATGTATAGGGATTTGCGAGAGGTGTATTGGTGGAGTGGTATGAAGCGGGAAGTTGCCGAGTTTGTGGGTAAGTGTATAACTTATCAACGAGTGAAGATAAAACATCAACGACCCGCCGGAGAAGTACATGCGTTAGAGATACTGGAATGGAAATGGGAGCATATCACTATGGATTTTATAACAGGTTTGCCGCGGTCTCCTAAGTCTAATGATAGTATTTGGGTAATCGTTGACCGGTTGACAAACTCAGCCCATTTCTTGCTAATTAAAACTCCTGACCCGACAAAGTTGGCAGAGCTTTATGTTAGAGAAGTTATCAGATTACACAGGGCACCGATATCCATTGTGTCAGATCAAGATACACGATTTATGTCTAGATTTTTGGAAAGTTTGCAACAGGCAATGGGGACATCCATGCATTTTAGCACAACTTTTCATCCTCAGACAGACGGTCAATCCGAACGAGTTATTCAGATTCTGGAAGATGTGCTTCGAGGATGTGTTATGGATTTCAAGTTAGATTGGGAAACCCATATACCATTGGTGGAGTTCTCTTATAATAGTAGTTTCCAAACGAGTATTGGGATGGTGCCTTATGAGGCATTATATGGCTGGAAATGTAGATCAACGGTATGTTGGATAGAAGTTAGGAAAAAGCAACTTTTGGGACCTGAGATTATGCAAATCACCACCGACAAAATCAAGTTAGTTAAACAACGGCTACAAGTAGCTCAGAGTCGACATAAAATTTATGCGGATACTGGTAGAAGACCGTTGGAATTCGAGGTAGGTGATTATGTTTTCTTGAAAGTATCGCCTTCGAAGGTAATAACACGATTTGGTAAACGGGGCAAGTTGAATCCGAGGTTTGTAGGACCTTATTTGATTTTGGATAGAGTCGGTCCTGTTGCATATCGGTTGGAGTTTCCACAAGAGTTGACTAACGTTCATAATGTATTCCATGTTTCTATGTTACGACGTTGCTTATCAGATTCGAGTCACTGTACTACTCTAGAACCGTTGATGATACGAGAAGACATGACTTATGTTGAACATCCAGTTCGAATCCTAGATAGGAAAGATCAGGTGTTGAGAACCAAAGTTATTCCTCTAGTTATGGTGTTATGGCATAATCACTCGATAGAAGAGGCGACTTGGGAACGTGAAGACGAGATTCGAGAAAAGTATCCTCATTTGTTCGATTCTTAAGGTAAGAAAAGTTTAAGGACAAACTTCTAAAAGGGAGGGAGAAATGTAATACCCGTACCTGGAGAAATGAGATAATGTCTCCTTAGCATGCATTAATTAGTATAATTCATAGCGTGTGATAATTTGTGTAAGTTCTAGGTACCCTGACGTGTTAAATGCTTAATAAAAGGGCACAGTTGGACAAATATGAAGTGGGACCCATGGGAGGTCCAGATTAAATAAATTGCATTTAGTTGCATATATATGATTAAATGAATATTTGTTTAATTGCCTTAGTATTTTATTGTTTAGTTGCAATCTTTTATGGTGCCAGTTTGAGTACCCGTGTGAGAGTAAATTGGAACCAGATTCATAACTAGTAGGTTAATTAGCAACTTTACAAAATACATGGGACCCTCATTTGGGACCCAAGCGTGACATAGACAAATACCCACTTAGATATTGGGTAGTTAATATAATTGTTTAAGGGATTTCATAATAAAGCTTTAAGAATATTAGGGGGTGTAAACGTAAATAGGCAAAAGTTGGGCATGAAACCCAAGAGGTTGACACCTCTTAATAATGACTCATCCATCATCTTCTCCATGTATATCAAAACAAGAAATTAGATACAAGAGAAGAGAAATTCAGCCATTGACGGAAGCTCCGTCGACTCCGCCGTTTCTTCACTGTTTCGCCGTCGTCGGTACACCGTTTTGCGAACCGAGCCCGTATTCGGACTCGTGGAGGTGAGAGGATCGCCTCTATACCTTTCATTTTCAATTTTGTTAACATTTTTCCGCGACCCTCTTTGAGGTGACGATATATATACATGATATTTGTATGTAGGATTATCATTGGAGTTAATTAGAGCTAAAATTTACAAGGAATTTGTGGTTCTAGGCTTTAATTGGAGCAATTTGTGAGGTGAGTACTCTAATCCTAACTTGGGTATTAAATGGTGCTTATGTGATATTGGGTATGATTAAATTGTTAGTTCTTGAAGTTGTAGTTAAAGCATGTGTTAATTAGAGCTTAACATGTCAAATTTTGTGGAAATTGCTATGTGATATGTTTGATGTGCTTATGTGCTTAATTGGGTTAATGGATGTCAAGAATGATCACCATTATTTAGCCTGTAGTAATGGGACGATGTTTTCCTCAAGTAAAAGGGGACGGTGGTGACGACCACAATGATTTGACTACGGTCACGTGAGAGTGTGTGCTTTCGCTATATGCGACGTTTAAGTGAGAAAAGGCCCGGAATCTTGGGTCCGTTGCGATGGTGATTAGTTACTTGACATATCGGCGACTATTTTATCGTTGAGTTGCTAAATATTGCATATCTCGCATTTTATACTCCATGGCACGGTTGAAGTATTTACTAAGCGTAAGCTTAAAACAAAACTATTTTCTGTGTGATTATTGAATAACCACCGCAGGTACGGATCGTGACGAGGAAAGGAAGTGAACGGAAATTCGGGCGGAGTATCTTCTTGTTTATATGTTCATAGACATGTAAAGATGTTAGTCTTGGTGGGTGTGGAACTCATGGTTGTAGTGTTGTAATTGAAATAGTTTAGTTGGAAGAACAAGTTGTATTTGGGTTGTAAACTTCTTTTGTAAGTTGTAAAATGTCAAGCACCAACTTTTAATGTTGTAGGGTGAGGTTTGGAACTTTTGGGTATGTTGGGTGTTTTTGTTCCATTGAGTTTAGGTTGTTTGAACATTGAACTTATGTTATAAGAAATGAAGTTGTGTTTTAGCCTTTGGTTCCATGTTGAGTATAGCTTTGATAAAAGAATGCAAGTTTGTTTTTTTTCAAATGAACTTTAATGGGTTTTGATGTTCAAGTGAACTTGACAATATTAAATTATGGAAACTCATGTGATGGATTTTGATTAAAACAAGTAGTTGAAAGCTTTTGAATTTATCTTGACAAGAAATTTCCATTTCTCTACTACTTGTGTGAAGTTTGAGAGTTTAGGATTAGTTCTTCATTTGATTGAGGTTTGAGTTATGTTTAAAGTGGCTATGGGAACCTAAATATGTTGTTATGTTTATTGAGTAATTGGATGGTGTTCCCAAGAGTTTTGGAAGGTTTGGAATCAAAAATAGAAGTTTGGAAATGTTTTGAACTGTTTAAATAGGGGTTTTGCCATTTTAGCAGTAAATTTCATTTTTGCAGAATCCGGATTGATCCGGGTTTGGAGCGGATCGATCCGGGGCATCTGAAGAAGCTGAAAATGAGATTCTTTTAAATCCGGATCGATCCGATTTTGGGGCGGATCGATCCGCTTGTCTATTTTTAGCCTGACGGCTTTAACGAAAATGGACATACCTCTCTCTAGAAAATTCAGATTGCGCGCTGTTTTTTGCGTTGGAACCGGGACTCAAAGACCTATCTTTTGGTATAAAATTTGCTATACTTTGTTAATAACTATTTTGCCCTTGAGTCTGTTTTGTCACAACAAAGCTTTTTAATGGCACTTAATTGCTATTTTTCTTGCTATTTTGGTATAGTTTGGGGCACGTATAGTCTTGTTACACGTGTCCTAATCCACCGGGGCAGGTTGGGGTGTGAGATTTTGCTTCTAAGAAACCTTCTATGTAGGGTCGGCCTGCTCGTCATAGGTTATTTCCGGTCAAACTTTATTTATGGCATTTTTTCGATGCTTTGAATAGCTTAGTTTCTTGTAAGGTTTTTAACCCCAATGCTTATGCCTTAAGGCACTTCGGGGATTAGTTAAGTTGCTCCTTTTGCCCTCTATGAAAGAAGGAATTTGAAAGAGTCGGTCTCATTGATTGAGCATCTCCGAGATAGATAGAGAAGTTTCCTTTTACTATTCATACGTAACTTCGGGCTTTAAGCATACAGAAAGTCGGATGGCAAAATCGAAGGTGTAGGGATCCTTGGATAGTGATACCCCAAACCTACGTAGGTTAGTATACCACCAACCCTAGGTCGAGCTCTTTTAGAACCAACACCTTAGCCCTAAAAAGCACTTGGAAGAGCCAACCACACTCGAAAGAGGAACTTGCGAACGTAGTCTTAGGAGTGATATTGAATTATATGCTCGCCTTTTGACTACAATTATATAATCTTGGTAAAGTTTATGCTAACGAAGAAATTATTAAGAAAATTTTTAGGGCTTTATCAAAGTAATGGCAACCGAAGGTCACGGCTATCCAGGAAGCGAAGGATTTGACAAAATTGTCAATTGAACAACTCATGGGATCACTTATTACTCATGAAATGGAGTTGGTCGTGCTTGTCAAAGAAGACAAGAAAAAGGAAAGTGAAGGAGATCAAAAGAGCAGACATAGCCTTGAAGTTCTCAAGCTTATAGAAAAGGGACAAAGATCATGAGAGTGATAAGGATGAGGATATGGCTTTGATCACCTAAATATTCATAAAGTTTCTATGGAAGAAAAATCGGGAAAGAAGCCTCCAAAAAGATGAAAAACGCGTGAAGAAGGCAATGAAGGCCACTCAAAGTAGCTCCGAGAGTGAATCATCCGGCGACGACTCAAATGAATCTGAGATAGTCAACCTTTACCTCATGGCAATAGAAAATGGGGTAACCTCTACTTCTTGCTCTTTCAATGACTCTTAATGATTTTAATGAATTTCAAAATGTTGAATCAAATTCTATGGAAACAAAAGTTCAAGAAGGTTATCGCATTACTACTCCTCCATCATTGAGTGATCATAAGTATGATCATTGGAAGAGGAGAATATAAATTTATTTTCTTTCACTTGATTACAATCTTTGGAGCATTGTCAAAAATGATTTTTCTTTTAAACCAAAGATTGAATGGAATGAAAGTGATCAAACTAAATTTCTATTGAATCTTAGAGGTATGAAAAATCTATATAATTCTTAGATGATATTTCATATAATAGAATTCGTTCATGCTCTAGTGCAAATGAAATTTGGTTATGTTTAAAAAATTTTCATATTACTACTAACCAAATTTGTGAAGAGGAAAGATTGTGTCTATTAGCCAATAAAGATGATGAGAATGACAAAATGGCAAAAGGGGCCAGTTGGGATGATGATGACACATGTGACCAAGAATGTGCAGATGAGAATTTGGTAAACTCTAATCCTACCTCTATTGTTCAATCTCCTAACTATAATGAGCTTTAATGTGTATTTGAGGAGTTACATGAGGAGTTGGAGAATATGGGAATCAAATACATAACTCTCAAAAAGAATTTTGCTATGCTTTCAAAAGAGTTAAATATTTTGAAATCCCAAAATGATTGTTTGAAGATTGAAAATGAAAAACAAATTTCAAAAGCACAATCTTTAAATGAGCTTGAAATTTTTTTTTTGAAGTTGAGAAAGAAATTGGAAGATTTAAAATCTCAAAATGATATTTTGAGACAAGAAAACTTATCTCAACCAATCTACCTTCAATTGAGTTCTTTGAAAAATTAAATGTTGAATTGAAAAAGGAGGTTGATGATTTGACAAAAACTTTTGCCAAATTTACCCAAGGTGAACATAATTTGAATATGCTTTTAGAAAAACAAAATTGTGTTTTTGATAAGGTTGGTTTGGGATTCAATCCCGCAATAAAGAAATGAGGTATACTATTTATTTAAGAAACCTTCAATCTCTCAAAATTCTCACAAGAATTTCTTTGTTAAGGCATCAATCTTAAATGAGACTCTTTCCCACGTTACTTGTCATTATTGTATGAAAAGGGAGCATGTGAATTACAAATGTTCATTTCGCAAGAAATTAACATGGTTTAGGTTGTGAAATGATCTACCTCCTTGGCAAATGTTGCATCCAAGAGGCGCTTGGACAATGGTTAAATATCTTACCTTAAATCATAGTAGGAGTAGGATAGATTATTTTGTTTTGATATTTCTCTTTATTTTGATAGCATGCTAATTATATTTGGTCTATCACATTAATTTATTTTGATTGTGAAATCATGCTTGCATTTAGAATGGCATGTTATTTTGGTATTCAAATTTCTATCTTCCTAAGGAGATAATGCATAATTTTGATCTTATAATTGATATTTATTCATATATGTATATGTTGTGGGGGAAAATATAATTATGTTTTCATTAGTTGATTTGGTATCTTGTTGCATAAATTGACCTGTTTGCGTATCTTGAGGGAGAACTTTTAGTTCAAATCCCCTATCTTTATATGATAGAGATCGTTGATAGTAGAGAAAAATGATAATAGAGATTATTAGAAAGTACTCATTTTTGGATTCATACTTTGTATATCTTGTTTCTTTGAATGACAACATGAAAATGACTCTTATTGTTCTTTAATTGCTATATCTCTATTGCATGTTTTGACATCATAAAAAATGGGAAAATTGCTAGCCTTGAATTTCTTTAAGGCATTATTTATGCTTGTTTTGATGATGACAAATCTTGTGATAATTGCATATTCTTAATGGTTCATTTCCAATAAATTATCATGTCATTTTCATTGTGCTAATCTCTTTATTTATGCATTTAAATATTCTAACTTTATTTGAGTTCTTGAGATAGCATATGGTGAAGCCCGAGAGTGTTAAATCTCAACAAGGATCAAGTTTGAAGACTTGAAGATCTTTTATCCTTAGTTGAATTCTAAGACTTAAGTGTAAATCATCTTGATCATCTCTCACAAGGACTTAAAGGTATAAAGTTGTTTCAAAACCTTCAAAAGAGTAAAACTGTTTTTTAGTGGAAAAATAGTCGACTCGTTTCCCAGTCGACTGAGTGCTTCAAAGTTCAGTCGACTGATGGTGACAACAGTCGACTGGTTTGTGTTTTGAATACACAGTTTCTGCCTTAAAAGTTTTAGTCGACCGGACCCTTCATTAAGTCGACTAGTTTTATGAAGCATTTTAAAAATGTTTGAAAAAAAAAATAGTTGATCGGACCTTTCATCCAGTCGACTGGAGTATGAAGCATTTCAAAACTATTTGAAAAAACAATCAACCGAACCTTTCATTCAGTCAATTAGTTTATGACGCATTTCAAAACTGTTTGAAATGCAGTCAACTGGATTGCGCAGAACAGCAGCAACGACTAGTTTTTTGAAAGGCCATTTATTCACCATTTTGCCACTAATGACTATAATCTTTCAAGGCCTATAAAGACATGTTTTTCCAAACCATTTAGGGCTGATCATTCCATTGGAAAACATTATTTGAATCACACAACTTGTTGATCTTTAATTATTCACATTTGAGCTCTAGTTGTGTGAGCTAATCAATTTGATCTAGTTCTTCATTTGTAAATCTTTGTGAGAGTAAATTGTATTGAGCTTTCATTTGTATCATCCACTCACTAAGGAGTTGTTGTGTGAGCTTTTATTATATCCATCCAATCTAGAAAGAGAGTTATCATTTGTACCCAAATCTTTTTTTGTAAAGAGTAATGGTTAGTAACCCTTGTGTGTAAAGAAGAGATGTTCTTCTTTGTGAGAGTTGAAAACTCTTGTAATGGTTAGACTTACACCCGTGAAGTAGGTCGGAGTAAAGGAATTAATGCTCAAGAGGTGTTCTTGAGGGGTGGACATAGGACGCGGTGTGCGGATTGCCGAACCACATAAAAACTCAGTTTGCAAGTGCCTCTAATTTCCTTCTCTCTTTACATTATTATTTCTGATTGTGTTTAATTTGGCATTAATTTTAAAAAGGTTTATTTTCTGCTAAAACCTTATTCACCCCCTCTAAGTTTTCATTTCGGGCCAACAAATAAATAAAAGGGTAAAGTAGGATTTAATCCTTAATCTTAGCTTTTTCTAGAAATAGGCCCTTCCTATATCCGAATCTAAAAATTAGTCCCTATGTGTTGCTAAAGACATAAAAACCCCTATATTATTCTATGTATATATATTTATCTTCCTCTCTCTCTCTATATATATCAAAGATCTAATTTTCATTGAAAAAATTCAAACCCAATATAGAGAGAGAATCTGTAACTATATATATATATATATATAGAGAGAGAGAGAGAGAGAGAGAGAGAGAGAGAGAGAGAGAAAAGAGATTTCTGTTAGAGAGAGAAAGAGGAAGAGAGAGGGAGAAAGAAAAAAGAGGGCAACAACCCCTCCACCTCCGGCACCACCACATCCAACCATGCCATCATCGCCCATTCTTGGTCGTCGTCGTCACCACCTTCTAGTCATCCGATCTCTTATTCTTAGACTCATTCCTTTTCTGAATCTGTGTGGGTTTCTCGTTCATTCCAAAGTGAAAATTGAAGCAAACTGATAGGTGGAAGAATACAGAGCCAGTGATGAAGCTTTTGGAGTTTACATAGAGATGATTTGATGATGATAATGCTAATGGTTGAAATGGTGGATTCAAAAAGTGACTTGATTAGTATGGTAATAAATCGTGGAAGGAAAACGCTTTTTTGTTTGGGCTTGAAGGCAAATGCTATTGTTGATTCAAAATTTTCACAAAAGACTGTAAATTTCTCAGTAGTTTAATGAGAAATATAAATTTTACAAAAGATGGATCATATTTGAAATTTTTTTATAATTTCTCATTGTTTTATCCCTTTTTTATTCAAGAATTGTTCATCGTTGTTCAGTTAACTATGAAAGTTCATGTCAAACGATAATCGATTATTGGAAATTACTCAAACAAAAAAAATAGCGAAAAAACATGATATATATATATATATATATATCCATTTGTGTGATTCCTTGCTAGAACTAATGATATTGTTTATGCGTAATTTCTCAGTTTATTAGAATGAAATTTCACAAAAGGAGTGAGAATATCTCAGTAATTTAATCAACGATTTCACAAAAGAGTAAGAATTTCTCAGTTTTCTAATAAAAAATATGGAATTTCTAAGTATTTTAATGAGAAATTACTTAGGATTACGGAATTTCTTAGTATTTTAATTAGGGATTTCACAAAAGAGTGGAAATTTCTCAGTTTTTAAGTTTGCAAAACGTTTGAAATAATTTGAATTTCAACAAAAAGATTATGGTGAGCAAATTAAGGAAATCCCTTGAATTAAGGGAACATTAACCCATTATTAGTTAACTTCAAATCTATATTTATATGTCCATATATAGATATACGAATATATATATATATATTTGTATATCCATTACTGGAAATTACTCAAAAAAATTAGTGAAAAACATGATAACATTGATATTTCACAATTATTTTTGCAATTTTACTTAGTAAAGTACATGTTTCTCACATCTTGTGTGGATAGACCTGTTATCCATTTATGTGATTCCTTGCTAGAACTAATGATATTGTTTATGCGTAATTTCTCAGTTTATTGAATCGGAAATTTCACAAAGGAGTGAGAATTTCTTAGTATTTTAATCACGAATTTCACAAAAGAGAGAATTTCTCAGTTTTTTTTAATGAGAAATAGGGAATTTCACAATATTTTATTAAAATTTTTTTTCTTAATATTTTAATTAAGGATTTCACAAAAAAGTGAGAATTTCTCAATTTTTAAGTCTACAAAAAGTATGAAATAATTTGAATTTCAACCAAAAGATCATAGTGAGCAAATTAAGGATATCCCTTGAAATAAGGGAACATTATCCCATTATGAGTTATAGAGATCACTTGAATTAAGGGAACATTATCCCATTATCAGTTAACTTCAAATCTATATCTATATGTCCATATATAGATATACGAATGTATATATATGTTTAGAACTAATGATATTGTTATGCACATTTTCTCGTTTTATTGGATCAGAAATTTCACAAAGGAGTGAGAATTTCTCAATATTTTAATTGGGGATTTCACAAAAGAGTGAGAATTTCTCAGTTTTTTTAATGAGAAATAGAGAATTTTGCAGTATTTTAATGAGAAATTTCTCAGGATTAAGGAATTTCACAAAAGAGTGAGAATTTATCAGTTTTTAAGTTTACAAAACGTCTGCAATAATTTGAATTTCAACCTAAAGATCAAATTAAGGAGATCCCTCGCATTAAGGGAACATAATCCCATTATCAATTAAAGACATTAACTTCAAATCTATATCTATAGATCCATATATAGATACACGAATATACAGTCCGGATCTTAAGCATGCCTTAAAAAACGGACCTAAAAGACAAACTGTGTAAAGACTGAGAAATTCTCACAAAAGACTGAGAAATTCTTCCTTTTTGAGCAAAACGTATTAAATGATTTGAATTTCAATTAAAAGATCATGGTGAGCAAATAAGGGGATCTATTAAATTAAGCTAACATAATCCCATTATCAGTTAATGATATTAACTTCAAATCTATATTGTCTATATATAGATACACTAATATTTATGTATATAACTAATTATGTGAGTATGGATAGTTTAGACATTAAAAATTTATTAAATTAGGGAAAATGACCTATTTTTAATTAACATGCCTAATCAAGGATCGATTTCTAATCTAACCCTTAAGATGTATTTACTTCTAATAAATTAACTAGAGAGGGACTAAATCTTATATTTCTAATTTTCTATAAATAAAATAAAGTAGAGACGTTAGTATTTAACAAAATAAATTAAGGACCTTTGATTGAAAAATCTTATTTATGGGACGAGCGCCACTATATTCTTTAGCACAATGTTACTACAATCACATTCATCAGATAATCGGAATTGGTGTTACTATTGTCGTTCCCAAACCTTGTGTGATGGTTAAAGTTCATGCTATAATTGTTAGAACACGAGTTTAAATTTTAGACAAAAGTCGGGCACGGTTGAAATTTCTTAAAAGAAGATCAGGTTTAGACTAAGACCATGTCTTACTTTTTGACCTGATTTTTTTGACTACATTCTTTTGTTGGTTTGGTAAAATTAAGGGTTAATTACAGTTTATTCTCCTGTAATTAGGTTTATTTTTCACTTTACTCCCCGTGGCATGGACACTTAACTCCCTTGTGATTTTGGACTAAAGTAAAAATATTAAGATTTCTCTCAAAATAGTCCTACGTGGGGATTAAGTGTTAAAATTAGCCCCACATAGGAGAGTTCAAGTATCAAAACTAATTCAACATATGCATTAAATCCCAAAATTAGCCTCCCGGCGGGGTCAAGTGTTAAACATTAGCCTCATATAGGTAGGTTAAAATGGCATAATTATCCCCACATAGGGGATTAACTCCAAAAGGGGGTTAAGTATTAATATTTTTGGTCAATTTTAAAATTTTTTTATCAATTTGAGGGAAATCTTAACAGTTTCACTTTAGTCCGAAAGGGGGTTAAGTGTCCACTTTTGAACCACAAGGGATAAAGTGAAAATGAGTCTAAACACAGAGAAGTATGTATTTAACTCTAAAATTAAACTACAATTCTTTCTGTATTTTTAACTAGTTCTTGTATTAACCTGTTAAATTTATATCTAATCCACTTGGTATCGTGTATAGGCAGGATGCAGTCTTAAGTAATGGGATTGTTTCAAACCTTATTTCCCTTGATTTCCTTGAAATGTTTAGAATGCTTTCCATGAACTTTAATATACAAAATTTAGTAAATCTAAATTGCTTATTTGTGGCAATTTATGACTGTTTTCTGAAGTTTTACTAGACTAAGAAGTTGACATCTTTTTTTTTTTTTTTTGAGGGAAAGAAAGTTCACATTTCACCTAAGATGTTTTTCAAATAATTGATGTGCAATAATTATCATGATAGTTTCTTTTGCCTCTTCTTTTTTTTTTTTTTTTTAGGGGAATTTTTTTATTTGCGCCTTTTCCAAATTGTTTACTATGGTGCAAAGGTGTTTACAATGTTTATTTCACATTATGGTTGTTGAACCTTTTCACTTATTTACTCCTACTCACATTATCAAAAAAAGAAAAGAGAAGAAAAATATAACCCAAAAAAGGAAAGAAAAGAGATAATTGAAATAAGCCCAAGGCTCAGATATTAACGAAGTGGAGATCCTGTTTTGTGCATTTCCAAATAGGCCGCCCCAACTTTCTTGTTGAGAACTCACGACTTGTTTTCAGGCCCATTTTGTGATCTTTATTTTGTTTCATTGGTTGGGCCAAGGGGGCATGGTGGCCTGATTGTGAAATTGACTAGGTCCGTCATCTGTGACAGAGTGGACAACCCAGTTGCATCTATTATTGGCTAGATCAAACTGTGTTTTGCAATTACAACAATGCTAAGCCACACCCATTCACACTCAAAAAGTATCCACACCACACTTAAAAAGCATCCACACCCATTGGTCTACCTCAGAGTGTGGATGCTTTTTGGGTATGGATGAGTGTAGCCCAAATGTTAGAGTGTGAATGTTTTTTAAGTGTGGATGGGTGTAGCCCAAACATTACTCTTTGCAATTAACATGTGAATGAATGCATGCTAATTGCTAATGTGTACCAATTTATGCCAGTGTGTACGATATAGTTGGAACTACATAAAAATCATGATTTTACTATTATGTAATAAACATTTAATCTAGCTAAAATACAATTACTTTTAAAAAGTAAAAAAGAAGTTTATATTCGGTAATACAGACAGGGTCGGTCCTGACAATTTTGGAGTTATAGGGAAATATTTAAAGACTGGGTCCCTAAAAAAAGTCGGCTTAGAACCATAGAGAGAAAAAAATTTGGGGCTGCTTATACATATTTGCAGTAAGATTTTGTGCATAAGAAAGTTTACAATTTCTACTCTAGTAGCAGTTTTTTTTTTTTTTGGCCATTTTAAGAGTTTGACAGATTTAGTACTTGTAATCCTTAAGCTTACTGCATAGACTAAATTTTGATATTCTCTTTTTCCTAGCCGCTTTGTAATTCACATGCCTTCATATTATAACTTTTCTTTTTTTCAAGAATAAAAATTGATCGCTGATTGTGTCTGTGAAGTTTGGACTAATGTAAAGTAATTTGGGTTGGGATAAACATGAAAGTGAGAAGGTAAGTGTGAGGTCATTTAAAGCATGCTGGATTACAATGAGGCTAATGTATAACATAGAGTGCAGTTTTGCTCACTTCAAAATTGCTCGCCCAACTCTCTCATTGGTTAATGTAGTGGGACTCAGAATTAAATAAGAATTAATTAATAGTAAAAAGTCATGATTCTAAAACTATATTGGAAAAAAATTCAAACCACTACCACTGAATACATTAGAATTAATACTGAAAATGAGAAGAAAAATTAGAATTTGAGTTTTTCCACTTCAAAGGCTAATCTTTTTAATCTCCTTCTCAGTTCGGTATAAGATAAATATCCTCATCTCTCTTTTAGAGGGCAAAATGTCAAGGTCATGGAGGCCCTCAAAGAACAACTTTTGGCTTCCCAAACAGCACAGACAGTGGTCATGGCTTTTCAGTTGGTTTCATGACAACAGTCTACCTAGCCCAACACCTTTGGCTGCTTAGCAGGTGAAGCTCAAAATTCATATGAAGATGACATGGAATCTTCATCCTCTGCAAGCCAAGTTCCATTAATAGAAGACTTTTTCGATGCCATTATTGAACTACAGGCCAGGCAGACCCTTTGGAACCCACTACCAGTGGAAAGGACAAAAGATGTAAGCAATGACGCCATATGAAAAGAAACGTAAGCAATGACATCTGTCATAGAGTGACGCATTCAATAACGTTTCTTCCACTGATCGACAAGGATAAAGACAAACAGACCGACTCCACAATTGCTAGGACATGTGTTTTGTCTTTATTACTTTTCACTATTCATGCACAGTAACCTGTCTTTATACTGATGGATTTCTTTTCTATTTAAGATGACCCCCAACCTATGGTAGGGCATCTCAGTCTTCCCCTTCCACTTCTATGGATCCCACTGTATTAGTCAATAGGAGAGTTGGATACAATTTTGGGGTGAGCAAAAATGTATTCTATAACATATAACAAATTTTTTTTTGGGTGGTATTTTGTATTTAGGTGTGCTAAATTACAGTTTAACCAACATACTAGACATGATATTTTAAATTTTATTTTTCATTTTTTTAAAATTTTGGACTCAACTCAATATTTTTCGAGGCTCTTCTTAAAATAATAATAAAAAAATTGATAAAATTGAGGTCTTAGGCACCGCCTCTCTGACCTACCCAGGGCTGGCCTTGTCTATCAAGGTCATAGAATCCGATTTAATCATTGTCAAAAATTAACTCAAGGAAGAAGAAGAAGAAGAAGAATAAGCAGTAGTAGTAGTGTGGGAAGAAAACATAGCAAGTTAGTGAAGTTTGTTAGTAGTAGTTATCTACGCTAGCTACATAGCAAGTTATATTTGAGTGCAATTATGCTCACTCTAAAATTGTTTACATTTTGTTTAATCTTTTTTTTTTTCATTAACTAATATAGTGCGATCCACTACTTTACACAATTAATTAATTCTCATTTAATCCTGGATTCCACTGTATTAGTCAAGATAAAAATGAAGAAAAATAAACAATTTTAGGATGAGCACAAATATATTCAAAATTAATAGGTGCTGCTATTGACACTCTATTGAACTATGTAGGGGTGGCCATGGTTCGGGTGAGTCGGGTTTGACCCCCACCCGATCATCCATCCGAACCCCATCGGGGTATGAGTTTAGAATCCGTCATCCATCCATTTAGTTGGGTGAAACCAATCCGTCGGTTTCGAGTTGGTTCGGGTTGGTTTCGGGTGAAACCCGACAAAAAGAATATATCATATTTTCATCAATTTTACACCCTGATAGTGTTGAGTTTATTGTACCCAACTGCAAAGCATGACCCTGTTATTCACCATTTCACCTTCTTGCAAACTTTTTAGGAAGACATTCAATTTAACTTACTAATAAATAAAAATCCTACATATACTTGACAAGAAAAGAAAAATGAAAAACAATTATACAATCCACCATCAGATTCATACAACATACAAAAAACAAAATTGAAAATGACTTCCATAGTTCCACCACATATATTGTGTTTTATAAGTTTTCAAAAGGTGGTCGAGTCGAGTCGGGTGATGTCGGGTTTGGATTAAAAAAACCGACAACCGAACCATAAGCAATCGGGTGTAGCTTGGGAAAACCATGACTCATCTGGCCATCCGCAAAAACCACTCAAATCCCTTCGAGTCGGTCGGGTTGGGTCGGGTTGGTCGGGTCTCGGGTTGGGATGGCCAGCCCTAGAACTATGGTACTCCAAAATTTGTTTTCCTCTCCACAAAAGTCACAAATGGGTCCCATTTCTATAATAAATTAGTACTTCCATTTTTCAAATGCCCATCTTACCCTACCCTTGTCATTCCAAACACAAATGGGAAAAGTGAACTTATTGTTATTATTATTAGGGTTAATTACACTTTATCCCATATGGTTTGGTTTGATGTCACTTTACCCTTTACCCTCCTGTGGTTTAAAATTGACTACATAACCCTTTGTGCTTTCGGGTAAAGTGTCACCGCTAAAATTAGTGTTAGGTTGACACTTTACCCTGAAAATACAGGGGGGGGGGGGGGGGGGGGGGGGGGGGGGGGGGGGGTTTAAAGTGTCATCGGGTCAAACCATAGGGGGTAAAGTGTCATCAGACCAAACCACAGGGGGTAAAGATGTCACTAATTTTAGCGGTGACACTTTACCCGAAAGCACGAGAGGGGTTAACTGGTTAATTTTAAACCACAGAGGGGTAAAGTGACATCGGGCTAAATCACAGGGGGTAAAGTATAATTAACCCTTATTATTATTATTATTATTATTATTATTATTTGCTAGAAAGAGAACTTCTCATTAAACAAAAACCAATTCTGGTGTACAAAACGAGTTATACAATCTGGGTACACATCAAGCCAATTTCACATTAACACTGGCCATCAAATGGAAGAAGCTTCCAACACTTTCACAAGAAAAAAAATATAGAAAAAAAAGAGCTACTCCTATGATAGCACCATCAACTACATCACCATAAAAAATAAAATAAAAAATAAAAAAAATCAAATTAAAAAGTACATAATGTAGTGAAATAACTGTTGAAAAACTAGATCCAGTGCGCAGGGGAAAAGGGGAATAGATATAGTTCAAAATTTTAAGATCTACTTCTTGTTTAGTTGCATACAATACAATTAATACATATATATATACTGCTAACATACATATATATAATCATACCGAAGTAGATCGATTGGATCATTGCTAGAACTCTTATCTTGAATTAATGAAGAACATCTTTGTGTTGTTGATGAAGATCTTCCTCTCCAAACTATAGAAATTCAATCCTATTACTTCAGGATGTTTCCAAACACTAGGGTCTAGTGGGAAACTCCTAAGGAACTATATGGGAAGGTCTCTAGGGCTTAGAGACTGCTATGGGACGCCTAGGGCTTAGAATTCGCATCATTTTTCATTCTGCCTATAGGTACTCTATTTACAGGATTTCTTAATCGACATACTACAAACTGGTTTGTCCCACATCGGTTTCTGGATCCTGTCCCCAGTAACCGGTTGTTCCACAAACCGGTTTCTAGAACCTGTACCCAGTAATCAGTTTGTCCCACAAACCATTTTCTGGTAACCTTTTCCCATTTTGTTGCAATTAGCATTCAAACACCCAATGAGCTAGGAGTGGGACCTCTAGGATCTTAATTACTGGCTAATCATTAACTCCTTCCCGTTAAACTCTTAACTAAGGAATCAGTTATTAATCAATTATTATTAATTTCACTATATAATAATGATTGCACTCTGGTGCATAAGAATCAAACCACACATATATTAGTAGTTCCTAGACTTGTACCGACACAAATGCCAAGTGTTCGTATTTATCATTGGGATGTATGAATAACAGTAATGTGTGCCCAATATATAAACACATCTTATAATCTTTGAATATCAGTCACCACTCATAAATTACCAATAGGGGTGGCCATAGGTTGGGTGAGTCGGGTTTGACCCCCACCCTTTCATCCACCCGAACCGCATCGGGTTCAACACATCCCACCTGTCATCCATCCAATTAGTCAGGTGCAATCGACTCATCGGGTGCGGATGGAGTCGGGTCAATTTCTGGTGTAATCCAACAGAAAGTCAGAACATTAAATTTTAAAAAAAAATGCATCCAGATTTTCATTTAGAATCCAGTGTTTCAACATTAGGCATTGAAAAAAGATAAAAAGATAAAACATATTAAGATCAACAAGCATATGAAAAACCAACGTCTAAAAATTAACAGATCTACAATAGATGTAGATCTATGATCTTCTTTGGAGATTTTTTTTAAGTTCCTCTGTGATACCTCTTACCCAAAAGAGAACAAAAAAAAAAAGAAGGAAGAAGAAGATGAGGAAGGCAAGATCTACAGAGAGAGAGAAAGTAGAGAGAAGGTAGAGTTTGTAGAGACTAGAGAGAAACCCAGAGAATGTAGTGTGAGAAAATCAAAATTTTATTATCAATTCCCTTACCTCTTTTCGTTTTTAGTGTATGTATGTATATTATTAGAGTAATTCCAGAGACACAACTAATTGCACAACATTTTTCACAATTCACAACATTTAAAGCAAGAGGCACCACAATTTAAAGCACCACACACAAAGACGAAGCACTTTAATAATTGTGCTTTAAATGTGGTGCCTCTTGCTTTCAATGTTGTGAGTTGTGAAAAGGGTTGTGCAATTAGTTGTGTCTCTAGCATTATTAATATTATTATATGTATGTGTCATATTTTTATTATCAATTGATCGGGAGAGAACAAATCCTATTTATACGCCTTAACGAGCATTTGTTAGTACCTTTTTATCCTGTTTTTGTATATTTTTATTTCGTTTTCTATTTTCTGACAGGTTTTGGAAGAAATCAAGTATATCAGGCTAAACAGGGTGAAAAAGCAGAAGAAAAGAAGCTGAAAAAGCCAGTTCGCGCGCGCGAAAATCTAGAAATCGCTCGTGCGATCCGCGCGCGCGAGGTGCTAAATGTCGCGCTCGCGCGGCCCACTCGCGCGATATGTGTAAAAAGTAAAGTTGCGTATTTCAGTATACTGAAGACTCCTGTGCAAACGAGACTTCCTAACTGTGTCCAGATTGTAAAATATATCAGTTTCAGTTCGTTTCGAGTTAGAAAAGCTTCCAAAAACTTATTGTAAATCTATATATACTCTAATTTACTTCAATTAAGGGGGTTGACAATTATTATACACACAAAATACAACCATACTTTCAGCCATTGAAGGGAGAGAAGCAAGGAGAAGAAGAAGAAGACCAAGGATTCCCATGGCCTCCTCCATCAACCTCTTGCCATCTACCACTTCCATGGACAGCTAGACCTTAGATCTAGGGTTTCAATGAAACCCTAGTCGAGTAATAGGGAGTATTTTATGCTTTTATTTTAGTTTTATTATGTATGGATGACAGTCACATGTTCCGAGGATTTTTATAAATAAATCGTACTTCTATTGATTAAATCATTGCTTTCAAAGTTTATTCTTGTCTTAGATCTATTTTGACTGTGATGTGCTCAATGATCTATATTCGCTGTGCTTGTTTAGATTATTTACATGTGATGGTGCTTTATTGGTTTGTGCTATCAAGTATCCGAATAATCCATGCCTAGATTAGATGAATTATATCACAACCCTAGTTTAGTGTGGGATAATTCGTGCTAACCGAAGATGGAATATGTTGGTGCTTGAACCATGCTTATTCTCTTGACGGAGGAATTGGGCTTGTAGCTACAATTCCCCATATTCATCCAACTTAATAAGCTAATTGAATGCATAAATATTCCTATTATGAAGCTAGTGGTGGAGTTGTAATCCTAGGTTCCCTTTACATATTTACAAAAACACTTTTAATTGCTTTCATAATTTAGATTTATTTTTATGTTCTTAGTTTAATTCAAATTAAAATCAAATCCGTTTTCTTAATTAGCTAAATTTAGGTTTTAAAATTAAAGAGCCGTAGTTAATCAATCTCTGTGGGTTCGACCTTTACTTTCACACTACAAATCCTTAGAAAAGTAAAGCATAAATAAAAGCATACTTTTTATATCTTGATTTTGACAACATCATCAATTCCCATACATCTTTTCGTTTTTAGTGTATATATATTTTATGTATGTAAAACACCATGAAAGTTGAAAAAGTTGCAGGATTTCTTAGAAAAGATACAATGAAAAAGGAAAATCTTCAAATGTGTATCTACAATTCTACATATATTGTAAGTGTGAGATTATGGTCGGGTCGGGTCGGTTATTGTCAGGTCTAGTGATGAAGAACCGACATCCGACCAAATGAATGGAAAAAACAGCACCCACTCACACGTGGACTCACCAAAACTGACAAAATCCTTTCAGGTTGGACGGGTCGGGTCAAGGTCAATTTTATCGGGTCTCGGCTGAAGTTGGCCAGCCCTAATTACCAAACATATTCACAACAACTTGTTGACATGGCTGCGCAACTCTCAGTAATAAATTAGTGACATTCTCAAGGGATTACTTGCTTTGTTGTAAAGAATTACTCTTTACCAGAGGGTAGATTCCATCTTGACAATATATATCCCCAATACCAAACTTGACCACCCAAGATATCCAAGTGTTGATCTTGAAGACCTCACTGATTGGAAACTTAAAGCAACCAACCATATAGCTTGCGTCCATTACTATCTCAGGATTAAGGACATGTATCCTATACAAGATTGAGTTCCTATTAACTATAACATATTTTCTTGTCAATAGGTTTAACTCACAGTCCGTCAATTCAACTCATGCACTAGTTTATTAACTTAGAGTCAAACACTCTTATGAATGAAATTCATTACTCTATCATATAGAAGTCAATCATGCTATAGTGTATACCTGATAAGCTATCCAATCTTATTTTCCACTGTGACTTATCTAAAACAAGGAATAGCAATTCATATCTCCCATATGTAATCTCATACATAAATGAATTTCATACAATGATGTTTAAGGATAATAGCCTAACCATTCATCTCATGAAATGACATACATTAATATATTATAATTTTCCATAGTTAAACTAACTGGTTTGAGGGCATACTCCCAACAAACTCCCACTTGCACTCACAACCATTTAGCATTACCTCTAACACCAAATACTGTCTATGCGACTTACCGAAAATCCTTAGCTTGTAAGGTTTTGTAAAGGGATCTTCGAGATCATCAGCTGACTCAATCTATAGTACTTTTAACATCGTCATGTTGTACTATGTCCTCAAACAAAAGACGTCACCAGACTACTGGACTTTGGCTTTCCCAAAATCCAAATCTGATTAGAAAATCAGAATTCTACACAGCTAATTCGAACTTAGTCCAAAACACCACAGCCCAGCATACACCCTCTAGTCCTTCTCAAGTCCTTGAGAATATGCTCTATGGCTGTCCATCAAACTGAACATAGTTTGGATATCTGTCAAACAACCCTAATGGTATAACAGATGTCCAGTACCTAATGTCACACATGAGACTGCTCATAGCCAAAGCATATGGTATACCTTCCATATGGCCTCTCTCACCTTGCGTCTTAAGAAACTAGACCTAAAAGAATATTAGGACAAGTCCAAAGGGTAAGAAACCTATCTAGAAATTTCTTACGTCAAAACTAGTCGGTAACTTACCAATATTAGACATCGGAGGTAATCTCATTATCTTCAAATGAACACAATTCATAGAATATAGCTCGCCTCTCCTAGATAACAAATATAAAAAATACTGAAAAACATAACCTCAACTATTGATAACAAACATTTATCATTCTCAATGATAAAGATATCATCAACACTTAGAAATGATAATTACCACCATGCTTCCTTTACAAGAAACATCTTGTAAACATAAGATACATCTTCACTTTAGATGAATCGAAAATATTTTGACTACTAGGTCAAAACCAGATGTTCATATCTCTGTATGTTTGCTTAAGTCAATGGACTTATGCAACTCACATACTACAACTTCCTCACCATCAACCACAAAACCATTCGTTTGCTGTATGTAGATGTCTACGTCAAAATTATCTTTCGCTAAAGTTATCTTGAGATCTATCTACAAAATCTCAGAATTGACATTTACAGGAATGGAGAAGATGATTTTAATGGAATCAAGCATAGCTACAATAGCCTTGCTTTATCTTTCGATATCATCCTCTTTTCCTTTTTGTAGATACTTTAATACCCCATAGGCAAAAGTATTTACTAAATACCCAGACATAATTGGAGTAAAACTCTCCAACTTCAACATTCATGGTTCAATGGTTGAATCTCCATCGGACATTGCCTATTTCCAGTTAAAAGGATCAGATCAAAGAATCTGTAAGTTTAATTAACAATCTCCCCACTACTCTGAGGTACTAGTGCAGGAATAGATAAAGGCGTAGTTAATTCTAGTTTGAATAATTTATAAATTATTTGGAGAGACTAATACCTTTATTTCTTCTTTCTCAAGAATTATCTTCCTCTTTGGATACTTGACATGAATAAATTTTTGTGCTCTGAATGCTACACCAAGTATAGGTGATCGTTCAAGTAATATATTTTCTAGTAAGCCTAGGTCGAACCCAAGGGACAGGAATAGATTGAATTGATTAATTTTACTTGATTTACTAGTATTAAAATAAAGGAAAAGATGATTTCTTTTTAAAGATTGTTTTAACGAGTTTGCAAATAAAAGTAAAATTATGAACTAATGAGAATTATTAGAACTATTAAATACGTGGTAGTAACTCTAAACTAACGGAATTTACTTACTAAGGAAAGACTACTAATTAACTATAACGTTATTGGGAATTCTAGACTAATTTAACTAAGTATTTTAATTGCTAATTAAAATTTATTAGAGCAGCGAATTAAATTAAATTGCTTCTAAATATGAGAAAACGCTAGGAAATCACAAATCCATGGTAAACTTCCTAATTTTCATGCCTACGAAAAGATACGGCACCCCCATTCATCCATAGTCATGCCTCTAGTGTATAGGCTTAATTAAAATAAAAAAAAATACCTTTTGACCGGTGTAAAGATATAGAACTAGTTCAATCTTACGGTTTTAATGAAGTACGGACAGATTGCTTATGAGCAAGATTCATGGAGAATGCTACTCTATGATACTTGAAAATAACTAACTAATTTAAACCATGAGGCAAGTTCACAATCTATTGAAAATTCAAGTTAAGATCCATTAACGTCATGCTCGTTAACATTATTCATATTAGAGAGCATAAAGTCCTATGAAACCTTAATTACTTAAACATCCTTTGATCCTTGAATTTAGGGCTGCCCAATGAAAACATGTATGGAAATCATTGCTCTTTCCTAACTAGAGTTTAGCCTAACATAGAGAAATTGAATCTAAACATCAGATTGGTGGAAAATATAATAACAATCAGTCACAAAACAGATCTGGAAAATAAAATCTAAATAAAAACTAAGAAAAACTTGATTTGAATGAATATAGAACACTTGTATTATAGAAATCTTCAATTTAGGGCTTGAAATCCTCAAATACTTGCTTGAACCAAACTAGGGTTTTAAGAACCCTAGGATATCCTATATCTGCTCTAAAACTTGTATGTAATGTATATTGTATCTATTTTAGACGATCTATCCTAATATATATAGGTTCAGAAGTTTTAAGCCGAAAGTCTATGTTTTCCGCAATTCTGACGAGCGCGACCGGTCTTGCACATGTTTCGTGACTGGTCCTGGCTGTGACTGGTCCTGCCTATGTTTCGCGACCGGTCATGGTCTTTTCCTTTTGTTGGGATCGGTCCTGCTCAATTTTCAGGACCTTCTTCTTTTTGTTCTTCTAATTAACTTTCTCTCATGCACCGTCATCTACTTCATTTCCCTTATGCTTTTATATTCTGCAAAATAGCGTACTTATGCAAATATTAGCAGTAATGTCTTATTTATGTAATCGTATTGAAATAAGCATAAGTCTTTATAAGTAGGGAGGAAAATACGTATAATTACTCTCATTAGCGCTTCCGAATATACAATATCCGTTGCTTGTCACACACCCCAATTAGCTCATTGCTAGTCCCTAGTAATGAAGTAAATTGATGCAACAAGAAATTTAACCTGTGTATATACATAACTAAAGACAGAAACATAAAATAAAACAAAACAAAACCAAACTCACTTTCGTAGGAATCACGATTGCATTTAGCTTATGCAACAAGCTTTAAACCCCTAGGTGTCCCTAGTAGGACGAGTGTTGTCTCGTGAGGGTTTACAGCAAAGCTACCCACAAACTTCTTCATCATGATCATTATACACGCATATTCATCCTCCAATACCAAGCACACAAGTTCAGAACACTTCATAATATCCCTATCATACTTTAAACGACACACAACATGTATCCATACATCTTATCTATCATAAAAATCAACAAAATATATCATTTTTTTGCTAAACTTCACGTGTGTGTATGCATGGACAACAAAAATGCTCAGTCCTACTTCAAGTTTTATTTCCCATAGCAATCTTTAAAACATACGACTCAAGCTCAAATCTCACCGGACATACACTCTAAAATTGAATTCACTCTGATTTGGGTGTATTATATACTTTCTCTCATGATATAGAGGCTCTTAAAGAGTAAATGTAAAGAAACACAAACGCCTCGTATATCTAAAAAAAAAAATGGTAATATTTAAGTAGAATAACCTCATGAATGGAACACTTCACACTAGAAGAGCGATCTATCGCGCAAAATCCTTTTCTTACCTTCGTTTCAAAACTCAGTTACTCAGAATCTATAGGTCCTTATTCAAAGATAGAGATCGAGAGTGAAGACGAAAGAAATTCTAGGGTAATCTAGAAGCATGTAACACGTAGTTCCTTTTCAACTTCTCCAAGACTTTTCCTCTTCTCCTTTCTTTTCTTTTTTTTTCATCATCCATTTTTATTTCTTTTCGACTCCGATCACTAAACACATGCTAGTCATATTAAGCAATGAAGAACCATGAACAACTTACATTTCAATGATCAAAAGAGAAGAACTTCGCTTGTTATCATATATATGTATACATTTGTTTTTTCTTTCGAATGATGATCATCAGTGACTGAATTATTTCTAAGTGATGGGTATCACGAATAGAACCTAACAGAATTTTAACCTATTTCATCTTGAGTAACCCAATTTTTCCATTTAAATAATCCAAGAATTTTAAATTTTGTTAGGTCCTGAATGTTCTCCTCTAGTGATCCATCAATAAGAAGAAATAATGAGGTTTATCAACGAGATATATCACAAGAAGAAATCGATTGAATATGAACATATTCTTGTCGAAAGAAACGAATCGCGCAACAGCTCTCAACGGGTTATTAGCCTCTATCACACATTTTTAAATTACTATAGGTTATTTATAACAAGAAGTTTCTACTTAACATGAGGCTATCCATCGTGCTTGTAGCTTGTAAAATTTAACAAACACGACACATTTCATAATTTAGATGGTAAACAAGCTAAGATAACATCCCGTGTGCACAAAAGAAACAATGAATATTATGAGCATAGTGCACCCGTGTTTTAGGTATGAAGGTTATCTAGGCATTTACAAGATCATGTCATATTATTTTCTTTTTATTCATTTATTATTATTTACTTATTTATTGATTATTATTTTTTTATCGAATATATATCTAATCCCTCCCCCAGCTAAATATTACATTGTCCTCAATGTAATAAATATGAACATCAAAAGAAAGGGGGAGATATCACCTGGAGCACGCGTGAAATCCAGATTGATAACCTGTGCTTAATCAGTTTAAGCTGAGATAAAACAAAATTTTAAAAAAAATTCTGGACATTTTAAAATGTTAGATCAATCAAATGCAAGCAAGAAATCATCCAGTACAGGCCATCATCCATCATGTACTAAACTTAAACACAATAAATAAACTAAAATGTAGATAAGTACTAATTAAAACATGTCCTGAAATCGAACCACCACCACCACTATAAAAAATATACATTTCCATCCCAAAAATGAATAAAAGTCCAAAAATGAGTAAGATAGAAAGGAAGGCCTAATCCTAGTCAGCAGCCTCCTCCTCAGAAGTCTCAATAATAGTAGGCACATCAGGAGCTTGGCCCGCACGTCTGGTGATGGGAGGTCTCCGTCCTTGTGAAGAGCTAGCAGCCTCAACTCTACCTGCAGCATCAATGCCAGCAATGGTCTGCTCCGGCTGCTCCTCTTCAGCTTGCTCTTCATCCTCCTCTTCTTCTTCTTCTGCTCCCTCTTCTTCTTCTTTTGACTCAGGTAGCTCAACATTTAACTTTCCAGCTATCGCCTGCATTCCTCTCATAATCCTATCTTGCCCCTCTCGCAAGTCTCTAGTCTCTTGGTTCAGACGAACCAAGACGACTTCTAAAGTATTTTCAATGGTTTCTTTGCCCTCGGTCTAGGTCTAGAGGCAAGCATGCCACCCCATTTTCTCTTCTTGGTTTGCCCCTCTGATCGATCCTCTTTCTTCTAAGGCTCATCCATAAGAGCATCAAGTAAGATGGGGACAGGGGTTAACAAACAAATAGAGTGGACCGCAAAGGCGCTCAACAAGGTTCGGTTTGAAACCGAGGTGAAGACAGGATCTTTAAGATACTCAATGAAATAGCGAGAGAGACAGACAGGTCAGTTGGTTCCTGATGCAAATATTACCCTAGCCTTCCACAAATTCATCCACTCCAAGTGATTACTGAAAAATAGGCAATTATAGATTGCTAGGTACAGGCCCAGGTAATTAGTGGTCAAGTCTTTCCTATAAATCTATCCGTCACCTTTTTTTACTATGCCTCCTATAAGTGTAGAGAAGATGAAATCATCGGTGACATTTGGTACAGTGGGGTCACCTAGTGGGCAGAAGTAGTTCATGAGGAGAGGGATTCCTATATCTTGAGAGACAGTGGTTGAGAGATCAAATGGGGTACGACGGATGTAGGCTCGGTAGACAAATGGCTTGGCCGTCCATTTGATTAGGGAGGCAGAAGCTAATCAGACCAATGTCATGTTAACTCTTTTTACTTTTTCTATGTAATCAAGCCACCCTTGGATTCGCAGCTTGGCGAGAAAGAAAGGAGGGAGTATCGAGGAATACACACTATCGATGTGTCGCTCGATTGCGACGACCCTACTCCTAAAATATTTCTCATACCATACTCGGTCTTCCTCATTTCTGAACCCGTGTGGTAAAGGCGGATCTAGGATTGTGGCGTTCACGGGCTTCTCCTTATCTCTAGTTGGCATAGTCCCCATTGGAGCAGATCTAGACAACATAAAAGAGTCAAAAATAGAAAGGAAAATGAAAAACAGAAAGAAACTACTCTCTGTTGGGCGCGACCGGTCCTGCTCAACTAGCGGGACCGGTCCTGGTCTAGGGTTCACAGAGAAAGGGTTGTAGAGACCAAGTTCACCAATTTCTTTCGAAATTAGTTGGTAAAAGAAGAAAGCACCCCTAGACCAGTTTATAGTGGATTACCATGAATGATTTGAGAAAAAATTGAGATCAGGTGTTACTTTCTTACCCGAGATACACAAAGGCTGCTAATAAAGGGTAAATAGATACAATCCTTGTTCCTAAACACCTTGGTCCAATATCACAACCTAATCCTCTCTTGGTGTGATTGTCGCTCTGAGGAAGGAGGAGGAAATGGATCGCCTTTCTCTCCCTCTCTCAATTTTGTGTTTGGGGGATGTAAACTGATACTTAGGTTTTTTGAATATATTAGAAATTTACAGAGCGGGACCTGTCTTGGCAATGTTTTGCGACCGGTCTCGCGTATGTTTTGGGACCAGTCATGACCGCGACCTGTCCTAGGTGTGTTTTGGGACCGGTCCTGGTCATTTTTAACAGAATCCTTATTTAAACAGTTTTAAAAATTTCAGCTTCTCCCAGCCACAACTAAACCATTTTGCACATTTAAAATCAAACTGTACTCGTTTTATTCATATACTCATAAAGTTCTAACTAATCATTCATCCCAAAATCCTTTTAAGGTACAATCCATTCTCAACTTTGAGCCCAACAAGAAAACGAAAAATACAAAGAATGAAGATTAATACTAAAACTATGACTCACTAGAACAAACAATTCCTACTTACCTCTCCCAACTTCTCATAGTATTGCTGTATGTTTCTTGACATTAAAAATTTCTCTGTCATTAAAATTTCTATGAAACATGTAAAGTCAAACTTTTTTCTTATCATCCACATATTTCTATTTCTTCCATCATCCAAAACTCTATGCCTAAGCATTTCCTCCTCCCAACTAACACCAAGATGCTCGCATCGAGAACTCAAAGAAGCCACGACTATGGGTGCGTGGCTAAAAAATGAAGAAGAAAATGACAAGCACCCCATGGCGAAGATATGCAATGATAATGATGAAAAACACGATGTAGCTCACAACTGTACAGGGAGGAGGTGGCAGAACAACAACGGCATCTGGATGGAAAAACACATCAAGCCAACTCCCAATCAGGATAAAACTATGGATCAAAAGCTGCGAAATCGAAATCATCCACAGGTCCATCATATGGAGCAAAGAACTCCATAATATCCTCAACTGGCCAATCTGGATGTCCAATGAGGTGGCGGACTACCTCAGGAATACTAGGCGACATGTCATGGACTGTGGGGTCAACATCATACAAGGGATCATCTTAAGGGAATAGATCAGTGTCCTCCGAAGTAGTGTAGGAACATGAAGAATCAGAATCATGCTCCCAGAAGTATTGTGTAACCGGACTACTATCCGTTGGGTAGGTAGGAGCAGAAACAAATTGAAGCGGAGAGATCATATCACGTGCACAGGTAGTGGGCGCTAAGTCAGGGCCATGCTCTAAAATCTCCTGCTTGGTCAACTCATCCAAAACACCCGGGATCAACAATAATGGCTCCCTCTCCCAACAAGGGACAAAGTCATCTGGTAGCTGCCCAAGATCATCAAAGAGGCTGTCATCACTACCAGTTGAGTGAATGCTCCTCGCAGTAAGGGAACCAGAAGGAGCAAGTGGCTCCATAATAGGTCGCCTATCTCTAGTAGGGGATAGAGTCCTTGATTTAAGAATGATACCTGCGTGAATAAGTTGATGGGGGTACAAAAATAGGTGGAAAAAGGAACATAAGCTATAACCTGCAGTTTGATACCGAAATCAACTAGAAATCTTGGGAGATAGTAAAGCTAACTGTAAAGTAAATAAACAAAATAAAATATTGTAACTATTCTACTAATATACAGCAGTTATGATGTTATTGATGCTTTTACGGTTGACCATAATCGGGGTCATCCAGTTGGATTGACTCCAACTCCGGTTCGAATCCTTCTAAGAACGGCTTCAGGCGATGTCCATTTACTTTAAAAACTTCATTAGTTGTTGGATTCTTAATTTCAACCATTCCATTTGGAAATGCATTAGTAACTATATACGAGCCATTTCGTGTTGATTTTAATTTTCCCAGGAAAAGATGTAATCGTTAATCATACAATAAAACTTTTTACCCAGGTGTGAAACACTTTCGTAGAAGATTTTTATTATGGTAAACCTTAGTGCGCGCTTGATTTATTTTTTCATTTTCATACGCATCATTTCTTATTTCTTATAGTTCACTCAATTGTAATTTTCTTAGCACGCCGCCTTCTTGAATATCATAATCTAAGGACCTAACCGCCTAATACGCTTTATGTTCTAACTCAATAGGTAAGTGACAAACTTTCCCATATACTAACCTATAAGGAGACATTCCTAAATTGGTTTTAAAGGATGTTCTATATGCCCAAAGAGCGTCGAAAAGGCGTGAAGACCAATATTTTTTGTTAGAATTTACAGTTTTCTCCAAAAATATGTTTTATCTCCCTATTAGCAAGCTGTGCTTGACCGTTCGTTTAAGGATGATATGTGGTAGACACTTTTATGGGTGACTCTATATTTTTTCATTAAAATATCGAATGGTTTGTTATAGAAGTGGGATCCTTGATCACTAATTATAGCCTTTGGCATATCGAACCTTGATAAAATGTTTTCTTTAATAAATGCAATGACAGTGCTATGGTCATTTCTTCTAGTGGGTATCGCCTCCACCCATTTAGAGACATATTCTACGGCTAGTAAAATATACTCGAATTGGAAGGATGGGGGAAAAGGACCCATGAAGTCAATTCCCCAACAGTCAAAAATTTGTATCGTAATAATCGGCGTTAAAGGTTCTTGGCTCTGTCTTCCTAACATTTGGCAATGGGCACAGGTTTTACAAGACAGATATGAATCTTTAAATAAAGAAGGCCAGTAAAGACCACTTATAAAACTTTCATGGCGGTTTTCTTAGCTGAGAAATGTCCTCCACAATCAGTGGAATGACTGAAATGTAACACTTGTTGGATTTCTTCATTTGGCACACATTTTCGTATTACCTGGTCAGCACAGTATTTAAATAAATAAGGTTCATCAAAGTAAAAATGTCTTGCTATTGCCAAAAACTGTTTCTTATCAGGAGAGGACCAGTGACTTGGGATCTTCACAGTAACTAGATAGTTAACAATGTCAGCATACCACGGTAATGTGGTAGCTGCCAACAGTTGTTCATCGGGAAATGATTCTTTTATTGACAGTGAATCTGGCACACACTTATCCTCGAATGTCAACCTAGACAGGTAATCAGCTATAACATTTTCAATCCCCTCCCCCCTCCTTTTTTTTATCTTTAATAGTTATATCGAATTCTTGTAAGAGTAAAATCCATCTTATTAGACATGGTTTTGTATCTTTTTTTAGATAACAAGTACTTTAAGGCCGCATAGTCCGTAAAACAAACTATAGGTGACCCTATTAAGTATGATCTAAATTTATCTAATGCAAAAATCACTACAAGTAATTCTTTTTCTATAGTTGAGTAATTCATTTGAGCTCCATCTAATGTTTTTACTTGCATAACAGATGACGGATGGTTTCTTATCTTTACGTTGTCCTAAAACAGTTCCTATAGCATAATCACTGGCATCACACATTGACTCAAAAGGTAAGTGCCAATCTGGGGGTTGCATTATCGATGTTGTAGTGAGGTGTTGTTTTTAGTTTATCAAGAGATGACTGACATTCAAGCGTCCATTCAATTGGTGTATCATTGGCTAAAAGTTTACACAAGGGTCACAAATTACACAAAAATTTTGGATGAAATGTCTATAAAACCCCGCCAGCCCTAGGAACGAACGTATGTCACGAACGGAATGAGGAGTAGGTAAATTTGAGATTAAATCATTCTTAGCATGATCTACTTGGATTCTGTCCTCAGATATGACCCGTCCTAACATAGCACCTCTCGCCACCATAAAATGGCATTTCTCCCCATTCAAAACCAAATTCCTATATTCACATCTAGTTAGCAATTTTTCTAAATTGCTTAGGCATTTCTCGTATGATTTGCCAGAAATAGAGAAATCACCCATAGAGACCTCTAAATAATTTTTTACCATATCACTAAATATGCTCAACATACACCTTTGAAAGGTCGCAGGTGCGCTGCACAACCCAAACGACATTCTATGATAAGCAAAAGTTCCGAATGGACACGTAAAGGTAGTCCTTTCTTGCTCTTTAGGCGCTATCTTAATTTGGTTGTGCCCACTATACCCATCTAAAAAATAGTAATATTTATGTCCAGTTACACGTTCTAACATCTGATCCATGAAAGGTAGGGAAGAATGGTCTTTTCTAGTAATAGTGTTAAGCTTTCTATAGTCAATACACATTCTCCACCCAGTAGTGACACGTGTAGAAATCAATTCACCTTCAGCATTGGGCACTATAATGATTCTTGATTTTTTAGGTACAACTTGTGTAGGACTCACCCAACGACTATCATATATGGAATAAATTATTCCTACATCTAAGAGCTTAAGGACTTCTTTTTTTTACGACCTCTTGCATATTAGGGTTTAAGCGTCTTTGCATCTAACGAGACGATTTAGCATATTTTCTAAATATATTTTGTGTGCAAATATCAGGACTAATTCTTTTCAGGTCAGCTATGGTCCATCCTAAAGCACTTTTATGTTGTTTAAGTAAGGTTACCAGTTTAACTTCTTGTTCTGTTTCCAATGTAGATGAGATTATAATAGGAAAAGTACTATTATCCCCTAGAAAAGCATACTTGAGCTCTTTAGGGAGCTCCTTTAACTCTATTTGAGGGATTTGTAGGCTAGATGGCACGACTAGTGTAGTCTTAGGTGGTAGGGGTTCGAAATGTATCGCCCACATAGCTTCCGTAATTACATCCTCATCTTGATTGTTAAGGTACTTATTTAATAATGTGACTTCACTTGTATTACTTTCCTCATAATAATTTGGACACTTTTTTGTATTAATGAGTCTAAGTAATTTACTTCTTCTATTTTCTCTTCTTCCAACTTATGATGGGGATTAGAAAAGGTTTTAATATTCATCGTCATATCACCAAAAACCAATGTCATTATACCACTTCTTATACGAATGGTGGTGTCTATTGTTGCCAAAAATGGTTTACCAAAAATCACAGGAATTTGTTCAATTGGATTAGGCACAGGTTCCATATTTAGTACCACAAAGTCTATGGGGAAAATGAAATTCTCTACGCGCACAAGTACACCTTCCAAAATTCCTCTAGGCATCTTAATAGATCTATCTACTAATTGTAATATGATCCTAGTTTGAGGTCCCCCAATCCTACCTGTTGGTAAACAGAATATGGCAACAGGTTGACGCTAGCTCCTAAAACTAAAAGCGTGTGGTCAATCTTATGGTTTCTAATAATGCATGTTATTATTGGTGTGCCAGGATATTGAAACTTAGGTGGCAAATTATTTTTAATAATCGAGCTAACCTGATCTGCCAGGTAAGCCTTTTTTTCACACTCTACTTACATTTAACTATACACAAGTCTTTTAAGTACTTTGTATAAGCAGACACATTATTAACAACATCCAAGAGAGGTAAATTAATTTTTACTTGTTTAAATAATTTCAAAAATTCTTGGTGCTTCGCGTCTTGGCGTTTTTTTAAGTCTTTGCGGGTAAGGGGCTGGAGGAATGAATTTGAAGTGTTTCCTCTTCTTCTGTCTTACCATCTCACTTCTCACTCTCTTCTTGGTAGGTTTTATCTTTTTCCTTATCATTATCAGTTTTAACCACTTCTTCTGCAATATCTACTCTAATATTATTTTCCTCCTTATCATCTTCGATTTCAGGAGGAGAGCTATCTTCCCCCACAACTTTACCGCTTCTCAAGGTTGTTACATCGTTAGCTTGTTCATGATTACCCAAATTTGTATTTGAAGCACTATTTTATTGTTGACCTCTAGGATTAGCTTGTTGTTGAGCTAGGAACATTCCCTTTTGACAACTTTCAAATTGATTACCTATTCTTTCCATAGTTTGTAATTTCCCCATAGCTTGAACCATTTGTTGCATCATCACATCTCTAGGATCTTGTGCTTTTATGTGCTGGGGAACATAAACATTAGAGTTATTCTGATTATTACCTTAATAATTTTGTTGTTGTGGAGGTTAACACGTTTGGTTATATAGTGGATTATATTGTTGAGGAGGCAGTTGATATTGATTCTAATTCGGTTGGAAGAACTGATTCTGTTGGGGCGGTGGATTAAAACTATCTAGTGCTTGAATCGCACCAGTTTTCCAATTATTTAAATTAGGATGGTTCTTCCAATTATACCCCCCATACGCATTTTCGTGTGGATAGATATATGCGTATATATAAATATATAGAAAAATAGGGATCTAGAAATTCCCCAAATTCATCAACCCTAACTCATACATGTGTATATCTATGTGAGTATGTCAATCTGGGAGTCTGTGTAGATATGTATATATATACATGGATATATGTATGTATCTACCTATATATGCATATATATATATATGTATATGTAAATGTGTATAACTGTGGGTGAAAACCAAGATCAAGAGGGGGGCTTTGTGGCCACAAATTGTTGCGTGATTAGCTGAGGCGGTCATGATGGCACGGTGGCGGCGGCGTCGGTTGTCCAGCGGCGTAGCGGCAGCGGCGGTGGCGTGGTGGTGGTTTATGGTGGTGAATGGTGTGAGGGGAAAGAGGGAAATAGAGAGAGAGAGAGAGAGAGAGAGAGAGAGAGAGAGAGAGAGAGAGAGAGACCACGAGAGAGAAAAGAGAGGGAAGATGAAGAGAGAAAAAAAATTCTGAAAAAACATTAGGGATCAGCCCTGTATATATAGAAAAGGGCTCCTCGCGCGAGCGATAAAGGTTGAAAATTTTTCCTAAGTCACAAATTTATGCGAGCGGGCCGTTCCAGCGAGGGCTTCGCTCGAGAGATCCAAGGCACGAGGTTGAGCAGAGACTTGTTATAATGAATTTTTGAAAAACTTTTCTAAGGCCCAACATCGCGCGAGCGATCCGCTCCAGCGAGGACGTCGCGGACGCGATTTCAAGAGCGAGACGAAGTAGAGACTTGTTTTTTTTTTTTTTTTTTTTTTTAAGTTTCAAAAATTTTGTCTAAAGGACATTCTCGTGCGAACGGACTGCGCGAGCAAACTTTCGAGCCTGTCATTCCTTTTGAGGGTTTTAAATTTACATTTATCGAATTTCATTAACATAGCGCATTATTTCGTTGATTAGTCTCAATATTTCTTTATCTTGATTGAATGTCGAGTTAGTATTGTCATTACCATGTTTAAAATATGTATAAAAAGAGAATCTATTTCCTTTGATATCGTAACATTGAAGAATCATGTGACTCTAGAAAATGATATTAGGTCATCTGTCTTTATAAACCCTTCTGGCCTTTGACTTACCTTATAATATAATTTGTATCCCTTGTTAACCCTTTGAGCCTTATAATAAGCCTTTTTCTTTGTTCACCTATTATCCTACCCACTCCGATATGGAGTTCGCCACTATAAAAATATTACCTAACCTATGTCCAAGAGTATTTGAAGAATAGTTTTCATAAAGAAATCGGGCTAATAACGACTCATGTAAAGTGGAGAATTGAGTAGAAAAGGTATAAAAAAAAAAGGAAGAAAAAAATTTTCTAAGGCCCAACATCGCGCGAGCGATCCGCTCCAGCGAAGACGCCGCAGGCGCGATTTCAAGAGTGAGATGAAGTAGAGACTTGTTTTTTTTTTTTTTTTTTTTTTTTTTTTAAAGTTTTAAAAATTTTGTCTAAAGGGCATTCTCGCCCGAGCGGACCGCGTGAGAGTTTATTTTTCTCATTTTTTCTTCTGTTTTCTTGTATAATGGTTTTAATAATTAGTCTTTTCTCTTTTTGGGTGTTCAAAAGTCAGACGTTGGCAAAATAACTTCTAAAAAGTGAACAAATCTAAAGAAAACTCAAACAAAAGCTTGGGTTGCCTCCCAAGAAGCGTTAAGTTTTATGCCGGCTGCTTGACCGATGCTCGTGCTCAGTCAAAATAGATTGGATCTACCAAATCTATTGATTCTATCTCTCTTTCATCTATCTCATCAGACTGGTATGGCTTAAGCCATTGACCATTTACTTTAAAAGGTGTTCCATCGTTTGAATTGCTCCATGTGGAAACACCTGTGTTATTGTAAATGGACTGTCCCAACGGGAACATAGCTTTCCCAGGAATAACCTTAATTTTGAGTTAAATAACCATACACATTGCCTAACTTCAAAATTTTTTCTTATGATCATCTGATCATGGAAAGCTTTAGATCGTTCTTTATAGATTTTGGCATTATCATATGCCTCTTTTCTCAATTCTTCAAGTTCTTGTAATTGAAGTTTCCAATGGCACCCTACCGCCCTTATATCTTGGTTAAGCGATTTTACAACCCAGTAAGATCTATGTTCAAGTTACACTAGTAGGTGGCACACTTTTCTGAAGACTAGTCGATAAGGGGACATTCCTATCAGAGTTTTATACGTTGTTCGGTATGCCCAAAGCGCATCGGTTAGTCGTTGCGACCAATCCTTACGATCTGGACGAACCATTTTTTCCAATATACTTTTCACTTCCCGATTTGAGACTTCTACTTGGCCTTGGGTTTGCAAATGGTACGCGGTTCCTACTTTATGGGTGATAGAATATTTTCAGACGAGCGTCTCAAAGTGACGATAACAGAAATGTTTTCCCCCGTCACCTATAATCGCTCGTGGCGTGCCGAAACGACAAAATGTGTTATCTTTTATAAATTGAACCACAATTTTGTAGTCGTTCATTTTTGTTGCAACTACCTCCATCCACTTAGAAAAATAGTCGACCGCAACTAAAATGTATTCGAACCCAAAGGACGACGGAAACGGACCCATAAAGTCAATGCCCCATACATCAAATATTTTGATAATAAGGATTAGGGTAAGGGGCATTGCATCTCGATGTGACAAGTTAACTGTTTGTTGGCAGCGTAGACAATTTTGACAGAATTCATGTGCGTCTTTAAATAGGGTTAGCCAATATAACCCGCTTTGGAGGACTTTAGCGGCCGTACGACGACCTCCAAAGTGACCTTTGCATTTTAAAGAGTGACAAAAGTTCAAAATAGAATTAAACTCACTCTCTGGAACACAACGTCGTATAATTTGATCAGAACAGTGTTTAAAAAGAAGCGGGTTGTCCCAGTAATAGTGTTTGATTTGAGAAAAGAAACAATCTTTATCTAGTCTTGACCAAGTATGAGGGATATATCCCGTGGCTAAAAAATTTACGATGTCACTGAACCATGGACGATTCAAAGCAGATAATGCAAATAATTGTTCGTTCGGAAGCGAATCTTGGAGAGATGTAATATCGTTAGATTCAACAAGAATTCGTGATAGGTGGTCAGCTTAAACATTTTCAGACCCGTTTTTATCTCATATTTCGTAATTAAACTCCTGAAGGAGTAAAATCCATCGAATTAATTGAGGTTTCATTTCTTTCTTATTCAACAAATGACGTAATGTGGCGTGATCGGTATAGACTATAACTTTTGACCCCAATAGATATGAACAAAATTTATCCAGGGCAAACAAGATTGTAAGCAATTCCTTTTCTATAGTCATATAATTCAATTGTGTGTTAATTAATGTTTTACTCGCATAGTATATATCACGTGAGGCACTTTATTTACTTTTTGGCCTAGGATGGCTCCAATAGCGTAATCGGAAGCATCACACATTAGTTCAAATGATAATGACCAATCAGGGGATTGGATTACTGGTGCCGTGGACAGTAAATCTCTCAACATTTTAAAAGCCTTTAAGCATACATTATCAAAGACAAAGGAAACATCCTTGGCAAGCAAATTGCACTAGGGTCGTGAAATTTTACTAAAGTCTTTGATAAATCGTCGGTAGAAAGCGGCATGACCGAGGAAGGAACGGATTTGACGAATTGAAGACGGTGGTGGCAGTTTGTCAATTAATTCAATTTTAGCTTTGTCTACCTCAATACCACGCTTGGATACAACGTGACCCAAAACTATTCCCTCTTAAACCATAAAATGGCTCTTTTCCCAATTGAAAACCAAATTTGTTTCCTCGCAACAGACGAGGACTTTCAAAAGGTTTTGAAGGCATTCGTCAAATGTAGGTCCAAAGACCGAGAAATCATCCATAAATATTTCTAAAAGTTTTTCAAGTATTTTCAAGAAAATGGCCATCATACACCATTGGAAGGTGGCCGGTGCATTACACAGACCAAATGGCATATGACGATAGGCAAAGGTACCAAAGGGACATGTGAACATTGTCTTTTCTTGGTCATCGGGGTAGACGGGCACTTGGCTATAACCAGAGTATCCATCTAGGAAACAATAGTAACTCTGACCGGATAGACGTTCTAGGATTTGATCAATGAATGGAAGAGGAAAGTGATCCTTACGAGTCATTGTATTTAGTTTACGATAATCAATGTATACCCTCCAACCAGTTGTTTGACGGGTGGGTATGAGGACTCCTTTTTCGTTTAGTACGATTGTAATACCCGATTTCTTTCGGACAACCTGCGTGGGGCTGATCCAATTGCTATCAGAAATCGGATAGATAATACCTGCATCTCAGAGTTTTATTACTTCTTTTATAACCACCTCTTTCATGTTAGGGTTGAGACGTCGTTGCATTTCTCTAGATGGTTTAGCGTTTTCATCTAAATTTATTTTATGCATGCGAACTGACGGATCAATTTCTTTTAAATCGGCGAGCGTCCATCCAATCACTTTCTTATGATTACTTAGGACCTGTACCAGTTGTAACTCTTGAATTATAGTCAAATTTGATGCAATTATAACTTGAAGTGTAGTATTAGGTCCCAGGAACTCGTATTTCAGAGAATCGGGTAACGGTTTAAGTTCAAGTGCCGGGGCACACTCGATGGATGGTAATGCCAGTTCATGTGCAAGAGGTAGTAAGGCCTCTATTTTAGGTGTCCATGGAAATGCACTAGTAGTGTTTACTGATTCTAATAAATTATTCACATCTTCAATATTCGTGTCAATCTTGAAATCATTAAAATTAAAATGAGATAGACATGCTTCCAAGGGTTCTTTTATCAACATGAAAGGCGTTGCCTCTTTGACTAATTCGTCAATTAAGTCTATGGCAAAACAGTCTGCCTCCTCCTCGTCTCTATATGGTTAATTCGATACATTAAAGATGTCACGCCCCGACGTAGCATAAATATGGAAAGCGTTTAATTTCCTTTATGGACCCGTAGGTCGCGACAGTTTGAAGGATCGATTCCGTCCCAAACGTCGAACAACATAAAACCATTAATCAGAGTAGGGCAATCAAGGCTCAAGGCTTATAAAAATTTTCTAACTTATTACATCCTATAGTACAGGGTTTACTAAGGCACAGACCGCCTTGAAATAAAACAATAACTTAAAGTCTATTACAGTCATCCTTATTACAAACCAAATCATAACACATAAACATAAAGCATATAAGGGTAACATCTCTTCTCAGCAACAAATCTTAATTAGCATAGTCATACGGTTCTTCTTGATTATAACCTGCAAAGCCTAGACACGAATGTCCAGGACGCATCAACGCCGTCAGCTTCAAGAAGCTGGTGAGTATTAAAAACATAGCTTTGAATGTAAAAACATGCCCATTTACCTTTTTCCCATTTCCATTTAAATACCACAAGTTTATATTTATGATAAAGAGCTTGTTAGAAAAAAAAAAACAACCACAACAATAATTAAAAGATAAATTCACACATATGTGACCGTGTATGAGAACAATGCACCATCTCATCTAACCGACTCTTTTCTCTCGACAAAACCCAACAACCCTCTATCCTACTCCTGGTATCTTTGAAATACTAAGATAGCCACACTTTAGCAACGGGGCGCCAGGGAGTGTCCAGTTTGCCTCACACTTTGGTCCGGGGTACCAGGGAGTGTCCAATGCCTCACACTTTGAATACCCTAACCGCCATGCAAATACCGGGGCAACCCCCACACAGGTATCCAGACTCGAGTCATTCAGGGAGTGTCTATAGGCCACACTTTAGCACTTCCATGGGTGCCAGTGAGTGTCCAAGTTCGGCTTCACACACTTTAACGCTTCCATGGGCGTCAGGGAGTGTCCATTTTTGCCACCTTCGCATTTCAAAGACACCCTCATCCTCTTTTTCAACTCCAACCACAATCACATCCACAACCACAACCATAACCACAGCCACAATTACAACCACAACCACAACCACAACCACAACTCAAACTCATACTCTTTCCACACAATCATTACTCTTTTCCACACTATCATTACTCTTTTACACACTACCAACACTCACCATGCATGTACAACTGACTCCACATGAATGTCATCAAACTTTAAACATAAAAGAATTCACAGAATTAATGAAATAATACGCGTACGGGGATTGAAAATTCGTAATTCATTGCCTTAATCATTTTAAACATAACTAATAGCATTCTAAAAACTGCTACTGAAATCCTCGTTTTCTGTCCAAACGGTGCAGAATCTGAGAAAATTGCATTAGACAAAAAGTGTGCAGAATCGAGTTTTTCTTGGGACAACGCGGGCAGAACCTTAAATTTCATTCGTTTTCCTAACAAAAATCTGAAAACAAAATTCTGCTACTGTTAAAATTAAAAGAGAAAATATTAGATTGAATTTCTAATATACTTTTTCTGCTACTGTAATCCTCATTTTCTGCCCAAACGGTGCAAAATCTGAGAAAATTGCATTAGACGAAAAGTGTGCAGAATCGAGTTTTGCTTGGGACAACGCGGGCAGAACCTTAAATTTCATTCGTTTTCCTAACAAAAATCTGAAAACAAAATTCTGCTACTGTTAAAATTAACTACCTAAATCAGTAAATAAGGAATGAGTTACATTTTGAGTGAGTTAGTAATACTCACCGTGATATAGATTGAAGAAATTGTTGAGACAGAAATATAATTACGAAATTCCCGAATTCCAAGCTTTGGCTATGGAGGATTGAGCTCTTCTCTCTCTCTACGAAATTGAAGAACTCTCTGCACTCTCTAAACTCTCTGTGAATTCTGAAATGTGTTGTGATGGAAGTGCAGAATGTGTAGTGTGGTTGGGTGTATATATAATCAAATACCCACTAAGAAAACATTGGCCTAACCCTCCACCCAATCTCCATTAACCTCCATATAATACCATGAATGTGCAGATATGATGTGTATACACTCCCCTTTATTCTCCACTACTGAAAGTAAGAGGTAGGTGGAGATGAGGTGGGTCAATGTGTGTTTGGGTAATCTAGCTTATGGCATAAGGACAACACACATACTACAACATTTGCCAAACAAGACCTAAGGGAAAAGCATCAGCATTCATAATTGAGTATAAATAAATTTGTTCAATCATTTACTTCCAAAATTCTGTGGAAGTTTAACACTACGCGGACAGTTTTAAACCTACACTAGTATTTTCGTGACACGGTGTTTATCACAAAAATACAGAGAATTCATTTTAACGTTAGAAATAGTTTTCTGATTTTATAAAAATACAGTTTGAGTTTAAAAGAAATAATTCCACCGTTTTGAAATACAGTTTTGAATTTTAACACAGGTATTGCAAGTTTTTATGAAAATTGCATTTTGACCCCAAAAGTAATTTCAATTAGTCAAGAATTAAACTTTTCACATAAGAATCGAAATTAACATATAAACAGACAATATATATTAAATTTTAAATATGATAATGCAAATGATAATGAAAATAAATTTTAATTATGATCATGCAGGAAAATGCAGGTTATTACACCCTTCCCCCCTTAAACAGGATTTCGTCCCCGAAATCAAGACTAACTAGTCATGAAACAACTCCGGGTACTTCTTCCTCATATCAGCTTCAACTTCCCACGAGGCTTCATTCTCGTCGTGGTGATTCCACTGAACCTTCACCAACGGAATATCCTTATTCCTCAGCTTCTTGATACTCTGATCCAAAATCTTCGCAGGTCTCTCCTTGTAAGAAACGCTATGACTCGTCTCAATGTCGTCATAACTAACCACATGCGAGGGATCTCGTATGTATTTCCTCAACATACTCACGTGAAACACGTTGTGAACCCCAGACATCTTTGGTGGTAACGCCAGTTGATAGGCCACTTTCCCGATACGTTCCAAAATCTCAAACGGTCCAATGAAACGCGGAGCTAACTTCCCTCTCTTGAGACCAAAACGTACTACTCCTCGTGTTGGTGAAACCTTAAGAAGTACGTGATCTCCCACACTAAACTCCAGATCTTTTCGGCGTCGATCAGCATAACTCTTATACCGGCTCTGAGCGGTTCTCATCCTTTCTTTGACCAAGGAAATCTTCTCGTTGGTTTCTCTAACCAAATCTGGTCCCAACAATTCTGTGTCCCCAACCTCTGCCCAACACAATGGAGAACGACATGGTCGTCCATACAGTGCTTCGAACGGAGCCATACCGATACTCGTATGATAACTATTGTTATAGGCAAATTCAACCAACGGCAAGTGTGTCTCCCAAGATTCTTCAAAATCGATCACACAAGCCCTAAGCATATCTTCCATGATCTGATTCACACGCTCAGTTTGTCCATCTGTCTGAGGGTGAAAAGCAGTACTCATCTTGAGCGAGGTTCCCATAGCTTCTTGCAAACTTTCCCAAAATCCAGAAGTAAAACGTGCGTCACGGTCTGACACAATCGACACAGGTGCACCGTGAAGTCGCACAACTTGTTGTATGTACATCCGGCTCATCTTTTCCACCGGGTATGTCATACTGTAAGCAATAAAATGAGCTGACTTCGTCAATCGATCCACAATTACCCAAATAGCGTCATGATTCTGCTGTGATCGAGGCAATCCTACTACAAAATCCATCGTTATATGCTCCCACTTCCAACCAGGAATAGGTAGCGGTTGCAACAATCCTGACGGTCTCTGATGTTCGGCCTTGACTTGCTGACACGTCAAACACTTGGATACAAACTCGGCCACATCCTTCTTCATGCCTTCCCACCAGAAATTCCTCTTCAAATCTTTGTACATCTTCGTTCCTCCCGGGTGAACTGTATACCTTGATTTATGTGCTTCTTCCAGGATATCCTTCCTTAACTCTCCATCACCGGGCACGCACAATCTATTCCTGCACCGATACCCTCTATCGATTCCCACCTTCCATTCTGTCGGGTCCTTCTCTGACATCTTTATGAACCATGATTGAAACTTCTCATCTTCTTTCTGAGCTCCAATAATGCGGTCAATGAGAACAGGCTGTAGGATAAGACATCCGAAAAGTTGTCCTTCTCCTCTTTCAGCACTCTGTACATCAAACTCTGCCAACGTCTCCAATGCTCGCCATTCTCTCACCATTAAGGAGGCGATCGTCTCACGAGTCTGCCGACTCAAAGCATCAGCGACCACATTAGCTTTACCAGGGTGGTATTCCAATGTGAAGTCATAATCTTTGATCAACTCCATCCATCTGCGCTGCCTCATGTTCAACTCTTTCTGTGTGAACAAATACTTCAGACTCTTGTGATCGGAGAACAAATCAAACTTCTCACCGTAGAGATAATGTCTCCAAATCTTGAGTGCAAATACCACTGCTGCCAACTCCAAATCATGAATAGGATAGTTCAACTCATTCGGCTTTAGCTGTCTAGATCCATAGGCTATAACTTTACCATCTTGCATAAGTACACACCCTAGTCCTTGATATGAGGCGTCACTAAAGATAGTGAACTTCTCGCCAGGCTTGGGTATTGCTAGTACTGGTGCGGTAGTGAGTCTCTCTTTCAACTCTAGAAAGGCTCGCTCGTGTTTCTCTGTCCATTCGAATTTCAAATTCTTCTTCGTCAATCCAGTCAATGGTGCGGCTATTTTAGAGAATCCTTCAACAAATCTTCTGTAATAGCCTGCGAGTCCAAGAAAACTCCGAACTTCTGTAGGGTTGCTTGGCCTAACCCAGTTGGATACAGCATCGGTCTTGGACGAATCCACAGAAATTCCTTGAGATGACACCTTGTGTCCCAAAAATTTCACTTCTTGCAACCAAAACTCACACTTACTGAACTTGGCATACAAGTGGTGGTCCTTAAGCGTCTGCATCGTAATCCGAAGATGTTGCTCGTGTTCTTCTCTTGACTTAGAATAGATCAAAATATCATCAATAAAGACGATGACAAACTGATCTAAATAAGGCTTGAACACTCTGTTCATCAGATCCATAAACACTGCCGGGGCGTTCGTCAATCCAAACGGCATCACCAGAAATTCATAATGACCATATCGGGTTCTGAAAGCAGTCTTAGGTATGTCTTCCTTCCGTACCCTCAACTAATGATATCCCGACCTAAGGTCTATCTTGGAAAATATCGTAGCTCCTTGTAGTTGATCAAATAAATCGTCAATCCGAGGCAAAGGATACTTGTTCTTGATCGTCACTCGATTCAATTCTCTGTAGTCGATACACAGCCTGAGCGTCCCGTCCTTCTTCTTCACAAATAACACCGGTGCTCCCCAAGGCGATGTACTTGGACGTACAAAACCTAGGTTCTCGAGCTCTTGAACTTGTCCCTTCAATTCTAGTAGTTCTGTGGGGGCCATTCTGTAGGGAACCTTGGTAATCGGTACGGTACCCGGTATAAGCTCAATACAGAACTCTATACTTCTCTCGGGCGGTAATCCAGAAATGTCTTGAAATACTTCTTCGAAGTTCTTGACTACAGGTATAGATGATGCTGTCACCTCTGTACTGACGACTTCGATGTTGGCTAAACATCTTGTGAGGAACATATCTCCCGAAGGGTTACATTGAAAATCAAAGGGTTGATTCTCATTGTCGGAGAATGTAATTCTCTTCCTCGCACAATCCAACTTCACTTGATTCTGAGACAGCCAATCCATTCCTAGGATTATGTCAAACTCCTTCATCGATAGGACGATCAACCTTGCAGGGATTTCTTGGTCACCTAATCTTAAGGGACAATCCTTGCACACATGTCCTAAACTGACCGCAGCTCCTATTGGTGATGTAGCCTTCAAAGCTTTCTCTAAGCGATGAGGTAAGATACCCAATCTCCGAATTGTATTAACAGATATGAATGATAGAGCAGCACCCGTATCAAATAATACTCTAACATGGGAGTTAAATAGAGTCAATGTACCTTCCACTGCTTGCTGATCAGGTTGAGCTTCTCCATGATCTCCTTCTTCATATTCAGCTCCATCATATCCCGCGGCATCAGGAATAACAGCATTCAAGCGGGTCTGACTCTGTTGTCCATAAGTTGCTTGCTTAGGGGCAGTGCAGAACCTGCTGATGTGACCTGGTTCACCACAATTGAAGCAGACTATTCCTGGCTGAGTAGCACGCCTTGGTGCCCTGCAGTCCCGAGCCACATGTCCAGGGTTGCCACAGTTGAAGCACTTTACACCACTACTTCCTTCTCCTACTCGGGGTTGAGTCGGATGGGTAATAGCTTGTGCCTTCTTGCTCCCATCAAAGTTCCTCTTCTGTCCTTGGGTACGATTCATTGGTGGTCTATTCCCAAAATTACCCCTCTGAGGCGGTCGGAATTCGAATTGTTTACGGTATACTCGAGCATCCTCTTCCAGGTCGGTAGCCAGGCCGACTAGTCCTTCAAACGATTTGTCTAGGTGGCCGAGAGTCAGGCGACGAATCTGCGATGCCAACCCTTGGTTATACTTCCGGATCTTCTTCTCCTCAGTATCAACCATGTGCGGGGCAAACCGTGACAGCCTCTCAAACTGTGTGGTATACTCTTGCACCGTCTTGGTTCCTTGCGTCAGATCCATGAATTCCTTCTCTCTTCTGTGCCTCTCCGTAGCCGGGAAGTACTTCTCCAGAAATCTTCCTTTGAACGCTGTCCACGTCATCCCCATCGCAGCTGTGTTTTCGATAGTGGCTATGACCGAGTCCCACCAATCTGCAGCGGCGTCGGTCAGTTGAAAAGTAGCCAATCTCCTCTTGTCCATCTCGTTGCATTGGACAGCTTCGAACATGCGATCCATCTGTCTTAACCATTGCTCCGCCTTCCAGGGATCCGTGGTACCCGCAAATTGCTCGGGTCTGAGCGCACGGAATCTTTCCAGCAGCTTATCTCCCGTCTGGCGGTCTCGTTGGTTTTCATTCGCATTACTAACCCTCTCGAGACGTCTAATAAAAGCTTCAAATATTCCCGTGGGGTCGGCAGCCTCGGGCGCTCCTTCAATCAGATTTCTGTTCCTCCTTGGTCTTCCAGCCATTCTATGCATGATAGGGGTAGTAGAATGAGAAACATGCATGCAACAGTACTATGACGAAAATTTTCAAAGTAGTATATATCACTATAACACATACTCGTATTATCACATAAGCATACAATAAAATATATATTGAGTACATATAACACGTATTCGAACTAGGGCTGTCTAATAGCAAAGAGGTTGTATTCTTATCCTCTAGACTCTGGTTGTGGGCCATACTGACTTTTCCAAGATTTGACTTAGGAAGTTCGTCAGTGCCTAAGCTATTAATGAGGGCTATGGTATGCTTTAACTCCTTAGAAACTCGGCTACTATATGTCTGTAGGGGCATCATAAGTTATGGTTATCTCGGCTAATCCTAAATGGATATGTCTGAAGGTATATGAAAATTGTTATCATTCTTGTCGATGTGACAAGACAAACGGGTAATCATTTCTATGATAAAACCAACTTAGAATTTTAGTTTCTGAACTAAGGGTAATCCGTACTAAACAAACACTAGAACTTGGTTGTATAGCTTAGTAAAACTTAAGGGTAACCTATGTCACTAATCTATGGCGTGAATAACTGAGCCTGGTCAATCTAGAAAACCTATGGCTCTGATACCACCAAATCCTGTCACGCCCCGACGTAGCATAAATATGGAAAGCGTTTAATTTCCTTTATGGACCCGTAGGTCGCGACAGTTTGAAGGATCGATTCCGTCCCAAACGTCGAACAACATAAAACCATTAATCAGAGTAGGGCAATCAAGGCTCAAGGCTTATAAAAATTTTCTAACTTATTACATCCTATAGTACAGGGTTTACTAAGGCACAGACCGCCTTGAAATAAAACAATAACTTAAAGTCTATTACAGTCATCCTTATTACAAACCAAATCATAACACATAAACATAAAGCATATAAGGGTAACATCTCTTCTCAGCAACAAATCTTAATTAGCATAGTCATACGGTTCTTCTTGATTATAACCTGCAAAGCCTAGACACGAATGTCCAGGACGCATCAACGCCGTCAGCTTCAAGAAGCTGGTGAGTATTAAAAACATAGCTTTGAATGTAAAAACATGCCCATTTACCTTTTTCCCATTTCCATTTAAATACCACAAGTTTATATTTATGATAAAGAGCTTGTTAGAAAAAAAAAAACAACCACAACAATAATTAAAAGATAAATTCACACATATGTGACCGTGTATGAGAACAATGCACCATCTCATCTAACCGACTCTTTTCTCTCGACAAAACCCAACAACCCTCTATCCTACTCCTGGTATCTTTGAAATACTAAGATAGCCACACTTTAGCAACGGGGCGCCAGGGAGTGTCCAGTTTGCCTCACACTTTGGTCCGGGGTACCAGGGAGTGTCCAATGCCTCACACTTTGAATACCCTAACCGCCATGCAAATACCGGGGCAACCCCCACACAGGTATCCAGACTCGAGTCATTCAGGGAGTGTCTATAGGCCACACTTTAGCACTTCCATGGGTGCCAGTGAGTGTCCAAGTTCGGCTTCACACACTTTAACGCTTCCATGGGCGTCAGGGAGTGTCCATTTTTGCCACCTTCGCATTTCAAAGACACCCTCATCCTCTTTTTCAACTCCAACCACAATCACATCCACAACCACAACCATAACCACAGCCACAATTACAACCACAACCACAACCACAACCACAACTCAAACTCATACTCTTTCCACACAATCATTACTCTTTTCCACACTATCATTACTCTTTTACACACTACCAACACTCACCATGCATGTACAACTGACTCCACATGAATGTCATCAAACTTTAAACATAAAAGAATTCACAGAATTAATGAAATAATACGCGTACGGGGATTGAAAATTCGTAATTCATTGCCTTAATCATTTTAAACATAACTAATAGCATTCTAAAAACTGCTACTGAAATCCTCGTTTTCTGTCCAAACGGTGCAGAATCTGAGAAAATTGCATTAGACAAAAAGTGTGCAGAATCGAGTTTTTCTTGGGACAACGCGGGCAGAACCTTAAATTTCATTCGTTTTCCTAACAAAAATCTGAAAACAAAATTCTGCTACTGTTAAAATTAAAAGAGAAAATATTAGATTGAATTTCTAATATACTTTTTCTGCTACTGTAATCCTCATTTTCTGCCCAAACGGTGCAAAATCTGAGAAAATTGCATTAGACGAAAAGTGTGCAGAATCGAGTTTTGCTTGGGACAACGCGGGCAGAACCTTAAATTTCATTCGTTTTCCTAACAAAAATCCGAAAACAAAATTCTGCTACTGTTAAAATTAACTACCTAAATCAGTAAATAAGGAATGAGTTACATTTTGAGTGAGTTAGTAATACTCACCGTGATATAGATTGAAGAAATTGTTGAGACAGAAATATAATTACGAAATTCCCGAATTCCAAGCTTTGGCTATGGAGGATTGAGCTCTTCTCTCTCTCTACGAAATTGAAGAACTCTCTGCACTCTCTAAACTCTCTGTGAATTCTGAAATGTGTTGTGATGGAAGTGCAGAATGTGTAGTGTGGTTGGGTGTATATATAATCAAATACCCACTAAGAAAACATTGGCCTAACCCTCCACCCAATCTCCATTAACCTCCATATAATACCATGAATGTGCAGATATGATGTGTATACACTCCCCTTTATTCTCCACTACTGAAAGTAAGAGGTAGGTGGAGATGAGGTGGGTCAATGTGTGTTTGGGTAATCTAGCTTATGGCATAAGGACAACACACATACTACAACATTTGCCAAACAAGACCTAAGGGAAAAGCATCAGCATTCATAATTGAGTATAAATAAATTTGTTCAATCATTTACTTCCAAAATTCTGTGGAAGTTTAACACTACGCGGACAGTTTTAAACCTACACTAGTATTTTCGTGACACGGTGTTTATCACAAAAATACAGAGAATTCATTTTAACGTTAGAAATAGTTTTCTGATTTTATAAAAATACAGTTTGAGTTTAAAAGAAATAATTCCACCGTTTTGAAATACAGTTTTGAATTTTAACACAGGTATTGCAAGTTTTTATGAAAATTGCATTTTGACCCCAAAAGTAATTTCAATTAGTCAAGAATTAAACTTTTCACATAAGAATCGAAATTAACATATAAACAGACAATATATATTAAATTTTAAATATGATAATGCAAATGATAATGAAAATAAATTTTAATTATGATCATGCAGGAAAATGCAGGTTATTACAAAAGATGTTAAGACGAACGGTCATGTTTCCAAATTTTATATCCATTACTCCAGTCCTACAGTCAATAATAGAATTAGCCATAGCTAGGAAAGGACGTCCTAGTATAACTGGGACGTGTTTACTAGCATCTAGGACTGGTTTTGTGTCTAGCACAATAAAATCAACCGGGTAATAGCATCTATCAACTTTTACCAACACATCTTCTTCTACCCCATGTGGAACTTTAATTGACCTATCCGCTAATTGTAAAGTAGCAGCGGTCGGTTTTAATTCTCCTAAGCCCAAATGTTCGTATACTAAATAGGTAATAGATTCACATTCACTCCTAAATCAAGTAGAGCCCGATGGATATATTTGTCACCGATGTGATAAGCGATAGTTGGAGTACCCGGATCCTTGTATTTCAGAGTATTGTGATGAAACATAGATCTAACCTTCTCCGTTAGAAAGACTTTCTTAGATAAATGGTTTCTCGATTTCCTCTTTTGGGTACATAAGTTTTTTAAGAATTTGGCGTATGGAGGTATTTGCTTAATAGCGTCAAGTAATGGGATGTTAATCTTTACCTCTTTAAACGTCTCTAAAATATCCTCCGGACGTGTTCCCTTCTTCAAGAAGTGTGATGGGACATCCATGCTTGGGGGAAACAGCATTCTAGGTACATAATTTGATGGATTTATCGCTTTAGATGTATTAGGTACCGAAGGAACAAGGTCCTTCGTAACTTTATTATTATCTCCATCTTGTTCCTTACTTATACCTTTACCCTTATCTTTTTGAGGTTCAAGAGGAGGTATAATCTCCTCGGGATGTTCAGTCGCTCTTGTCGACACCGCATTTACTTGGTCACTCGGCGTACTTACCTCATATTGTCCTGTAAGGTTTTTGACCGGTTGACTCGGTAACTTCTCCTAATTATGACGGTTTATGGTATTAGCAAGTTGTCCCATTTGGGATTCTAACTTAGCTATCGATTGCGTGTGGGAGTTAACAAGTTGCGACTGTGATTGTGATTGGGCCTCTAAATTTTTTAACGATGCCAATATACTCTCTTCAAAAGTTTTATCCCTAGGAGGATTAGCACGGAAGGGAGGTTGTTGGTATTGATTTTGTTGAGGCCTGTGTGCATTCAAAAAATTCGTCGTCGTAGGTTTCGAATACGAACCTTCACTATTAGATTTCCATGAGAGGTTCGGGTGAGGTCCCCATGTCGAGTCCAATTTATAAGCTATGGGGCTATAATTAGGTCTTTGGAACTATTGAACATCATTAATATATTGTTCTACAAATTCTGAAAACTGTGACGCGGACGGACATGCCAATGTAGAATGAGACGAATCTAAGCATAATTGACATATCTCCACAGGAGGAGGTGGGCCTTGCATGTGGCCCATCATCATGAGTTGCTCTATTTTTCCATTTAATTCTTGAATTTCAAATGAATGGTTTGACTCAATTTTAGCCTCTCTTTTTGGTTGTGGTGGAAGGTGTCCCTCGAGGCGGACAGACACAGCTTGGTGCATTGAATTTTCGCTTAGCGTTTTGAATATCTTCCAAGCTTCGTCGGCACTCTTGTGGAGGAACGTCCCCGCACAAATAGCATCGACCGTGTTACATACAGCGGGGATTAATCCCTCGTAAAAGACTTGCACAAGTTGCCATTTAGATATCTGATGATAAGGGCAGGAACGTAAGAGTTCCTTAAACTGTTCCCACGTATCATAAAGAGTTTCTCCATCTTGCATTGTGAAATTAGTTATAGATTTTCTAATTTGGTTCGTTCGGGTGATGGGGAAAAATTTATCTACGAAAGCAGTATGCAGTTCATCCCATGTTCTTTTAGAATTTGGCTCCAAAGATTGGTGCCAATACTTCGCTTTATCTTTAAGTGAAAATGAGAAAAGACACAATTTTAACTCATCATCCGTTAAGTTTTGAATTTTTAAAACAGCACAGATACCCTGAAACTCGCCTAAATGGTTGTAAGGATCTTCCTTAACATGACCGTGAAACGACGGAAGGAGTGCAATAGTCGACGATTTGATTTCAAAGTGGGTTGCAGTCACTTCCGATAATTCTATACACAACGGTGACGTGTAAGCGGTAGGAGTAAAGTAATCCTTTAGTGGTAGTGGTGGAGGTATATTGAGGTTATCTCCATTATTCTGATTATTTTGGTTATTCCTGTTTTTTCCAAAATCAGCCATTGGAATAGGTTCGATTTTTATCATTTTAGTTTTCCTTAGACGGTTAAGAGTACTTCGAATTTCTGACTCAAATAAAGACGACGGTTCAGGTGTGGCTTCGTCTTCTAGCATCAACCGAGCTCTAGAAGCTTGTGCTGACGACCTAAGGACTCTAAGGGTGCGTTCAAGTTCAAGATTTAGTGGATTTAATATAGGTTTACTTGAACGGGTACCAAACATAAACTAAAGACTGACACTATTATCAAGACTGACTCAAATAACTAAGAAAATAAACTACGCTAAAAATCAAGCACGCAAGCACACAGTACTCCTATGATGCATGAAATAATCCTTATGCAGTGATTAGCATTAAAGCCCAGCGCCACAGATTTTCTAGCTAATGTAATGCTCACTCCACACCTACCTAATGCAAGTAATGCGTCGCAGCGCCCTGACTTACAGTGAGTTGATGCAAAATTTAAAGCAAAGCGGTTTACTTGTTATTTTTAAATTAATTGGAATTTAATTATTTTTTTAGGTCCGCATAAGCTCCGTTGACGTGTACAACTACTCCACTCAATCTTGCTAGAATTTGAAGATTTGAAATCTGCAAAACACAGATAATTTTAGCGACTCGAGAATTGAATTAGAAATAAATAAATAAAATATAAGCTAGTATTTACTAACTAACTAAATTAAGATTCTAAAAATTAACGGCAAAAATATTTCAATCCACGGCAATGGTGCCAAAAATTGATCTCGTCAGAATCAAGATATAAAGTATGCTTTACTTTCTTAAGATTTGTAGTGTAGAAGTAAAGGTTAAACCCACAAAGATTGTATATTTTTGTCCTTTAATTTAGAAAACCTAAATCTATTTAGTTATAGAAAAACGGAATTGGAATTGGTTGGTTTAAATCCTATTACTAATTAAACTATGAAATTAAACTATGAATTTATGAAAATAAATATTAAGATTGAATCTAAATAAACTAATGCAAAATTTAAGATTGTTTTAAGTATGAATAGATGAGATCTAGGATTGCAAATCAACCACTAACTATGCATCGGAGGTCTATACTTCCTATTTTAAGTTCTATGTTTGGATAGTCACGATCTATCGTAGCTACAAGCCCAATAGTATCAACAAAAGGATATCGCTAGTTTAATCTAAGCATAACACATCTTCGATTCACATGAATTATCTACCTATAACTAGGGTGTAGCATAACTCATCTTTCCTAGGCATGAATTATAAAAATCCAAACATCACAATCGTATAAGCACTATTGTATGTAAATACTCTTATCAATCACAGAAATCAAGGACTATTGAGTTCAATAAGCATAAAGAAAAATTTAAGACAAGAATAGATCCAAAATACTCTTGATTATCATCATTAAAAACTTATTATATATAAATAATCCACCAACATACAATCACTATCCAAAACATAAAATCCTAAAATAAGAAAGCATAGAATTCCCCCTTTACATAGCTAGGGTTTCATTGAAACCCTAGAATAGGAGTTTAGTTGCACATGATGGATGAAAGAATGAAGGTTGAGTTGATGGTTGCCATTAGAGGCCTTCAAGCTAGATCTTCTCCTCCTATTGCCTTCAAAGTTAATGTATGAATGACTGTGTAACCCTTAATTGATGTAGAATGAGATATATATAGTTTTAGAGAGATTAGGAAGGTTTTCTAAACCTAATCCGACTAAAACTACTGTAAATTGCTTTTTGGACGTAATTAGGCAATTTTGTCCACACAGGGGTCTTCAGCACTTAAAAATATGCATTTTACATTTTCTGTACAGATCGCGTGACTCTAGAATGTCATGCGATTCTGGAAGGTCGCACGAGCGGGCCGTGCGAGCGATATGCGGGATTCTCGCGCATGCGGGCTGCTTGCGCAATTGGGCCTTTTCTGCTTCTTTGTTATTGCTTTTTCACCCCCATTTAACCTGGAATCTATACTTTCTTCTAAAACCTGACAAAAAGTGGAAAACGTAGTATAATTATACAAAAATAGGATAAAAATGACTAACAAATGTGAATTAAGGCGTATAATTAGGATTTGTTCTCTCCCGATCAGATACCAACCCCAAAAGTGTACGTCTATCACATCGTTTCGAGTATAGTCTACTTAGGACAACCTAACCCTATTAGGGATACTTAAAACAAGGACTCAAACTTAATCTACTTATAACTTTAAAGATCAAAACTTAGAAAAATTAAGAATAGTGTGAATAAACAAGAGCTTCAAACTAAATCTATGAATGATAAGATCAAAACCCTAAATTCTACGAAGATACATGATGAATAAACAAGAAAATTAAACAAAACTACGAAAAAAGATTAAAAGAATGAAGATTACCTCAAGAACTCCCTTCAGATTCTTACTCCAGTAGAGCTCCGCTAGTAGTGCGATCAGAATCCTAAATCTAAACTATTTAACTTTCCTAATAACTTCTGCAGAGTGCTTAGGAACTCTTTCTATTGAAGTTTTCCAGAGCTCTCTTAGAGTTCTCAGGATTTTTAGGTATAAGAAATGAAAAGGGGTACTCCTATTTATAGCTTGAGGTTAGGGCTACAAAGCTGTTAAACTTTCGATGGGGGACAAAAACAAGTATTTTTGGCTATTTTTGTGCTTGTTCACGCAGATTGAGGTCAAATCAAGGGTTAAGTTGAATCTAGAGGACCTAAGAACCATAAAGGCTTTTAAACAGAAGGGGGGAGGGGTGTAATACCCTGTATTTTCAATAATTATTTGTATGGAGAGATTCTGTATACTTCCTTTGATCATATTTGAAATTCTATCTTCGATCGATCGAAGTCCGTTCAAGCGATCGAGCATTTCTAAGTTCAAACGATCGAACCTTGTTTAAGCGATCGAAACCCTACCGACCTAAATTTATGACGTGGTCCCTACTTCAATCGATCAAACCTGGCTGAATCACTTTCGAGTGATTGAGCATATTTTGATCGATCCAACATGCTTGACGAGTCAAACGCGCCCTTACGACACTCGGTGAGTTCCAAACTCACTCAGTAGCATTAGTGTATTGTTTTATAAGTTTTTTGACATTTAATGAGGACCCAAACACTCCCTAGCACCTCTGGACGTTCAATGTCCAGAACTGGTAGAGAAGATGACTTCGAGCGATCGAACTATGTTCAATCGATCGAACACACTAAGTCTCAATTGATCGAAATGACTTCAATCGATTGAGAGCACCTTTACTTCAATCGATCGAGAATACATCAATTGATCGAACTTCACTTTCTTCAAGCGATTGAGATGACTTGAATCAATCGAACCTTAACAGAAATTGGATGTTTTCTTTAAGTTTATAATTGATAATGCTTAGCTGTTTAATTGATGTTCCATGTTCCTATTATGTAATATTACAGATTAGGGAGGTAATGTGCAATAATGATATTGAGATAACATGGTGAATAACGTAATAGGGTTCAGAACGTTAGTAATGGTACGACACGATAACGACATAAGATTTGAGATATAACAATGGGTAACATTGGATAACCTGGTGACTAAGTCAGTGGGTAGTAGTTATTTTCAAGGCTGTGTATTTTCGAGCTAATGATTCGCTCAGGTTGAATCCGATAAGCTTGTGACAAGGATTTGACAAGGATTATGGAAGCTATTGATGCATAGTACTCACAAGTGTTCTTAAAAGCGGTGAATAAGAGTTCTTAAAAGCGGTCTATAAGAGTATTAGTGGCATGCCCATAGTTTGTATCTACCAAAGCTATGTATGTACAGTACTCGCAACTGTTCTTAAAAGCGATGAACAATAAGAGTTCTTAAAAGCGGTGAACAAGAGTATGGATACGTCCATAGACCAGTCGTTATATGAGAGCGATGTAGAGTGCTCGCAAGAGTTCTTAAAAGTGGTGAACAAGAGTACTAGTATGTCGGGATGTTATAATCAGTTCAATAAAGTCAGTCGGGATTGGTATGGTTAGTCTAAGAGTTGGGAGATGATGGTTACTATCTAGAGTTGGATTATACAGAGGGTGGCCCCACAAATGACGGTTATGCCAAGGAAGATTACTACTTTGACAATTGCCGTTACGCCAGCTAGAGATAAAGAAGTTATATCTAGTTACTTTTCTGTTATTTTTGTTGAACTTTGTTAGTTAATGGATACTTGGACATATGTTGTCTCCAGGAGGACCACTCTGATATTATAATGGATATAATTTTTATTATATATTCAGTTGTTTACTGTTCTTGTTGTTTTAGTTAGACTAGTATTGTGTGGTATGGACAATTAGTGACATTCACCCGTCATTCCCTATGGATCCAAAAGGAAAATTTATTTTTCTCTATTTTTACTTCTCTAGGGCATGACAAGGGGGGGGGGGGGGGGGGGGGGGGGGGGGGGGGGGGGGGCACTTACATGAATGCCACTATGCAATTCGGCCTGAAAAGTTGTGTTTTCTCCTATGACTTTTGGGCTTTATTTTATCACCTCGGACATCCAATTTAGGCGAGCGATATACCGTTGGAAAGGTAAGGAAGTATAGTTTGCATGCTTTTGCTTCATTTAAAAGTAAATTGTAGATTTTGAGATATGGTCAAAAAAGTGAGACTGACTCGTAAAAGGAGCTAATCGTCCAAGCGTAGAAGTATGATTTTGGCACGAAATTTCTCCTACGTGGTTTTTGGACAATGTGAGGGCTTAGGGTATTGTTTTAATATATTTTAGGAGCATTTTGAAAAGGGAGCTATCGGGATCCTACCTTGAGGTCCGAATTTTGCCTGATTAAGGGTGAATTTATCATTTCACATAGAAAGACTATCATAACTCGAGTTTTTGTTTCAAAATTGATTTTTTAATGACCTAAGTCTTCCCAGAGGTAATTCTAACGTGTCTAAGATACCACAGTATTTCACAGAGTTCTACTTCAAATAGCTGACAATTCCCGAATCCAGTCATCGAGTTATTCTTGAGGCAGGGGTTCCCTACGTCGAACGGACGAACCAAAATAGGATGTCAACACATTTGTTTCACGAACTAAAGAAATATTTAGACTCATAAAGGTAAGATGATCATTTCTATATCTTTCTTTTCAATTTTAATTGTTGAATTTTGGTGATCTATTTTAGTCGGTGACACACGTTTTACCGAAAATATGTAGGATTCACTCATAAGTTGGATTGGACTTGAATCTAGCTTGAAATTGGATTCTTAGGAATTAATTCACAAAATTCTAAAGATGTGAGTTTTTAAACTTGAAATGGATGTGGTAATGTGTTAAATTCTTCAATTATTGGTTTAGAAATATTAATTCTAAGTTTGCTAGCCATGCGAATGCTAGAATTGTGCTTAACATGTCAATAATGTAGGAATTGCCATATTTATGTGCTTATGTGTGTATGTGCGTATGTGGTCGATGAATACTCGAGGAAATGGTTCATTGTTGTGGGGGAAATAAGGTTAGGAAGGAGAAGAAATCTGTTTGAACGAATGTCCAAGTAATAGAAGTGACTACGGAACCAAGGAGAGGGTTTTCGTGTCTGAGTGAACCATTGATCCGATAATTCGGAGATTATGGTTATTGCTGACGTGCTTGAATTGTTGCATTACACACGTTTTTCATTCAATTGCATGTTGAGAATATTCACTAGGCATAAGCTTATGACCATTATAGGTTCGAAGCCCAATGAGCATAGGTGAGAAGATTCGACATCATGAGGCTTGGAAAAATGTTGTGTTCATAGGTATATATTTCTATCGTTTAGTTCGGTTTGTTAATGGAATTAGTTGTACACTTTGTAGTTGTGGAGGTTATGTTGTAAACTTGTAAACAATGTAGTTGGTGGTTGTACTTGCGGATCTTGTATGTGCGTAATAGTAAAGTTTGGCCATTCTAACGAGTTCGGAAGTGTGTCACAAGTGTTAGAGTAATGGTTGGATTATAATCAAGTCATGTATGTCGTTTGACGAGTTCATGTCGACGAGTTTTATACGTATTTTAGATTGTTTTCATTTACCTCATGTTGTTTCAAAATGGTTGGAGATCATGATTGAACGCTTGGGAATGCTTGAATATGTCCTGGAGACATGTTTATGAAATTTTGGAAGAGTTTTTGTAAGTTTTGAAAGTGTTTAGTTTCCAAATTCGTGCAAAACGGGGTCAAAAGGGACTGCTGCAAATAGAATTCTGCTGCAGCACCTTTCAACCAGTCGAAGGGAAAGGTTCTACTAGTCTAAAGCCCCTCTTGGCTTACAAGAGTCCTATTAACCTTAAAAAATTGGAGTACTACTTTTGATTTCCAAAGCTTGTAGGTATTTTAAAATAAATTTTCTTCTTGGCATTTACGTGTTGCCATGAGGTAGCTTTGTCAAGTTTAGTCATAAACTTTATTGTGGAACATTATTAACTGATTAGTTAGATGTTTATCGCCATTGTTACCTGTCGGGGGGGGGGGGGGGGGGGGCAAGTGACAATTTTAGTCCCAACATTTTGTGATTTTGTAAACCACTTTGATTTAAATCACAACATATTGGGACCAACTTACAACTTGTTGGGCAATTTTTTGGGACTGTATAATACATCCAAAACTACTAGAATGTATCATAGAAAGTCCCACCAAACGAATATATATAGAGGCGCTCGTTCCCATTAATAAGATGTTTCAATCACAGGCAATATTTTTGTGTTAATTTTGAAAGTCCATACTTTTTTTCTTTTTTTTTTCTTTATTTATTTATTTATCAAACTGACCCTCCTCAACTTTTTTTTTTCAGGGGGGTGGGACTTCTTACTATTCACTTGTCTAATTCTATGCATATCGGCTCATGAAGTGCATGCTTCACGGAATATTTTTTGTTTATACTGTTGTCAAAATTTGCAGCTCAAAACTGGCTGTCAAAAAGTATTTTTTTTCGAAGAACCGACATCAATTACTTGGATCTCGAAAAGTTTGTCATTTTTATTATTTATAAAAATCGCCCCAAATGGCTACACACTCCCAATTTATTACTGTTTTTGCAAATATTACTACCTTTATTATACTGTCGAAGTTGTTCTTCATGTAATATGTTTATGCTAAAAGGATAGTTTTTCGCTACCTTATCATGAATCAGAGTTAAAAATCCAACACTTTATAGTCAAAAGGCAATTAAATTGACATTTATTTCCCAAAAGAATGTTAAATTTAATAGCAATTTGGTCAAAAGAAAGAAAATTAAAGCAACATCTCAATCTAAAAGTAGTAACATATTACTGTTCACTCAATTCACCACCTAAAAATAACCAACCACCGCCAACAATCTATGATATATAGATTTGTGTCTTCTATCATGCCTAGGGTTATCACCCCAACGATACGACAACACATGTGCGACTACCACGGTGGCTTACGGTAGGGAGTTGGTGGTTCGATGGTGGTATTGTGCTATCTTCGATGGTTTGAAGGTGTTGCTAGTGTTTGTTGGGTTGGTCCATATGGTGGGTTTGTGGTGGTAATGGGAAGTGACTAGGGTTGGTCCATGTGGGGTTTCGGTGAAGGCAAGAGTACTGTGATTGGCTGAGATCTGCTATTTGGTTTGACTTTATATAAGTCAGATTGTGCACGACCGCAAGTGTTGTGTTGTTGCGGCTAAGAGTTAGGGCTATCAGTGGTAATGGCGGAGCTGAGGTAGGTCACTGCTGGCTTCGCTGCACCTTCATGAGTAAAGATTTCATGGAGAAGATGATGAATAAGGTTCTCGACGAAGAATAGAAGAACAATCAAATTTGTCTTTGAAAGTTACCTTTAGTAAAATTAAAGATAAATTCTAAATATAACTTGTATAATAGTGGTTGTTGTATGTACAATTTTTAAATACAGTAGATGGGTGTCGAGAGCTTATTAGTGTGTGCACTTAGAATTTCTCAAAATTGCACCTCTAAAGCATCTATACTATATTAAAGGCCAAGTATTTTGCTCTTTCCTTAACATGCATGGGTTGGAATTCTTAACTTTTAGGAACTCTTTGCATCAATTCCACCCGATTAGCGTTGCAGGTACTTCAAATTTTCTAAATCCCACTAGCTATAAAGCTTTTCATAGTCCAAGCCAATGGTTTTTACAAAAATTTATTTAATACCTTTTTAGCTTAAATTATTGTATGTTCATGTAATTATGCTATGAAACAATCTATATATTATGAAAACTGTTCACTCAAGAAAGAATTATGAAACGGATTGAATTTTGTGACTTTGCATATTGTTGTCAACAATCTATATATTTCTTTCTTGGTGAATAACAAAATTTAGATTTTTATTTAGAATTGTAGCTTTTGATATCTTTATTATGTCATTTATTTACCTGCAGGTAGGAGCGTATACGAGCCAAGCTGAGCCTGCTCACAAGCTTTCTCATGAGCTCGCGAGCTTGGTCATGAGCTCAAATGAGCCATGTTTTCAAGTGTTCGCGAGCTTTTTAAGGAGTTTTTCGCGCGCCCTTTGAAACTAAATAGTTTAATAATAAAACAATCTTTTATCAAGCCTATTTACGAGATATGTCATATTTTGTCTAAAATTATGTAGTTTTATAATAAATATATTTATATATATATAGATAGATATATACGGTCAGGCTCTACAGTGAACAGGGTAGAGTGAACATACCCCGTGAATATTTTTTTTGGCCTATAAAAATCCTATGTGACAACAAACAACTAATACCATATAAAAATTTCTCACTGATATTAGTGTAATTTGTTTGCATCAAAATCTTTACTCTATTGACTTGTGTTTAATGCTTTGGTGTCAACTCACAAGGAATAATCTAATCCAACAAAAAAAAGTGAAGGACTCTCTCTCTCTCTCCATTAAGGGGAAATAATTTATCTTTCTCTCTGTAATGTGGTGGTCTTTTTCAGGTGTATAAAATGTGAGTGATATTGACATCTTTTATTGCGTTCAAATGAGAGCGATCTACAATATTCAGTTAGTTTCCTTCCAATTTTAACTACCACACATATACGGTCTTTAGGAAGGAAGAGAAACCTTTTTGGAATATTAGGTGATAGACCCTCAATATTAGGTGTATTAGCTAAAACTCTACTCTATCCGTCCCATATTAAGAGCCTCTTTTGGAAATTCCAACTTATTGAGGGGATAGCCTTGATTTTGGTGAGATTTTCAACTTTTCGATATTGCCCTTTTGAAATTCAAAATTATAGTCACATAAAAAAAGAGAGGGAAGAGTTGGATATAATAAAGGGCAAATTTGGAAAGTGTGTATAAAAGTACTTTGACTTTTTAAAGAGGACTCTTAAAATGAGACATAAAAAAATGGCATCAAGGACTCTTAATATGGGATAGAGGGAGTACATGATTTGACTATTTTTTTAAAACTCCTCGCTACTTTTTCAATTTTGTGAAAAGTCCATCGCTATCCACAGAAAATTGCTAACTTGATATTATCTGTCAACTCTAAACTACCATAACTTATTCGTTTTTTTAGCCTTTGTGGGTGATTTTATTTATTTATTTATTGGATTTTATGTATTTGTTCGAGATCTACACATTGGAGTTGAAAATTTTACAAAAAAAAAGAGTAGTTTAGAACCCCATTTTTTATTCTATCTGTCAAAATAGTCAATATTATCTATTGACATTCATATAATATTGTAATACCCTGAATTTTTAGAGAGTATTAATAAATAAAACTTCGCTTTATAAAGTTATATAAACTTTTTCTTTCTTTTGGTGAAATTTGGTTACCAATCGATTGCTATTTTTCAGATACCAATCGATTGCCATTGATATCAATCGATTACCATTTTACCGACTAAAAGTTATGACGTGGCAACATACCAATCTATTGCCATTCATCCTAATCGACTGCCTTCAAATATCTCTTACCAATCGATTGCCATCATTACCAATCGATTGGTATAAGCTGAGACAAATTTTCTTCTTTGCTTGAGCTTTAGTGTCATGCCCCCGGAGTAGCCAAAAATAGGGAAAATTTAAAATTTCCTTTCTGGACACATAGGGAATGACGAGTTACATTAATTGATTGTTCTTTCTACGTTCTACACATGGTTAACAGAGTAAGCGGAAGCATGAAAACATCTATTGGTATTCTTCAATAGAACTCAAATGTCTGGGATCTAATTTATTACATCATGAGTCTAAATAAAAGATCTATAAGGCAGTCTAGGGCAATCTATATTGTGATCACAATACATGTCTAAAGCATTACCTCAGATAGAAGACAATAAAGCAAATTAAGTAATTCTAAATAAGACTATGTCAGAGTCCTTTGCTTCAACTTGTACATCTGCAGTGTCCCTTTGGGTAGACATCTTCTTGATAGTCGTCACCTGTGAAATCTAGACGTGATATGTCCAGGGCAGGAAGGAGAGCCGTTAACTTTTGAAGCTAAGTGAGTTGACCTAACCGATCACTCCTAATACAAAAATAATATACAAGTACAACAAATATCTCGAACTTGAATATTTGATAAGCATTATCTCAAAACGTATGATTTATGACATGATAATATGAATGAGATAAGACATGATGCATCATCGATATGTTCGACTTTACTCGACCACAGACACCACAACTGACTCATGTAACTTGTTACATTACCAGTGTAACGTCGTTAGCTCAGAGTAGAATGATTACATTGCTATCGTCGCCTAGCATGGCCCTATAGTAGTTTTGGTTTTAAAAAGAGTGTAATCATTGGACTCTTAGGTCCTCGTGACCTTGCCTAGAGAATAGAATATTTACAGCGCTATCGTCGCCTAGCATGGCCCTATAGCATTAGAAAGGTAACTATTGCATTCAAAGTTCAGATGGATACTTTGCTATCATCGCCTAGCATGGCCCTATAGCGTATCAACCATCAACTCATGTTACACTTCAATAGATACATTGCTATCGTCGCTTAGCATGGCCCTATAGCATTTCATCGTTGTACCCATTGATTTGACTGCACCATACGGACCTCCACGATCCACTCAACATGTATGACAACATGACTGGGTTAGTCCCCTTGACTAACCATGCAGATGTCAACATTAACATCATGACTCGGTTACGTTCATATGAATGTCCATGTGATTGTATATTTGTGAAGCATAATAATCATGTATAACGACAATTAATAACTGAGCATGGCGTTTGGATAATTAAACACGCGTTCATCATATAAACAGTAAATCTGAACGTACATATATATATATATATATAATTCTCATCAGTCATGTCCACACAGGACACACTGGACATTCACACAATGCACATAGAGTAAATCTATAATATACCAAGTGAATTAGGATGACTCTCCTCGATGCGGGTGCATAAAAGCAAGTGTTAATGTGGTCCCTACAAAGTATATAAATTCATAGGACGGTGGTTAATACGTGTACTAGAATTAAGGGCATAATGGTAATTATGCCGGATGATTTTCTAAACCTCAACATGATGATCTGGACATCATTCTGAGTTTAACGCCATTGACTAGACTCAAATCGGAGTCCATCGCATAAAAGGCTGGGTATTCTATCCCAGTGTGGGCCCTAAAGATAAGCTGTATTTTTTTACCGTGTCGAAAGGTCATCAAATTTCAAGAGGATGTTCTAGACATTATTCTAAGACTATGGGAACTGATCGCGTATTTTTCTGAGCTATGGTTTATTTATTGCAAATTATTGAAAATCTAAATAGATAATATAGTCTCAGAAGTCCAATAATTATAAAATATATTTAAGATGCACATTGGGTCCTTAAAAATATTTTTATTAAATATTAGGCCTTGAAATAGGCCAGTGGAATTTTTCTCCTAATTTCGGAACTTGCTCGGTATTTAAAGTAATTAAACATTTAGCCAACGTTACCTTGACAATTATTATAAATACCTAGAATGTAGCTTTATAATTTAACAAATTATAAAACATGACTTAAATACTTTTTAAAATAATAAGTATAATTTTCCAAAGTTTAACATGGCCATTAGATATTAAATATCTATTTAAATCTATGTGGGTACTATTATTTATTTTTTATTGTAGCCCAAATAAATAATGACTATAATACATAAATACTAAAGTTTGGGTTTTTTTTTTTTTTTTTTTTTTTTTTTTTTATAAATAATTTGTTTATAAAACAAAGGCATTAGGCCTTGGGATTCATAGTATAGTTTTCTAGATTTTACAAATGGTCATGATTAGGTATTACTACCTATTTATCATAATTTTAAACTAACACTTTATTTATTTAAACTAAATAAATAATAAGTACAATATCTAATTATTAAAGTATAATTTCAGAATATAACATAATATTCCAGAATATTTCAATTTACTTAATATACTTTTTAAAACTATTTTAAAACCAATTAACAATTACACATATTTTTTATTTAATTATAAACTAACATTCATTATTTATTTAAAACTAAATAAATAATAAGCATAAACATATAATATATATATATATATATACAGTCCGGATCTCCAACGGACTTAAAGGGATGGGTTTGGGACGGACCTCTTTTTAGCGACGAAAATTTTTGTCACAAAAAGTGATCACATTTTGTGACAAAAATTTTCGTCGCTAAAAGTGAAAATTTCGTCGCTAAAAGTGGTCCGTTTTTGGTCCGCACGTTAGTGGTCTGCACTTGATCGCCTGTATATATATATATGGATATTCCAGAATATCTAAAAGTTTGATAATAGTATTTAAACTATAGTTACATAATTTAGAACCATAGATTTTATAAGAAATTAAAATACACATATATATATATATATATACTAAATTTAATTAATTTGAATCATGTAGCCAAAGCACTGTTTGGCAATCTAGATAGGTAACACACAAAAGTTGGGCCAAAAGCTGGATTGCCAAACCGGCCTAGGCCCAAGTGAACAACTGTGCATGTACATATATATATACATAACGTTATATATACATATATTTACATAATTATTCAAATGGCCATATCTTATCCGTTTCTAAACGAAAATTAGCAAACTTTAAGTCAAAATCAGGTGCCTCGACGAGCCCGATCTAATGGTATAGGTCTCGAGACCTAAATCCTAGCGGTTTGTACGGAAAGGGGGGCAAAACAGATTCAATTTTCTTAGGAATAATAGTCTTTAGGCCATGATTGGGTAGACTATGCTCAAAACTGTTCCTATGGGGTCTTATGGGGGTCATAGGGGTTGGTTTAGAAATGGTTTGGAGAGGTTTAATGATGGTCCAAAAACCAAGCTCCACCAGAGCTTCAACGGCCGCCGACTATGGCTAGAGTTCCGAGCTCGGTGTCGGGCAGGGGTATGTAAGGGTGTGCGTGGTGTTAAGAATTTACAGAGGGGGTTCGGGAGAGCTTACCTCCTTCTCGATTTGGGTCTCCATGTCTCCCTCGGTCTCTTCTCGGCTTGGGTCTTTCTTTTATTCTTCTTCACTCTCAGGTCCACTCCCTCTCTCTAGTTCTCTCTCTCTCTCACTCTCTACTTCTCTTACTCTTAATCTGTAGTCTCCCCCTCTCTCCCTAACCCTCTCAGTATATACATATATATGATACTACACATGCACACACTCTATATAATATAAATATACAACACTCAATATACATATATATATATATAATATAAGTTGTGTGTGTGTGTGGTTGTGGAATGCGGAGAGAGTTGGTAAGGGTGGGTTTGACAAATGTTGCACATTAGAGGGTGCATGGTGGCCATGTGTGAGGTTTATGCCAAGTGTTGGGGGAACTATACACATGGGTGACACGTGGTAGGTGGTGGCCGCATGGCTGCCACATGGCAGTGGTGGAGTCCACATCTCGATTTGCGTGCAATGTTGCAAACTGGTTGCGAGACTGAAAGTGTGTACATATACAGGGATGTGTACGGGTCCACGTGTACTTCTGTCTTGGTCTAAGAATCACAGTCCGAGTCTATAATAAAATAAATTTCGATACCATATAAAAAAATCACAACTATAGTCACGGGGCTATCGGGTCTGTAATGTAATATAATTACAACTCATAATATTAAACAACATCTGGTCCTAATAATAGTATATCCTATAATATTAAAATATTAAGCGGCGACGAATAGTATTAACATAATATTAATATACGATATAACATGTAGTTATAAACTTAGCAAATTACAGATATTCAAATAATCGATAATTATAATTTAAGCGATAATAATTATTGAAAGCAATCTATAGTTATAAATTCAGCGACGATGAATACTCAATATAACTTAAAGTTATTTAACGATAATAATATTAAAATATGACATTAATATACGGGGTTGGGCTTAGCAATTAAAATCTCATTAACTAAGTGATACAAATACTATGAATATTAAAATCTTGAATACCGTCGTCTATATATATATATATATATTAGTACAGGCTACGAAAATAATTACCGGAAATATACTCATAAATACAAACATAAATTCGGGGATCCCTTTTATATATGTAGGAAATTTGCGGTATTACATCATCCACCTCCTATTAAAGATTTCGTCCCCGAAATCTGAAGTAGGTAGTTCTTAAGCATACAAGATTCTAATCTCATGTGACGGATTCTAAGAAAACGTATTGGTCAACTCTACTAGGCTTGTCCTCATCGTGGTGGGGCGTCGTTGTTTACTGTTATCTTCAAAGATGCTTCGTCCTTGTTGGGGCGTCTCCTCTGGATTTTTTTATTAGAGCGATCTCTCTTCCTCTTTCCGTCTTCTTGACACGATTTTGAAAATTCTCGTTGGCCTCCCGTTTCATGTGATGGTCTTGTTGACTCTTTCGTTGTCATTGTTTGTTGAGTTCACGTCGTTCTTGTAAACGAAGTTCTAGTTGTCTTCTGTGTTATCGTCATCCATCACTCGTAGGGGTTGTGAATGTATCCCTCAGCATGACGGTATGAAGGATACTGTGAATTAGTGTGTCCACTCGAGAAGTGTCGATCTCTAGCATCGTTGGTGGTAACGCGAGTTGGTAGGCGATTCGATCGTAAATAATCCACTGTGTTGCAATGGTATCTCCCTCTCTGTGGGTCCAATAGTACGTTGCCTCGAGTGATTGATATTTTCAATAGTACTTTCTCTCTGACTTCAAACTGTAGGTCCGTCCTTCATTGGTCTGCATAGTTTCTTGTGTTCACTCTGTGGTTTCTTGTATCCTCTCTTCATTTTTTGATCTGTCTAACGTGATGACGATTGACATGGCCTTCCGTATAGGGCGTTAAATGATGTCATGATTATACTTGACTTTGTCATAGTTAGCGAACATTGATCAGCGACAAGTGGGTTCTCTTGTGTTTTTGTTCCTGATGCACCACGAGCTTTCATAGTTGATGGTTTAAACTCTCCCATGTGTTTTGATGTTGTTGATGATGTGTTGATATTGTGAGTTTGTATGACATCTTCTATCGTTAGGTTAGTGCGTCTGGTTTGACCGTCGATTTAAAGGTATAATGCGATACTTGTTGCGTTCTATTTATCAATGGGTCGTCCCTCTACTATAATATATATTGTGATAGTAATTATTGCAATAATACTGATACACAAAAGTAGTTTCATTAATAAGTCAAAATATTACATAGTTGATTACTGGATTGCATCAACTTTTATTAATATACATAAAATACAAAAGAAATGGGACTACTAGCCTGATCAATATATAAGATAAACTAGATCCTAAGCTATCTAGCACAAAAATCTTCTAGGTTCGAGTCGTAAGGGAAAAGCCTCTTCCGAATCTATGGTTCTTCATCTTGTTATACACCAAACTGGTTGTCTAGCACAGTCTCGTTCTCTTGACATTTGTGATGGTCATCCTTCCCTTCTTCTTCCAAGTTCATCATCAAAACTTGATTGATGTTCTTTAATGTCTTGTAATCCTTGCGGATGTGGCCCGTCTTGCCACAGTGATAGCATTGTATAGCTTGTCCTTCGATTCGTCTCGGTGTTTGACATTCGTCGAAGTGATGTCCACGAGTTCTGCAGTTAAAACAACGTTGGCGTGTTTTGCGTCGGACCGATGTTGTTAATGTTTCAGATTTTCTCTTGTTCTTCATGTGTCCTTCTAGTTTTCGTTGCTCCTCTTTTCCCAATTCGGCTTTACTGGGGACGATGGTATTGAGCTGGGCTTGTCTGAGCTGTCCTTCAGCATGTGCTCCGTAGCGTTCGTCTCGATGTGCTTTGCAGTCCTTGCTCAAATGTCCTATCTTGCGACAGTTATAATAGATAACGTTTAGTTGGTTAGGGGTCCTGGGAGCTTGATAATTCTTGGCCATATGTCCTGGGTTTTCATAGTTGAAATAGGCACCATGATCGCTGTTCGTTGTTCCAAGTTGTCCTTATAGTAGGTTTGGTCTGGGTAGAGCAGCTGGTTGTGGCTCGAGTGATCTCAAAATCGATTCTGAATAGGCGATATGGAGGTATCTAAATAACTTGTCACCGTAGTCACTTGTACTATTGCTGTCAGCGGTCTTCCATAAGCTTTGTATTAGTCTTCCAAATACACCGGTGGGATCGATCTCCTTAGGTATCATGTTGCTGAGTCTTTCTGAGTAGTTCTCGGTTGCTTGAGATGATTGAGCCATTGCAGAGGTTAAGGAGATTCTTACGTTCCTACATATGAGTTTGTGTCTATAAGGTTTCTATAATATCTTATGCAAAGCAATTACAACCTATTACATCTTTCATGATAGTATTCAACGAAATCCTAGTAACTAGAATACAATGATTGAAACGATTGAACAGAGTGATCCAAAATGAAGTTGAATCCGAAAAGGCATATGAACTCTCATAAACAGAAGTACAATAGTAGGGCGTGATCCATTCAAGAATAGAATGTAGATCTAACAATGATTGAATGACAGATTGCTATAGAAGTAACCGTAGTATATCAAGATTCATAGGTGATGAAAGTAAGTAATTGATAGCATAAGGCCTGCAACTTATGAAAGAAGAACTAAGTATTTCATAAGTGAAATAGTTCAAATGAAACCTTAATGATAAAGAATAAGGTAGCAATTGAGAGAAAAATAATAATAGGTCAAAATGCATAGAGAGTACAACGTTTTTGAGTTCATAGCATGAACAAAGGCAGAGAACTTATTTAGAATTATTTTAAAGGTAATGAACTTGTAGGAATTGTTCAAGGAATAATAAGTCAAAAGGAATGTCTTTGCAATACTAGTAATCAAATTTATTAAGAATAATTTCAAAGTTAATGAACTTGTAAGATTTTAGTTCAAAGAATAATAAGTCGAAAGAATGACTTTCTAGTACTAGCAATCAAATTTATTTAGAATAATTTCAAGTAAAATGAACTTACGAGATTTAGTTCAAAGAATAATAAGTCAAAAAGAATAACTTTACAATACTAGTAACCGAACTTGTACCCAAAAGATTTGTCAAGAATTGGATGATCAAGGTACATACTCAAGAATTGTTGACTGGGGAATTTATGAAAATTCAAGGAAATGAATTACTCACCAAGAAGTGTATAACAATAATTATTGACGGTAATCGGAGCCACTTTACAAAATACATAGGTACCTTCTTCAGAAGAAATGATCATTAGAAGAGAAGGCAAAGATTTACTTAAAGGGAGTCTAATGAGTAGAAAGGATATGATTACTTACTATGGTACTCGTCTACCATTTCTATGGTAAAGTTTGCTTAGCTAGATCTTTTTTTAATCGTTTATAGCGGGTCCTTGCTAGTTCATCACTGCTTCTAGTGGATTTGTCTAAGGGTGCTAAACAATCTATATATGGTTTGTCTATGTAATAAAATGTTCATACTAACTTGATTGAATTAGCTATCTTACATTAGTACTAATTAATGAGTTCGAATCAAGGGTTCAAAGTCACGGTGTATCCTAACACGGCTACTAATTCTAGGGTTCTACGACTTTGGCGCATCTACCCATACAAATCAAGCTTTGGTGTACGGATCTGGGGACATACTATTAAGGTTACTACTTCTCTATTTACAGTTGCTATGGAATCCACCTTCCCAGCTTTCTAAGTTTCCATGAAACTATTCTAATTGGTCACCCTTATTGGTTCTTGGTTATTTCTATTCTAAAGTAGGGCCAGCTAGGTTTACGTAGTAACTAATCACACTTCTAGTCTATTTGACAAGACGTCCATGTTAAATCTGCTCAACAGAAGCTATCTTAGTATCAGTACTAGTCAGAGATATCCTAACGTATATAACTTAATGTGTAGGACACAATCAGTGAGCACGTCTAAACCTAGTATTCTGATACCAAAAATCCTGTCACGCCCCAGAGTAGCCAAAAATAGGGAAAATTTAAAATTTCCTTTCTGGACCCATAGGGAATGACGAGTTACATTAACTGATTGTCCTTTCTACGTTCTACACATGGTTAATAGAGTAAGCAGAAGCGTGAAAACATCTATTGGTATTCTTCAATAGAACTCAAATGTCTGGGATTTAATTTATTACATCATGAGTCTAAATAAAAGATCTATAAGGCAGTCTAGGGCGATCTATATTGTGATCACAATACATGTCTAAAGCATTACCTCAGATAGAAGACAATATAGCAAATTAAGTAATTCTAAATAAGACTATGTCGGAGTCCTTTGCTTCAACTTGTACATCTGCCGTGTCTCTTTGGGTAGACATATTCTTGATAGTTGTCACCTGTGAAATCTAGAAGTGAGATGTCTACGGTAGGAAGGAGAGCCATTAGCTTTTGAAGCTAAGTGAGTTCACCTAACCGATCACTCCTAATACAAACAATAATATACAAATACAACAAACATCTCGAACTTGAATATTTGATAAGCATTATCTCAAAACGTATGATTTATGATATGATAATATGAATGAGATAAGACATGATGCATCATCGATATGCTCGACTTTACTCGACCATAGACACCACAACTGACTCATGTAACTTGTCACATTACCAATGTAACGCCGTTAGCTCAGAGTAGAATGATTACGTTGCTATCGTCGCCTAGCATGGCCCTATAGCAGTTTTGGTTTTAAAAAGAGTGTAATCATTGGACTCTTAGGTCCTCGTGACCTTGCCTAGAGAATAGAATAGTTACAGTGTTATCGTCACCTAGCATGGCCCTATAGCATTAGAAAGGTAACTATTGCATTCAATGTTCAGATGGATACTTTGCTATCATCGCCTAGCATGGCCCTATAGCATATTAACCATCAACTCATGTTCCACTTCAATAAATACATTGCTATCGTCGCTTAGCATGGCCCTATAGCATTTCATCGTTGTACCCGTTGATTTGACTGCACCATACGGACCTCCACGATCCACTCAACATGTATGACAACATGACTGGGTTAGTCCCCTTGACTAACCATGCAGATGTCAACATTAACATCATGACTCGATTACGTTCATATGAATGTCCATGTGATTGTATATTTGTGAAGCATAATAATCATGTATAACGACAATTAACAATTGAGCATGGAGTTTAGATAATTAAACACGCGTTCATCATATAAATAGTAAATCTGAACGTACATATAAATAATTCTCATCAGTCATGTCCACACAGGACACACTGGACATTCACACAATACACATAGAGTAAATCTATAATATACCAAGTGAATTAGGACGACTCACCTTGATGCGGGTGCGTAAAAGCAAGTGTAACTGCGGTCCCTACAAAGTATATAAATTCATAGGAAGGCGGTTAATAAGTGTAGTAGAATTAAGGGCATAATGGTAATTGTGCCGGATGGTTTCCTAAACCTCAAGATGATGATATGGACATCATTCTGAGTCTAACGCCATTGACTAGACTCAAATCGGAGTCCGTCGCATAAAAGGCTGGGTATTCTATCCAGTGTGGGCCCTAAAGATAAGCTGTATTTTTTTACCGTGTCGAAAGGTCATCAAACTTCAAGGGGATGTTCTAGACATTATTTTAAGACTCTGGGAACTGACCGCGTATTTTTCTGAGCTATGGTTTATTTATTGTAAATTATTGAAAATCTGAATAGATAATATAGTCTCGGAAGTCCAATAATTATAAAATATATTTAAGATGCACATTGGGTCCTTAAAAATATTTTTATTAAATATTAGGCTTTGAAATAGGCTAGTAGAATTTTTCTCCTAATTTCGGAACTTGCTCGGTATTTAAAGTAATTAAACATTTAGTAAACGTTACCTTGATAATTATTATAAATGCCCAGAATGTAGCTTTATAATTTAACAAATTATAAAACATGACTTAAATACTTTTTAAAATAATAAGTATAATTTTTCAAAGTTTAACATGGCCATTAGATAATAAATATCTATTTAAATCTAAGTGGGTACTAATATTTATTATTTATTGAAGCCCAAATAAATAATGACTATAATACATAAATACTAAAGTTTGGGTTTTTTTTATAAATAGTTTGTTTATAAAACAAAGGCCATTAGGCCTTGGGATTCATAATATAGTTTTCTAGATTTTACAAATGGTCATGATTAGGTATTACTACCTATTTATCATAATTTTAAACTAACACTTTATTTATTTAAACTAAATAAATAATAAGTACAATATATAATTTTTAAAGTATAATTTCAGAATATAACATAATATTCCAAAATATTACAATTTACTTAATGTACTTTTTAAAATTATTTTTAAAATAATTAACAACTACACATATCTTTTTACTTAATTATAAACTAACATTTCTTATTTATTTAAAACTAAATAAATAATAAGCATAAACATATAATATATATAAATATATATTCTAGAATATCTTAAAGTTTGATAATAGTATTTAAACTATTAGTGAGGATCAGGTGCGGGTGTTGAGGGGCGGACTTTGGGGCGGACCACTTTTAGCGACGAAAATTTTCGTCGCTAAAAGTGGTCCGTCCCAAAGTCCGCTTCTGACACTCGCTTAAGATCCGGATTGTTTAAACTATAGTTACATAATTTAAAACCATAGATTTTATAAGAAATTAAAATACACACATATATATATATATATATATACTAAATTTAATTAATTTGAATCATGTAGCCAAAGCTCTGTTTGGCAATCTAGATAGGTAACACACAAAAGCTGGGCCAAAAGCTAGATTGCCAAACCGGTCTAGGCCCAAGTGAACTCCTACTCTTCTTCTTCCACGAAATGCACAACTGTGCATGTACATATATATATATATACACACATAACGTTACATATACACATAATTATATAATTACTCAAATGGCCATATCTCATCTGTTTCTAAACGAAAATTAGCAAACTTTAAGTCAAAATTGGGTGCCTCGACGAGCCCGATCTAATGGTATAGGTCTCGGTGACCTAAATCCTAGCGGTTTGTACGGAAAGGGGGCAAAACAGATTCGATTTTCTTAGGAATAATAGTCTTTAGGCCATGATTGGGTAGACTATGCTCAAAACTGTTCCTATGGGGTCTTATGGGGGTCATAGGGGATGGTTTAGAAATGGTTTGGAGAGGTTTAATGATGGTCCAAAAACCAAGCTCCACCAGAGCTTCAATGGCCGCCGGCCATGGCTAGAGTTCAGAGCTCGGTGTGGGGCCGGGGTATGTAAGGGTGTGCGTGGTGTTAAGAATTTACAGAGGGGGATCGGGAGAGCTTACCTCCTTCTCGATTTGGGTCTCCACGTCTCCCTCGGTCTCTTCTCGGTTTGGGTCTTTCTTTTATTCTTCTTCACTCTCGGGTCCACTCTCTCTCTCTAGTTCTCTCTCTCTCTCACTCTTTACTTCTCTCACTCTTAATCTGTGGTCTCCCCCTCTCTCCCTAACCCTCTCAGTATATATTTATATATATATATATATATGATACCACACACACACACACTACATAATATAAATATACAACACTCAATATACATATATAAATATAAGCTGTGTGTGTGTGTGGCTGTGGAATGCGGAGAGAGTTGGTAAGGGTGGGTTTGACAAATGTTGCACATTAGAGGGTGCATGGTGGCCATGTGTGAGGTTTATGCCAAGTGTTGGGGGAACTATACGCATGGGTGACACGTGGTAGGTGGTGGCCGCATGGCTGCCACATGGCAGTGGTGGAGTCCACATCTTGATTTGCATGCAATGCTGCAAAGTGGTTGCGAGACTGAAAGTGTGTACATATACAGGGATGTTTACGGGTCCACGTGTACTTCAGTCTTGGTCTAAGAATCACAGTCCGAGTCTGTAATAAAATAAATTTCGATACCATATAAAAAAATCACAACTATAGTAACGGGGCTATCGGGTCTGCAATGTAATATAATTACAGCTCATAATATTAAACAACATCTGGTCCTAATAATAGTATATCCTATAATATAAAAATATTAAGCGGCGACGAATAGTATTAACATAATATTAATATGTGATATATCATGTAGTTATAAACTTAGCAAATTACAGATATTCAAATAATCGATAATTATAATTTAAGCAATAATAATTATTGAAAGCAATCTATAGTTAAAAATTTAGCGACGATGAATACTCAATATAACTTAAAGTTATTGAACGATAATAATATTAAAATATGAAATTAATATACGGGGTTAGACTTAGCAATTAAAATCTCATTAACTAAGTGATACAAATACTATGAATATTAAAATCTTGAATGCCGTTGTCTATATATATATATATATATTAGTACGGGCTACGAAAATAATTACCGGAAATATACTCATAAATACAGACATAAATCCGGGGATCCCTTTTATATATGTAGGAAATTTGCGGGTTTTACATTTAGACGTGTGACACTCTCAAACCTCTATATATATGCATTCATTTTGGCCTTGGGGCCAGTTTGGCAGCCTTGAGAGAGAGAGAGAGAGAGAGAGAGAGAGAGAGAGAGACATATCTTGTGAGCATATATATATATATATATCTATATTGATACACATACACACACACTGCCCTTTAGAAGAAGAAGGAGAAGAGGAAGAAGAGAAGAACAAGAAGAAGAAGAAAAAGAAGAGGCAGAGAAGAGGGAAAGAGAAGGAGGAGAGAGAAAACCTTGAACTTTTAAAGCAAACACAGGCCAAACACACCCTAGGTGAGTTCCTAACTCACTTGGTCCCTCTATATGAAGTTTATGCAAGTTATTATGAAGCCTAGATGTAGAATATGCATGGTTATACGTTTATATATGCTATTTTTTTATTTTTTTTTTATAATCTGTGATTCTGGATTAATCAGGGATAATGTGACAACAAAGATAAAGTATTATTAAGAAAAATGGATTAACGTGACGACGTGGGTGACATGTTGATTTTTGGTATGAGTTTGATATCTGTTTCTTTTCATCAGAGTAGTCAGGCCACAATGGGATGGGAAGTCATGTATCAATCATAAGTGCGAAATTTAGATAAGTTTTGATAAGTTCTGGGGAATGGTACGTAAGTGGACGTTTGGTCATGCGAAGCCCTTAACGAGCGGTGGATGGGTTATATCCTTAAGGAGTAGTGGGCAGGACCAAGTAGTTCAGAGATAGTTCGGTGATCTTTGTATATCCTTAACGAGCGGTGGATGGGAGATCACTGGCAACATATCGATAAGTCGTGGCAATAGAATGATATGTTGTGCTCAAGGCGTGGTATCCATGAATTTCAGTGGATTGAGAATATGTACTCTATGTTTTTAACCATGGTCGACAATAGCAGTGATTTATCCAGGAATGTTACAATCAAATAGGAGTCATAAGAGTCAGTAGGTCTTTGTAATTAAAACGTGGGTTTGTATTACACAGGGTTAAATAAAGAAAAGATATTACTTAATAGAGTTATATCTTATAACCTTCATAAGTTTGTTTTACTTCAAATAATTGGTACCTTGTTAGTTTATGCTCATTCAGCTCTCAGTAAGCTGACGGCCTTTATTGCCTGGACCTTGCCCCGTCCAGACTATCCTGTACCACATTTTATAGGTGACGGATCCTACAGCAACGGTTACTATCCGAGAGAGGAGTATACAGAGGGTGGCTCCACTAATGATACCTATGCCGGGAAGGACTACTATGCTGATGTTTACGCCAACTGAAGACTTGGAGATAGTTAATAGTTTATATTTCTGTTTAGACTGTTTTGTTATATTTGGTACTTGGCCATATGTTGCTTCCAAACCTCATATACTTCCGCTATAGCTTTACTGTTGTAATAACTCTGATGTTGGTAATAGAAGCAACTACTATTTATATCCAGTTTGTTTTTATTACTTTTCTGGTTGTTGACTATTACTATGTGGTGTGGATCATTAGTGACATTCACCAGTCATTCCCTATGGACCCAAAAAGGAAATTTATTTTTCTCTATTTTTGCTGCTCCGGGGCGTGACAGGATTTTTGGTATCAGAGCCTTAGGTTTGTGATACTTTCGTTCACTAAATGAATCCATACCATCTGGTCCTAGCATTTTAATATTTCCTGAGATGAGATATGAGTTTGAGATAAGTTTGTCCGTCTGATAATAGATAGTTATTCTTTGCAGGTTATCAAAGATCAAGAGTTTCATAGATTTGTGGATGACTCATATGGAGTACTCGTGATCCATGGGGATACCATGGAGCCAGCTGACCCAGAGCGTTACCAGTATCGTGTATGTCAGATAGCCAGTCGTTATTTAGAGGAGGATATGTGGAAGGCCCTCTTTGTTGATGGACGGACACACCCGACCCAGATGCGTATGGATGCTTACCACTCTGCAAGGATTGGCAGAGATATTTATCAGGAGATTCTACGATTGATTAGGAGTAAGTTGGGGATAGATGCTATCGAGTTACGAGATATTCTTGGAAGACCTATTGAGGCAGCACCAGCACTAGTGCTACTATCACCAGTACTTGAGGTACTCATTCCAGAGCCACATGAACAGCCTGAGGAGCTAGCGTCACCAGAGGTCGAGCCGATCATAGATGTTGACCCAGAGGACCCAGAGAAGGATCCCGTAGAGGACATCGAGCTAGTCGAGGATGACGAGGAGCCAGAGGAGGATCCAGATCTAGTTGTTGAGGAGGACATAAGAGTAGTGGGAGAGGAAATTATGGAGGATGTTGCAGTTGAGACTGAGGTAGAGGAGGCCGTGCCTGAGATACCAGTTGTATTCGATTTACTAGTAGGACCTGTACTTCATATTACAGTTATTGCCAATATGGTAGTCGAGTGGGTAGCAGTGATGGTTGCACAGGCAGCTAGAGTTTCGATAGGACAGGTGGCATTAGCAGATGCTATGGCTATAATTGGAGATTTTGCTGAGTTGATCGCCGATGTTGTCGAGCCATATTTGATGTTGAGGAGATGGAGATCGACGACATAATAGTCGAGGACTGGGATATTGGGATGGTAGTAGGAGGAGTAGCAGCACTAGCTGAGGTTGATCCACCGGCAGAGATGGACATTGCACTTGAGGATGATGCACTAGCAGCAGGATCAGACGTTGATGACTTTTGAGTCAGTATCTGCAGGGGTGTAGTTTTTGATTGTTTATATCAGGACACGTTGTCCACATGATTTATGGGAGCTTGAGAGATAGCTATTTGACCATGGCTTTGTATAGTATTATCAGTGGTAGTGGTAGCATTTAAGTAGCTGGCCTTAATACTGTTTTAGCTTTATCCCACGTGGTACACAATTTGACTAGTATGTACTATGTGGTACATCTTTTGATTTATATACGAGTAGTACTTTTGCTATTGATCGTATGGTCGTTTTGATGTGTTATTTTGTAGAACTTTTAATTCTTGTTTCTCGCCCTATCTTGCTTCATTTTTGCGAGAAGACTTTCAGCTAATTGATGTGTCTCTTGGAGGTAATACTCGTTATCATTATGGTATGACCCTTGAGAAATTACCAAGTACATATTGGAGCACCTATTTTGGAATGAATGTACCCATCTGGAGTTTTTGAAGCATTCATGCAACGGATGGAGCATGTAGGCGATACCTACAGCAATGCTACTAATCAACGACTGGTCCAACCCCCAATTGTACCATTCCAGCATAGGCAAATAGGAGACAAGTTATTAGCAAATTTCTGTGGGTTAAATCTTGAGAAGTTCGATGGACTAACAAAACTATGGAAAGCCGAACAATGGATAAGAGAAATAGAGTTGATCTTTGAAGCATTGGAATAAAGCGAGCAAGAAAAGCGTCGTCTTGCTACATTCCAGCGCACCTATGCCGCCGCAGATTGGTGGGAAGCTGAGCAAACCACTATTAGGATAATCGCTAGGAGAATAATGCCGTGGCAAACCTTCAAAGGAAGATTTCTGGAGAAGTACTTTTCGGAAGACAAAAAGGAACAGCAGGAGAAGAATTTCATAAGCTTAGTTTAAGGAGATTGGATGGTACGAGAAGAAGATTTCATCAAGGACTGAATTGCCTTCTTCTGCGGTAAGATTGTGCATTAGTTGGGTTTAGAACCCCAGACACTTGAGCCAGCACTGAATGTTGTGTCACCATTGGGAGTGATTGTTAAATTGGGTAAAGTATGTAAGGATTGTCCACTAACTTTGGGAGATAGGAATCTTCCAGGAGACTTGGTAATTCTGTTAATGTCAGAGTTCGACATTATCCTAGGAATGGATTGGTTGACTAAGTACAATGCCAATTTGGATTGCCTTACTAGGACGATTGTGTTTCTGATATGAGGATGTCCGACGATTAGATTCTAGTGTCATTCGGCGAACGACATGTTTCTTATGAGATGTTTGGCTACAATCGGGAGTACGAATACAGAACTCAAGATGGATCAGATTCCTACTGTACAAAACTTTCAGGATGTATTCCACGATATTAAAGGACTTCCAGCAAAGAGAGAAATAGACTTCTGTGTGGAATTAGTACCTGGTACATCGCCGAGATCAAAGACTCCATATAGGATGGCACTAACTGAGATGTTGGAACTGAAAAAGCAAGTCTAGGAACTTGAAGAACTAGGATTTGTTCATCCGAACACGTCACCTTGGGGAGCACTAGTCCTATTTGTGAAGAAGAAGGATGAAACACTTTGACTCTGCATAGACTACATGGAGTTGAATAAAGTTACAATCAAGAATAAATACCCACTACCTCGAATAGACAATCTATTTGGCCAATTACAAAGATCTAGGATCTTTTCCAAGATCGATTTTTGTTCGGGATATCACCAGTTATTAGTTCGACCAGAGGATGTATAGAAGACTGCATTCAGGATGAGATATGGGCATTATGAGTTTCTAGTTATGCCTTTTGGATTGACGAACGCTCCAGCAGTATTCATAGACTTAATGAATAGAGTATTCAAACCATATCTGGATAAATTCATTATAGTGTTCATTGACGACATACTGATCTACTCGAAGACAGAGGAAGACCATAAACATCACTTACAGATTGCTTTACAGATACTCAAAGATAGCAAGTTGTATGTAAAGTTCAGTAAGTGCGAATTTTGGCTACAAGAGGTCAAATTCTTAGGACATGTTATATATCAAGATGGTATTTCTATGGACTCATCTAAGATTGATGCAGTCTTAAGTTGGAATAGACTGACCAATGAAACGGAAGTTAGGAGTTTCGTCGGCCTAGCAGGATATTATAGAAGATTCGTAGAAGGACTTGCCAAGATAGCGGGACCTTTGACGAATTTAATGAGGAAGGAGATGAAGTACGAGTGGACAGACAAGCATGAGGGTGCATTCCAGGAGTTAAAAGAAAGATTGACTTCAGCACCAGTACTCGCAATACCTAATAGTGGAGAAAGGTATGTGATCTATAGTGATGCATCGCACCAAGGGCTTAGATGTGTACTTATGCAAAATAAAAATGTTAGTGCTTACGGCAAGACAGTTGAAGGTACATGAGAAGAATTACCCTACTCATGATTTAGAACTAGCAGCAATAGTGTTTGCATAAAGATCTGGAGACACTATCTCTATGGAGAGAAGTTAAATCTGTTTTCCGATCATAAGAGTTTGAAGTATTTTTTTCTCTCAGAAGGAGTTGAACATGCGACAACAAAGATGGATGGAATTACTCAAAGACTATGACTTTTTGTTACAATACCATCCAGGTAAAGCGATTGTCGTAGCAGATGCCTTGAGCCATAAACCTCGACTAGTGATCGCTGTATTACTAATTCGAGAATGGAGAGCATTAGAAGTGTTAGCTGAATTCGAGCTTCAGTCAGTTGAACTAATGGAAAGACAACATTTTGGATGTTTTATGCTATAACCAACTTTGATCAGCCACATCATAGAAGCTCAATAGACAACGGAAGATTTGAAGTTATGGCTCGCCAAGATGTCAACAAAGGAACCAGAGATCTGAAATATTAGTACAGATGGAGCCTTACGATGTAAAGGTAGACTCTGTATACCTGACGAAGAAAATCTCCGGAAGGAAATATTGGATGAGGCGCATAAGTCATGGATGACTATTCATCCAGGAGGTACGAAGATGTACAAGGATCTAAAGAGGAACTTCTAGTGGGAAGGGATGAAGAGAGAAATAGCTGAGTACGTATCTATGCCTTACTTGTAAACAGGTAAAGGCAGAACATCAGAAGCCACCTGGACTTCTACAGCCGTTACCAATTCCTCAATGGAAATGGAAACATATCACTATGGATTTCATGGTATGATTGCTGAAGTCACAGCGAAACCATGATGCTATTTGGGTAATCATTGATCGACTTACAAAGACGGAACATTTTATCGCATACAGTATGATGTATTCAGTAGAACGTTTGAGCCGAATATATCTACAACACATAGTACAGTTACACGGTATACCTATTTCTATCGTGTCAGATCGAGATTCATGTTTTACCGCAGAGTTTAGAAGAGTCTCCAAAAAGAGATGAGAACAACATTAAACTTGAGTTCAGCCTTTCATCCGCAAACTGATGGGTAGACTGAACGAGTTAATAAAGTAGTGGAGGACATGTTACGTGATTGTGTCATTGATTTTGAGAGTTCTTGGGAGACACACTTACCTTTGATTGAATTTGCCTATAACAACAGTTATCATTCGAGTAAAGGAATGGCGCCGTTCGAAGCTTTGTACGGAAGACCTTGTCGATTGCCGCTTTGTTGGACCGAAGTCGGAGATACTCAACTTCTTGGGCCAGAGATGGCACGAGAAACAAGTGAGAAGATTCAGATTATACGTGAGAAGATGAAGATAGCTCAAACCCGACACAAGAGTTATGCTGACAAGCGACGCAAAAACTTGGAGTTTGCCGTTGGAGATCACATATTACTCAAAGTTTCATCCGTTCGAGGCATCGTCAGATTTAGTTAGAAGAGAGACAAGCTGTTGCCACGTTTAATCGGACCATTCGTGATTCTAGAGCATGTTGGAAAAGTTGCTTATCGCCTTGCATTGCCGCCGAAGATGTCCGAAGTGCACAAGGTGTTCCACATCAGTATTCTGAGGAAGTGTGCTCATAACCCAGCGTACAAGATCAACTTCGAAGATATTGAAGTCAATGACAATGTTACATTCAACGAAGGACCAGTTCGTGTTTTGGATCGAGGGATCAAGAAGCTCAGGAACAAGGAGATTCCGCTAGTCAAGGTTTAGTGGAAGCATCATGATGAAGGTGAAGCTTCATGGGAGCTAGAGTCAGAGATGAGAGAGAAGTTTCCGTTTTTGTTTTAACTTGTTTGTTTTCGATTTCGAGGACGAAATCCTTAATGAGTGGTTGATGATGTAATACCCTGAATTTTTGGAGAGTATTAATTAATAAAATTTCGCTTTATAAACTTATATAAACTTTTTCTTTCTTTTGGTGAAATTTGATTACCAATCGATTGACAAGTTTCCCAATCGATTGCCACTTTCAGATACCAATCGATTGCCATTTTACCAACTAACAGTTATGACGTGGCAACATACCAATCGATTACGATTCATCCCAATTGATTGCCTTTAAATATCTGTTACCAATCGATTGGCATAAGCTGAGACAAGGTTTCTTCTTTGCTTGAGCGTTAGACGTGTGGCACTCTCAAACCTCTATATATATGCATTTATTTTGGCCTTGGGGCCAGTTTAGCAGCCTTGAGAGAGAGAAAGAGACACATATCTTGTGAGTATATATATATCTATATCTATATCTATATCTATATAGATACACACACACACACATTGCCATTTGGAATAAGAAGGAGAAGAGGAAGAAGAGAAGAACAAGAAGAAGAAGGAGAAGGGGCAAAGAAGAGAGAGCTGGACAGAGAAGAGGGAAAGAGAAGGAGGAGAGAGAAAACTTTGATGTTTCAAAGCAAACACTGGCCAACACACACCCTAGGTGAGTTCCTAACTCACATGGTCCCTCTATATGAAGTTTATGCAAGTTATTATGAAGCCTAGATGTAGAATATGTATGGTTTTACGTTTATATATGCTGTTTTTTTATAATCTGCTGGTGAAGACAAAGTTCAAATCGAATGGCATAATTACCAATTGATTGCCATCAGTCTGGACCTAATCGATTGGATAGAATTCCAATCGATTGATATCCCAATCGATTGCCAATGTTAGCAATTGATTGACATTGTTTTAGACCCAATCGATTGTCAATGTTAGCAATCAATTGCCATTGTTTTAGACCCAATCGATTGCCAGTTTCCTCAATCGATTGTTATAAATCTTATCCCAATCAATTGGTATTAGCAGAACATGGATTCCTTTGCCTATTTATTATATTAAGGGTTCGATTGTTCGATTTTTTATTCGGGCTTCCGCTATGCGATTCTGGGTTGATTAGGGATAATATGACAACAAAGATAAAGTATTATTAAGAAAAATAGATTAACGTGACGACGTGGGTGAGATGTTGATTTTTGGTATGAGTTTGATATCTGTTTCTGTAATAACCTGCATTTTCCTGCATGATCATAATTAAAATTTATTTTCATTATCATTTGCATTATCATATTTAAAATTTAATATATATTGTCTGTTTATATGTTAATTTCGATTCTTATGTGAAAAGTTTAATTCTTGACTAATTGAAATTACTTTTGGGGTCAAAATGCAATTTTCATAAAAACTTGCAATACCTGTGTTAAAATTCAAAACTGTATTTCAAAACGGTGGAATTATTTCTTTTAAACTCAAACTGTATTTTTATAAAATCAGAAAACTATTTCTAACGTTAAAATGAATTCTCTGTATTTTTGTGATAAACACCGTGTCACGAAAATACTAGTGTAGGTTTAAAACTGTCCGCGTAGTGTTAAACTTCCACAGAATTTTGGAAGTAAATGATTGAACAAATTTATTTATACTCAATTATGAATGCTGATGCTTTTCCCTTAGGTCTTGTTTGGCAAATGTTGTAGTATGTGTGTTGTCCTTATGCCATAAGCTAGATTACCCAAACACACATTGACCCACCTCATCTCCACCTACCTCTTACTTTCAGTAGTGGAGAATAAAGGGGAGTGTATACACATCATATCTGCACATTCATGGTATTATATGAAGGTTAATGGAGATTGGGTGGAGGGTTAGGCCAATGTTTTCTTAGTGGGTATTTGATTATATATACACCCAACCACACTACACATTCTGCACTTCCATCACAACACATTTCAGAATTCACAGAGAGTTTAGAGAGTGCAGAGAGTTCTTCAATTTCGTAGAGAGAGAGAAGAGCTCAATCCTCCATAGCCAAAGCTTGGAATTCGGGAATTTCGTAATTATATTTCTGTCTCAACAATTTCTTCAATCTATATCACGGTGAGTATTACTAACTCACTCCAAATGTAACTCATTCTTTATTTACTGATTTAGGTAGTTAATTTTAACAGTAGCAGAATTTTGTTTTCAGATTTTTGTTAGGAAAACGAATGAAATTTAAGGTTCTGCCCGCGATGTCCCAAGCAAAACTCGATTCTGCACACTTTTCGTCTAATGCAATTTTCTCAGATTTTGCACCGTTTGGGCAGAAAATGAGGATTACAGTAGCAGAAAAAAGTATATTAGAAATTCAATCTAATATTTTCTCTTTTAATTTTAACAGTAGCAGAATTTTGTTTCCAGATTTTTGTTAGGAAAACGAATGAAATTTAAGGTTCTGCCCGCGTTGTCCCAAGCAAAACTCGATTCTTCACACTTTTCGTCTAATGTAATTTTCTCAGATTCTGCACCGTTTGGACAGAAAATGAGGATTACAGTAGCAGTTTTTAGAATGCTATTAGTTATGTTTAAAATGATTAAGGCAATGAATTACGAATTTTCAATCCCCGTACGCGTATTATTTCATTAATTCTGTGAATTCCTTTATGTTTAAAGTTTGATGACATTCATGTGGAGTCAGTTGTACATGCATGGTGAGTGTTGGTAGTGTGTAAAAGAGTAATGGTAGGGTGGAAAAGAGTATTGTTAGTGTGGAAAGTGTATGAGTTTGAGTTGTGATTGTGGTTGTGAGTTGTGATTGTGGTTGTGGTTGTGGTTGTGGTTGTGGTTGTGATTGTGGTTGTAGTTGAAAAAGAGGATGAGGGTGTCTTTGAAATGCGAAGGTGGCAAAAATGGACACTCCCTGACGCCCATGGAAGCGTTAAAGTGTGTGAAGCCGAACTTGGACACTCACTGGCACCCATGGAAGTGCTAAAGTGTGGCCTATGGACACTCCCTGATAACTCGAGTCTGGATACCTGTGTGGGGGTTGCCCCGGTATTTGCATGGCGGTTAGGGTCTTCAAAGTGTGAGGCATTGGACACTCCCTGGTACCCCGGACCAAAGTGTGAGGCAAACTGGACACTCCCTGGCGCCCCGTTGCTAAAGTGTGGCTATCTTAGTATTTCAAAGATACCAGGAGTAGGATAGAGGGTTGTTGGGTTTTGTCGAGAGAAAAGAGTCGGTTAGATGAGATGGTGCATTGTTCTCATACACGGTCACATATGTGTGAATTTATCTTTTAATTATTGTTGTGGTTGTTTTTTTTTTCTAACAAGCTCTTTATCATAAATATAAACTTGTGGTATTTAAATGGAAATGGGAAAAAGGTAAATGGGCATGTTTTTACATTCAAAGCTATGTTTTTAATACTCACCAGCTTCTTGAAGCTGACGGCGTTGATGCGTCCTGGACATTCGTGTCTAGGCTTTGCAGGTTATAATCAAGAAGAACCGTATGACTATGCTAATTAAGATTTGTTGCTGAGAAGAGATGTTACCCTTATATGCTTTATGTTTATGTGTTATGATTTGGTTTGTAATAAGGATGACTGTAATAGACTTTAAGTTATTATTTTATTTCAAGGCGGTCTGTGCCTTAGTAAACCCTGTACTATAGGATGTAATAAGTTAGAAAATTTTTATAAGCCTTGAGCCTTGATTGCCCTACTCTGATTAATGGTTTTATGTTGTTCGACGTTTGGGACGGAATCGATCCTTCAAACTGTCGCGACCTACGGGTCCATAAAGGAAATTAAACGCTTTCCATATTTATGCTACGTCGGGGCGTGACAGGATTTGGTGGTATCAGAGCCATAGGTTTTCTAGATTGACCAGGCTCAGTTATTCACGCCATAGATTAGTGACATAGGTTACCCTTAAGTTTTACTAAGCTATACAACCAAGTTCTAGTGTTTGTTTAGTACGGATTACCCTTAGTTCAGAAACTAAAATTCTAAGTTGGTTTTATCATAGAAATGATTACCCGTTTGTCTTGTCACATCGACAAGAATGATAACAATTTTCATATACCTTCAGACATATCCATTTAGGATTAGCCGAGATAACCATAACTTATGATGCCCCTACAGACATATAGTAGCCGAGTTTCTAAGGAGTTAAAGCATACCATAGCCCTCATTAACAGCTTAGGCACTGACGAACTTCCTAAGTCAAATCTTGGAAAAGTCAGTATGGCCCACAACCAGAGTCTAGAGGATAAGAATACAACCTCTTTGCTATTAGACAGCCCTAGTTCGAATACGTGTTATATGTACTCAATATATATTTTATTGTATGCTTATGTGATAATACGAGTATGTGTTATAGTGATATATACTACTTTGAAAATTTTCGTCATAGTACTGTTGCATGCATGTTTCTCATTCTACTACCCCTATCATGCATAGAATGGTTGGAAGACCAAGGAGGAACAGAAATCTGATTGAAGGAGCGCCCGAGGCTGCCGACCCCACGGGAATATTTGAAGCTTTTATTAGACGTCTCGAGAGGGTTAGTAATGCGAATGAAAACCAACGAGACCGCCAGACGGGAGATAAGCTGCTGGAAAGATTCCGTGCGCTCAGACCCGAGCAATTTGCGGGTACCACGGATCCCTGGAAGGCGGAGCAATGGTTAAGACAGATGGATCGCATGTTCGAAGCTGTCCAATGCAACGAGATGGACAAGAGGAGATTGGCTACTTTTCAACTGACCGACGCCGCTGCAGATTGGTGGGACTCGGTCATAGCCACTATCGGAAACACAGCTGCGATGGGGATGACGTGGACAGCGTTCAAAGGAAGATTTCTGGAGAAGTACTTCCCGGCTACGGAGAGGCACAGAAGAGAGAAGGAATTCATGGATCTGACGCAAGGAACCAAGACGGTGCAAGAGTATACCACACAGTTTGAGAGGCTGTCACGGTTTGCCCCGCACATGGTTGATACTGAGGAGAAGAAGATCCGGAAGTATAACCAAGGGTTGGCATCGCAGATTCGTCGCCTGACTCTCGGCCACCTAGACAAATCGTTTGAAGGACTAGTCGGCCTGGCTACCGACCTGGAAGAGGATGCTCGAGTATACCGTAAACAATTCGAATTCCGACCGCCTCAGAGGGGTAATTTTGGGAATAGACCACCAATGAATCGTACCCAAGGACAGAAGAGGAACTTTGATGGGAGCAAGAAGGCACAAGCTATTACCCATCCGACTCAACCCCGAGTAGGAGAAGGAAGTAGTGGTGTAAAGTGCTTCAACTGTGGCAACCCTGGACATGTGGCTCGGGACTGCAGGGCACCAAGGCGTGCTACTCAGCCAGGAATAGTCTGCTTCAATTGTGGTGAACCAGGTCACATCAGCAGGTTCTGCACTGCCCCTAAGCAAGCAACTTATGGACAACAGAGTCAGACCCGCTTGAATGCTGTTATTCCTGATGCCGCGGGATATGATGGAGCTGAATATGAAGAAGGAGATCATGGAGAAGCTCAACCTGATCAGCAAGCAGTGGAAGGTACATTGACTCTATTTAACTCCCATGTTAGAGTATTATTTGATACGGGTGCTGCTCTATCATTCATATCTGTTAATACAATTCGGAGATTGGGTATCTTACCTCATCGCTTAGAGAAAGCTTTGAAGGCTACATCACCAATAGGAGCTGCGGTCAGTTTAGGACATGTGTGCAAGGATTGTCCCTTAAGATTAGGTGACCAAGAAATCCCTGCAAGGTTGATCGTCCTATCGATGAAGGAGTTTGACATAATCCTAGGAATGGATTGGCTGTCTCAGAATCAAGTGAAGTTGGATTGTGCGAGGAAGAGAATTACATTCTCCGACAATGAGAATCAACCCTTTGATTTTCAATGTAACCCTTCGGGAGATATGTTCCTCACAAGATGTTTAGCCAACATCGAAGTTGTCAGTACAGAGGTGACAGCATCATCTATACCTGTAGTCAAGAACTTCGAAGAAGTATTTCAAGACATTTCTGGATTACCGCCCGAGAGAAGTATAGAGTTCTGTATTGAGCTTATACCGGGTACCGTACCGATTACCAAGGTTCCCTACAGAATGGCCCCCACAGAACTACTAGAATTGAAGGGACAAGTTCAAGAGCTCGAGAACCTAGGTTTTGTACGTCCAAGTACATCGCCTTGGGGAGCACCGGTGTTATTTGTGAAGAAGAAGGACGGGACGCTCAGGCTGTGTATCGACTACAGAGAATTGAATCGAGTGACGATCAAGAACAAGTATCCTTTGCCTCGGATTGACGATTTATTTGATCAACTACAAGGAGCTACGATATTTTCCAAGATAGACCTTAGGTCGGGATATCATCAGTTGAGGGTACGGAAGGAAGACATACCTAAGACTGCTTTCAGAACCCGATATGGTCATTATGAATTTCTGGTGATGCCGTTTGGATTGACGAACGCCCCGGCAGTGTTTATGGATCTGATGAACAGAGTGTTCAAGCCTTATTTAGATCAGTTTGTCATCGTCTTTATTGATGATATTTTGATCTATTCTAAGTCAAGAGAAGAACACGAGCAACATCTTCGGATTACGATGCAGACGCTTAAGGACCACCACTTGTATGCCAAGTTCAGTAAGTGTGAGTTTTGGTTGCAAGAAGTGAAATTTTTGGGACACAAGGTGTCATCTCAAGGAATTTCTGTGGATTCGTCCAAGACCGATGCTGTATCCAACTGGGTTAGGCCAAGCAACCCTACAGAAGTTCGGAGTTTTCTTGGACTCGCAGGCTATTACAGAAGATTTGTTGAAGGATTCTCTAAAATAGCCGCACCATTGACTGGATTGACGAAGAAGAATTTGAAATTCGAATGGACAGAGAAACACGAGCGAGCCTTTCTAGAGTTGAAAGAGAGACTCACTACCGCACCAGTACTAGCAATACCCAAGCCTGGCGAGAAGTTCACTATCTTTAGTAACGCCTCATATCAAGGACTAGGGTGTGTACTTATGCAAGATGGTAAAGTTATAGCCTATGGATCTAGACAGCTAAAGCCGAATGAGTTGAACTATCCTATTCATGATTTGGAGTTGGCAGCAGTGGTATTTGCACTCAAGATTTGGAGACATTATCTCTACGGTGAGAAGTTTGATTTGTTCTCCGATCACAAGAGTCTGAAGTATTTGTTCACACAGAAAGAGTTGAACATGAGGCAGCGCAGATGGATGGAGTTGATCAAAGATTATGACTTCACATTGGAATACCACCCTGGTAAAGCTAATGTGGTCGCTGATGCTTTGAGTCGGCAGACTCGTGAGACGATCGCCTCCTTAATGGTGAGAGAATGGCGAGCATTGGAGACGTTGGCAGAGTTTGATGTACAGAGTGCTGAAAGAGGAGAAGGACAACTTTTCGGATGTCTTATCCTACAGCCTGTTCTCATTGACCGCATTATTGGAGCTCAGAAAGAAGATGAGAAGTTTCAATCATGGTTCATAAAGATGTCAGAGAAGGACCCGACAGAATGGAAGGTGGGAATCGATAGAGGGTATCGGTGCAGGAATAGATTGTGCGTGCCCGGTGATGGAGAGTTAAGGAAGGATATCCTGGAAGAAGCACATAAATCAAGGTATACAGTTCACCCGGGAGGAACGAAGGTGTACAAAGATTTGAAGAGGAATTTCTGGTGGGAAGGCATGAAGAAGGATGTGGCCGAGTTTGTATCCAAGTGTTTGACGTGTCAGCAAGTCAAGGCCGAACATCAGAGACCGTCAGGATTGTTGCAACCGCTACCTATTCCTGGTTGGAAGTGGGAGCATATAACGATGGATTTTGTAGTAGGATTGCCTCGATCACAGCAGAATCATGACGCTATTTGGGTAATTGTGGATCGATTGACGAAGTCAGCTCATTTTATTGCTTACAGTATGACATACCCGGTGGAAAAGATGAGCCGGATGTACATACAACAAGTTGTGCGACTTCACGGTGCACCTGTGTCGATTGTGTCAGACCGTGACGCACGTTTTACTTCTGGATTTTGGGAAAGTTTGCAAGAAGCTATGGGAACCTCGCTCAAGATGAGTACTGCTTTTCACCCTCAGACAGATGGACAAACTGAGCGTGTGAATCAGATCATGGAAGATATGCTTAGGGCTTGTGTGATCGATTTTGAAGAATCTTGGGAGACACACTTGCCGTTGGTTGAATTTGCCTATAACAATAGTTATCATACGAGTATCGGTATGGCTCCGTTCGAAGCACTGTACGGACGACCATGTCGTTCTCCATTGTGTTGGGCAGAGGTTGGGGACACAGAATTGTTGGGACCAGATTTGGTTAGAGAAACCAACGAGAAGATTTCCTTGGTCAAAGAAAGGATGAGAACCGCTCAGAGCCGGTATAAGAGTTATGCTGATCGACGCCGAAAAGATCTGGAGTTTAGTGTGGGAGATCACGTACTTCTTAAGGTTTCACCAACACGAGGAGTAGTACGTTTTGGTCTCAAGAGAGGGAAGTTAGCTCCGCGTTTCATTGGACCGTTTGAGATTTTGGAACGTATCGGGAAAGTGGCCTATCAACTGGCGTTACCACCAAAGATGTCTGGGGTTCACAACGTGTTTCACGTGAGTATGTTGAGGAAATACATACGAGATCCCTCGCATGTGGTTAGTTATGACGACATTGAGACGAGTCATAGCGTTTCTTACAAGGAGAGACCTGCGAAGATTTTGGATCAGAGTATCAAGAAGCTGAGGAATAAGGATATTCCGTTGGTGAAGGTTCAGTGGAATCACCACGACGAGAATGAAGCCTCGTGGGAAGTTGAAGCTGATATGAGGAAGAAGTACCCGGAGTTGTTTCATGACTAGTTAGTCTTGATTTCGGGGACGAAATCCTGTTTAAGGGGGGAAGGGTGTAATAACCTGCATTTTCCTGCATGATCATAATTAAAATTTATTTTCATTATCATTTGCATTATCATATTTAAAATTTAATATATATTGTCTGTTTATATGTTAATTTCGATTCTTATGTGAAAAGTTTAATTCTTGACTAATTGAAATTACTTTTGGGGTCAAAATGCAATTTTCATAAAAACTTGCAATACCTGTGTTAAAATTCAAAACTGTATTTCAAAACGGTGGAATTATTTCTTTTAAACTCAAACTGTATTTTTATAAAATCAGAAAACTATTTCTAACGTTAAAATGAATTCTCTGTATTTTTGTGATAAACACCGTGTCACGAAAATACTAGTGTAGGTTTAAAACTGTCCGCGTAGTGTTAAACTTCCACAGAATTTTGGAAGTAAATGATTGAACAAATTTATTTATACTCAATTATGAATGCTGATGCTTTTCCCTTAGGTCTTGTTTGGCAAATGTTGTAGTATGTGTGTTGTCCTTATGCCATAAGCTAGATTACCCAAACACACATTGACCCACCTCATCTCCACCTACCTCTTACTTTCAGTAGTGGAGAATAAAGGGGAGTGTATACACATCATATCTGCACATTCATGGTATTATATGGAGGTTAATGGAGATTGGGTGGAGGGTTAGGCCAATGTTTTCTTAGTGGGTATTTGATTATATATACACCCAACCACACTACACATTCTGCACTTCCATCACAACACATTTCAGAATTCACAGAGAGTTTAGAGAGTGCAGAGAGTTCTTCAATTTCGTAGAGAGAGAGAAGAGCTCAATCCTCCATAGCCAAAGCTTGGAATTCGGGAATTTCGTAATTATATTTCTGTCTCAACAATTTCTTCAATCTATATCACGGTGAGTATTACTAACTCACTCCAAATGTAACTCATTCCTTATTTACTGATTTAGGTAGTTAATTTTAACAGTAGCAGAATTTTGTTTTCAGATTTTTGTTAGGAAAACGAATGAAATTTAAGGTTCTGCCCGCGTAGTCCCAAGCAAAACTCGATTCTGCACACTTTTCGTCTAATGCAATTTTCTCAGATTTTGCACCGTTTGGGCAGAAAATGAGGATTACAGTAGCAGAAAAAAGTATATTAGAAATTCAATCTAATATTTTCTCTTTTAATTTTAACAGTAGCAGAATTTTGTTTCCAGATTTTTGTTAGGAAAACGAATGAAATTTAAGGTTCTGCCCGCTTTGTCCCAAGCAAAACTCGATTCTTCACACTTTTCGTCTAATGCAATTTTCTCAGATTCTGCACCGTTTGGACAGAAAACGAGGATTACAGTAGCAGTTTTTAGAATGCTATTAGTTATGTTTAAAATGATTAAGGCAATGAATTACGAATTTTCAATCCCCGTACGCGTATTATTTCTTTAATTCTGTGAATTCCTTTATGTTTAAAGTTTGATGACATTCATGTGGAGTCAGTTGTACATGCATGGTGAGTGTTGGTAGTGTGTAAAAGAGTAATGGTAGGGTGGAAAAGAGTATTGTTAGTGTGGAAAGTGTATGAGTTTGAGTTGTGATTGTGGTTGTGAGTTGTGATTGTGGTTGTGAGTTGTGATTGTGGTTGTGGTTGTGGTTGTGGTTGTGGTTGTGATTGTGGTTGTAGTTGAAAAAGAGGATGAGGGTGTCTTTGAAATGCGAAGGTGGCAAAAATGGACACTCCCTGACGCCCATGGAAGCGTTAAAGTGTGTGAAGCCGAACTTGGACACTCACTGGCACCCATGGAAGTGCTAAAGTGTGGCCTATGGACACTCCCTGATAACTCGAGTCTGGATACCTGTGTGGGGGTTGCCCCGGTATTTGCATGGCGGTTAGGGTCTTCAAAGTGTGAGGCATTGGACACTCCCTGGTACCCCGGACCAAAGTGTGAGGCAAACTGGACACTCCCTGGCGCCCCGTTGCTAAAGTGTGGCTATCTTAGTATTTCAAAGATACCAGGAGTAGGATAGAGGGTTGTTGGGTTTTGTCGAGAGAAAAGAGTCGGTTAGATGAGATGGTGCATTGTTCTCATACACGGTCACATATGTGTGAATTTATCTTTTAATTATTGTTGTGGTTGTTTTTTTTTTCTAACAAGCTCTTTATCATAAATATAAACTTGTGGTATTTAAATGGAAATGGGAAAAAGGTAAATGGGCATGTTTTTACATTCAAAGCTATGTTTTTAATACTCACCAGCTTCTTGAAGCTGACGGCGTTGATGCGTCCTGGACATTCGTGTCTAGGCTTTGCAGGTTATAATCAAGAAGAACCGTATGACTATGCTAATTAAGATTTGTTGCTGAGAAGAGATGTTACCCTTATATGCTTTATGTTTATGTGTTATGATTTGGTTTGTAATAAGGATGACTGTAATAGACTTTAAGTTATTGTTTTATTTCAAGGCGGTCTGTGCCTTAGTAAACCCTGTACTATAGGATGTAATAAGTTAGAAAATTTTTATAAGCCTTGAGCCTTGATTGCCCTACTCTGATTAATGGTTTTATGTTGTTCGACGTTTGGGACGGAATCGATCCTTCAAACTGTCGCGACCTACGGGTCCATAAAGGAAATTAAACGCTTTCCATATTTATGCTACGTCGGGGCGTGACAGTTTCTTTCATCAGAGTAGGTAGGCCACAATGAGATGGGAAGTCATGTATCAATTATAAGTACGAAATTTAGATAAGTTTCGATAAGTTCTTGGGAATGGTACGTAAGTGGACGTTTGGTCATACGATGTCCTTAACGAGCGGTGGATGGGTTATATCCTTAACGAGCAGTGGGCAGGACTAAGTAGTTCAAGATAGTCCGGTGATCTATATATATCCTTAACGAGCGGTGGACGGGTTATGTCCTTAACGACTGGCAACATATCGATAAGTCATGGTAATAGAATGATATGTCGTGCTCAAGGCGTGGTATCCATGAATTTCAGTGGATTGAGAATATGCACTCTATGTTCTTAACCATGGTCGACAAGAGCAGTGGTGTATCCAGGAATGTTACAATCAGATCGGAGTCGTAAGAGTCATTAGGTCTTTGTAATTAAACGTGGGTTCATATTATGCAGGGTTGAATAAAGAAAAGATATTACTTAATAGAGCTATATCTTATAACCTTCATAAGCTTGTTTTACTTAAGATAATTGGTACCTTGTTAGTTTATGCTCACTCAGCTCTTAGTAAGCTGACGACCTTTATTGCCTGGACCTTTCCCTGCCCAGATTATCCTGTACCTCATTCTGCAGGTGACAGATCCTACGACAACGGTTACTATCCAAGAGAGAAGTACACAGAGGGTGGCCCCACTGATGATACCTATGCCGGGGAGGACTACTATGCTGATGTTTACGCCAACTGAAGACTTGGAGATAGTCAATAGTTTATATTTCTATTTAGACTGTTTTGTTATATTTTGTACTTGGGCATATGTTGCTTCCAAACCTTATATACTTCCGCTGTAGCTTTACTGTTGTAATAACTCTTATGTTGATAATAGAAGCAACTTTTATTTATATCCAGTTTGTTTTTATTACTTTTCTGGTTATTGACTAGTACTGTGTGGTGTGCATCATTAGTGACATTCACCAGTCATTCCCTATAGACCTAAAAAGGAAATTTATTTTTCTCTATTTTTGCTTCTCCGGGGCGTGACAAATATTGACAAAAACGACCGTAATTTCTTCATTTTTTGGCATTTGAGGATGATTTTTCTTCACTTTCATGTATTTTCTCGAGATCTACACATTGGACTTGAAAATTTGACCCCAAAAAAAATTCGATAAGTTGGAACCTCATTTTGAGATTTTATCTGTCTGTAACAAGTAATATTATCTGTTATCTGTCTGCAAATAGATAATATGAATTTCTCAATTCTTCAGCTATGTGGGTGAATTTTTTTATTTTTTTTTGTATGTTTTTTTTTTCAAGATCTACCCATTGGTCTTAGAAACTTTACAAAAAATAGGTAATTTGCAGCCTGACTTCTGCAAATAGAGAATTTTATCATTTTTTGGACTTGCTGCATTTTTTGATTTATTAATTTTTTATTTCATATATTTTTTCGAGATCTATGGGTCTATAGTGCCAATGTTACAAAAGGAATATGTTTTTATTACAACAATTTGAAATTTTTTAGGAATAAAATGGCATTTTTTGACTTAAACAAGGAAAAAATGGCCCAAAGAGTTAAAGAAAAGTAATTTGGGTTTTAACTTGGACAAATTTTATTTGAGGGGGCTGTGGGCGAAGCCTCCTAGATTTTGTGAATTAATTCTACAAATTTAATTGTTTGGTCGATGCCCTTTTTCTTGTTTAAGAGTCCGAGTCAAACTCAAAAATTCTACTAAAAGTATTTTTTTTCAAACCAACATCAAATTGATTTTCATAAGTACTAAATACAAAAATGAGACTACAACTAAGCAAAATTCAATTTTATGCATTTCCAAATATGAAATGAACTAAATTAGAAAACATATGATACTGATAGTAGTTGATTTCAATCAATTAGGATCCTTTGTGAGACTAAATTCTGTAAGTGTTTTTATTTCTTTATGAGAATAAGCACGTATTTTAAAACAATAAAATTTATGTTTCTTTTGTTGGGTACGTGTGTATAGGTGTCAATACACATAAGATTTATGTATTTTAATGGGCTTATTTTTATCAGTAATGCTACATGCACAGAAAAATACACAGAATTTGTGCACAAAATTGATCCGGACCACTCATTTCGGTAGCTCCTAGAATTTCTGTACATAATTGATCCGAGCTACTCATTTTGGTGGCCCCCACATATCACAGAATTGATCCGGGCCGCTCATTTCGGTGGCTCCCACATATTTTTATGTGGGGGCCACCAAAATGAGTGACCCGGATCAATTCTGTGCACAAATTCTGAAGGCCGCCGAAATGAGTGGCCTGAATCAATTCTGTACATATTTTTGTGCAAGGATTTATTAGTGTATTTTTATTAAGTCATGTGACCAAACTATGATGTTTTCTAATTGGGCCTTGTGGGCCTAGTTAAGGTCCAAGCTAATTCTAAAAACTTTAGAGTATCTAAAGGCAGTAAGCCTTTCGGCTTTGATATTCTCAAGACTACTCACCAAATGAAACAAAGGGTGAAGTGTGCTAGTGCGGCGGCTGAAGAAGTAGAAGAACAGTGTGGCACCATTTGGGTGGTCTTCAAGACTTCAAGGAATTGTTGGTGCCAAAAATCATTGTGTATTTTTTGAAGAAGGAGATATTTGCTTGTTTTCTTTGGGTATTGTGAATCCTAAGAGCTAACTCTTGTATTTACTTTCTAGTTGATTGAATGCTTTAAATTTTAGGGTTAAAATTTGAGAGAATATTTGTATTTCTTATTTTCATATAGTGGAATTACTCGGAGTTGTCTTGTAATTTTTTCCCTCTTTATTGGAGGGTTTTTCACATAGATCTTGATGTCCCTTTAATATTGCTTTACTTTGCTTGGGTGCAATTTTATATTGCTTGTGGTGAAATTAATATTACATTTGGTGGCTTGGATTTTTGTGCCTATTTAATTTACACTAGACAAAGTTAGGAAATGTTAGTCCAAATAGTGGGAATTTCTGATTTTTTCACCAACATCTTGATCTGTTTTCAATTTGAATGAAAATACGAATGTTAGGATGTTTTTTTTTCGATCTATAGAATTTTTGTGAGTAATGCTATGCATCTCAAATTTTGCATAATTAATTGCATCACAAACACTTTCCAAATATATGTATTAGGTCTCACTACCACACTCGACCACACGTATTGAGAAAGTACGTAATTGGTATTCAAAATTTGGAAAGCAACGTTTTCACTTTTTATTATTCATCTCTCCCACACGGCCACGCGTATTTAGAAAGTAATTGATATGCAAAATTTGGAAAGCAACATTTTTCAATTTTATTAGTCATCTCCTGGTGAGGGGCAATATGTATACATATGATATATTATATGTTATGTATATACAGTCCGGCTCTAAAGCGCACTGGGTATACGCACTGGGTTTGCGCACTGGGTTAAACCCATGGGTCCAATCTGGGTCAAGAGGGAAATCTAATTTAGGGCATCAGATTTGGGGAAATCCCAACCTCTCTCAACACACGTTCTTCCCCCCCACCCCCTCATCTCCTCTCACTCTGCACGACTTGACCAGTCCAGTAGAAATACACCCAGCTCAGTCGGCGTCTCGCTCAGGTCTGGCGTCGGTCGTCACTCTCAGTCGCCTCTCACTCCGGTGGAAATACACCCAGCTCAGTCGACCACGGCCCCTCTCGACGACTTGACCAGTCCGGTCATCTCTCTCACCCAAAACTCAAACTAAGGTTAGATTTTGGTTTAGAAGTTAAGATTCAAAACTCTATTATATAAGCAATGTATAGATATTTGTTGGTTATGCTATTTGCAATTTGGTACTTGAGTATTCACGTACTGCTCTAGTAAATTACTTTTACTAGTTGTAGTCTATGCATTAAATATTTTTGATGTAGTATTAATTGTCATTAAGGATCCTAATATAGAGCCATATATTCTGAAGTACTCTAAGATATTCTATATTTATGCCCACCTAATGGTCTTTTTTTTTCTTTTTTCTTTTTCCTTCCTTCCATCTTTATGTTTTTGAAGTGGTTTAAACTTTAAAGTCCATTATGTCAAGTAGTGACTCCATTTCCTTCAAACATCTACGTATTGTAATTGTATAATATTCATTCCAAAGTGCATTATTTGTTCTGCAATTCATTCCAAATTGCTGATTATAATGTTCCTAATGGATTGAATTAAAAATTACAAGAGTATGGCATTAAAAGCATGCATCAACTCTATTTTTTTTTAAATGGATTACCTTAGATTCATTTACATAGAAACATCACCGTATACTTTAAAAAAAATACATTTTACCCCATGAAAAAATTAAAAGCCATAATAATAGATTGGGGTGTGATACATTAGCTCTATTATGTTATGGATTATAATCTATTCATGAATTTGATCCAAATCTATTTTTACTAGGCTTTACACTTTTCAGGCTTTCGTATGGATGTGGAGAATTTATAGGAGTACGAGAACATGGGAGAAGAAGAAGAGACTATTGAATTGACCCAAGAGAGTGATGAATGGGGGGACACGTCCAACTGTCATGATATCCCCGAAAATCCCGAAGTGTCCAATGATCTTAAACCTAGTGTTGGTCAACAATTTCAAACAATAGATGATGTTTACAATTTCTACAATGCATATGCGAAACAGAGTGGTTTTAGTATTCGACATTGGACTTCTAAGAAGATAGAAGGAAGTGATGTGGTGAAAAGGAAGGAGTTTGTTTGTTTCAAACAAGGAAAGGGAAAATTGGTTGCGGATGTTGAAAGTCAAAGGCGTCGGGGAGTGGTAAAAGAGAGTTCTCCAATTGCATTTGGAATTCGGAGTCTAAGGAAGAGTTCGACGAGATATGGCTAGATCTTGTTAGGAGTAGTGGATTAGACGCCAATAATTGGCTAATGTCATTGTATGAAATTCGTTCGAAATGGGTGCCTGCCTATTGTAATCACGTTTTATCGGTCGATATGACAAGTAGCCAAAGAGCAGAAAGCTCTCACGCATTTTTCAAGAAATTTGTGAAGAAAGAGAGTTCATTAGTTAATTTCATGATTCAGTTTGGAAGGGGGCTAGTACGCCAACGGAATGAAGAGTTGTTGTTCGACCACAAAGATCGGACCGAGAGGCCTAAAGTGAAGATCCTTCATGATTTTTTGTTGCAAATGGTTGAAATTTATACATGGGAAAAATTTCATGAACTCCAGGATGAGATTTGGGAGTCCTTGAACTATAGATATGAGCTTATCAAGGAGGATGAGAAGCACCGGGTGTATAAAGTTCAAAGAAAACAAGCTCATCGATTACGAGAAGTTCTTTATGACAAGGAGTTGTGTTTTGCTTCTTGTAGTTGCAAACTGTTTGAAAGATCGGGCATACCATGCAGACATGTGTTAGGCTTCTTGCACAAAATGACTAATTTTGAAGAACTGCTGGGACGATATATCTTATAAAGGTGGACTAAAACAGCAAAGACCGGGGTGGTGATTGATAATGACAAGGGCATGGTGATTAATGATGACACATCATATCTACTAATGCGGAGTGAATTAATTCAATGTGCTTTGGATGTGGTTGACAAGGCCCTCAGAAGTCAAGAATGCATTAATATTTATAAAGAGGCTTTGGCTAGTGCAAGTGAAAGAACGATACATGTTGTTGCTAGTGGTCCAAGTTCACAATGTGCTGCCGAGAAAATGAGCTGTAATAATGACCATACTTACAATGAACCCAAACAAGTGAGGGCGAAAGGGTGTGGGAAAAGGCTTAGAGGAGGGAAAGAGAAGGCACTAAGGGCGGCAAAGAAGTCTAAATCTAGGCGTTGTAATGGTTGTGGCCAAGTTGGTCAATCACATGACAAAAGAAATTGTCCAATGCTTACAAATCAGTACGGCTATCAATCTTTCTAATTTCATTTTTTTACATGTCAGTTTCTAATTTGAATTTTTTACATCTCCAATTTTTTTAATTTTTTATTTCCTTTTGCAGAGCTTGTCTAGTCAGTGAAGATGTAACTCCATGTTCAAGTTCAAAGGCTGATAGCGACGCTTCCGAAATGCCATGAAGCTTCATTTATGTTTTACTTGTGTTAATTGGGGAGAAAACAACTCTGTAATGTTTACTTAGTGTTTTTGTAGTGTTAGTTGGGGGGGGGGGGGGGGGGAGAATACAACTCTGTTTCATTTGACATCTTTCTTTATGAATGAATGGTTTATCATTTCTTAAATGATTTATGATATAAATGTCCCTTGTTGAATGGTTTGTTGTTCACATAAATTTTTTTTTCCTTTCTTATATTGGAGTTGCAATAGATTTATCCTTTCTTGAATGGTTTGTTGTTCACATTAAAAAATAAATAAAAAAAATACAGTTCATCACAATATATACAACCAATTTATGGCATTGAAGATTCTAAATCCATTACAACCATGTCAAAATCCTTACATCCATGACATTCTGCAATTACATTCAAAATCTATTACATCCATGACATTCTACAATGTTCCTCAGCATACTTTCGCGTAGTCCCATTCTTGAGCATGTGGGTGACATTTAGCCAAATCAGCTGCATGAGCTGCTATCTTATATGCAATAACCCCCGTTTTCACATCATCACGATTGGGCAACCCGAGGTGCTCTTTTGGTGTTACATAACATAGGAGTGCAGTACCGAGAGCCAACATCGAGAGCCCCGATGTTGGCCGCACCAATAGCTATTTTTGCATGTTTTCAGGAATCTTGTGCATTGGAATATGTCCAGGACCTTCATTCATCACCTGAAAATGAAGAATTAGAACATTGCAGTTCACAATGATAAGTCAAAAGCTAGCCCCACTGAAGTTTCAAGTAAGGTTAATAACAGAGCATATATCCCCAATGGGTAACTTCCATTCTTCATGATGATATTTATTGTGCCAAATTTTTTAATTTCGCAGTATTTGACGTCCTGCAATTTTTTAATTTTTATCTCTTGTTGTGATGCTGTCATTTCCACACCAAGAACCTAGTAGGCAGTGGGTTATTAGTTCGAACTCCCTGCCTAACTTCATATTGGACATAGAATCAAAACATTGTGGAACAGGGAGGAACCCAAAGAAATTAACATTATACAATAAGCAATTCATGTTTTGATTATCCTCAAACCATGGTAGTCACAGCGAGTCAACAAACCCTTATCAAATAATATCTAATGTGTCTTATACTTGCTAGTATATGTGTAAAACATCCAGACTGTTAATAATTAATACTCATATCATTGTTGTACTATAATCATGTTATAAAAGAAACTTAAGGTAAAGAAAGTGACTATGTAAATTCAATATCAACTAGAGATGAGAATACTCTTTAAAAAGAATAAAACATTTAGCATACACCATTAGAAAAGTATGCATTGAATTAAAACACAATTAATCAATAAGAAAAAAATGGAGAATTCATTAGCACGACCAGTTATGCAGCTTATGCTAAATCATTGACCCCCAAGAAATCAAAACATATATGATGGTCGCAACAAGTAATCATACTAAGGAGATAAATTTGACACAAAAATTCAATAAAAGTTAACATGAAGCCATCACCGTGCAAACAAAGTTCATTTTCTTGTCCACCCTTGGGTGAGAGAGATGACCGGACTGGTCAAGTCGTCGAGAGGGGCCGTGGTCGACTGAGCTGGGTGTATTTCCATCGGAGTAAGAGGCGACTGAGAGTGACGACCGGCGCCGGACCTGAGTGAGACACCGACTGAGTTGGGTGTATTTCTACTGGACTGGTCAAGTCGTGCAGAGTGAGAGGAGATGAGGGGGTGGGGGGGAAGAACGTGTGTTGAGAGAGGTTGGGATTTCCCCAAATCTGATGCCCTAAATTAGATTTCCCTCTTGACCCGGATTGGACCCATGGGTTTAACCCAGTGCGCAAACCTAGTGCGTATACCCAGTGCGCTTTAGAGCCGGACTGTATGTATATAATAATTCACAGGTAAGGCCCCATTTTTTGTTAAATATATTTATTATGTAGTATTATCTTCTTATAAAAAATAAAATAAAATGAAATTCAAGTACTATTGCCTTGAACGCGCTAAATAACCTCTTACATATATTTCCAACATATAATTGTGTATACCAACAGGCAATGTCTATGAAAAAGTTGTTTAAACCTACATAAAACGTATAATCATATTAATGTCTGGATACAATTTTTTATCATTTTTTATCATTTTTTTATTTTTTTTAATAACGAAATATGTTTAGACACATATTTAAATAACCCTAAAATATAAAATAGAAAACTAGCCATAAATCCCTCCACACCAATGATTTTTTAATTATGCCCAACTTTAAAAAGATGTTGACAATAGGTCCAAAAATAGTGAAATTCCTAAATTGAGGTAAGTAATTTTATTTTTTTACCCACAAGTGTTATGTACAGAATTATATACAGATATTTACAGATACATTCGGATACATGTAGTATGAAAATTAAGGATTATATGAGGATTTTTAGTTACAAACAATCTCATTGAATGTGAAGATAATTATGGAAACAACTAATCCCAATTAAGGATTATATATATGTATACTCAGTCAGTACACAAAAGATGAGTTGTTCAGTCAATATACATCTAATAGATTTTGTATTTAAAGTCCAAATTTCTAGATAACTATTTTTAGGTATTAAATCCCATGATTATACGAGTACACACAACATTATCTTATCAATATATACAATCAGTGTTAAATATTACACTGCTGCAATGTTGGTCCCAGGTGTGATTAATATGTTGAATTTCTCACTGCACATTTGTGTCTTATTGTAAAACTGAGATTTTATCTCCCGAAAAGTGCTAATGCTTCGAGCTTGATTTGTGTTTTTCCATGCCTCTTCATCCTCTATATACATGTGAATTTTATCATACAAACATTAAATTAGTCAATACAAGCATGACCTACTTTCCATTTTCAAAATGAATGTGAAATAAAGTTCAAATCATCTTAATCACAAATGAGTGAAATTTTGCACTTTCTTAACATTTTCCCTAACATGGTTGCTAAATTTTTATATGCAACTCGAACAAGTACATTATAAACAAGTGAGGGTTAAATTTCTCACAGTGTCCATTTATAATATTGTGTGAATTTAATTTTTCACAGTGTAAAATTTTGTAAGAACCAAATTTTCCAGAATTTGACCAAACAAAAAATTAACACCTATAAGAATTTGCTATGCTACACTGAAATATTGAATCTTTTTATTGTAAAATTTACCAATCATGTGTAAAATTTGAGTGTAGAAGTTAAAACTCATGTATAAATTTTAACACCTATATAGAGTTGTTATACCAGTCATGTGGGTGTTGTTATGGTAGGTATGCTAACAATTTTGAGTGTAGAATTTAAATTAAGTATGAAATCTAAGTGTAAAGTGTGCGTGTAAAATTTTGCAAGAACCCAATTTTTCAGAATTTGACAAAATCAAAAATTCAAATCAAGAACACCAACCATCACATAAACATTCAACCATAAGAATTGTCACGCCCCGACGTAGCATAAATATGGAAAGCGTTTAATTTCCTTTATGGACTCGCAGGTCGTGACAGTTTGAAGGATTGATTCCGTCCCAAACGTCAACAACAAAAACATAATAATCAGAGCAGAGCAGTCAAGGCATACAATATTTTTCTAACTTAATAGTTATTACAGCACGGGATCTCTAAAGGCACAAACCGCCTTAAATCAAAACAATAACTTAACATCTATTACAGTCATCCTTATTACAAAACAGTTCATAAATTAAAGTATAGGATATTGATAACAGTTTTATCTTCCAAAACAGCCGTTCTCAGTTAGCGTAGTCATAATGCTCAGCTTGATCAAAACCTGAAAAGCCTGAACACGAATGTCTAGGCCGCATCGACGCCGTCAGCTTCAAGAAGCTGGTGAGTATTAAAAACATAACTTTGAATGTAAAACATACTCATTTATCATTTTCAAATTCCCATTTAATTCAACAAGTTTACATTAGAGTAAAGAGTTCATTTTAGAAAACAACCACAATATCATTGGTAAGCTATAATTCACATATATGTGACCGTGTATGAAAACAATGCACCATCTCATCTTACCGACTATTTTCTCTCGACAAACACAACAATCCACCATCTCACACCAGTATCTTTGAAACACTCCGATAGTCACACTTTAGCACAAGGGTGCCAGGGAATGTCCAGTTTGCCTCACACTTTAGCACGGGGTGCCAGGGAATGTCTAATGTCTCACACTTTAGTACCTAATCCGCCTCGCAAATACATCACACAGTATCCAGACTCGGGTACCAGGGAGTGTCCGTAAGCCACACTTTAGCACTACCATGGGTGCTAGGGAATGTCCAAGTTCGGCGTCACACACTTTGACGCTACCATGGTCGTCAGGGAGTGCCCAGTTTTGCCACCGTCGCATTTCAAAGACACTCTAGCCGCAATCTCAACCATTCCACACTTTGGTACTCACTTACCAGGGAGTGTCCACAACACAATCTCAACCACACACTCTATACCATACTGACCATTACTCTTTTCCACACAGACTACTACCCCCATACATGCACAACAAACTCCATATGAATGTCATGAAACTTTAAACATAAAGTAAATCACTAAAATATAGAAACAGCGTGCGTATGGGGATTGATAAGTCGTAATACATCGTTTTAATCGTCCAAACATAACCAAATAGGATACTATTTTAGTAAATTTCCCAAACAGAGCTTTAAAAGTTCATAAATCATCAGCCAAACTATTCCTTAACACAAGATAAGCAAAAACTAGAAACTGTCAGAAGTCGCGCGCGCAGGCCGCTCGCGCGACGGGTCGATTGCGCGGATCGCTCTCGCGATATGACCATTTTTCATTTTATTTTAAAATCTTTTCTGTCTGCCTGAAACCAGCCACCTCGCTCACGCGATATGCCCAATTTTCGTTTTCTTTTTAAAACCTTTCTTGTCTGTCTGAAAACACACTGCTCGCGCGTGCGAGTTTCAATAGTGTCTTCATCTCCCTCGCTGGTTTTCCCCTGTTTCAGAAATTAAGGGGTCTTTTGACCCATTTTCGAAAACTGAAGTATATATAACATATCATATATGGATTTCTTCGGTTTTTTGAAAAGATTAAGAATCTACGACCAATTTAACACGAATCTTTCCACAACTCACAAATTTTACGAAGAATCAAAAGATGTCAAAATTTGATTTCTAATATACTTTCTCCCGTGAACAAATTGAGCTTTAATACTTTAACCATAGTCTATTTATACTATAATCGTTCATTATTATCTACATAAACATATTTTGGTTGAGTTTGAAAAGTCATGATTTTCAAGCTATGAAACTTCCAACGTGAACTCAAAAATGGAGATCACAATTTAACTACACAAAACAGTAAATCAATTGTGAATTACATTTTGAGTGAGTTAGAAATACTCACTGAGGTTAAGAGTGCAGAGATTGTTGAGAAAGAGAAGCAATATAGGAAATTCAAACCCAAGCTTTGGCTATGGGGATTAAGAGCTCTCTCTTTCTCTCTAAAATTTTCTGAAATTAAACTCTCCAGCTCTCTCTTTTCTCTCTGTATTAGTTTGTGAGAATGAGTGTGTGAGAGTGTATAAGAGTATATGTAGAGATTGCTTAACTTGGCCACCAAGTAGATTCTCCAAGGCTCAACAAAAGAATTTTGTTTTTTGAAATTATACACACTGTGAATTATACATATATAGGTATATACGTATATACACATTAACAATTTGAAAGGTCAATTTAGGTGTATAGGGGTCATGAGGTGTTTGGGTAAATCAGCTTGTGGCACAATCATAACTCACACAAGTTAGGCATTGGCAAATAAGGCATGCACAACTAGCCTAGGAAGCACTTCTCATGTTTGGCAAAACAACTTATAGTACTAAATTAACACACCAAATAGGAGCATACCTAAACAAAGCTTACCCAATCATGACTTGCCTTAAATGGAAATCAAGCATCAATCACATCTTGCTTTGCGTCACTTTCAAAATCTGTGGAAGTTCTAAGCGGTGCGGATAGTTTTAAACATAAACTGGTATTTTCGCGGCGCGGTGTTCACCACAAAAATACAGAAAATTCTTTTTAACTTAAGAAATGGTTTTATGATTTTATAAAAATACTGATTGAGTCAAAAGCAAATATTTCTACCGTTTTGAAATACAGTTTTAAAATCCAACACATGTATTGCTAAATTTTATCAAATCGCAGTTTGACCCTAATAATAATTTTAATTATGAAATAAAGCAAGTCACAAGATTTTAACACATGAGAATTGTAATTAAATAAAAGCAGATATTACAAATTGAATTTAAATATGCAATATAATTATAAGAAATTAAATGGAAATGCAGGTTGTTACATCCTTCCTCCCTTAAACAGGATTTCGTCCTCGAAATCAAGACTAACTAGTCATGAAACAACTCCGGGTACTTCTTCCTCATATCGGCTTAGACTTCCCACGAGGCTTCGTTGTCATAATGGTGATTCCACTGAACCTTCACCAACGGAATATCCTTATTCCTCAGCATCTTCATACTCTGATCTAGAATCTTCAAAGGTCTCTCCTTGTAAGAAACGTTATGACTCGTTTCAATATCGTCATAACTAATCACGTGCGAGAGGTCTCGTATGTAATTTCTCAGCATACTCACATGAAATACATTGTGAACCCCAGACATCTTCGGTGATAGCGCCAGTCGATATGCCACTTTCCCAACACTATCCAAAATCTCAAACGGTCTGATGAAACGTGGAGTCAATTTCCCTCTCTTGAGATCGAAGCGTACTACTCCTCGGGTCGGTGAAACCTTCAGAGGTACGTGATCTCCAACGCTAAACTCCAAATCTTTTCGGCGTCGATCGACATAACTTTTATACCTGCTCTGTACGGTTTTCATCCTTTTCTTGACCAAAGAAATCTTTTCGTTGGTTTCTCTAACCAAATCTGGTCCCAACAATTTGGTATCTCCAACTTCTGCCCTACACAACGGGGAACGACATGGTCGTCTGTACAATGCTTTGAACGGAGCCATCTCGATACTCGTGTGGTAGCTATTGTTGTAGGTGAATTTAACCAAAGGCAAGTGCGTCTCCCAAGATTCTTCGAAATTAATAACACAAGCCCTAAGCATATCCTCCATGATCTGATTGACGCGCTCAATCTGCCCATCTATCTGAGGGTGAAAGGCAGTACTCATCTTGAGCGAGGTTCCCATAGCTTCTTGCAAACTTTCCCAAAATCCATAAGTAAAACGTGCGTCACAGTCTGACACAATCGACACAGGTGCACCGTGAAGTCGCACAACTTGTTATATGTACATCTGGCTCATCTTTTCTACCAGGGATGTCATACTGTAAGCGATGAAATATGCTGACTTAGTCAGTCGATCCATGATTACCCAAATGGCGTCATGATTTTGTTGTGATCGAGGCAATCCCACTACAAAATCCATCGTGATGTGCTCCCACTTCCAACCAGGAATAGGTAATGGTTGCAACAATCCCGAGGGTCTCTGATGTTCAGCCTTGACTTGTTGACACGTTAAATACTTGGATGCAAATTCGGCCACATCCTTCTTCATACCTTCCCACCAGAAATTTCTTTTCAAATCCTTGTACATTTTCGTTCCTCCTAGGTGAACTGTATATCTTGACTTATGTGCTTTTGCCAGAATATCATTTCTCAAATCCCCATAGTCTGGTACACATAATCTGTCTCTGCATCGATATCCTCCATCAATTCCCACCTTCCATTATGTCGGATTTTTCTCTGACATCTTCGCAAACCATGCTTAAAACTTCTCATCTTCTTTCTGAGCTCCAATAATGCGATCGATAAGAACAGGCTGTAGGATAAGACATCCGAAATGTTGTCCTTCTCCTTCTTCAGCACTCTGTACATCGAACTCCGCCAACGTCTCCAATGCTCGCCATTCTCTAACCATTAAGGAGGCGATCGTCTCACGAGTCTGCCGACTCAGAGCATCAACGACCACATTAGCTTTATCGGGGTGGTACTTTAACGTGAAGTCATAATCTTTGATCAGCTCCATCCATCTGCGTTGTCTCATGTTCAACTCTTTCTGTGTGAACAAATATTTCAGACTTTTGTGATCGGAGAATAAATCAAACTTCTCACCGTAGAGATAGTGTCTCCAAATCTTGAGTGCGAATACTACTGCTGCCATTCCAAATCATGAATGGGGTAGTTTAACTCATTCGGCTTCAGCTATCTGGATCCATAAGCGATAACTCTACCATTTTGCATAAGTACACACCCTAGTCCTTGATATGATGCGTCACTAAAGATAGTGAACTTCTCATCAGGCTTGGGTATAGCTAGTACCGGTACGGTAGTGGGTTTCTCTTTCAACTCTAGAAAGGCGTGCTCATGCTTCTCTGTCCAGTCGAACTTTAAATTCTTCTTCGTTAATCCGGTTAATGGTGCAGCTATTTTAGAAAACCCTTCAACAAATCTCCGGTAATAACCTGCGAGTCCAAGGAAACTTCTAACCTCCGTAGGGTTGCTCGGCCTAAATTCGACACAGCATCGGTCTTGGATGAATCCACAGAAATTCCCTGAGATGACACCTTGTGTCCTAAAAATTTCACTTCTTGTAACCAGAACTCACACTTACTGAACTTGGCATACAAGTGGTGGTCCTTAAGCGTCTGCATTGCAATCCATAGATGTTGCTCGTGTTCTTCCTCTAACTTAGAATAGATCAAAATATCATCAATGAAGACGATGACAAATTGATCCAAGTAAAGCTTGAACACTCTATTTATCTGATCAATAAACACTGCCGGGGCATTCGTCATTCCAAACGGCATCACCAAAAATTCATAATGACCATATCGGGTTTTGAATGCAGTCTTAGGTATGTCTTCCTTCCGTACCCTCAACTGATGATATCCCGACCTTAGGTCTATTTTGGAAAACGTCGTAGCTCCTTGTAGTTGATCAAACAAATCATCAATTCGAGGCAAGAGATACTTATTCTTAATAGTCACTCGGTTCAATTCTCTGTAATCGATACACAATCGAAGTGTTCCGTCCTTCTTCTTCACAGATAACATCGGTGCTCCCCAAGGCGATGTACTTAGACATACAAAACCTAGGTTCTCGAGCTCTTGAACTTGTTCCTTCAATTCCAACAATTCGGTGGGAGCCATTCTGTAGAAAACCTTGGTGATCGGTATGGTACCTGGTATAAACTCAATACAGAACTCTATATTTCTCTCGGGCGGCAGACCAGAAACATCTTGAAATCCTTTTTCGAAGTCCTTGACTACAGGTATAGACGACGCTGTCATCTCTGTACTGACGACTTCGATATTTGCTAAGCATCTTGTGAGGAACATATCTCCCGAAGGGTTACATTGAAAATCAAAGGGTGATTCTCATTGTCGGGGAATCTCCAAGCATGTGAACTGCAGTCCATGCATCAATTCAGTAATGGCCAACTTTTGGATTGCATTGAAGAGAACAATTGCTGTCTCTGGTTAGCAGCCGATCTCACCCAAATGAACACTTGGCCGGCTCTGGGTGTAGCCGTATGTCTAACTTTCTCTCTCTATATCACTCTCTCTCTTTCAAAACCAATGCATAGATCCCAAAGAAATGCATGAAAAAAAAAACACACACACACACACACCATCGCAAAAGGCCAAAAAATAAGAAAATTATGATCATTTTCGTGAATATTATCTGTTTCCGAACAGATAACATTATCTGTTTAATATTATTGGTTTTCTATTTAATATTATCTATTTTCTGTTTAATATACTCTGTTTTTAGCTGTCAGAGGTGCTTTTCGTTGGAAAAAAAAGTAGCTAGGGGCTTTTTAAAACTGGCCAAATCGTGTGGGTTTTTGGCTAATGCACTTACTTTCTATGGGTCTGTGACCTAATATCCCAATATAAAACTCGACAAACTGACATCTTCAACTATTGCATTTTTTACTAATACCCTTTCCATTTAAATTCCATCCAAAAAACTACCATTTTAGTATCATGTGAGCAACATTTGATACAACAATATTAACAACTTGATGTTTATTTATCCCTCCTTCGAGCCGTTAAAAACTATAAGAGAAAATTATCATTTGTTGCACACATAATTGCCCTTATTATACACAAAATTTTCGGTAATTTTGTTCCATATAAAATTTTTAACGACTCAAAGGAGAGGCAAGATTGTCATGTTTTTAAAACTTTTATTTCATATGTTAGTAACATTATACAAAAGCATTCATTTTTTTAATGACAACTTAACCGAAGGGGTGTTAGTGAAAAATTGTAATAGTTGAGGGAGTTAATTTGTTAAGTTTGATAGTTGATGGGTGTACGTATCTAAAAAAATATCATAGTTGAGGCTTACTCTATTTAATTTAGAGAGAAAAATGTATAGAGAGAAGAGAATGCAATACGTGTAAAGACTGGGGGTTTCAAATTTTCGAAATTTAAATTCAGAAGTGATGAAGATTGAAATAAATTTCGAAACCTTCTATATTCTTAAAAGAAGAGTAATGCTTTGACCAAAACAAAAACAAAAAATATATAAAATTTTAAAACAAAATAATATTATACTTCCCGAAATTTGTATCTCAGATATGACAATATATGTTCAATGATGGTGGGACCAATTCAACATCTTTTAATAAAAATCAAGTGGCCCAACTGCTATATATATTAGGATACAAATTTGGGCGAGCACGGATTCTTGGCTCCCCTTGTGGGCAGCACTTCGGGTAGCACACATGTGGTACTTGCAGGCCCACATAAATTTTTTTTTTCAACACTTTATGAAAAAAAATCTGTGATTCTACAAGCACCATACTGCTCACAAAGTGACAGCGGCGAATCTTTAGGCAATTTGGGCAGCATATTTATTAAAAAGATAACAAATTACAGTTACATGAGAGTTAAAATTGTTGTGCTTATTTTAGTAAAATGAAAAGCACTTGGCACGAATAAAACAGAACGCACGGAAAGTTGGATAGGGGATTAAGCACTTTAAGTTAACTCAAAAAAAAATGTACCCTTCTCTAATCACCCACAACATAGATGATTAAGGTTTGAAAACGATTTTCCCCTTATTCAACACTACATGGCATTAATGAGAAAGACACTAAAAAACAAAAGGGAAGAATGAAAAGAAAAAAACAATAGTTGGGGTAAAACTATATTAATCATATATTTTACAAAAATGATTTGCATAATAATAATATTTAGATACATATTTATTTTAGAGAGAAGTACAATATTGAGGGAGGAATGATGTTTACAAAGTAGGAATGAAAATACAAAAAAGTGTTAAAAGTGGGGAAAGTTTCAAAATCTGATTTTAAGAAAGTGATGAAGAGTGGAACAATTTTGGACCTGTAAGAAATATTGTGGACCATACGGGCACCCACATACATTGGACTGGTTCCAATGGGCCTTGGCTCTTGGAGCCTTAGGGTTTGGTGAATATGTGTATGTATAATATATATGATATAAACACATATGAATTCATCTTTAATACTTTGGCAGCCTCTCTTTCTCTCCATCTCTCTCTCTACGGTTTGCTCTCTCTTGGCCATCACCATCGCGCCATGCGATTTAGCGCATGACTATCATGGGGATTGCTCCAGTAGCATCTTCTACGACCTATGCGAAGCATGAGAAAGCACACAGAGGCAGCATGTTCGTGGTTCTTGTTGGGGGCTCTTAACAACGTCGACTCATCGATCCCGTCGGGCTATATTCCGCTAGGTAAGTGACCTAAACCCGACTCCATGCTTGTGTGGATGATTTTTTACATTGGTATCAGAGTCTATAGGTTGTTTTTTGCCCATATGTGCCCAAAAACGAATCCACCATTGATGGATTTCAAGCTTTTTAACAAAAACTTAAAAAAAATTGATTTTTCAAGTGGGTCTAATACAAAACTCAATTAGGGGTCTGAATTTTTTACATGGTTGTATTTCTTATGGTCCCTAGTGTCTCCCCATGAAGTCTCATAGACTGATTATCTCCCATGTGGGAGAAATCACAAACCCAAGATTCGATTATGGGTTGAAAATGGAATTTTTTCAGACTTTTGCTCTCTGTTTTCGAAAGATTTAATCGCTTGATCAATCTGTTTTTTGGCATAATCTTATAGTACTCCATGAGAGCTTTTCAACGATATAAAATTTGTAAGCTTTCGATGAAAAACGAGTGAGATATAAGCTTGCAAAGTAGGAGGTTGAGCAACCCCAAAAACCCAGATTGGTTTTGTTTTGGGGGGAGATATATTATAGATTGGCCACGCCCATTCTTGCTGAGGAGAGTGGGGCCCACTTGCCGCCCGACATTGGTCCGGCGACCATGGGTCTGGAGAGTAGAGGTCTGTCTCTAGGCCCCGGTCCATAATATATATTTCATATATTTTTATTAGAAAAATATTTAATTATTTTGTAATTAAAACAGTTTCTGCTATTAAATTAAAAAGTTTTTAATGTTTTAAACTGTTTTAATTGCTTTAAAATTCTGAAAAAAAAAATTAGTATTTTATTTTTCCTATATTATAGATACTGAGTAGGATCAGAAATAATTTTGTAGTAAATTATTTCATTATTTTTTTTTGGTATTTTAGAGCATAAAAGATATGTTTTAAATGTGTATATAATTGCTTAAAATATCCAAATATGCATATTAATTTTATAAAATTAATGTATAGTGTTTAGTATACTGTAAAGGACTCTAAGATAATTTTTATATAAATTATCATGTATTTTTAATATTTTAGAGCATATAATTTGAGCTTTTGGGCATTTATTTAATTGCTTAAAATAGCCAAAAATACACTATTAATTTTTGTAATTAATATAGGACATAAGGGACACTGTTTTCAGACCATACAAAATTTTGTGAGACCCATAGATAAAATTTGGTAAATTATCTAAATCATATTAATATTTTAGAGGATATAATTATGTGTTTTTGTACACGTATTAAATTGCTTAAAATATTTTTATTGATTATTAGTTTAAGGAATTGACACAATGTGTTTAAAACACTAGTGGTAGTTTGAGAAAATTATTTTAGTGGATTTTTTTGCTCTTCAGGACATATTTTAGAGCATATATATTGTGTTGAGTACGCAATATAAATTGGTTAAATATAACCAATTAAAGTTGTTAATTCTTGAATTTAATGTAAAGTATTTTTGTAAACTGATTGGAGACTTGAGAATTTTTTTGGTGAATTATCTCATTTTTGTTTTGGTATTTTAGAGCATAAAATTTATGCTTGTGGACTTTTATTTAATTGCTTAAAATAGCCAAAATAGATTGTTAATTTTTGAAATTAATATAGGGTGTTTATAACACCATATTAGACCACTGAAAATCCTTGGAGAACAAATTCCTTGAAAATTTTGTATTTTGGGAAATTTAGTTGCTCATAGTTAATTTTGTTTAACTAGATCAATTTATTTTGTTAAATTGATTCAAAATATTTTTGGACCTTGATAAAATTCTGGAAATTCCTTTATAATGAAAATCAGTTTTTCAGTTATTTAATTTTCCATGAGTTTTTAAATTAATTTGTTAATTTAAAAGCCCTTAATGAATTAGTTTTAAAATATGTTTTAAGACCTAAAATTGTGTTGAAATTAGTGAAAAATCAAGGTTTTTTCATTGATTTTACTTAGCTTATGGGAGCTATCCGGACTGTGCAATAATCATTTTATTGCACATTTTATTATTTTAGATGCTCATTGCATTATAGGTCACGTTTAATTACTGTTGTTTGTGATTGGATGACCCGAGACCTCTAATCCTCCTCCTTAAATGGAGTGAAGGATGAGTACATTCATTTTTAAATAGACCTCATGAGTGCTTGGTGTATGTGATTAATGCATTAATCTGGCTTATGGACAATAATTGACAATTTATAGAGCTTATGTCCTCACGATATATGTTTAAGGTTGTTCTTGTATATAAACAAAGCATCCCTATTTTTTTGGACTATAAATGTAATGTGAGGACGAGTGTTTTATTTATGGAAAAGCCTATTTGTAAATGGATTGTTTTCTTTGTTTATATATCATAAATTTGAATTACCTTAGCATGAGCCCTAAGTGGTCAATTCGGACCCACGGGTCCATGCACTTTTGTTGTATGGCACACTTTATATAATTGTGGATGATCTTAGATAGGTAAATATACCATCTAATTGATGTTTGTTTAGAAAAATCAATTATAAATTTTTTTCTTGATTTACAAAATTGAGATTTGATTAATGAGCAATATCAATTTTTTTGGTCTTAAATTGTAAAAAAGGAAAAATCTATTTGTAATTGGATTTTAAAACAAACTTTATGAAATGTGTAAATAATAATGTCAATCCCTTGCACATGTTCTCAAATGTTTTCAAAACCACACTTTGTTGATCTTTACAAAAGTAACAAGTTTAAAGGAATTAATTTTTGTAATATGGCACTACAAAGTAACATACCTACAGAACAAGTCAGAGCTTATGGGCTTTAAACTTATTCTATGGTCCAACCTATTCAATCGAATAATGGGCCTCTGGTCTAACATCGTTTTAACCTTGAAAGCCTATAATACTTGGCTCGAGAAAGATCATAGCACGCGCTTTGTGATAGCAGCATGCACCATGATCTTGTTAGGAAGTATATGTACTACCCAATAGCCAAAAAATTGTGAGATCAGCTTGAATTTGTTTTCGATGGCATGTTCACTACTAGATTAAGCATCTATTTATGAAGTTCGGGAAAGTAAAGGAAACGTTCCAAGTACACGATGACTAGACATCTAAGGTCGATGACATGTATGATTCATGATTTCAGATTACTCGGAACATCTTTACTGGCGAACTGCAGTTTCAGGTTATGATTAGTTCTTTGCCTGATTCTCGGATCCATAGAAAACAAATCATGATCCATAACGGAAAATGTTAAAATTTTGATTTTTGACATTTTTTGACATGTTGAGCTGAATACGGAGCGCCAAAAAGGTAAGGCAAAACGTATAGTTACACTCTTGACCACGACTTCCACAAGTGGAAGTAAGCGCAAGGCCAGTGGGCCTAAATGCAATGGTAAGGGTAAACCTGCCTAAGGCAGGGTGGAGCTAGCAAATTTGCGCCCAAGACTAACGAGGTGGAAGAGCGCAATCGAGGGCGGTTTTTCAAATCGGTGGTAATAGGATGGATATTTTTGGGTGGTAGTGTTACTAGGACATAGTTATCTGGGGATAACTACTTAAGAGTTTTTATAATCTTTAGTTTTCTCTGTGGTCATTTATACTGAGACATGGCATGCTGGACTTGAACGCATAGGATGTGATAGGATGACTTGATTAGCTTAAAAAACCCTTTTGGGCCCCCTCGCTGAGGTTGACCTACCTATGTGTGAGTCTTGCTTAGTTGACATAGCATGTCGAAAGCCTTTTAGAGAGGCTATATAGAGCTACTTAAGCATTAGAGCTAGTTCACTCTGATATCTGTGAACCTATGGTTTTAAAGGCACGTCATGGTGCCTCTTACTTTCTTACTCTTATAGATAGCTTCGTGCGATATGAGGATCGCGAGTATTTATCTAATCAGTTCAGGGAACTGTTTGAGGAAAGGAGGAAACGCAGACAACTTCCTATTCCTAAAACTCGGCAATAATGTGGAGTTGCAGAGAGAAGGAATACGACACTCCTAGACATGGCTAGGACTATGATGGCGCAAGTCAACCTCCTAATGTTGTTTTGGAGGATGTAATCTTAATTGCTGCCTATATACTAGAGTGCCTCTTCTCAGTTAGTTCCTTTTACCCCTTATGAGCTATAGAAAGGCGAAAAGCTCATTTTAGAGCATTTGCGCCTATATACTAGAAAGGCGAAAAGCTCATTACTGGATGTGAACTAATCTTGATTGCTGCCTATATACTAGAGTGCTTAAGAGGTTATGTTCACTGTACCTCACATAAGCGCAAGAAACTATGCTTGAGAGCTAGAAAGCATACCTTTATAAGGTATTCTAATAGCTCGACAGGCTATGTTACGTATAATGAACAAACGGGTATAGAAATGACAGAAATGGTGCCATATGATTTTGAGAATGACTTCCCCAGATTTGTATTACTAAGAGATATCTTAACCTCTATGAGTTGGAGGATGTTGAAGACAGCATACCATCTTTAAGCGAGGGTGGGGAGATTGAGATTCTACATCCAATAATCCACATCCAGTAATCGCTGAAAAATGATACTAGTCTCCAGCCGAGTGGGAGTACATCGCTAGATGCTAGTGGGAGTACAACACTAGGCACTTAAGATTCTCAGGTAGTACACTATATGGTGATGAGGAAAAAGTTCCCTATCACTGTTTTGAAATTGAGGAAGACATTTTCATCTGTGTGCAAATGTGTGCACAAGTAGATGAGGATGAGCCTGCTTCTTTTGTTGAAGCGATTTTCTTCGTCTGCTGAAGCTAAGTGGATAGTTGCTATGCCAGATGAGATGAGCTCTATGGACGCGAATAAGGTCTGGGAGTTAGTTGACATTCCACCTGTGCGTAAGACTATTGGAGACAACTATGTTTTCAAAATCTAATGCAAGGCAGATGGTTTAATTCACAAGTATTAGGCGCGCCTTGTGGCAATAGTTTGTACCAAGAGCAGGTATAGACCATGGAAACATGTTCTCCCAAAGGGTGAGATCTGACTCCATTCACCTGATCCTAGTAATTATCGCATATTTAGTTTTGGAACTTTTTTGTTGGATGTTTAAACTGTTCTTTTCTCAATGGAAAACAAGACAATGAGTGGATCAGCCCATTGGTTTTGTGGTCGAAGGGAATGAGCACAAAAGTATGCCGTCTCAAACGATCTGTTTATTCTCTCAAGCTAGCGATTGTCTAGGCAGTGGTACAATGTGTGTACATTAAATGGTCTAAGGAAAGTGTTCTAATTCTTTATATATTGATGACGTCCTTCTAGTTGGGAATGAGATGAGTTCCATAGTTGCCACTTGAGAGTGGTTGTCCTCTCTGTTTGAGATTGAGGATATGAGTGATGCCAACTATGTGTTGGGAGTTTAGATTGTGAGAGATCGTTCTCAGAAGCTTCTCCTGAGGGTTTTTGAACATTGTTCACATGAAAAGCTATAAACCATTGACATCCCAATTTTTTGGGACTCAACTTGACCTTAGATCAATGTCTTAAGAGTAATGAGAAGAGGAAACAAATGTCCAGTTTGCCATTTGCGTCTGCATTAGGGAATCTGAAGTATGCTATGTTGTGTACTCGATCACATGTCTGCTATGCGGTTGGTTTAATTAGTCATTGCCGTTGCAACCCTGGTCCTGTCACTAGAGAGTAGTGAAGACTATCTTGCGATATGTTCGCAGGACTGTGGACCTTGCCTTATGTTGTCCACAATGGAAGCATAATATGTGGTGTGCTCTGCAGCTGTTCGGGTAGCTATTTTGGTTGAAGAGTTTTTACATCGGCTAGGCTCTTCACCTCATAAGCGATGAGGTTGTGCTCGTCTATGCTGATAACACATAAGCCTAAGCATAGGCAAAGATCTCAAAGTCATTCTAGCACGTAGACATTCTTTTTTGTCACATTTAAGATACAGTTTGCGAAAAGGAAAGTTGTCTTGAGGCACATCTCCACTTGGGGATTTGATGTGCTTAGACATTTTATTGTGGTATTGCCATTATTATTCAAGTTTCTATAAACTAGTTGGTTTCCATATATATATATATATATTTGTTATAAGTAGAACGGATGCACATTTCTAACATGTCATCGGGCTTGAATTGACCTGCTCACATGGGTGATTCACCTTGGCGTCGAGATAGCGAACTAGGACATGTGTGTCTTGGCGCTTGGATGGCGAGCAAGATGAGACATTTGTGTTCATGGCACTTAGATAGCTTGCTAGGATATGTGTGTCCATAGCGCTTAGAAAGCGAACTTGAACACTTATATCTACGCAGTCTAAGAACAGCGAGCTAGATCTAAACTCTTATTATTTCTATATGTCACCTTAGATGGAGCAAAGATGAGACTTTTATATTTAGTCGAACATAGAGAGATCCCACGACTCTATATGGCCTGTTTATAGCCGAATGTGAGTTTTTGGACGGGCACTAGGAGTGGCGACTATGTTGGAAAACTCAGGTTAGACATTTTGTGTAATGTCTAGACTAAGATTCGTATGGCGTTACTTGTTTTTCCAAACACAGACTGACATGCCCATTTTTATGGAAGAATGTCATAGCATACATTTCATACTATATGTGCTTTTGTAATCGACTGTGGAATATTGAATGGATTCCTCTTCATTGCTGTGTGAGCCATGTAGCATATCCAAGACATTGGTTATCCTACAAACTGGTTGCCTTCACGACTTGAGAGTATATCATGAAGAGGACACTTGATGATAGCTAATTTAACACGCTATCCTAGGACGATGAGATAATTCCGTTCTATAGGGTATGTGTGGGAAAGCGGTCAAGTTAGTCGAATTGGCATGTGGGCTCAAGAATAACACACCATGTTTTTGTGACTCATTAGCAGGCCTGCGACAATCGTATTTTGTTACTAATATGTCATTAGTACATTACATTGAGGTGGTGCAGCACTTCTTTTCACCAAGGGATTGAGAATGCTATGTCCAGTGTGGTTAAACAGTCTAAGGCATACATAAGAAGCTTCCGAGTGATGTGTCTTGCTGGTTATGGTGATGATTTGGCATTACACTCCTGTTGCTGTATTTTGTTTTCGTAAGGTCGCACATTCTATTTCCCTATATGAAGAGATGAGAAGTTCTATTTCGAGAGATTGGTTTAGTACTAGCCCTATGTTGGTGAGTGGGAGATGTAAGAAGTACTGTGGACTATATGGGTATCCACATACATTGGACCTGGTCCAATGGGCCTTGGCTCTTGGAGCCCTAGGGTTTGGTGAATATGTGTATGTATATATATATGATATAAACACACATATGAATCCATCTCTAATACTTTGGCATCCTCTCTTTCTCTCACTCTCTCTTTATGGTTTTCTCTCTCTTAGCCATCACCATCGCGCTATGGAATTTAGCCCGTGACTATCATGGGGATTGCTCCAGTAGCGTCTTCTATGACCTATGCAAAGCATGAGAAAGCACACGGATGCAACATGTTTGTGGTTCTTGTTGGGGGCTCGTAACAATGCCGACTCATCGATCCCGTCAGGCTATATTCCGCTAGCTAAGTGACCTAAACTCGACTCCATGCTTGTGTGCATGATTTTTCTACAGGACCATTGGATGATATCCAAAGTGTTGTTGTGCCGTGGAGGCAATTTTTAAATAAAGACAATACAAATCCAAACGAGAAAGAAATGAAGAAAATCAAACACACACAAAGAAAATAAGATTTCACGTGTGGTTCGACCAAATATGCCTACGTCCACACATCAGAGCCAAGGAAACAATTCTACCACTCAAACGGATGATTATAATGTACCAAACGAGAGTAAACATGTAACACCCGTACCCAGAAAAAAGTATTATGATTAGTGTATATCATGAATTAAGGGGAGACTTGGACTTGCTCGAGAAAAAAAAATGTTTAGTAAGGAACACAGTTAGAAAGTCCCTAGTGAGGTAGGATATGTATTGAAGTGGGACTCAGTGAAGTGGCCCGAGTGAAATAACTTGCATTTAAATATATAGATGCATTTTATATGGCTAAATGAGTAAATGTTTAATAGTTTTCATATTATAATGATTGATGTGTTAGTTGTTAAAATGCTAGTTTGGTTGTTGTTAATAAGGGTATAAATGAAAAGAATCATAATTAGTAGGTGCGATAGAAATTTCATAAAATATTTGAGACCACGTGTGGGACCTATACGGGACTTGGACAAACACTCACTTAGATTATGGGGTAGTTAATATAATGTTTGGGGGATTGCATAATAAGAACTTAAGAAATTCTGGGGGTTTAAATGAAGAGAAGAGAAATTGAGGTGGAGACACCTTGTTCTTGATGCATGTGTGCGTGTCAAGTGAAGGAGAAGTTTGGGAAGAGAAAGAGAGTTGGCACTAAGAGTGAAAAAGAGAAGACAAGGGTCTCCGACAACGTTGATCTATGCCGTTCTGTCGCCGTTCGTCATCCAATTTGCAAACCAAAGCCATATTTGGACTCGTGGAGGTAAGATGGTCATTTCTACATCTTTCAATTATGTTTAATCGTTGGATTTTTGTACTCAAATCTAATCGGTGATATGCGGTTTGCCAAAACCATGTAGTATTTATTTTGGAGGGAGAGTTGGGCTAGGATTTGGTGAAATTCTGCACTTTCTAACTTAATTTGGGTAGAATTCTGCTAAGGTGAGTTTTCTAACCAAAAGCTTTTGATGTGGTTCATGTCATGTGCTTTAATTGTTAGTTAGAAATTATTAATTATGAAATTTGTAGCTTAACTTATGTTAGAATTGCCCATTGTATGTTAATTATGTGAGAAATCGATATGCTTATGTGGCTATGTGCTTATGTGTGTTAAGTGGTCAATGAATAGTTGGGAGTAATGGTTCATTGTGGTGAAATAAGGGAATAGAAGGAGAGGAAACCATTTTAGAACGATAGTCCAAGGAATAGAAGTGACTGTGGGGCCATGGGAAAGGTCATCGGGTCTGAGTAAACCATTAACCCAATTAATCTGTAATTATATATGCTTATATGCTTTAAATTGTTGCATTATACATGCCATGTCATTCAAGCACGTTAGTTAATTCACTAAGTGTAATGCTTAAGAAAACTGTTTTCACATTTCTGTAATGGTACATAACAACCACTGCAGGTTCTGACCAAGGCTTGGAGAGGAGGTAAAATATGCATTGGGAAGGGAGATTGGGAATGAGTTGGTTTGTTCATAATGTAGTTAAGTGCAATATGTAGTTTTGGAATTTCTAGAGGCATGTGTGTGTTAATCTAGGGGTAAAACTTGTAAAATTGGACTCTTGTAATAGGTTAAATCCGTAGGATCCATACTTTGCGAGCCATGTAAATAATGACCGAGGCTCATTTTGTAACTTGGGAATGTTTAGACAAGCTTATGATGTTTATGTTAAAGTTTGAAAATGTTTGAGTTTGAGCTTGTGCCTTAAAGTCTGCTTGGAATTGCTTGTTGAAGTGCTGCAGAATGCTCTGCTACTGTAAAATAGTCGATTGGGTCAGGTGTACAGTCAACTGGACCACCTTCTCCACAGGTAGAACTCTCTGTAATTTGGATTCCCAATCGACTGGGCCACCCAAACCTCAGTCGATTGGACCATGAAGTCGACTGGACTAGAGAATCCTCAGAATTGAGCTCTCTGTATCTTGTATTTCCAGTTGACTGGATCCCCAATCAGTCGACTGGATTTGGCTATTTAAATGAAAAAAATGCAATGTATCTAATGGGATATTTCTTGAAAAGCATGTTAATAATTGGTGATTTAGAGTGAATAATCCTTTATCACTCGGTCCTAATCCGCGTGCAGTGGGATAGGGTGTGACAATTTTTAGTATCAGAGCAATAGGCTGGAGCTTTTGGGGATGAGAGACGTACGATGTGTAGTGTTCACACAACGATACATAGTACATAAACATATATACACGTTTACTTAGAATGCTTTTAATGTTGATTAGCATGTCATGTGTTTCTTAAAAGTAATATGTGTGTGTGTATGTGTGTGTATTATAATATAGGTGCCAGGCAACACGCCTGGAGGTGAGAACCCAAGTTGAATGAAATGAATTAAAAGGGCAATTGATGGATTGGTCCGAGTGGCTGAAACCCATGTGGTTGAAGGAAGACCGGTACAACCGAATCCCAATCCAGGGGAAGAAATTGTCACTATATCGAAATTTCACAAGCAAAAGCCAACAATATTCCGTGGGAAACCCGATCCGATGAGGGCTAATTTATGGATTTCTAATATAGAAAAGATCTTCAGCGTGTTACCGTGTACAGAAGAACAAAAAGTGTTGTTTGCGGCTGATACGTTGAAGGATAAGACACAGTAATGATGGAGTACTAAGCTAGGCTCAAATCAGCCGACTAGTTGGGAATAATTCTTGGAGATATTCAATGCACAATATTTTTCGGAGTCCTTCCACGATCAGAAAGCGCAAGAGTTTATGGAATTGGTGCAAGGAGGAATGACAGTTAGGGAGTACTCAACGCAGTACAGAAGTTTGGCGACGTTTGCCGGAGATACTATCTCAACTGAAAAGGTAAAGGCGAGGAAATTTGTAGGTAGACTTCGAAATGATTTTTGAGGACGAGTGACAATATTCCTACCTCAGACATACGCAGGGGCGTTAGACATTGCTTCCATCATTGAGAGAGATCTTAGGTATACTCCGAGCGTACAACCACCACCAAATCAACAAAGCAAGAGAGCTGGATCGAGTCAGTTCAGTGGTCAGGAAAGTGCCAAAAGGCAGAGTTCAAGAGGTTCATTGGCTAGTGGTGGTAGTGGTTTCAGTGGGAACAAACCAAGATGTCAAACCTGTCAGAAATTTCATTGGGGCCGATGTAATCAACTTCCAAACCCACCCACCTGTAATGTTTGCCTACAATCGGGACAGTTTGCAAGCAATTGCCCAAATCAGAACATAGCTATGAGGGGTCGATGATTTACTTGTAAGGAGTTGGGACATCAAGCTAAGGATTATCCTACCAAGCACCAAGGAGCTTCAGGTTCTGGTTCCTCTGTAACTAGTGCCATTACACCGAGACCTACTCAACAACCTCCGAGGAGAGAGCAGTGGGAGTTGAGATAATATCAACTCAGGCCAGGAGAGATCGCTTCAACTGATACTCTTGTTTTAGGTATGATTCCCATATTCTAACATTTAGCAAATGTACTTATAGATTCAGGATCCACACACTCATTCGTGTCACATCATTTTGCTAAGTATCTGGATAAACCACTAGAGTTCTTCGATCATGATTTATCTGTCGCAATACCATTGGGAGCTCCGTTGGTAAGTTCAGGTATGTTTAGAAAATGTGAGATTAATGTAAATGGTAAGGGGTTAATCGTTGATTTAGTACCATTGGTAATCCAACATTTTGATGTTATATTCGATATGGATTGGTTAGTGACTAATCATGCGGTTATTAATTGTAATAGTAAAGGGGTGGTATTTCGTGTTTCGGATCAAGACGAGTTTTATTTTCAAGGCAAGGGTGTTATAGCACCGTCATACATTGTGTCATCCATTGAAGCTTGCTGGTTGTTAAGGAAAGGATATCGTGGGTTCTTATGTAGTATTCTTGATACTAGAGGTGCCGATTTAAAGCTTGAGGATATTCCAATAGTTAGAGAATTTTCAGATGTGTTTCCAGAGAAGTTGCTTAGTATGTTAACTGACCAAGAGATTGAGTTTGGTATTGATGATATGCCGGGGACTCAACTGATTTCACGAGCACCGTATCGACTGGCACCAGTTGAGTTGAAATAGTTAAAGACTCAGTTACAAGAGTTACTAGACAAGGGTTTTATTCGGTCTAGTGTGTCTCCGTGGGGTGCACCTATATTATTTGTAAAGAAGAAAGATGGGACGATGCGTATGTGCATCGATTATCTGGAAATCAATAAGGTAACAATCAAGAACAAATATCCGTTGTCGCGTATTGATGATTTCTTCTATCAGCTTCAAGAGGCTCGGGTATTTTTGAAAATAGATTTGAGATTGGGGTACCATCAATTGAAAGTTAAAGCAGATGATGTAGAGAAGACAACCTTTAGGACCCGCTAAGGACACTATGAATTCCTAGTGATGCCGTTTGGAGTTACTAATGCGCAACCATGTGTTCAAATCGTATTTAGATGAGTTTGTTATTGTATTTATTGATGATATTCTGATTTATTCTAAAAGTCCAGAGGAGCATGAACAACATTTGAGAGTAGTTTTGCAACGAATTTGAGAAAAGCAATTATTCGGGAAGTTGAAAAAAAAGTGAATTTTGGCTAACAAGTGTTACTTTCCTAGGGCATGTGATCTCTAAAGAAGGTATTTCGGTAGACCCGTAGAAGATTAAAGCTGTTATGAATTGGTCAAGGGTGATTAGTGTGTCAGAGATTCGAAGTTTTTTGGGGTTAGCCGGATATTATAGAAGATTCATCAAGGATTTTTTCTAGAATTGCAACTCCAATAACAAGATTGATGAGAAAAGATGTACCGTTTGAGTGAAATACGGAATGTAAAGATTGCTTCTTAGCATTGAAGGGGAAGTTAACAATAGCACCGATACTTGCAATTTCGACAAGAATTGGGAATTTCAGAATCTATAGTGATGCCTCTCATCAAGGTCTAGGATGTGTTTTGACACAAGGTGACAAAGTGATAGCTTATGCTTCAAGACAATTTAGATCTCACGAAGAACTACCCAACACATGACTTGGAGTTAGTGGCAATAATATTTGCTTTGAAAATCTGAAGACATTACCTATACGGGGAGACGTGTGAAATCTTCATCAACCATAAAAGTTTGAAATATTTATTTACTCAAAGGGATCTTAATATGAGACAAAGAAGATGACTGGAACTTATGAAAGATTACGATTTGAAAATTCAGTATCACCTAGGGAAAGAAAATGTAGTCGTTGATGCCTTGAGCCAAATATCATCAGACACCTTAGCTTATACCTTAACAGGACAAGAAAAGTTGGTAAGGGAGTTTGACAATTAAAACTTGAAGTGATTCCTAGAATTGAAGGTGGTTTGATGGCTGCAATTATGGCACATCCTAGTCTAATTGGTGAAATAAAGTCTAACTAGCTTTTAGATCCAAATTTCAAGAAGATTGTGGATGAATTACGTGAGGGTAGGAGACCAGAATTTAGCTTCTAAGATGATGTACTAAGGTATATCAATCGTTTATGCATACCTAAGGTTGGAGATTTAAGAGAAAAAGTTAAGGAAGAAGCTCACAACACCAAATATTCAGTACATCCAGGTAGTATCAAAATGTACCGAGACTTGTGAGAAATTTATTGGTGGATTGGTATGAAGCAAGAAGTCACAGAATTGGTCGCTAAGTGCAAGACTTTACAAAAAGTAAAAATGGAACATCAACGACCCAGAAGGGAACTACATCCTATAGAGATACTAGAATGAAAGTGGGAGCATATCACGATGGATTTTGTATCGGGTTTTCTGAAGTCTTTAAAATCAAATGATATTATTTGGGTTATTATTGAATGATTGACTAAGTCGGCCCATTTTCTACCAATCAAGACCAAGAATCTGTCAAAGCTTGCAGAGATTTATATTAGAGATACTGTTAGACTTCACGGGGCACCAGTATCGATAGTGTCGGACCGTGACACTCAATTTGTGTCAAGATTTTGGGAGAGCTTACAGAGCGCCATGGTGGCGACTTTACATTTTAGTACTTCCTTTCATCCCCAGACCGACGGTCAATCCAAAAGGGTAAATCAGATTTTAGAAGACATGTTGAGAGCATGTGTTATGGACTTCAAAGCCAATTGGGAGACTCACTTGACTTTAATAGAGTTTTCCTATAATAACAATTTTCAAATTAGTATTAGAATGGTGCCTTACAAGGCATTGTACAGAAGGAAGTGCAGATCGCCGATTTGTTAGACAGAAGTTGGTGAGAAATAGCTTTTAGAATCGAAGATAGTTCAAATCACTACCAAAAAGATTCGATTGATTAAACATTGATTACAAACGGCTCAGAGTCATTATAAAAGTTATGCAGATACGGGTAGAAGACCAATAGAATTCGAGGTAGGTGATTATATGTTTTTGAAAGTATCGCCTTTGAAAGCCATAGCACGATTTGGTAAGCGAAGTAAGCTTAGTCTGAGATACGTTGGACCTTATTTAATCCTAAATCGAGTTGGACTACTAGGTTATCGGTTGGAGTTTCCACAAGAGTTGGCGAATGTTCACAATGTGTTCCATGTGTCAATGCTTCGTCATTATGTAGCAGATCAAAAATATGTAATCATTCCAGAACCATTCGAGATTTGGGAAGATATGACCTATGTGGAGCATCCGGTGCAAATCCTTGACAGAAAGGATCAAGTATTGAGAACCAAAGTGATTCCACTTGTCATGATTCAATGGCATAGCCATTCGATTGAGGAGGCTACTTGGGAACGAGAGGATGAGATTCGAGAAAAGTACCCACACTTGTTCGATATTTGAGGTATGAGTAAGTTTGGGGACCAAACTTCTTTTTAGGGAGGGAGAAATGTAACACCCATACTCGAAAAAAAAGGGTTAATTACTATTTATATATGCATTAATTAATATGATTAGTCTATATCATGGATTAAGGGGAGACTTGGACTCGCTCGGGGAAAAAGTGTTTAGTAAGGAACACAGTTAGAAAGTCCCCAGTAAGGTGGGACAGGTAATGAAGTAGGACCCAATGAAGGGGACCGAGTAAAATAACATGCATTTAAATGTATAGATGCATTTTATATGACTAAATGAGTATATGTTTAATAGCTTTCGTATTACATTGATTAATGTTTTAGTTGTTAAAATGCTAGTTTGTATGTTGTTAATAAGGTTGATGATGCCAAAAATTGGTAGGACAGTTTGGTGAATAACTTAGAGAGAGAAAAAATGAGACACAAGGGATTGTATGTGGTTTGGCCCCGTTCATGAGGTGACCTAACGTCCACGTGTGCGCCAGGGCTTATTTCACTAACATATCACCGGCGGTGTTTGGTGAGCCAACAAAGAGGGCGGCACTACCAGTAAACTGACCGGGTATATGAGTATGTGTGTATTGTGCCTTTCTTGTGAGATAAGAAAAATGCTCTTCCCTTAACGGGGGCGAGTGGTCCCTTTTATAAGTGTAAGAGATCGCCCTTACAAGGTAAGTTAATAGACTAAGAAACCCAATCTAATTACAATTGATTTACATCAATCATGGGAGTTTCCTAAGTGGTTTAGGAAACAACTTGCACCTTCTATAAGTCTTCTAGCGGAGCTGGGAAATTGATCGGATGCTTGTGGAACAAGCCACGCGACAGGCCCGGGTCACGGCTACGGAGGAATGGGCCTCCCTCGTAAGCTAGAGTTGTGGGCCCAGATCGAGCGGTCATCGGTCAAACAGCCCGGGGTAGTTGTGTAACAGGTGTCCACTCTAGATGACCTGGCATTGTGTGCTGAGGCGGCAACCAGACTTTGACCTGATATTTTTGTACGTATCAGCTGCCCCCCATTTTCAAGGCTTATGTGATGTTTCATCGGATAAGGGTTGAAAATTAGAAATGATCTACTTCCCGCTAGGGACAAGGTCGTCCTTTCCAGGGGCAAGCCCGGTCGCTAGAGCCGCACGGTGTCTGGACTGACCGGTTGTGTCACGTACTCGGGGATGTTGACTGACACGTGTTGGTTGGTAGTCGGTTCGGTCAGGATCTAACGAGACCGGAGTGAGTGCAATCGATTAGTTGCGTGGTAACCGAGCTGTCGTGTAACGCATTTAATGTGCGCGCCTTTGAGGCATCGCTTCACGTGCCCGAGGGGATGGCTGTCTGGCAGTTTTGGCAGGAGATTTTCCTGGCCGTCGGATCCGATTTGATCTTAACTGTCCGTACTTCCTATATAAGGGGCCCTTGTTCATTCCTTTCATTCCTCCTGTCCTGAGATAGAGATTACCAAGCTGTTTTGAGAGAGAAAAGTTCCTGGTCAAGCTTCCCGAGCTCGTTTCCTGCTTTAATTCTTGTAAGTCCTCATCTCCCAAGTTTCCATTCATTACTTTCTTCTCTCTCCTCTTTCTTTCTCTTTTCGAAGTGAGGTTGGAGAGAAAGAATCTATTAGGGCTTGCTCGGGAGTGGGATTTCCTTTTTTTGAGGTTCAGTTTCCTTCTTAGATCGGATAACCCTTCCCCTATGGTGGTGCGATTAAACCGGTCGGGTTGTCCCCTGTCAGTTTTTATCAAGTGTTATATTGCCCTTAGAGCTCTATACGCTTTGCCCCATAGGCTCTTGAATTTGCCCCCTTTGTACAATAGACTCGGAGTTTCTGACCCTTACCGAGGCCGCCAACTGCTTCCCTGTCTAGCCACAGGAGACTTAGGGATGTGTCACTCAGGATTTGACTCGTCTTCCCGATTGAAGGATGATCAATCTCGCTCCGAAACGCCGGACACAAACCTAGATCCGCCTTTTGTGACCCCATCCGACCAACAAAGTAAAGGGAGGATTCCTATTAAAGTGTCCGACGATGAGGGGGCTCAAGATATGGCCGTTGCCTCAACGTCTGGGGGTAGGATGTTGAGGAGTCGGTACCAAGCAGTTCGGGCATGGCCTTTTCTTACGAGCAGATTGTTAGCATCTTATGTTCACCTGACTTAGCCCGGATCAGGGAAAAGTATGACAATCCCGACCACTTTTCCTTGAGTGTATATGGTGGCGGGGCTCATACCCATCAGTCGGATTTTGTTACCCTATATGAGAACACCCTTATGGCGGGCCTACGTCTTCCTCTTCACCCCATCGCCCGGGATGCGCTCATCTATCTCGGGATTTCCCTTGGGTAGATCGCCTCGAATGGGTGGAGGTTCTTGATGGAGGCTATCTTCCTGTGGCCCCAGGTTCTAGGGTACGAGCTCACCCTGCATGAATTCTTCTGGACCCACCGGTCGTTCAAAGTGCTCGGGGAGGCCGACTTCTTCTCGTTGGGGGCCTGGCAGGGGAGAAAAATAATAGCTAACTGCTCGAGCAACAACAGAGGGTGGAAGAAGATATTCTTCCAAGTATCCACCCTGGGCTCTACGAGGAGGCGCCGAGCATTCAATTGAGGACCTCTTGGGTAGGGGAGTTGAGGAGTAAGTCCCCGTACCTTCTATTGCTTCGCCTTAGCATTACTTCTTTTCATTTTTTTTTTCTAACAACTTCTGGCTTTGCAGTGGGCTCGGCAGACTTGCCCAGCATTTTTGAAGAGTGCCAGGCAAGGATCTTATCACTAGCCGAGGACCCTACTGACATCAACAAGACCCGATCGGGAAGTCCGAAGGCCTTATACAAGCCCAACCACTGCTTCGAGGCCCCCGTTTTTCCTCCGATTATTCCCGGTATGTTCTACCGTTTACCTCCTCGATCCTTTACTATTTGTTCGGCTCCATACGTAACTAGCGTGTTCTTGCTGGTTTCACAGAAATGGCTCCTAAGGACGCAGCGGCCCTGAAGGAGAAGGAGGCGGCCCTGTTGGCCCGGGCGGGGCAGAAATAGAAGAGGCAAGACCCTGTTGAGGGCCAGAAACTAAAAAGGATCTCTAGGGGGATTGCTATTTGGGTGGACAAGGAAGCGGTCATGACCTCAACGCTCGGGGTAACCATTGCCACGCCACCGAAGTTGCCCCCCACCGCCACATCAGCCGGGGTGTCGTTCCCCAGTCTAGACAAGCCAACACTCCCGGGTCCACGTGTGGGATAGTCTTTGAGGCTGGCGGTGGAGACGGCGCACTATGTCCGTAGGAAAGTCCGGCCCGGCCGGCTGCAGAGCCAAGTTGAAAAGTGCACTCTGCTTAGTCCCGAGGCCATAATTGGTTGGCTTTACAGTGTCAGCCACATGGTAAGTTGCTTTGTATACATTTTGCAGGTGCCACTTTTTCTTCCGCTCGGGACGCTAACATCTGTTTTTTTTTCTTGTAGGTTGGCTGTATAGTGGCGAGGGCTGAGGCTTCCTTACCCGGGCTGGCTGAGAGGCTAGTCGCTACTAAGGCCTCCCTGTCTAGGGAAAAGGTAGCATGGGAATCTGCAAAGTATGCCCCCTCCGTGAAGGAGGAGAAGTCCAGAGCCCTGGGATTGGAGTTGGGGGAGGCCCGTGACACCATTTCTGTCGAGCGGGCTTCTTGAAAAGTCACCGAAGCTAAAGCGATGACTACAGAGGCTAGAAAGGGTGGCTGCTAAGAAGGAGGCAGAGGTCCTGAAAGCAACTGTCTCTGAGCTTGCTGCTGCTCAGGAAGTAGAGGAGGAGTTTGAGGCTGGCTTCCTTAAAGGCTGTGTTGACCTTCCGAGCGGGTGGCTACTGATCACCCAGATTGGGACTTGTTTGGCTACTCCTGGGCTAAGTCCACCTGCTGGAAGGAGTCGGCTCGGACTACTGAGGCAGCCACTGCCGAAGCCGCAACGGCAGGGAATACTAAGGATGAGCCGGTCGGGGACACTGAGGAGGTTGAGATTGTTGACGCCTAGCTCCTTTCGGGCTTCCCCCTCTTTTTTTTTTATTTGGAGAGGCTACTACAACTTCCCCACAAGCCGTGTATAAACTTTTTCTATAAATGAAAAGGTCCTTCAAGGCCACCTTTTGTGCTAACTTTTTGTATTTGCTTGTTATTGCTTGTGCCCGACCGGTTGTTGGTCTAGTACAAACCCAGCCTTAGCAGAAGTTTTAAGCCTGTAATTAGAAGAGAACACTCGCTCTTCTAGGGACCTATTCAAGAAAGTCCCGGTCGGTATAGTGTAGGATTGGCCCTGTTACTATCCTTTCGGTTTCTCTGGGCATTGTAGGTACTTGGGACTATCTTACGGTAGCATTACATGCCTAGTCCAGCGTCCTATTAATGCCCGGTGTGATTGCCTGTTTTAGTCTAACATCCTCTTGCCCCCCAAGCTTTTGCTAAGGCAGGCATTAATAGAGGGAATGACCATAGGGAACCAACCAAAAACGTGGGTGATTACAGGATCTTTTGAGGCATGCTATCGTTAGTCACCTAGGGGGTTTGCCCCAGTCGTCGGTTGTGGGCCTAAGCGAAGCCGGTGCCTCAGATATGACGGAAGTCTTTTGTGCTTGGGGTTTGACCCCGAGGTCTTTTACATGCCTCGGGTGTGAGCCCAAGGTCTTTTGTATGCCTCGGGTGTGAGCCCGAGGTCTTTTGTATGCCTGGGGTTGGACCCCGAGGTCTTTTAACACAATCGAACACAGGGAGAAAAATTGCTTGGCAGAAAGGGAAATTTTATTTATTATATAAATGAAATTGCTCGGAGGGAGCTACAAGGTTCCTAATCGGTACTGCATTCATATTTTACTGAAAATACTTGCGGAGGTGTTGTACGTTCCAGGGGTGAGGGAGGTCTTGCCTGGCCAGGGTCTGTAGCCAGTAAGTACCCGGGCGGTTGATGCTGATGACTCGATAGGGTCCCTCCCAGTTCAGGCCCAACTTTTCATGACTTGGGACTTTTGTCGACTGGTTCACCGCCTTCAAGACTAGATCTCCCACTTGGAAATTGCGGTGTTTGACCTTGCTGTTGTAGTACCGGGTGACCTACTGCTTGTAGGCGGCTACCTTCTAAGGGCTTTTTCGTTGCCTTGTTTGATGAATTTTGCCACTCGGTATGTTGGAAATTTGAGCTCTGTGGGCACCACCGCCTCAAAACCATAGGTAAGAGAAAACATCGTCTCCCCCGTTACCGCTCGGGGGGTGGTACGGTCAGCCCACAGAAGGCGGCAACTCATCTGCCTAGAGGCCTTTGGCATCTTCGAGTCTAGTTTTGATGGACTGTAAAATTGTCCGGTTCGTCACCTTTGCTTGGCCATTGGCCTGAGGGTGCTCGAGCGAGGAGGAATGATTGGATATGCCATAGCCCAAGCAAAACTGCCTGAACACCGGGGTATCAAACTGCCTGCCGTTGTCACTGATCAAGACTCTGGGGATGCTGAACCTACTAAGAATATTTTTCTCAATAAAGCCTTCCATCTTCTTCTCGGTGATTAATGCCAAGGGCTCGGCTTCTGCCCACTTAGTGAAATAGTCCACGACAATGACCGCGAATCTAACTTGTCCTTTCCCAATCGGGAGTGGACCGACTATGACAATACCCTACTGAACGAATGGCCAAGGACTGAGGATTGGTGTCTGGAGCTCTCCTGGGCGGTTGATCATGGGCGAGTATCTTTGGCACTTGTCACACCGCTTGACATATTCTTGCGAATCCTGGGCCATCGTCGGCCAGTAATAACCTTGCAGAAGGGATTTTCGAGATAGTGCCCGACTGATGTTGTCAAAATCAAATTCTTATTTAACCCGATTAAAATGTAGTACAATGGAAATAGGGAATCGAGTCCACTGGGATTGGAATGCAACAATGCGTGGTGGGTGCTTAATGACCAATTATAATGCGAGGAGTAATTAACAAACTAAGAAATAAAATTGAGTCTTTTCGACTTGGGGTTTGATTCAATTGGTGTTAAATTATACTACAATGACTATTTAGAAAATGGGAAGTAACTTTGAACAAAGCTAAGTTTACTGAAAAAATTGGGGATTTTTGCAAATAGAAAAATCGAGGTTGGGGAGCATTCCCCCACCTTGGACCAAACAACACATGAATTCCATGCTTGTAGCATCTTCTAGAGTAGAAAATTCCATTGAGACAAACCATCAAACATGTGGTAGTCAACCTACATGCTAAATAGAGGTTTCAATGAAATACATAAGGTTAGATTTGAAATCCAAGGATTTAACAACTTATAATTTGATATTGTAAGTGGGGTTCTAGAAAATCAAACCTTGCACACATGAACTCTATAAATGCTACAACACATGAAAATCCTACATTAAAGCACACATGGGTCCAAAGGTGGGTTTATGATCCCCAACCTACATGATTTAGCTACTCATAACTATAATGGCATTAATATTAAAGAGAGGGAAAGAGAGATTATACCAACTAGAGAAATATACAATAAATGCCATAGAAAATCCAAGAAAATCTTCAATAAATACTTCAACCATTCAATACATTTACTATCCTCTCTCTCTAACACTAAATAGAAGTAGATGTGGGTAGATAAGGAGTAATGGGGGAGAGAGATGAGGGGATTAGAGAGAGAGTGTGTTTACAACCTAACAATACAACTAAAAAATAAAGCTCTGACTAACAAAAATCTATCTCTAACTATATATACCTCCTTCACAAAATGGCAATCTTGTAAATTAAAAAGGGATGAAAACTTCAGCAACTGCTGATCGATCCCCTCTTAAAACCGAATCGATCTGATTTTCATCGCAGCCCTTGATATGCTCTCAAGTAGACGCGGATTGATCCATTCTATTAGCTGGATCGATGCACTTAGGGATCATTGTCACAGAATGTCATAGCAAGATTGCAGATTGATCCCGTTAAAGTAACAGATCGATCTTCTTCTTTGGAATCTGATAGCAATTTTTTATTAAACACGCGAATCGATCCCTGTTGAAGGCCGGATTGATCTGCCCCAGCTGAATTCCATTCTTGCCCCTTTTTACTTCAATAATGCCACAAGGAAACGGTTCTTCTTCACCCAACATGAAAAACCTTACAAGAAAGAGGTCATAATTATCAAGAAGAGAGTAATAACGAGGGAAATCAAAGGTACAATTTATCCATTAGATCCCCCAGATTAGGTACTAATTCGTGCTTAATACGTGACAAATTGTGAAGTTTAGAATACAATATTGAACATAAATCACCAACCTCCTATATGGCTTCCACACACTCCCTCGTGGATTTACGTCAATATTCCTTGCACCTGTGTGGGGTGGACACATCAAAGATATGGGATAGAGAACCCCCTTCTGTAGAGGATATCGTCAACAAGGTGGTATCTGGTTGCTCGGTACCTTACCCGTCGGGCTTCTTCCTTTCCTTTAGGTAAGGTACCTGTCGTGAGGAACATCATTATCAAATCTATCCAACTAGGACCTATGGTGACCAGGTCGACCTCCATGCCCCCCGGGTCAGTTATGCTCTACTCGGGCAAGTATGCAATTCTTACCCCAGGCAGGTTTGACTCAGAGGATGAGGTGAGGCGGGCCAACTGGTCGGCCCTAGTGTTTTCCTCCCTTAGGATCTGGCTGAGGGAGAACCCCGTTAGCTTCTTTGAAACTGCTCAGACGAGGGCTAGGTAGGCTATCATGTTATCCTCCTGGGCTTTGTACTCTTGATTTACTTGATTGGCCACAAGTTGGGAGTCGCTATATGCTTGAACTTGCTGTGCACCCATCAAAGTAGCTAATTTTAGGCTAACCAACATGGCTTCATACTCGGCCTCATTATTAGAGGCCCAAAAACTAAACCTTAACGCATATTCCAATTGGATCTGGTCAGGTGTGGTTAAGATGATTCCAGCCCCGCTGCCTTGCTGGTTAGAGGACTCATCCACATAGAGTACCCAGGTTGGGAGGGCTGTGGACTGGGCGGTACGGCTGATGGGTCGAGCTCTTCGATCGAATCTTCTGGGTATGTGAACTCCATGAGAAAATCTACTACAGCCTGTCCTTTCATGGCTGTCTGAGGTCTGTAAACTACCTCAAACTCCTCCAGCTCCAATGCCCATTTGATGAACCTTCCAGATATCTCGGGCTTGTTTAAGATCCGACGAAGGGGTTGGTCTGTGAGGACCACGATGACATAGGCCTGGAAGTACGGCCGGAGTCTTCGAGCTGAGGTAATTAGGGTAAAGGCCAACTTCTCGATGCGGGAGTACCGACTTTTTGCACCTTAGAGTGCTCGACTGGTGTAGTAGACCAAGAATTGTACCCCGTGCTCTTCTCAGCTCACTGCTGAAGGAGACACTGCAAAACACAAGAATAACTCCTCCTTTAGTACGGGTGCAGAGAGTAGAGGGGGCGATCTCAGGTACTTCTTGAGTTCCTGGAACGCCTCCTCGCTCTCCTCTGACCACTGAAAAGCCTTATAGAGAGTCTTGAAAAATGGGAGGCACCAGTCAGAAGCTCAGGAAATGAATTTGTTTAGTGCGGCCACCCAGCCGGCCAGGCTCTGTACTTCTTTGGTTGACCGAGGTGACCGCATGTTGATAATGGCCTGAATCTTTTTGGGGTTCGCTTCGATTCCTCACCTGCTGACTAAGTGCCCTAGAAATTTCCCGGACAAGACTCCAAACTTGCATTTAGCCTGGTTTAACCTCATCCAAAATTTTCTTAGGATGCTGAAGGCCCCTGCCAGATGCTCGAGATGGTCTGTCTCGTCTCGGCATTTGACCAAGAGGTCGTCTATGTATACCTCCATCGACTTCCCGATCAAGTCCCTGAACATGTAGTTGACCAGGCGTTGGTATATTGCCCCGGCATTTTTGAGACCGAAAGGCATCACCTCATAACAATATATGCCCTAGTTAGTGATGAAGGAAGTCTTTTTCTCGTCCCCGGGGTACATGCTGATCTGGTTGTACCCCGAGTAGGCGTCCATAAACAAAATAAGTGAATGACCGGCTGTGGCATCCATAAGGAGGTCTATCCTAGGCAACGGATAGCAATCCTTGGGACATGCTTTATTTAGGTCAATAAAATCCACACATTCTCCACTTCCCGTTGCTCTTCTTCACTAAAACCACATTGGCCAACCAGTCGGGATAGTTGACTTCCCGGACGGATTTCCCTTTTTGGAGCTTCTCAACTTCTTCACGCACCGCCACTTGTCACTCAGGGGCCATGCCCCTCCTCTTCTGTTTCACTGGTCGGGAATCGGGGTTAATGTTGAGATGGTGAGACATAACCCGAGGGTCAATCCCTGGTGTATCTTCATGGCACCAGGTGAAGATGTCATGGTTTTCTCTCAAGAACTTGATCAACTTTTCCCTCAAACTGGGGTCTAGGAGAGTACCAATACTTACAAACTGGCTGAGGAATGTAGGTTCAAGCACCACCTGTTCTAATTCCTCCACCGGGCCTACTCCATCCTTCACGTCCCTCAGGTCCATCTCCTGAACGTTTAGCATTTTAGTAACTGCCTCACGGTGCAGGGAGTTGCCATAGCAACTCCGTGCGATTGGCTGATCTCCATGTAAACTTCCCAGGCCATGGGGGTCGGGAACTTGACCACTAGAGCATAGGTAAACACAACCGCCTTGGCTTTGTTGAGCGTCAGCCTCCCAAGGATGACATTGTATGCGGATGGAGCCTCTACAACCATAAAGTTTGTGAGCATAGAGACCTGCTGGGGATGGGTACCCATAAGTACCGAGAGATTAATCATACTAAGCGGTTGCATGCTCGGGCCATTGAATCAGACCAAAGGTGTGGCAACTGGCCGGAGTTTATCCCGTGAGATCACCATCTGGTCAAACATTGAGGCGAAGAGAATGTCAGAGGAGCTACCAATGTCCACCAATATCCTCTTCACCATGTAATTGGCTATGGAGATCGTTACTACTAGTGGGTCGTCGTAGGGGCAGTGTAAGCCCTTCATGTTGTCAGATGAGAATGTTAACACATCAATTGGTCTGGAGTCGGTGGATTGGACATTCCAAACATCCACTCAGGATGCCCGAGCATGCCTCTTCCTAGCCGACTATGAGTCCCCTCTGCCCGAGGTTCCTCCAGAGATCGTGTTGATTTGCCCAAGTGGTTGAGTCTACTCGGGGGTTCGGGTGTACGGTATAGGTTTTCTGTCTGCCTCGACAAACTCAACTAGGTGGCCCTATTCTATCAGCATCTCGATGGCCATTTTGAGCTTAAAGCAATCATCTATGTCGTGACCATGGTCCTTGTGTGATACCAGCAATATTTATCCCAATTTCTCTTCTCGGGAGGGCTCTTTAGCTTTGCTGGTTGTTAGAGAAGCCTCTAGGTTTCAGCGGTGGCCATGACTTCATGAATAGGCCGGGAAAGGGGTGTGAAAGTAATTGGAGCCTGTTCCCGACCATCTTTTTGGTGATTCAGCTTCAGCATCTTCCCTGAGCCCTTATCGGAGCCACCACGCTTCTGTTTGGCCATCGGGGACTTATCTGCATGCTTAGCTTTCAGGACTTCATTCGTGTCAATGTGCTTTCCCACCCTTTTTGAGAGCTCAATCAAAGTGTCCGGTCGGTTTCTATGAAACAACGTTGCGACTTTTGTGTGATGTTCTTCCGAGCCAAAGGCCATAATCGTAACCGTTTCATTCAGGTATGAATCTGCAGCCTTTACTAATTGAAACGGTTCACGTAATCCTTTAGGGACTCCCCCTTACGTTGCTTGATGGTCAGCATTTGAGTCTCTGGCTATGACCGATCGGGCAGTCCCACGAACTATCTGATGAAGAGCTTACAGAGTGCTTTGAAGTTGCTGATCGTTCAGGGTTTTAGGGTGTGGAACTACTACGCTATCGCCCCCTTGAGGGTACCGGGAAAGGCGAGGCACAGTAGTTCATCAACGGTGGTAACCAACATCATTTGGGCCTTATAAGTCTGGACATGATCCACTAAGCTTCCCAACCTGTCATAAGAATCGATTTTCAGTGATTTGAACTTCCGTGGGATTGGGAATCCCGTGACCCGGGTGATGAAAGATGACTCTATTTCTGTATTGGTGTGATCATGGCGTGATTTACGGCTCAATTTCTCAATTTACTTCTGCAGGTCCTCGATCTGGGCCATGACGTTCGTCTGACCGATCTTTCGTTCCGTGTTTGAATAGTACTTTGAGTTAGACGATGAGGCCCCTCCTCAAAGTGCGTTGTCCTCGGGGATAGGGCCAGGCTTCGGCTCCGGGTAATCGTGTGCCTAAGATCCTCACGGCTCTTGGCCGGGAGGTCCTTGGCCAAATCCTGAGCGGTCCGGTCTTGCCTCTCGCCTCTGGCAGCGCGCCTATTATTGATGATTTCTTTGGCATCCCCCACTCGGCGTGGGTTGGCCCGGGGGTGCCGCCAGGTCCGCTTGGGAGCCTGGCTACTCTTGCCGTTCCCTAACTGATCCAGATCTAACAGAGATATAGGCTCAGTGTGGGCACGCCTTCGGACCCATACGGGCTTCCGGTCGTGCATTCCCTTTCCGGGCTGTTCCTCTATTTGGGAGAGCTTTTCCTAGCGACTGGCAATTCTTCGATTTGCTGCTGAGTTTTCCGCTGGCCCTCCAGGAACTATACAAGGGCCGCGGTAACTTGCTTTGAGGTCATGGAAGCAGACAGTTGCCCGACTTGTGAATCTGTCTGACCTTCTAGAGCAACATTTTTTTACCCTTATTTGGCGACATGTTTTGTCAGTCAAAAAATCAGTGTTTGGTGAGCAAACAAAAAGGGTGGCACTACTAGTAAATCGACCGGGTATATGCGTATGTGTGTATTGTGCCTTTGTTGTGAGATAAGAAAAATGCTCTTCCCTTAACGGGGGCGAGTGGTCCCTTTTATAAGTTTAAGAGACTGCCCTTACAAGGTAAGTTGATAGATTAAGAAACCCAATCTAATTACAATTGATTTACATCAATCATGGGAGTTTCCTAAGTGGTTTAGGAAACAACTTGCCTTCCATAAGTCTTCTGGCCAAACCGGGAAATTGATCAGATGCTTGTAGAACAAGCCACGCGACTGGCCGAGCCACATCTACTAAGGGATGGGCATCCCTCGTAAGCCTGAGTTGTGGGCACAGAACTAGCAGTCATGGGTCAAATAGCCCTAGGTAGCTGTGTAACAAGTGTCCATTCCAGATGACCTGGCACTGCGTGCTGAGGCGGCGACCAGACTTTGACCTGATATTTTTATACGTATCAAAGGGTAAAAATGAAAATGATTCATAATTAGTAGGGGCGATAGTAACTTTATAAAATATTTGGGACCACGTGTAGGACACATACCGGACTTAGACAAACACTCACTTAGATAATGGGGTAGTTAATATAATGTTTGGGGGATTTTATAACAAGAACTTAAGAAATTCCAGGGGTTTGAATGAAGAGAAGAAAAATTGAGGTGGAGACGCCTCATGCTTGATGCATGTGTGTGTGTCAAGTAAGGGTGAAGTCTCCTATTTACAGAAAAAGAAAAAAAACAGCTTGGGAAGAGAGAGAGAGAGAGAGAGAGAGTTGGCACTAAGAGTGAGAGAGAGAAGACAAGGGTCTCCGACAACATTTTTACGTCGTTCCGTCGCCGTTCGTCGCCCAATTCGCAAACCAAAGCCATATTTGGACTCGTGGAGGTAAGACGTTTGTTTCTATATCTTTTAATTCTGTTTTAAGTGTCAAATTTTGGTACTCTAATCTAATCGGTGAGACAGTTTGCCGATACCATGTAGGATTTTACTCCGGAGGGAGAATTAGGCTAGGATTTTGTAAAATTCTGCACTTTCTAGCTTAATTTGGGTATAATTCTACTAAGGTGGGTTTTCTACCTAAAAGCTTTTGATGTGGTTCATGTCATGTGCTTCAATTTCTAGTTAGAAATTATTAATTCTGAAATTAGTAGTTTAACTTATGTTAGAATTGCCCATTTTATGTTAATTATGTGAGAAATCGATATGCTTATGTGGCTATGTGCTTATGTGTGTTATGAGGTTGATGAATAGTTGGGAGTAATGGTTCATTGTGGTGAAATAAGGAAGGAGAAGGAGAGGAGAAAAAACCATTTTGGAACGGTAGTCCAAGGAATAGAAGTGACCGCGTGGCCATAGGAAAGGTCATCGGGTCTAAGTGAACCATTAATCCAATTATTTTGCGATTACGTATGCTTATATGCTTTAAATTATTGCATTATACATGCCATGTCATTCAAGCACGTTAGTTTTTTGACTAAGTGTAATGCTTAAGAAAACTGTTTTCCTATTTCTGTTGTGGTAGATAATAACCACTACATGTTCAGAGCAAGACTCAGAGAGGAGGTGACATATACATTGGGAAGGGAAATTGGGACTGAGTTGCTTTGTTCATAATGTAGTTAAGTGCAATATGTAGTTTTGGAATTTGTAGAGGCATTTATGTGTTAATTTGGGTGTAGAACTTGTAAAATTGGACTCTTGTAATAGGTTAAATCCACAGGATCCATACCTGCGAGCTATGTAAATCATGTGCGAGACTCATTTTGTAACTTGGGAATGTTTAGACAAGCTTATGATGTTTATATTAAAGTTTGGAAATGTTTGAGTTTGAGCTTGTACCTTAAAGTCTGCTTGGAATTGCTTGTTGAAGTGCTGCAGAATGTGGTGCTGCTGTAATATAGTCGACTGGATCGGGCGTATAGTTGATTGGACCACCTTTTCCATAGGTTGAAGTCTCTGTAATTTACATTTCTAGTCGACTGGACCGATGTTCAGTCGACTGGACCGATGTTCAGTCGACTGGACCGATGTTCAGTCGACTGGGCCTCCCAAACCTCAGTCGACTAGACCAAAGAATCCTTAGAATTGAGCTCTCTGTAGCTTGCATTTCCAGTCGACCGGATCCCCGATCAATCGACTGAATTTGGCTGTTTAAATTAAAATTTTTTGCTATGTATCTAATGGGATATTTCTTAAAAAACACGTTAACAATTGGTGATTTAGAGTGGATAATCTTTTGTTACACGGTCCTAATCCGCACGTGGCAGGATGGGATGTGACAAAACAACCCTCACCAAAACAAAACAAATTATCTCAAAACCTCACAAACACTCAAGCAGCTAACAAAGAGATCCTAATGAACCCCAAGGTTTTCCAATAAACAATACTATCTCTCCCTCTCAAAAGATGTAAAGTTCCCAAACAACCAAATTGAATCGAGAGGTTCTCCAAATTGAGCTCTAAAGGTTCTCCAAAGATCCATAAGCCCCAATGGCTTAAAGTTACTTCCAATGACCCCAAACACATATTCCCTATTTCATTATTCTAAGGAGTTGTTGCCAAAATTGAATTAGGAATCCCAACTTCCCTTAATCTCACTGCCAAAATTTCCCATCGCCACTCGTGGGGTCCGTTCGCACCGACGCTGCTTAGACGGACACTAAGTTGAATGAGATTCCAAAGAGTTTGTATCCAAAATAGGAGCTCGCACCATTGATCACTCGCGCGGGGCTCACCTGAGCAGATCACTCGAGTGACAATGCTGTCAATTGATTCATTTCTTCTTCAATCAAATCGGCCACAAATTTCCAACAAGTGTCTTTGTAAAAATAAAAAGGCTACCACTATTTCTAGACGAAAATTGATAATAGTAATATTTAGATACATATATTATTTAGAGAAAAGGAGAAGGTTGAGATAGGAGGAAGGATGCGAAAGGTATAAAATAAGAGAACAAATTTGCTCACCCAAATTTTGTTCACCCATTGCTAACCCAATGTGGTGCTTGGGTGCAGGAGCAGACCCACTATGGAGGCAAGTGGGAGCGGCCGCCGCCACTCAAATTTTGGGAAAAGGAATAAAAGAGGATACATATGATAGTTTTTAAAGAAATGAGTTTTAGTCTTTGTTCGGTTCTTGGATTTAATGAAGGAAAAGATAAAAAATAAATAAAAATAAAACATAGAGGAAAATATTTTCTTTTGTTTGATTAACAAAGAAATCGATGAGGAAAATAGGATAGAAAAGAGAGTAAGTGGAGAATAAGGTATCCATTTTGAATGTTGATGGTCATTTTCCTTCTTTTATTCATATTCATATAACACAATTATATTTTATAACTTTTTAATTTTTATGTAATTGAAGCATGAATAAAAATACAACGAAAAACACTACAGAACTAGTTCCTCTTCTTGTTTTTCTTTCCTTATTTCTTTTCCCTCACGAAATCCATGAACTAAATAGATCCTTAGTGAACTATTTGTGCTTATTGTGAAACTGTAAAACTCTAACAAAAGTTACTCTCATTTACACGGTTAACTTTCCAACTGGCCAACACTTGTTTTTTTTTTTCAAAGAAAATGAAGGGAATTTTTGTCAAAAGTTTTTTGAAATAGACTTTCTTAGTATTAGGTCCAACCCATTTTTTTATTTTACTGAAAAGTTCATACGTTAGTGAACTATTTGTACTACTTATGTGGAATTTCACATGAAAAAACTTATGTGAATTTTACATAACTTATAAAAACATAGGTATTAGATTCAATTAAGTTTCACTAGTCATGGAGTTTTGAGCAAACTAAAAAATGGATTGTCCTTTAAACTTTATTAATCTAAATTGTAGGACTTTTTACTAAATTTCTAAAAACATGGTGTCACGATCCATCCCGCTGCGCGGGAAAATAGGACACGTGGCACACCACCAAGGCTCAAGCAATTCCATTAAAGTAAAAATAGCAGCGGAAACACAAGTAAACATAAGTAAAACCCATGAAAATTTGAGTTATAAAAAGTTTTGCACATTTGAAAACATGTAAAGAAACATCATGTTTGAAAATAACAAACCAATCGACTTATCGGGGGTCCGGTCAACTCGAAATGCAAAAATAGAGAGCTAAAAATCTCGGCAAATTTTCCAATCGACTGATCATAGGTCCGGTCGACTGGAAATGTAAGATACAGAGAGCTTAAAATTCTCAGAATTTGTTCAGTCGACTGCGTCGGGGACCCAGTCGATTGGGGTCTCAAATACTCAGTCAACTGACGCTTCCTAGTCGACTGATCCAGAAAATCAAAATTAAAAACCAAGAACCAGTCGACTGCTTGTTTCGCAGAATGAAAAACCACATTCCACCCAACACTTTTAGTCGACTATGTCCCAGTGGACTGCTTCCAGTAAATTAGAGTAGTGGCTAGCTCAAATAGGACTCCAGTCGACTGTTTTTGGGAATCAATCGACTGTTTTACCTCAGTTAGATGCTTTCTGCAGATTTCGATATGTAGTTATTTCAAATTCAATGACCAACAGATCTATCACTACGATTCCATGATTTCCAACATAATTATAGAAGTTATGCTACAGATTACAATACTACTAATCCTTTCCAAGATTCGATTACAACACATTATGAATTTCAAGGTTCATATTACCATAATTGGAAAGAAAAACAAAAACATCTACAAAAGTGCTCTCGTCGTCCCATCGGCCTCACTCTTCACATTTCTTCTTTCCTCTCTTCTTATCACCTGTAATGGAGTAAAGCTGCACTGCTCAGCTATATACTGAGTGCACAATTCTAAATGTATGCTTAAATGGAAATTCATGCATTTAAACATCTAAAACACATCAAAATAGTCTCTAGGGTGAGTGGTACGTTTCCATCTGCTAAATGAAACTGGTGCCGTGGAAGGCCTTCCTCTTCCACACACTCCGAGCTCTGGTTGGGCCTTCCTCTATACCCTACACTGTGTCCTGGTTAGGCCTTCCTCCATACCAGACACAAACACTATCAATACCACAATTCTCAAACATCGAGGAGCTTACCCTCGAATGAAATTGCACCAAACCCCCCTTTGACCCAAGTAGACATATAGCATGCTCACATAAACAGTTATATGTGCTTTTATCGCATATTTAGGTGTATAAATAACGAGCCTAGCTACTATATGAATTTCGCCTGAATCCAAAATATCAGGTTCGATATTTAAAACATGTAAATTCCATATAATTCATAGATCTAGAATTCATACATTGTGCTAACACTCTATAACTTTGAAGGATTAACTAGGGAGCCAAATAAATGTCGGATCTCTGTTTATACGCGATTCCTATAAGTTCTACCTAATTTTTTTTTTCAAATTTCTAGAAATTAGATTTTTATAAAGAGTTTCCAAACATGGCCTAAGAGGTATCAAATGAAGCTCTTATTTCGAGGAGTTCAACTATGAAATTTGATTGAAAATTGACAGACGAACGGTCGTCGATCTGCGTCGTGAAGCTCGGGGAAAATAATCTCCTCACTCTCTCTCTCTCTCTCTCTCTCTCTCTCTCTCTCTCTCCATGATATAATTATTTTGATATTTATGACAAAATATCTCATGTCTTTCTATTTATAGACACGAGTTCTAAAAATTACGTTTACCTTCCCACGAGTTTTCTAAACTTCTAATTACCTCTTGAAACGTCCTAAATGTCCATTTTATCACTTCACGAGTGAAAACTAAAAATTACAAAAGTTTTCGTCCAAATTTCGTTTGGGTCCACACATTCTAAAACCTACTTCTGTGGAATCTCTATAAAACCTACTTTTTATGCAACGTATCACCTACGCTCTCAAAATAACCATCACAATGATCTAAACAAGATCGAAACTATCAAAAATTTACTCTACATAGGTAATATCACTATTCACAAAATACCAGATAATCCAAATAATATTTAAATCATATAAATGTCATTTAATCATGCCAATGCATCAAGACTTTCTAATTACCGTGTCCACAATTGACACCTCACCGTTGACCCACGTCAACTCATCTCAATTAGTAATCAACATCAATAGTTCCAAAATCTCAAGTATGCAATATAAATTAAAAAAGTTTTCCGGGACGGGTGTGACAACTCTCTCCCTCCAAAGTAGAAGTTTGTCCCCAAACTTATACCTCATAAGTTGAAAAGATGCGGATACTCATCCCTCATCCCCTCCGCATTCTCACACGTAGCTTTCTCAACCGTGTGACTATGCCATAGCACTTTCACCATTGGAATGGTCTTCGTTCTCAACACTTGCCCTTTTCGATCCAAGATCTTTACTAGATGCTCTATGTAGGTCAAGTCTTCCTAGATTTGTAGTGGTTCTGGTACTATAATCTTACTCGTGTCTATCATATACCATCTCAACATAGATACATGGAAAACATTATGCACATATTCTAACTCTGATGACAAAGCGAATCGATAAGCCACTGGTCTTAATTACTTTATCTAGGATCTCAAAATGTCCTACAAATCTCGGGTTGACCTTCCCTCTCTTCCCAAATCGGACAATGACTTTTGAAGGCGATACCCTCAAGTACACAAAGTCCCCTACTTCGAATGTCATCGATCGTCACTTCGAGTTCGCATAGCCCTTATAACGACACTAAGCTACCTTAAGTCACTCCTGGATCAACTTTACCTTCTCAGTAACAACTTCCTTTCCCCAATCTTAGTCCAACAAATCGGTGAATGACACTTACGTCCATACAAAGCCTCATACGGTACCATTCCAATACTTGACTAAAATTCCTTGTTATACGCAAATTCAATTAACAGTAGGTGTTTCTCCTAATCATTTCTAAAATCCATAACACACAATCAAAGCATATCTCCCAATGTCTGAATCACTAACTCTAACTGTCCGTCGGTTTGAGGATGAAAAGTAGTATTGAAACTCAACTTAGTACCCACGGCCTTCTGTAAACATCTCCAAAATCTCGACGTAAAATTACTATCATAATTTGATACGATCACTGTAGGAAACCCATGTAGTCTCATAATTTCTTTCATATACAACTCTGCTAATCTCGACGGATTAGTTGTCTTGATCGGTAAAAAATGAGTTAATTTCGTCAATCTGTCAACTATAACCTAAATCTTGTCGTTCTTGTTAGAAGATGGCAGAAATTCAGAAACACAATCCATCGTGATCTCATCCCACTTCCACTCTGACACTGGTAGAGGTTGTAGTAGTTCTACAGTTACTTGTCTCTCTACCTTGACTTGTTGACATGCCAAACATTTGGACACAAACTTGGCAACTTCTTGTTTCATACCTCTCCACCAAAAGTTTTCTCGTAAGTACTGGTACATCTTTTTACTTCCCGAATGAACTAAATATTTAGTACTATGTGCTTCTTCTAGGATTCTCTCTTTCAAGTCTTTCACATTTGGTATATACAAGAAATTCCCAAGCATTAATATTCCTTGTTCCGTAGTAAACCTTGGTCGCTTCCCCAAAGACATCTCATCTCTCAGTTTACACAAGTAATAATTGTTGAACTGTTCAACTTTGATCTCATCGATAATATCTGGGTGAGCTATGATCTCCATCATTAAGCCACCATTGGTCTCTAGGATCACATCTATCTCCAAACGTTCCATCTCTTTTACCAATTCTTTTTGCTGGGTTAGCTCATCAGTTAAGTTCCTTGTCGTCTTCCAGGTTAAAGCATCGGCTACTACATTAGGCTTTTCCGAATGATACTCAATTGAAAGATAATAATCCTTCATTAATTCTAACCATCTTCTCTATCTCATATTCAAGTCCTATTGAGTGAAAATGTTCTTTAAACTCTTGTGGTCCGTGAAAATCTCATATTCTTCCCCATACAAGTTGTGTCTCTAAATCTTCAAAGTATGGATTACCACGGCTAATTTAAGGTCATGAGTTAGATAATTAACTCATGAGTCTTTAACTATCCAGATGCGTAGGCAATTACCTTTCCACCTTGCATAAGTACACATCCCAAACCTTGATGCGAAGCATCACTATAAATCACGAACCCCTCAGTTCCAGATGGTATTGTTAAGATAGCAACTTTAACTCTTAAAAACTGTCTTCACACTCTTGACTCCACTCAAATGTAACACCCTTCCTCATCAACTTTGTCATAGACAATGAAATCTTTGAGAAATTCTTAATGAAACGATGGTAGTATCCAGCTAATCCTAAAAAACATTGAATTTTAGATATAGATGTCGGTCTTTGCCAATTAGATACTGCTTCTACCTTGTGAGGATCAACTGAAACCCCATTCTTGTCAATCACGTGACCAAAAAAAGTAATGCTAGCCAACCAGAATTCATACTTCTTTAATTTCCCAAACAGCTGCTTCTCTCGTAATCTCTAAAGTATAAGTCTCAAGTGGTTCTCGTACTCCATCTCACTTGGCGAATAGATAAGAATATAGTCTATGAACACAATCACAAAGTCATCTAAATTGTCCTTAAAGACTCGGTTCATACAGTCCATGAACGCAACTAGTGCATTGATAACTCAAAATGGCAATACAAGGAACTCATAATGTCTATAGCACATTCGGAAGGCTGTCTTCTCAACATCTTCGACTTTTACTTTTAACTGATGATAGCCCGACCTCAAATCTATCTTGGAAAATACTTGTTCCCTACGGAGTTAATCAAATAGATCGTCAATTCTAGACAACGGATACTTGTTCTTGATTGTCAGCTTATTCAGCTCTCGCAACACACATTCATATTGAACCATCTTTCTTCTTCACAAATAACACTGGAGCTCCCCACGGTAATATGCTAGGTTAGATAAAACCTTTGTGAAGTAACTCCTATAGTTGGATTTTCAACTCTTTCATTTCCAAGGGTGCCATTCTATATGGTGCTTTCGATATGGGTCTTAAGTTTGGCATTATCTCAATGCTAAACTAGATCTCTCTCAATAAGAACATCTAGCAAATCATCAGGGAATACATCTAGTTACTCTCGCACTACTGGAATATCCTTTACTTTCGATTCGGTAGTCGAAATATCAACTATTGAACATAGAAATCCCTGGCATCCCTTTGTTAACAACTTTTCCGCTCGGATAGCTAAAATCAAGTTCGGTGGCGGGGCAACCCCACTCCCATGGAAACAAAAGTTCCCGTGCATCGGTGATAAAAAATTACCCTCTTTTTGTTCACAGTCTATTGTGGCTTGGTTAAGGGCTAACCAATCCATTCCTAATATCACGTCAAGGTGGTTCATTACCAACGGTATAAGGTCTATAGTCATCAACTTCTTGCCTAGTTTGATCTCCCAGTTCTTGTACATCGTAGACGTTACTACTGGTTTACTAAGTGGCACAGTAATGGATAATTCATATCCTAGTGGCGTGAACTTAACATTTAAATGCTCAACAAAATGATGCGATACGAATGAATGAGTAGATCCTGAGTCAACAAGTATGCGTGCTAAGTGCGAACATACAAGCACCATACCTAAGACCACTGTATCAGCAGCAGCCATATCTTCGGGATTCATCTGAAATGATCTCCTATCTCACTGTTCTGTCTCCAATCTCCTCTCATTTGACAGCTTAGGCTTCGAACTAATGGAAGCCATAGTTTTAGCCCTTTGTTGAGGATGCTTCCTTGGACAATCCTTTGCTCGATGTCTCAAGTTACCACAATCAAAACACTTGATTTGCGGATAGGATGAGTAATTTGTTCTGCTTGTTCCTTGGCTTTTATTTTAGGAATTTGTCACAAAGCATTGACCTTTGTGTGGTTGATTACACAGTGAGCAATGGTATGTTACTGGGTGGTCTCCTAGTATCACTAAAACTAGAACCAGAGCCTCATGTAAATGGCCTCTTGAATGATCCGCCTTAGTTCCTATCACCACCCTCATTACCTTGCTTGCCTTGATGATTCTGTCTCAATTTTTTTATCCCACTTTCGGCTACAAGCGTTGTTTATTGCACTGCTACCACAGTTGAATGCTCATAGGTCTCTACCCTTAACCGGATATTCTTCCTTAAACCTTCCTCAAACTTTTTTGCTCTATCCTCCTCGTCCAATGCTGAATCCTTACCAAGTCTTAACAACGCATTTTAATTAGAAGTATACTCAGTTACCGTCGTGCCTCCTTGTATAAGATTGTCAAATTCCCTCTTCTTTGCATTATGAGTGGCTCATGGAAAGAATCAGCGATTAAACTCTGCTTTGACCTTCCTTCGTTATCGGTACCCCTTGATCTAGAATATTCACCCACCAATTCTGAGCTTCACCCCTCAGTACATCACTTACATTCTCAATTTTCTCCCTATCGGACATTAGAATAGATCGAAAAATTCTCTCCATGTCTATCACCCAGTGCTCTGCTAATGTCGTATCGAGTAAACTATGAAATTCCATTAGTTTCTTTCTAACAAACTATTCAGACACAAGTCTCTCACCCTAAGTCTTAGGTGCATGTACCATAGTTATCGATGCTGTCTCAAATGGAGGTGTCGGAGGTAATCGTTCTGCTAAATTCCAAACCAAATCTCCAATTTTCCTAATCATTTCTGTCATTTGGTCCATACGTTGGTATGTGGCGATGTATCTCAGTCACCATTACTCATGATTGCACAATCTTGTATCTTTCGATGCATAAACACTATACATGTATGACAATAAACAAAATCATGTGTGCACCACAGCATACCATGTGCATCAATATCTCTACTATGTACGAATACACTCTAGATTATATGCCGAATCACTCAGCACTCCACTTGATGTCGCTTCCCAAAGTTTTGTTACCTATAGCTCTAATAGTACTAAATGTCATGACCCATCCCGCTATGCTCAGAAATCGGACACATGGCACGCCACCAAGCCTCAAGCAATTCCATTAAAGTAAAAATAGAAGTGGAAACATAAGTAAACGTAAGTAAAACTAATGAAAATTCGAGTAATAAAAAGTTTTGCACATTTAAAAACACTTAAAGAAACATCATGTTTGAAAATAACAATCCAGTCGACTGATCGGTGGTCCGGTCGATTGGAAATGCTACATACAGAGAGCCAAAAATCTTAGCAAATTGTCTAGTCGACTAGTCATAGGTTCGGTCGACTGGATATGCAAGATACAGAGAGCTTGAAATTCTCATAATTTATCCAATCGACTGCGTCGGGGACCCATTTGACTGGGGTCTCAAATTCTCAGTCGATTGATCCAGAAAAATCCTAATTAAAAAACATGATCCAGTCGACTGTGGTCTCCCACCCAGTCGACTATTTCTTTCGCAGAATGAGAAACCACATTCTACCCAACCCTTCAGTCGACTACTTTCCAGTAAATTAGAGCAGTGGTAGCTCAAACAAGACTCCATTCGACTATTTCCCGGGAACCAGTCGACTATTTTACCTCAGTTACAAGCATTCTGTAGATTTCAATATGTAGTTATTCCAAACTCAATAACCAATACATCTATCACTATGATTCCACGATTTCTAACATAATTACAGAAGTTCTGCTATAGATTACAATACTACTAATCCTTTCCAAGATTTGATTACAACATATTATGAATTTCAAGGTTCTTATTACCATAATTGGAAAGAAAAACAAAAACATCTACAAGAGTGCTCCCTTCGTCCCATCGGTCTCACTCCTTGCATTTCTTCTTTCCTATTCTTATCACCTACAATGAAGTAAAGCTCCATTGCTCAACTACATGCTGAGTGCACAATTCTAAATGTATGCTTAGATGACAATTCATACGTTTAAACATCTAAAACACATAGTCTCCAGGGTAAATGGTATGTTCCCATCTGGTAAAATGAAACCGGTGCCGTGGAAGGCCTTCCTCTTCAACGCACCCCGTGCTCTGGTTGGACCTTCTTCCATACCATGCACCGTGTCCTAGTTGGGCCTTCCTCTATACCAGACACAACCACTATCAATACCATAATCCTCAAACATTGAGGAGCTTACGCTCAGATGAAATTGCACCAAACCCCCCTTTGACCCAAGTAGACACATAGCATGCACACATAACCAGTTATACGTGCTTTTGTTGCATATTTAGGTGCATAAATAACGGGCCTAGCTAATACATAAATTTTACCCGGATCCAAAATATCAAGCTCGATATTTAAGACATGTAAATTCCATAAAATTCACATATCTAGAATTCATACCTTGTGCTTATGCTCTATAACTTTGAAGAATTAACTTGGGAGCCAAATAAACATTGGATTTCCATTTATATGCAATTCCTATAAGTTTTACCTGGTTTTTCCCAAATTTTAGTAATTAGATTTTCGTAAAAAGTTTCTAAACGTAGCCTAAGAGGTATCAAAATGAAGCTCTTACATTTAGGAGTTCAAATACGAAATCTGGTTGAAAACTAACGGATGAACAGTCGTTGATCTGCATCATGAAGCTTGGGTGAAATAATCTCCTTTCTCTCTCTCTCTCTCTCTCTCTCTCTCTCTCTCCAAGAAATTATTATTTTGATATATATATGACAAAATATCTTATGCCTTTCTATTTATAGTCACGGCTTCTGAAAATTACGTTTACTTCCCCACGAGTTCTCAAAACTTCTAATTACCTCCCAAAACATCCTAAATGTCCATTTTATCATTTCACGAGCGAAAGCTAAAAATTATAAAAGTTTTTGTCTAAGTTTTGTTTAGGTCTAAAATCACATTCTAAAATCACGTTCTAAAACCTATTTCTGTAGAATATTTATCATTCCTACTTTTATGCAACATATCACCTATGCTCTCAGAATGACCATCACAATGATCTAAACAAGATCGAAACTATCAGAAATTTACTACACAAGTAAAATTGCTATTCACAAAATACTAGATCATCCAAATAACATTTAAATTATATTAATGTCATTTAATCATGTCAATGCATCAAGACTCTTCTGATTACCATGTCCTCAATCGACAACTCACTATTGACCCACATCAACTCATCTCAATTATTAATCAACATTAATAGTTCCAAAATCTCGAGTATGCAATATAAATTAAAAAGGTTTTCTGGGACGGGTGTGACATATGGGATACAATTAATCCTTCTAACACTTAACTCTTACTTTTAAAACCAAAAAAACAAACAAACAAACAAAAAACAAAACAAAGGCAGTAGTAGCTGCAACGCCTAACGATGATACCTTGACACGCTACGTACCTTGTGCGAAAAAACCCTAACCCTCTTTATCTTATTCGAAAAGAATTATATTTTTGAGTCGTCAATTTCTCCCCTAGTGGATGAAACTCCTTGGTCCGCCACTGCTTGAGTGAGCAATGGGTGAGTAAATTGTTCTCTAAAGTAGGAAAGTTTGAAGTTTTTTAAAACTTAAAATTGGCTTAAATATATTTTACACCCTTGTAGTTTGGTACCTGTGTCATTTGGTCCCTAAACTTTCATTTGTGTCAATTTCGTCCTCCAAATTTGTTAAGTAGGTCAAAATGGCCCATCCATCCAAATCTGTTAAATAACTAATAGAACTCAAGGGTAATTTCATCTGCTCACTAGCATCCCCCAAACCACTCTTCGTCTTCATCATCTTCCCTCATCTGAACTCAAAATTCAACCACTCCCGTTCACCATCAAAGTGGTGGTGGCTTCTTCTTCACAAGCCTCCACAGCGATGGATAATTCTGGTCTTTTTTCTATCATTTTTCTCTTATTCTCGAAGTGCATCATCGACTTGACTTTGGGGGTTATGTTTCTTGGTAAGTCTAGAGAGCAAAATGTATCTCGGTTCTTGAATGATAAAATGAGGTTCGTGGTGAACAACAATTTGGAGATCACGAAGGGTCTCTGCTCATGCTTGTTGACATAAATAAAAGTTTAAGGACCAAAATGACACAGGGACCAACCTACATGGGTGTATAATGTATTGAAAACTTTAAAATTTAAGAAAGTTGTGAAGAGTGGGACCAATTTTGGACTCATTGATAATGACACATATCAAGGGACTATAGTGTCAAAGGCATCAATATATATATATGTGCGTGTGTTTTGTTGGTTTGTATCGCCTACTCATTATTCAAAGAGTAGTGCTAGATGAGTATAAATTCTAGATAGTATGATCCCTAAATAGCAGTTTTACGACAACATCCCATTAAAATATCGCCACATCACTATTTTTTATGAAAGAAGAATTATTCAGCATGACCGTCACACCACGTTATAATCCTATGCTGATCACCACATTAGAATCCTATGCTGATGTTGTGTGACCCTTAAATGTAGGTCATACGCAACCCCCTATTTCAAGGGGATGATCACAAATAGTTAGTTAAATTTTAAATTTATTAATAGCCAAGTAGTTGTCATGATCCCCATAGAAGTAAGGGGCACATATATGGTATGAATTTAAAGGTCACACCACATCAGCATGTTGAGGTGGTGTGACGGGTATACAGAATAATTTCTTATCCCGCATTTAGGGAATTGATTTACAATTATGTCTATAGATTAGTTTGAGATCTTATATGGCAACTTATGATTGGATGCCATACATTATGGATTATCCGTTTGAAATTTAAACTCATGGTAGATAAACCTAAATAAGACACATGTTAACGTGGATAATTTGTGCTCTGAGTGAGTGAAATACTAGCAAGGTATCATGATTATGAAGTTATTACAAGTTATGATGATATAAAGTATAGTTCTACTATTAATATCTTTTTCTTATTCACCTTTTCATTAACCAACTACAACTCGTCTTATTTCACAAGGACCGACACGCTCTATGGATTAATGAATGACTAGATAGTAAAATTATATGGATATACCGATGCTTTGTCCATCATTTTTAAGGGCATATGCACAACTCACTACTTTTATGGACCAAGTGTGAGCAATGTACATCATTCTATTGCCACGACTTACGCATCTAGCAGATAAACCAGCTCACCGACTTTTAAGGGCATATTCACAGCTCACCAGCTTTTAAGGGTATATCATGAATCATTGGGCTATCTTAGGGCTATTGATCAATGTCCACAGCTTTTAAGGGCATATTCATAGCTCACTGCATTTCATGAACACCACATTGACTACATCCATAGCTTTTAAGGGCATATTCATAGCTCACCGCATTTCATGGACTCAACGTTGATCAATACCTGCCCATGCATAATTCTTAAACCTTATCGGACCTATATAGTCCTAAATCCAGACTGACTCTCGAAACTCCCATGTGGCCGACCTTACTGGATACAAAAATGATGACCAAATCGATTCATGCACTAGTTCGTTAATAACTTTAACCAACGAGGGTACCATCACTTGAACACGTTATTCTTAGTGTTACTACATTACAGCATATCGATATCTTTCTCATTACTACAGTATCGCATATGGGAAGCATAGTAAAGCGTATAAACAGCTAAGCAGTTCATAATATAAACAACATGCAATATAAACATTCTACAAGTACCAATTAATTGGTAATGGGTTCAATCGATTGGGTAAAAGACCCTAACAATCGATTGAACTACTTTGCAATTGATTGGGTCACAAGCAATGTCAATCGATTGGTAAACCAACTAATCGATTGGGTTATGACCTATGGCAATCGATTGGACATCATGCCAATCGATTGGGTCATAAACCTTACCAATTAATTGCAAATATAGTCAATCGATTGGTACTTCATCTTCTTCACAGAACTGGGCAGTGATCAAGCTGAAATTCGGGAATCCCATTTTAACCTTGTTTCCTTCTTTTAAAACATGTAAAACTCATTAAAATGTTACCAAGTGAGTCTAGTCACTCACCAAAATATGCTTGGATGTGTGTGTGATGAGTTGGAAGCTTGGAAGTTTCAATGGAATCTCTCTCTCTCTCTCTCTCTCTCTCTCTCTCTCTCTCTCTCTCTCTCTCTCTCCTTCATCTCTTTGTTTTGTTTCTCTTTTCTTCTTCTTCTTCTTCTTCTTCTTCTTCTTCAGTGTATGTGTGTTTGTACATATATGGATGCATATGCATATAATATATATGTATGAAAGTGTACATATGTATATAACAATCTCTCTCTCTCTCTCTCTCTCTCTCTCTCTCTCTCTCTTAAAATTCTCAAACAAACAATAAAAAATACAAGAATCTAAAACATGTATGTAGAGAAAGAGAAGGATAAATGTCAACACCTTATGCAAACTTGGAGACCAGGTTCTGAGAGAGTCCAATCATTTGGGATTAGGTCCAATCGATTGGTGACGGATATGTACATAGCAATCGATTGCTATAAATCCAATCGATAGGTCCGAGGCCGTCACAAGCCAATGGATTGGGGTAGGGTCCAATCGATGTGGTACTAAATTTTGCAATTGATTTGTAAAAAGGTCCAATTAATTGGTTCGGTCTTTACACAAAAGGTTAAGGCAATATAACAGAATCTCATTTATAAAAAAATAAAAATAAAAAAAATGCAGACAAGACTAAATTAAAAAATGCAGGTATTATGCAAAATCAAAATAAGTTAATTTAAAAAGAATGATTCATATAATTAGACATATAGTCAGACAACTACACAACCAAACGGGTCCTAAGTTAGCATTTTCCTAAATACATTTACAATATGCACTAAACTAGAAAATCTTCCAAATACACAACCTAAAATTAGGAACAACTTGACCTCTAGAAACACTCCACCTTCTCTCTACCCCAAAAAAACCCACTAGCAGAGCTGTCCTCTCAAGGGCCCTTGGCTCCGTTTTTACTCTTATTTTTACTTTTAAATAATCTTGCCCTCTGTAGGCTCTGTGAGGGTTTTGTCCCTCCTCTATGAGGGTTTCTCTCTTTTTAAGAGTTTTTTTTTAGTTTGGATTCCCCAACTAGATCTACTTTTGCTCTTTTTCCTGTAGCGTGATCCAGCTCCCGCCCTCACAGTTTCTGCTTTTTTCTTTCAAATCTGGTGCTTTCTCATATTGCTATGGTGTTTTATCGTGCAGATTAGGTATCTGGTGGGGTCTCTTTGCAGTCACGGTGCGCTTTTGGACGATCTACGGTAGGGTTTTTGCCAGCTCCTCCCTCAGCCAGCTCCCTTTCGAGCTATACCTTAGCCAGTTTTGCATTTTATCTAAGATTGAGGAGGTTTGCTGTATAGCTACTGAAGTTTGTGGGGGTTCATTTTATCTTTTTTATTACTTCTGTCTGCATTTACTGGTCCCTTTTTTGAGATCTGCATTTGTAAATAAATGAAATTCACTTTCACAAGAGAAAAAATATACATGTATTATGAACAACTTGCAAAATCGATTCCAGTTCAAATTCTTATAAAACAAAGTAATTACATGAAATAAGACGAAATAAAAATCCTCTGAAAATCAACCTTTCACAACACACATAAATACAAATATGTATAACATACATATAACTTAGGGGCATTACAGAGAGTAAAAGAGATGATTGTGTGAGTCACAAATAAGCCGGTTTTGTAAATTCACTTACTGCCCATTTGGGCGCGTTGGTTACTGTAGTGGTGAAACCAAAACCGAAACAACAGAAAACCGAAAACGAATCCAAAAAACTGAGCCTTGTCGGTCGATTTTTCGAATATAGTATAAGCCAAAAATCGAACTGAACCGAAAAAAATCCGACCAAAACCGACATAACCGAGCGTAGTTGGTTGGTTTGTTTAGTGCCAAAAAACTAAAAAAAATTGAACCCAACGAAACTGTTTCACCCTGGCCGAGTAGTGCTCCAGAATTGCGTTTGCAATCCCAAAAGGAAAAGTGATGGTGTTTGGACATCCAATGCTAAACGCAAAAGCCATTCGCAATTGGAATATGGATGGGTTTTGGCGCGTTTATCCAAAGCTGATGGTCCAGCTTTTGGTAAGACCACAATCAAACAAATATTCTTTGTGTGCCAAAACTAGAGGACAAAATTCCACCATTTTATCATTATTGGTATATAAATTACGCTATAGTACTATTGATTAACAATTAATAATGTATATTAACAAAATTAACTATGTATTCAATACAATTTCAATAGCAATAAAGTACAAGGGCACAATTGTATTTTAGGCACTCAAAATCACTTTTGTATTTATGTAATTAAACTCTTTACATAATCTATTACACCACCATAATCACTTTTACAATATATTACCCAAACACAGTAATTGTCAAAATCTATTCTAACCATTGCCATCGCACAAACAATCGCAATCCAAAAGCTAAGCAATCCCAAAGCATAAGCGACTCCAAACAGACCTATAACAAATGTCCATTTATTCCACACTAGTACTCTCATTTTATTCTACATAATCTCTTAAAATAACATAGCATTGACTAGATAATGGTCAAATACGGAGTAATAAATTAGGCTGGAATTGAACATATTTTATTTTAACTATTCTGAAACAACCCTTAAAAGTACTTCTAATACTTATTTTAACTCGTGTGTGTGTGTTTGGCATGAGTTGTATTTATTCCAGATTTATACTTATCGCAATTTAGCCACATCGTTTTTCCTTTTGTATAATCTAATGGTTTTATGATATCCATATATCAAGTAACGAAGCCATATAAATTGCAAAGTGTCTTGCACTGAAAGAAGGATTATTAGTAAGTTCAGCTGTTATAAAACTCTATAATTGCAAGTAACACTGTTGCAAGTACCAAATTTATTATTATTATTCTTTGAATATCTTTTAATTTTATAATATTTATGAAATTATATAATACGTAATTATATGTGTTGTGGTTGTCCCTGTAGTTTGGTCCCTGTAATTTAGAAAGTGTAACTTTAGTCCATGTAGATTTGTAAGTGTGTCAAATAAGTCCACTAAGTTCTTTTGTGATGAATAGTTTTGTCACTAAAAGTAAAAAAAATTGTTACAAAAAGTGTTTGAGGGACTAAAATGACACACTTATGAAATTACAGGGGGACTAGAATGACACTTTCTAGCTATAGGGACTAAATTGACATAAAGGGCAAACTAAGAGGGTGTAAAATATAGTTAAAGCTTATAATAAATAATAAAATAAGTGAGGTGCTCTTAGTAATGAAGGTAAAAGGTGAAAAACAGATTTTTTAACTTAAATTTAGGTGCCCTAATTAAAAAATGAAGGTACCTTTATAGCCAGCCCTTTGATATACCCAACAGAGGTTGTATTAACGTTTTTAATGAGTGTCCCAAGATAATGTATAATCAAGCACTTGAAAATATCTTCCTTGTAAATGAACCCCAAACACTTGCAATCCTTACTACACTTGTCCCTACACTCCTCAACCTTCACTGGCCCCTCGCCATCGTTCAAGTACGGATTCAAAAAGTGCTCAACACCTACAATCTTCTAGTACCTAACCTTATCTCTGCTCTTGCACGTGTCCAGTTCTGAAACGACTGATCATCTTATTACGACAATTGATTCGAAGAGACTGGCCCACCAAAAGCGTGTTAGATGGGTAATCAAAGCTCGGCCGCATGAACCTACCAAGTTTGTTGTGAAGAACTAAGTTACCATTTGGTAGTAACTTAATTCCGGTGACACCCTTGTTGGCAGTGTTGGTTTGCCACACTATCCGACCACCAGCTTCGGCGATCGAGGACAAAGTTACCTGTTTGAAAATTTAATTGAAGTTAATTATGTGACTTGTACATCTTTTCAACAATGTTAAGGTGATAAACACTTTTTACAAAAGTTTAAAAACACACTTAACTCTCTCCTGTGTGGTAGTATAGGATCCACTGAAATTATCCAGACCCCATAATGCCACACAGAAGAGACATAGAGTGTGTTTGTAAAAAAGTGTTTGTCATCCAAATATTACTCATATCTTTTAAAGGCAAGGCTTAAAAAATATTGTAATTAAGTAATATTACACTTTCCAAATTTGTATAACAAACATGATTCCAACATATGTAGCAATCGATTCGCTTGATTTTTCTAAGAGGAGATGTTGAAATAGTTCTACCATTATTGAATGTGGTCTCACTGTCACATGTGTTTGGGTACCATATTTCATACTTGGGAAGGATAGCATTGCTCATTGTAATTATACTAAAATTTTGTTATAGACTTGTATTATTAATTAATAATACTAGGCATACACACTTTTGCACACACTTTTACACACTTAACTTTAAATAGATGTACTATGTGCTCAAGTGTGCAAAAATCTATGCAAAAGTTTGTATGCCTAACACTGCTCATTATTAATTATAGCAATTAAATTTCCCAATTTAAACACGGGTCATTTTAGGATGGCATTGACGGAATGTATCACTAGGAGTCTGTTAAAGCTCATAAAATTTGTACCATTAAAATTGGAACGCAGTAATAATACCTTAGTAAACCCGAAATTTAGACTTTTAGACAGTGGAAATTTTGAGATATTTTATGGGAGATTTTAGAAATGTGTTGTAGTGTCAAATCTCTAGATTCCTAAAAACTCAAAGCATCCGGTAGATAAAAAAGGCTTTGTGACATGAGAATTATGTGTTTCCTATACTATTATCCAAACATCTAAGAGAGAAATTTTTTTTTTAAGACAGTGAATTTTGGAATATGAGAAGTTTCAAAAGTTGTCCAACATTACCGTCTGTTTGCACCTAAAAATCGTCAAAGGTTTTTGAGTTCGAGTGGCATGAAGTTGGATAGAGGGGAGGCCGGCCTAATGAATCTATGACTCATCGGACTCAAGTGGAGATTGTAAGCCCGATGGTAGGCACAAGGCTGTTGGGTGTTGTGGTATGAGCCCGATTGGAAGAATGGGCATGGATGAGGATTATCGGGCACGAGAATAATATAACCTAATGCAACGTAAGCCCGATGGTGGATCAAAGCAGCATGGAGGCCAATCGGACACCGTGTAATGAAGGATGGTTGTATGAGTCCGATCGGCCATAGGCATTCGTAAAAAGGGTGATCGGGCATGAAAGACAGTATTGAAATTGTACAAGCCCGATTCAACGGAAAAAAGTAGTTGACAAGGCCGATGAAATAAAAGGGAAAGGCGGTGCTATTCACAGCTGCCAGGGCGGCGTCATCCTATATTTTTAGGAAGCAAGAGTCCTTTGGGAAAAGAATCTGATCACATCCAGCTGGATTTAGAAGGTTAATCCCTAAATTAGTGGGATTGATCCAATCAGAATTTGGATAAGGTAGGAGTTAGAGATTAATAAGGTTTCTTCCACTATCAGCCAATCAGCCACGCAGCTTAGGGCGTAAGCTAAGGAGTCCTTTCCCTTATTAGAATTCCTAGAGGCCGCTATAAATATGGAAGCAGGCCAAGCATATAGGGCACTTCGCGTCATCTTGAAAACAGCATACACACTGCATTCGAAGCATTCAAACCTTTGTTTTTCAGCATTCATAGCAAATAGGTCTACCCTTTTATTATTTCTTTTTATTCTTTTGGATAATCAGTTTGTTCTGGTTCGTTCTTTAGATCTGTTTAATTTTCCAAACATTTAATAAAATCTACGTTTTATTAATCCGTTTGTGATTGTTTACCTAGTAAACTCTTAACACTGTTTAGATTGTGCGCTTTAGTACTGCTAAAGAATTTATGGTTAGGGTACTTTCCTACTCACTACACATAATCACTCTGTTTGGAAGTCAGATTCATAAAGCCTTGTGTATCACTCACACAAGCGTTTAGGAAATTAGTTTGCACACACGCACACACCGAGCCCGTTTGGCTCTGACACGCCCACGCAAATTACAAGCAAACATTTTGGCACACCCGGTGGGACCTACAATGTCAAGCCATGCCTCCAAAGAAAGACAAACAGACAACTAAGAACGGCCAAGACGATTCTCCCATGGACCCACTTATGGAGGAAAGTACTGGCCATTCTCCACAAGACGGCAGTGTCACTCTTGAGGCAATTTCGGAGGCCATGAGAGCGAACGTTGAGCCCATGTGGCAGGAATACAACGCGTTAATAGGATCAATGGGCAATCTCAAGGCAGTCATCAGCCAAACGGCCGATATTCATAAGAGTCAAGCTAACCTGGTCATGGAGACAAGGACCACCCACGTAAAATTGGATCGCCTGTCGGACATGATCGGCAGGCTGATAGAGACCTATAAGGCCGGGGGTAGCAAAGAGCTATTACCGGATCGGGCTCTAGCACATTGCTTGAGTCTGATAAGCCGAAAGACCCACCCTACATCTGTCCGAACCTTAAGGAGGGTAATGGCTCAGGCAAGCAATCTAAATCACAGACCGGAATGGCTAGCGGATTGATAGTCACCGATCCCTATGGATCGGCAACACCGGGTTTGTTCGATCGACAGGCCATACTGAAGGCTCAATCGGCCACACACAATCTCCAGGTCACACTACTGGGGGGCAAAGAAACAATGGTGGGTTTTGGACCCATCAGACCAATAACAATCAACAGCAATTACCATTGCCGTTGGTACTCCCGTTGAGGGCTGCTCAGCCCGTAGCTCCATAACCCATCAATATGGAAGAGTTGGTAGCGACCATACATGAAGAGTATGGCCCGTTTATGAGAAGACTGGAGAGGCTGACGTACAGACGGTCATATCCCCCCGAAATTGACCAGGTCATATTTTCCTAGGGGTACAAAGTACAAAACTTCACTCTGTTTTCTGGAGAGAGTGAACAGTCTTCGGTGGAGCATATTGGCCGTTTCATTGTTCAATGCGGCCATGTGGGTAGTAGTGACCCATTAAAGTTGAGGTTATTTCCAAATTCACTAACGGGCATGGCATTTTTGTGGTATGTCAATCTCCCCGCCAATTCGGTGCAAACTTGGCAAAGGATGGAAGAGCTATTTCATGACCAGTTCTATAGGACTGAGCCCGAAACATCGCTGGCAGACCTATCCAGGATGATGCATTAGTAGGAGAAACTGTACAAATCTACACGGTCCGTTTCCGTAAGGCAATGTATCCGTGCAAGATGGTTTTGCCTGAGAAAGAATATGATAAAATGGCCATGGGGGGCATGTCCTTTGAACTTCGCAAGAGGTTTGAAAGAACTGACTTCCGTGATTTATTCGAGCTGGCCATGCGGGCCGCTCATTATGAGCGCATCCTTTTGGATGAGCAGGAGAAGAAGAACTCGTCCAAAGGGATGTATTATAAAGACCCTAACTACGAGGTCCACCTAGCGGAGTGTGACCTCAAAATAGAGAGCGATATGACCGAGTTAATCTGCAAATGGCGAATTGTATGTAACGCCTTGAATAAACCTATCAACAATAATACCACTGCAAAGAAGATGGCGTTTGAGGCGGAAAAAAATTATACTTTTGACATAACCATGGCTGATCAAATATTCGATGCCTTATTGGCCGATAAAGTGATCAAGCTGAGTGAAGGCCATCGGATCCTTAAGGCCGATGACTTAAAGAATAAAGAATACTGTAAGTGGCACAATTCCTGGAAGCACTCCACTAATAATTGCGTTGTTTTTCGTAATGTTGTACAGGAAAACATGGAGAAAGAAGTTTTCAAGTTCTCGAACAAGGCTATAGGGATTGACGCAAATCTGTTTCCTCAAATCACCGGCACCAATATGGTTATGCCCGATTTAACCATGCTGACAAGGCCAAGGCCGAAGATAGACTTGACCAACCAAGAAGTTTTGCCAAGGCAGAGAGAAGGAAAACAAATCGCCATTTCGGCCACAGATAGGCCGAAAGTAACGATACATGAGCTCCAAAGAAGTTATCAGGAACGTAAAGAAAAGGGCCACAAGGCCGAGGAAGAAATGGCTAGGTCCAATACTGATAACTTGATAGCGGATCTGCGACGACAACTGGAGTTCATTGAACAAGGCCTTTGCTCAAGATGCAAGGCTGATATCAAAAAAGATATTTCTAGCTCGAATAAGAGGCCAAGAGGCAATGAACATTGGGAGCCAAGCCCGAGAAGATATGTATATGAGAGGTTGTCACTGCCTTGGCAGAGTTAGGCAAAGCCTGAGTGGCGGGCAAAACCCTCATTGGCTCCGCAAACCAGCCTAAGTGAATCAGGCTGATTGGGGGCAAAAAGGTACCCGAACAATCCCAAAGCCTAAGATGCAAAAAAATTCATCAACCTCAAATAGGAGCCCAAGGATGGTGTTGCCACCCCGGATGGAAGATGGGAGGTGGCATAGGGCTGAACATTCCAAATTCCAAACGCGGCCACAGTACAGCAAGTCTAAAAAAAGGAGGTATCAACGCATGAGACAGGCCAAACGGGAACGCCAATACGGGAAAAATCGGGCTGGAAATCCTCCTAAACCCACAGCGCATACATTGCCCGACACCGAAGAACTCTCAGCTGAGGCGGAACCATTTTATGACGGAGAGGCTGGGGCGATGCATACTTCTATTGGGCACCTAAAGGAAAGATTCAAACAGGAAAAATCACAGGAGGAATGCAGGCCCACATTGGACAAGATGAGTATGGAATCCGATGATGATCTGTCAGACTTCAGCACCTCGCCAATTCAATTCAGAACTATTCCGGTAAGCCTTTCATCTGACATGGTGTTTACTTTGCTTATGTCCTTCATGGCCAAGCCAGACCAACCTGCGGCCATAGAAGGGGATGTAATGGAGGGCTTGGCCAAAGACTCAGCCCTGATAGAAGACGTATTCTGGAACAGGGGAGAGACTGTTAAACCCAATGTGGTAAAAGCCACAAGCAAGAATGTGGATGCCACCGACGAGCAGACTGATCGGCCTAAGATCACTATTTTGAGGCCGAAGGGACATCATACTGAAGAAGGGTTGAAGCCTTGCAGACCAGTCAAAGTGGTTTTCGAGAAACCCACATATCAGATGTCCCAGCATTTAAAGCCATTGTACACGAAAGGACATATTGAGGGGGTCCCGATAAACAGAATCCTGGTTGATGGTGGGTCTACCATCAATATTATGCCTCAAATAATGTTGAGAATCCTTCAAAAGTCCGAGTCGGAGCTAATTCTGACCGAAATGAACGTTCAAAGCTTCACGGGGGCACCCTCAAGAACCAAGGGTATCCTACCCCTTGAGCTTACCGTTGGCAGTAAAACGGTCATGACTGCCTTCTTCATCGTAGAAACCTCGACGGCGGCCTATAATGTATTACTCGGTCGAGATTGGATATACTCAAATTATTGCATTCCTTCCACACTCCATCAGTTATTGATTTTCTGGAGAGGCGACAAGGTAGAAGTTGGAGCAGATACAAAGCCATTTGTAGCCCGTGTGCAAATGGCCGATGCAATCTTGTATGAAGATGATATCGGGCTAGTCAAGTTACTGGGTCGCAACAAAATGGGAAGACCGAATACACCTACCTTTCTTAAAGGAAATCCAACGGACATCAAAATATGTTACCATAACCTCAGTCGGACTGAAGAGTCAAGGCTGATTGAGATCATCGATCAAGAAGACGTCGATGGATCCACAACCGATCTAGGTTGAGAGATAGCTGGCCCTAAAGGCCAGCATGGCCAGATGGTGTGCATACCTGGCCGATAGAAGACTGGAAATTGGCCCTGTTGACGGAATGATTAATCTGGTCGATTGTATCTATGAAGAAGAAATGCCAAGGGAGGAAGAGATTCAAATAGATGAATTGGAAACGGACACGGCAAAGCTTGATATTTTAAAGGCCGATGTCCAAGACCCCCTCTTGGAGGTCAACCTAGGTACAGAAGGAGAGCACAAGCCTACTTATGTAAGTCAGATGCTGGATACACAATGTCAGGCCGAGTTGATTACACTCTTGCACAAGTACAAAGATTTCTTTGCCTGGGATTATGATGAAATGCCAGGATTATCTAGGGAACTGGTGGAGCACCGATTGCCAACTGAATCGGGGTTTAGGCCGTTCAAGAAACTACCTCAGCGGATGTCACCAAAAGTAACTCTAAAGGTGAAAGAAGAAATTGAGAGACTACTGGACGTTGGTTTCATTCGAACAACCCGGTATGTTGAATGGGTCTCGAATGTGGTCCCGGTAGTAAAGAAGAATGGGAAGCTGAGGGTCTGCAATGACTTCAGAAACCTAAACCTAGCTACCCCAAAAGGTGAGTATCTCATGCCCATGACCGATCAGTTAATTGATTCGGCCACCAAACATAAAATTTTGTCCTTTATGGACGGGCACTCGGGGTACAACCAGATCTACATCGCCTATGAGGATGTCCCGAAGACTGCTTTTCGGTGCTCGGGGGCAATTAGAACCTTTGAATGGGTTGTGATGCCCTTCGGTCTGAAGAATGCTGGAGCAAACTATCAACGGGCGATGAATTCAATCTTCCATGATATAATTGGACAATTCATGGAGGCCTATATCGATGATGTGGAGGTAAAGTCAGGAGGTAACGCCGATCATCTGAGAGACTTGGAAAAGGCATTTGAAAGAATGCGGGCTCACAAACTAAAGATAAACCCTTTTAAATGTGCTTTCGGCGTCACAGCAGGGAATTTCTTAGGTTTCCTAGTGCATCAAAGAGGGATAGATGTTGAAAAAAATAAGGCTCGAGCTATCCAGGCAGCAAAGCCACCAACTAACAAGAAATAGCTTCAGAGATTGCTCGGGCAGATCAATTTCCTAAGAAGATTTATATCCAATTGTGCAGGGAAGACCTAAGTATGGACCCCACTATTGAAGATCAAGACCGACGAAGACTTCAAATGGGAAGACAGCCATCAACAAGCCTTCGAGGGAATTAAACAATATTTGTCAACTTCTCCAGTATTAATGCCACCCAAGAAGGGTAGGTACCTTAAATTGTATATATCGGCCTCTGACTGCTCCATAGGAAGTATGTTAGCTCAAGACAATGAGCAAGGCAACGAGCAGGCCATTTATTATTTAAGTAGAATTTTGACTCCAATCGAGCAGTGCTATGCGCCAATTGAGAAGTTATGCTTGGCATTGTATTTTTCCTCACAAAAGTTAAGAACATATATGCTGCCCGTTTCCACTTACATAATATGTCAAATTGACGTGATAAAATAAATGTTGTCAAGACCAATCATGCGAGGCCGAATTGGGGAATGGACCTTGGCCTTAATGGAATTTGCCATCCAGTACCGGTCACATCAATCGGTCAAAGGCCAGGCCATAGCCAATTTCTTGGCCGATCACCCAGATCTTACTGATCTAGGAGAATTACCCCTAACACCCAAAGTTCTAAACACATCCTTGGTCCCATGGACGTTGATCTTTGATGGTTCCAAAAACATAGAGGGTGCTGGGGCAGGTGTGGTTATTGTATCACCAAAGTATAAGAAGATAAAAATGTCGTTTCGGCTCAATTTCAAGTGCACCAACAATCAGGCCGAATACGAAGCGCTTATTATCGGGCTAGAAATACTCCTTGAAATGGGGGCATCATCCGTACACATAAAGGGAGACTCAGGAATGGTGATCGGACAGATATCTAGAGAATTCCAGATAAGAAGTTGGGAACTCTGCCCATTCTACTATGTGGCCACTTAACTCATGGAGGCATTTGACGACATCAGTGTAAGTTATATTTTGAGGACCACAAATACCGAGGCTGATAAGCTTGCAAAAACAGGATCAGCCTCGTCTTCTGGGAAGAACTTAGAAGACCAAGTTATCACTGTTCATGTCCGATCATTACCGTCCGTTGCAAGGAGAGGTTGGTATACTACCACTAATTTGATCTTGATGGAGGACGATAATTGGAGAATGCCCATCATTGAATACCTGAATCACCCGAATGTCAGAGTAGACCGAAAAGTTAGACTATTCGTAGTCTGATTCGTGATGCTTGATGGAGAATTATTCAAGAAACCCATCGGTGACGACGTGATCTTGAGGTGTTTAGGTAAGAAATAGGCCATGCAGGTTATGGCTGAAGTACATGAAGGGATCTATGGGGCACATCATGCCGGTACAAAGATGAAGTGGTTGCTAAGAAGATACAACTATTACTGGCCCGGTATGCTAAAAGATTATATCAGCTATACAAAGGGATGTCAAGCTTGCCAGAAGCATGGCCCGATCCAGCATGTGCCCACTAAAGAGCTCCAACCAGTAATCAAACCGTAGCCGCTCCGAGGATGGGCTATGGATTTAATTGGCAAAGTCCTACTGCCATCATCGGGCCAACACTGTTTCATCATAGTGGCTACAGACTACTTTACTAAGTGGGCTGAGGCCATACCCTACAGAACGGTGACTCAGGCCACCGTAATAAAATTCATTGAAGAACACATTATCCATAGGTTCAGCCTGCCAGAGACAATTACGGCCGACCAAGGGTCTGTTTTCACAGGAACGGAAACGTTAGCTTTTGCAGAAAGTAGGGGGAACAAAATTCTCAATTCTACGCCCTACTATGCACAGGCTAACGGGCAGGCCAAGTCTACAAACAAGATCCTTAAGGGGATTATTGAGAAGATGATCGATGAAAATCCTAGGGAATGGGACAAGCTCCTGTCCGAAGCTCTATGGGCCTATCGGACATCTAAAAGGTCAAGTACCAGGGTCACACCGTTCATGCTGACCTATGGGCATCACGCTATGTTACCTATGGAAGTCACAGTCTGATCGGCTAGAAGGGCTTTACAAAATTAACTTGAGCCTGCTGAGTACACAGAGGCTATGATAGCTGAGTTAGAAGGGCTTGACGAAACAAGGCTCACAGCCTTAGACTCATTAAAGGTGAAAAAGCAACGGGTGGCCCGAGCTTATAACAAAAGGGTGAAAGAGAAGTCTTTGCATAGAGGATTTGGTATGGAAGGTCGTTTTACCTATCGGGGACAAGGATAACCGTTACGATAAATGGTCGGTCAACTGGGAAGGTCCGATCATCATTCATCAAGTCAAGAGAGGTGGTGCATACAGGCTACGTGATATAGATGGGACAGTTCATGTCAGACTAATCAATGGTCAATATTTAAAGTCCTATTATCCTACGTTATAGGAGACCATCGATCTTGAATATAAACCAAATCCAGGGTTGGATATGATCAACTTATCAATTATGAACCTGAGCCCGAATGATTAAAGAAAACATCATTTTACATTAATAAAGCTGAGCACAGCTTACTTACAAAAATATGTTATTAAGAATAAAAAAACATACAAGGTATAAAAGTTGGGAGTCGGCCTCTAGGCCGAACCAAAATTCTTAAGTTTGGCCCTTAAATCTTCCTAAGTCTTGATAGCTTCAGCCCGATCTCGTTTTGCCTAGTCAAGTTTTTGGGCCCATGCTCGAGATATTGGGACGCTGGCCTGTAGTTGATCACTGCACTTCTGGGCGTCACCACCAAGTTGGGCCAGCAATTCATCAATTTTTACCAAGACTGCATTATTGGTGACGACCTCAGCCTCGCATTGTGCGAGTTGAGCTTTAAGTGCAGCAATACGATTGTGCAGCCAAGTGTCTCTGGCTAGCACCTGAGCCCGAGAGGCCTTCCCTGCTTCAAACTTAGCTTTGGCCCCCTCTAGAAACTTCACTGCTTTTTGTCGAGAGCCCAAGTGATGTTCTGCATCAACTTGAACCTTCAAGGTCGATCGGTCGAGGAGACGGCAGCTTGGGAGTCTTTCCTGTGTCTCACGGAGTAGGGATAGCTGCCAGTTAGAAAGAGAGGGATAGGCCGTGAGTGTGTTCAAAGCTGATTCAACATCAGCAGCAGGAGGAAGATTAGAGAGGTCCTGATCAGCAAGCCCGAGGAGTAAGTCTTTTGATTGCTAAAGGCGTGAAGGAGAGACCGCCTCAGGCTTGAGAGGACCAAGTTCAAAAGCTCCCAGGTCCAAACCGGAGAAGAAATCGTCGAATGGGATGTATGGCTCTAGACCTATGGGAACGGCCTGTTCAAAAGAAAAGGTGTCAAAAGATGTTTTAAGAGCTCATGAATGAAATAAGGTAAGAGGCTACAATACCTGGGCGTGAGGGCCAAGTGAGGCCGAGATCTCTTGACGAACATCAGCCTCACTTGGTTGAGAGGTTGATGGTTGAGAGGACTGCTGACCAATTTTGGAAGAGGGAGCAGTACTGGTTTCCACCCCTTGGTTAGTAGCGGTCTCTGCAGTCTATAAAATTTGAATGCCCATGGCAGAGCCCGAGTCATTCGCCCCATCTTCAACCCTAGGAGCTATAGGATCTTCGGGAGTTTGGGCAGGATCAGCCTCAATAGGTTCTTTTCTTGCCTGAGAGGACGATCCTGTGGCAGCGCTGGTGTCATCCTGGCCGAAGGGTGCTCCGACTACAGCTAGGGCATCCTGTTCGATTTCTTCTCCAGCTGTCTCCATAGCAATTCCGGCATCGGGCGCATCCTCACTGCTGGAGGAAAGAACGACTTGTTCAGGAATATTGCCAATAGAATCATCGTCTTCGTCGTCGTCGCTTGAAGGGGTTAGTGGTGGTATAATGTGTAGTAGTATCACTCTCACGACGACTCGTTCCAGGTAGGCCACTGCAAATGCAGGAGATGTAGGAAGATCAATGGGAAGAGTTTGAGGCTGGATTGGAGGTGGTTGGGGAACTGCTCTGGTCAATGATAAGTCTTGTCCGGAGTCCTCATCAACAAGCTGAAGTGAAAAGGGAAAAGATTAGAATTTAATGATGTAATCGGGCTAAACAGGTCAGAAATAAAGTAAATGTAACCTGAGTTGTTGAGGCTGGTGTTGGTTTCTTTTTTTTTTTAGCAGGACCTTTGGCCGGAGCGGGCTTGCGAGCCGGCCTCTTTCCTACTTGTTTGCGCTGGGTTGGAGCCGCTGTTGGAGCAGGAGCATCGGCCTCAGCTGCTGATGACATAGCAAACTGTACAAGGGCTTTGGCAGCCGTATCCTTGAATATTTGGCTTGCCCGATCGGTCCACCACTTGGTGAATTCCTCCGAGACCACGGGCCAGGCAGAGAAGGGGGTGAAGTTGAATGCGGCCTTGAGTTTGTCTGACTGTTCTTTGATTTTCTTCACCTGCCCATCATTGACGATTAGGCCGCATTCCACCCAGTCAACATTAACAGTGATACCTGGGGGAATGGGTACAAATTGAGTAAGCCCGAACTGACGGGCATAGAGGAGAGGAAAATAATACTCTGCTCCACATTTATTGTTGTCTGAAGGAATACTTGGGCTAAAAATTATATCCCTAGCTACCAAGTAGCTAGAGAAGATTTCGTTGTATGTAGACTGGGTGCCCGATCCCCAGTTAGCAGGGTTGTGAGGAAGTTGAAGAAATGAAGGAAAGCCGCCAGAGGATCGTTGCGGAACGCCGCACCGAGACCTGGTGCTACCGGGGAACCGTCGGAGGAGCTGTAGTGAGTCAGGTAATCAGTGGAGATGTCTGTAGCATGGGTTTTGGCTAGTGTTCTCATTTCTCTACATCTGTTCTGTGGTGGTGGAGCGTCGATGAAGGTTTTCTTGCCTTTGGAAGTGGTTGCCAGTGCGGTTTTAGGAGCCATTTCAGAGGTAGAGTGGAGGTTGATAGTGCCAGAAAAAATGGAGGTTAGAAAGAAAAGCTCTAGATAATTGGGATTTTAGAGAGAGAGAGAGAAGACGCAAGTGAGAGAGGTGGAGAGATTTTTGAAAATCTTGCCGCTTTATACCACGCCGCATTAAATGTGGAGTGACTGGTGGGATTCTCTAGATCTGACAAATCTCTACATGGCTAACACGTGGCAATTTTAAAATTCAAAACGTCACATCAATCAAGGCGGGACGTTTGATATGACCTTTTGGGGGGCAATTGTTTGCACCCAAAAACCGTCAAAGGTTTTTGAGTCCGAGTGGAATGAAGTTGGATAGAGGGGAGGCCGGCCTAATGAATCTATGACTCATCGGACTCAAGTGGAGATTGTAAGCCCGATAGTAGGCACAAGGCTGTTGGGTGTTGTGGTATGAGCCCGATTGGAAGAATGGGCATGGATGAGGATTATCGGGCACGGGAATAATATAACCTAATGCAACGTAAGCCCGATGGTGGATCAAAGCAGCACGAAGGCCAATCGGACACCGTGTAATGAAGGATGGTTGTATGAGTCCGATCGGCCATAGGCATTCGTAAAAAGGGTGATCGGGCATGAAAGACAGTTTTGAAATTGTACAAGCCCGATTCAGCTGAAAAAAGTAGTTGACAAGGCCGATGAACTAAAAGGGGAAGGCGGTGCTACTCACAGCTGTTAGGGCGGCGTCATCCCATATTTTTAGGAAGCAAGAGTCCTTTGGGAAAAGAATCTGATCACATCCAGCTAGATTTAGAAGGTTAATCCCTAAATTAGTGGGATTGATTCAATCAGAATTTGGATAAGGTAGGAGTTAGAGATTAAGAAGGTTTCTTCCACTATCAGCCAATCAGCCACGCAGCTTAGGACGTAAGCTAAGGAGTACTTTCCTTATTAGAATTCCTAGAGGCCGCTATAAATATGGAAGCAGGCCAAGCAATCAGGGCACTCCGCGTCATCTCAAAAATAGCATACACAATGCATTCGAAGCATTCAAATCTTTGTTTTTCAGCATTCATAGCAAATAAGTCTGCCCTTTTGTTATTTCTTTTTATTCTTTTGGATAATCAGTTTGTTCTGGTTCGTTCTTTAGATCTGTTTAATTTTCCAAACACTTAATAAAATCTACGTTTTATTAATCCGTTTGTGATTGTTTACCTGGTAAACTCTTAACACTGTTTAGCATGTGCGCTTCAGTACTGCTAAAGAATTTGTGGTGAGGGTACTTTCCTACTCACTGCACACAATCACTCTGTTTGGAAGTCAGATTCATAAAGCCTAGTGTATCACTCACACAAGCGTTTAGGAAATTAGTTTTCACACACGCACACACTGAGCCTCTTTAGCTCTGGCACGCCCACGCAAATTACAAGCAAACACCGTCCTGGCCGAAAGTGAGGGTGGCGTTCTCGCTCACCGGGATCGCGGTTGGCGTCCCAAACCCAACGCATGAGGTCCTCATTGTCTGGAATGCCAGCTCTCATGGCAAAAATGTAAGCATCGGGAGTCTTGTTATAGAAGCAAAGACAGAAGGGAAATGTGTAGAATGAATATCTATCGTTGCGAATCACACGATAACTTGTATCGTATTCAATGATCCTGTCACCGAACTCACCTTGGTTTACAAATTTGAATGTTTCATTGGCCGGAACTTGGGCCAGAGTGGTGGTGGTGACGGCACAGAAGCAAATGAGGATAAGAAAAACATTATTGAGAGGAAGTAAAGAAACATACTGAGCCATAACGCTATGATTGGGAGTTTAAAAATGAGAGAAAAGAAGAGAAAGGGAGAGAAAGTAACTCACTTTCTTTCGCTTACTCTTGATTGCGAGTTTTATGAGGAGAGAAAAGGAGAGAAAGGGAGAGAAAACTAGCCCCCACTTTCTTTCAATTTCTTTCTCTCCAAATTGGGAAGAAAAAGAGAGAAAAGAAAGTGGGAATTAATTAATATTTCTTAATACCCACTATACCCTTCTAGTTTAGTCTTACCTAATTGTAATTCCATCTATGTCCTAGGGCTTGTATAATACACATACATACATTAGAAAAATTAAAACATCACAGTTGCACAAAAACTAGAGACGTCCGATCAGACCTTCTTCCCATTCTTTCTTCCCAGGTATGATTTTTGGTCATAAAACAACACAGCCCAACACCTACACATGTATGACATGTGTGTGCACAGTGTATGAGCTGTGTGCACAGTGTATGGCATATGTATGACATGTGTGTGTCTGCACGGAGTATTGCTTCATTGATGCTGCAGCGCTGCTTGTAGGTTGGGTTTTTTTTTATTTTTTTTGCAATAGCTGTTTATAGCATGAATGAGTGATTACATCATCATCAATAACCAAGTTAATGAAATCTGTGTATGCGTGGTAGTGTATGAATCATCACCATCTTTTCTTTTTGTAGGCTATTGTGCATGAATGCACAGTATACATTACTTTATTAGTCCAAGTTATTGATGGGTAGAATGGTAGTTTTATTTTATTTTATTTTATTTTCTTCTCAACTTGCAATCAAGGGGAAAGAAAGTTACTTTCTCTTCTCTCCTTAACTCCCAATCAAGATGAAAGACAACACTACCCTTTCTCTTCTCTTCTCTTCTCTTCTCTCCTCACTTATGACTTTCTCTTCTTTTCTTTTCTCTCCTAAACTCCCAATCATAGTGTAAGTGTTTATGTTTGGTTGTATGGGCAGATGATATGAGATGAGAAAAAGTTATTGTTTTCAAAGGGTATTTATAATTTTGGAATTTAAGGGTATGCTAGGAATGACAATTTTGGAATTCTTTCTTACCAATTGAAAAGAAATAATCAACTTTTTTTTTTCTTTTTGCTTTTTTGCTTTTTTTCCTTTAGTCAGAAACATAATCTACTTCATTCGCAATAATTTTAAAAAAACATTCTAGTACAACTTCTTTTTCATCGCAAAAACAAGGCTTACTTGCTTTTACTTTTAAGTCTAATGTTTGTATCTGGATCTACATCTCTCTCTCTCTATATATATATACATATAAATTATATATACACATAGATAAAATATATTACTCTATAAGTCCTATTTTTTTAGTCTCACTTTAGGAATTCAACTTTTTAAGGAAATAAAAGAGAGTAATATTTTGGGCACTAACAAAATCCACTAACTCTTACTAACACACTCTATCTCTCTCCTAATGGTACTGTGGGATCCGCTGCGGATCCCACAGTACCATTAGGAGAGAGATAGAGTGTGTTAGTAAGTGTTAGTGGATTGTTAGTGCCCCTAGTATTGCCCAACAAAAGAGTCTACACCTACTTATCAAAATTGCCTCCTAATCATTACAACATTTTTTTTACTTTGCCTTAGTATAAATTTCAAGGAGGGGCGGTTTTGAAAAATAAGGAAAAAAACATATACAAATTTAGAAAAGTGGACAATAATTTTGAAAAAAAATCCAAAAATAAAATAGTGGACTCAAAAAATGAGACGGAGATAGTAACATTTGGACATGTACTTTAAAATGAAAGCAACTTTCATACCAAACATAGCATAACAAATGTGGATACCCATTTTTACAGATTGACACCTACGTTACAATTTTAAAAAGGGATAACTACTAATAAATCCTATTAACTACACTTTATGTGCTATAGGCCCAAGTCCAAAAACTATATAAGCATAAGTCCATTAATATTATTAAGACCATTTTACCTCAATTCAATCTCACGCCCATGGAAGAAAATCTCTCCTTCCAAAATCAAAAGTTTCAACGAAAATTCGTATATTGCTGAAATCTCTCCATCACACCGTGATTACAGGGTTTTCAAATTTGAAATCACTACAATATGTTTCATTTGAGCTGTTATTTGTGACAAAATCATTATTTTCAAAACAAAGAACGATTTGAAGAACTCTTGGGTCTGAGAAATTCAGAGAACGATCGCCACAGACGACTACAACCTCCGACGAACTCGAACAATGCGTAGAAAAGTTAAATAAAAGCAACTGAGTTTTCGTTTATTTTGGTAGATATTTCATTTACTTAGCTATCATTTTGATTTTTAGAACAAGTACTTTTAGGATGAAGAATGGAAAAAAGGGTTTTTTGGTAATGATTTGCATTTGCGATAAATCATATGTTGTTCATCTTGGTACAACTTACTGATTGATCAAAATCTTGGCTGCAGAGTTTGTGGGACATACACTAATTTTATGTATTTTTGGATCTTAATGGTTCTTTGAGGGGCTTGTATCATCTCCAACATACTGAATTTGGGGATTGAATAAGCTGCATACTAGTTGTTTGATAAAAGTTCTGAAATAAACCGTGTTGGTTTGGGGGTATGCATTGGGGATATTGGTGCTCATTACATGGCAGGTGTGGGTGGGATATTCACTGGTTAGTTATGGGGTATCCTTTCTTTGTAAGTTGATGAAGTATGATTGCTTCCTCATTTGTATGTTTGTTCCATTATCAATAAATTTATTACTGTTTAACAAAAACATGTATCAACACTCCCTTAAGCTTATCTACAATTTGTGACAAACGAATATGTGTGGTTTTCTCATGCCTGCTTGGCTACTCTTTTTTACAAGTTTTGAGTTAATTTATTCCCTAAATGAATTTCTCTTTGTATATTTGTGTGTCTCATGTGCTATCCTTTCTTTTTGGACAAGTTATGTTTTCCAGTTGGGTGTGTTAATGGATGCAATTCATATAAATGTCTATTCCTTGCAAAGCCCAGAAACCAAAAAAAATAAGGTTTGTCGTTGTCTTCTTTCTTTCTTTCTTTTTTTTCTTTTCTTTTTTTTTTTTTTGTTTTTTTTGAGAGAGAGAGAACAAATTTCTCATTGTCTTAGTTTGCACATGAACCAGAAAGAGGGTGTAGAATTTCACACTGATTGCATCATTGTCTTTGTCACTAAAATAACTGTAGTGTAAAATTAGACTTTTTATTCAGTGTAAAAATTTACACTGCATGTAGATTACAATTAATTAATATGGATGACTGAGCAGGTTCTGGTTACTATAAAGACTAGTTTCCTTAGTATATCTAACAAGTTCTATTTTTTGTGCTTGTGTTGCAATTGTGAACAGAGTTCCAAAAAAAGTAGAGAAAAATCCCCACTAAAATAAATACAATGTAAAAATGTACACTTATAGGCAGTGCAAAAATGTATGTTTCTTTCTAAGTCTTGCTTTAGGAGATTGTTTTTGTGTAAGCAAACATTTTATAAGTTATGAAATAGATCTGCTTGGTGTAGAGGCAATTCTACATAGGCCATGCTTTCTCCTTATGTTATGAATGTGAGCAGGGCATCTGAAGTGCAGTTAAAAAATTTACATTGACAATGCAGTGTTAAAAAATTTACATTGACAATGCAGTGTAAAAAAGAAGAAAAAGACAGTGTAAAATTCTACAATGATACTGTGACAATTCACTGCCGCAAAAAAAAAAAAAAAAAAAAAAAAAAAAAAAAAGAAGAAGAAGTAGAAGAAGAAGAAGAACAACGGGTTATCTAACAAAAGCATGTGATAACATTAATGTGATACACAAACCCCAGCACTGCTCATAAAAAAAAATGCATCAGCAATAACACTACTCAGAATTGCACCAATATTAAATTTCACAACTATGATTATGCGATAATTATGAGATTTAATAATCAAAAAACGGTTACCTAAAATTATGGGATTGATTAATCTAAATCTGTTAATATCATGTTTAGTGCTATGTATTGACTGTTATATATATCGTATATAACTATATATATCATTATACATTAGTTGCTATATAAATACGGGGTAAAACAGTCAAACAAATATCACAAATTTGAAATTTTGGACTAATTTCAACAAACTTCATGATTAGTAGGTTCTATTGATATAATCTTTTTTGGAATAGATCTAATCCAAAAAAGTTTGGAGGAGAGATTTTTGGCTAGATTTCTATAAAAGGGAAAATATTCTAAAATTCGGCATAAAGGTTGTAACTTGTAAGCCTTGTCACCACTGTTGGGATTGTATACCCTTAAAGCCACTCGTTAAGACATTTTATTATTAATAAATTGAATTTTTGATTGATATTACATATTATGGGTATACCTGTATCATTTCAATACATGAGTAGTGTATAGATGTGTCCTCAAGTTGAATTGTAGATGATCTAGGTGTATGGAAATGATTCACACACGGGAGTTCATGATCATCAGTTCCTTTCAACTTGAAACTTAGTTCACAGTTAGTATGAATTTGGGACAATTCATATGGACGACTATAACATATAGTTGCTACATGGTGGGGTGACATAACTCTGTCATTGGAGTGGATGAACTTACAACTTTTATGTTAACATGGTTGATGCGTTGAACAGGATCGCTAACTAGATTACTGCACTAAATGACTGTCTCTTAAGTGTTTGTTTATCTAGTTCATTAAATTATAAATTACTCTTAATTCTGAGGAGATAAACGGACTTAGAACTCCTATGCTAATTACTTTGATATACTACATAGTGAGATCTTATGATCAATACCTCGGTATGTTGGGTGATTAGTATACGAGGTCTGTGAACGTGTATCTTCAATATGGAATCCATGGTGGATAACTTTTGGATAGTTTCATTCGATCACAGAAATCTGAGTACTCAGTTGGGTTTTTTCTAAACCAGTTTTTATATATATTATTTATAGTTAAATAATAATTATTTGCAAAAGGGTAGTATGGTTTTTCCATACGTGATCGATTGTGGATAACTAGAGTTTCCAAAAGTGGTAAATAATAGGTGACCAAAAAGGTAGACAGTCAATTAACATTTTACCTTGTGTTGCTTATTAACGTGGAGGGGTATATTTGCAGATAAATTTATTGAGTTGGGCCTTAATATAATTTCTATTTTCTTAGAGTGCAATTACAATATTGTAGTAGGGTATGTCTGTAATTAATCAGTTTTAGTTAGATCAAGGATTGATCAGATTGGCTAAGATGTGATTGGAAGTCAAGAAAAAGGATGGCCATCAGATCCCATCGTTGGCTCCTAACCGTAAGGTGCATACTAAAGCTGTGTATGGTGTTTGTATATAACAGATTCTATTTATATATAAGTATATGGATAATTTATCTTTTTGTAAAGATAAATATATATACATATATTAAATTTAAATTAATTTTTAATTTGAATTTAAAAGAGATTTAGTGCTACTATATCTCTGTATCCATATCTTATATATATACAGTATATCTGTTAGGAAAAACTAACGTTCTGAAAATTTTACATACACCATATTGAAAGCTTTGGGTGGCTTGGGAGATTCCTACCATCTTCCTACGCATCTGAAGGTTGGAGAACAACGGTGAAGGTCCGGTGGTGACAAAGGCTATATACTGTATCATCTTCAACTTCAGAGTTTGAGGTAACGAATAAAAAATAATATTATTTTACTTAATCGTTTGATTAATCAACCACTGTGAGGATCCAGAAAATTTTTGAAATCCTTCCACTGTATTTTTAATATTATTTCCAACAAGTGGTATCAGAGCGGTCTCACAGATCGTTGATTGATCAAAAGGTTAAATAAAAAGGTTCATGGATCATCATATTTAATTCTGCATTTGAATCGTTCATAGATATGTAGTTTTTGGTTGTGTATGATGATTATTATTTTTTATTATTATTGGATTCCTTCAAAGCCTAGAAGTAGATCTGATGTAGTAGGTTGTTTGGCAATTGTAAAGGGGGGTTTGGATCGAATTTCCCGTGAATGGGCGATCCTGATCTATTTCGCCTATGCCAATTTTAATTTTCTTTTGATGTAAATTAAATTGTATTTCTTGTAAACCTATGAGATTTGAGTTGTTGCAACGAACTGCGTATGAGAGTTGAAGGACCAACATGACAGTGACCGATTGGAAATTGGGAATTATTTTTTTTCTAATGGCAGCGGCTAAGTCATGCATTGCTGTGAAGGATCAATTGCACTACCAAAGCATTTGATTTACTCTTTGGATGATTACATGTGATGATGTCATCATGTTTAGCAAGATAACATCCAATCTACCTATCCAATCCAGAGTCCATAAAAATTGAATTTGGATGGACATGTACGGAATGAGAAGATATGGTCAACCAAAGCTATACTTCAATTTGGGAAGAAATATTTAATGAAGAGGATTATCTCCAGCCGAAATATTCTAGTATTAGAATTTTTTTAATAGTTTTTTTTTTGGCTTGAAGGAATCCCAGCTTCTTGTGCTTAAGTTATTTTGTTTATTTTTATGCTTATCTTATTTGTTGCATGATAATTATGCTTACATGATAGGATCATGATATTTATTATGTATTTGATCCATGGACTTAAATCATGTATATTGTTGTTATCTATGCAAGTTGAAATTTGAGAAGGGTCCTAAGTAAAGTATAATTCTAATTAGATAAGGATTTACATTTTTCTAGTTTATCTAGAATAAAGTATTTTAATAATAAAATCCTTTTAAATTAAATTTTCTAGAATTCATTTGTCAAGATCAATTTATTTTATAAAATATTAATTATTTTTCCTGATAAAATAAAATTGTGATAAATGTGTTTTCTAGAAATTTAGTGGGAAACATTACCCACAATTTTTTTTTATATATTAAATTATACAAGGACCTTTCCAAATAATTTGCATAGACAACTTCAAATAGATTCATATGTATTTGTTATATTCAATGTGAATTGATCTATATCCTCTACAATAAAATTCAAGTGTGTGAGGGGTATAGATACAATACCCCACGGCTTTCCATGACCAACTCAAGGTAAGGGATGTTGTCACCTCGTCTCTAATTATAAAGGGCTCCCCTATGGAGGGTGTCAACATACTAAGTTACCAAGTTGGGTCACAATTTTTTTTAAGCTTAAATCAGGATGAGTGGGAGTGAAATTTTTCCTCAAGGAAACACTAACTCACAAAACTAATTTGAACTTAAGGTCATGGTATACACTTGACTAAAATATGTTAGGTATTCTTCCCAAAGAGTGAAAGTACTTTCATATTTTAGAAAGCTAAAGATAAATTGGAAGTCACTAAATACTTGACATTTATGTCTAGATGGTATGTTAATGATGGGATTCCCGCTAACTAGTGGCAACATATGATCTTCCCAAGGAGCCGTTTAACCATGGAGTTAGTATTCCAATTTACTCAAATATGTAGTTGTGGTTTTGTAGAGGAGATCACTAGATACTAAAACATATTTAATAATAATACCCATTGGTGTACATGTATTCTTATGTGTTTATTTATGTTTTGACTTTCAGATAAAATGTCTTCATTCAACCCACTGTCAATTATCCTCAAGGAAAATAAATTAACTGGACCAAATTATGTGGATTGGAAACGTAATCTGGATATAGTGCTTACTGCTGAAGGGTACAAATATGTGCTCTCAACTGATTGTCCTGAACTTCCTGCCCTAGATTCTCCTAAAGAGGACCGTGAGCGTTATGAGCGGTGGGCAAAGGCTGATGAGATGGCTAAGTGCTATATATTGGCATCCATGTCAAATGTCCTCCAGCACCAGCATCAGTCTATGCCTACTGCTAAAGATATAATGCTCAACCTTAAAGAGATGTTTGGTGAGCATGGACGTGATGCACGTCAAATTGCATTCCGCAACCTAGTTAACACTAAGATGGCTGAGGGTACTGCAGTTCGAGATCATGTTTTAAAAATGATTGCTTACTTAAATGAACTGGAGGTCTTGGGAGCAGATCTTGATGCAGAATCCCAAGTTGATTTTATTTTGCAGTCTCTGCCCGAGTCATTCAATCAGTTCAGGCTTAACTATAATATGAACAAGCTTGATTACACATTGCCTGGATTGTTGAATGCCTTACAGGCAGCTGAGACTGTTGTAAAATCCAAGGTCAGTGTTATGGTTGCTGAGGTTTCTTCTGGGTCAAAGCCTAAGGGTAAAGCATTCGGAAAGAAGAAACCCACCCAACATCCCAAAGGTAAATTTAAGAAAAATAAGGGGAAAGGCAAGAAGATAGTTCGGGCTGAGAATCAGGCACCTCAAGGCAAATGCTTTGAGTGTGGAGTGAAAGGACACTGGAAGGCAAACTGCCCGGTCTATTTGGCAAAGAAGCAAGATAAGGGAGGTATACTTCAGTCTTTTGTTATTGAGGCATGTTTTGTGGCAGATTCTACTAATACCTGGTGTGTAGACTCAGGCGCCACTAACCATGTTTGCAATTCATTGCAAGGGTTCCAGGTAACCAAAAAGCTCAGTAAAGATGAGATTTACCTTTTTCTTGCATCTGATGTAAGAGTCGCAGTGGAAGCAGTAGGAGTCATGAGATTAGAGTTTGGTAGTGGTAGGGTGTTAGTATTAGAAGACTGTCTTTATGCACCAGAAATAAGAAGAAATTTGATTTCTGTTTCATGTCTTTCAAAATTTGGATATTCAGTATTTTTTAGTAATAAGGTTTTAATAAAGAAGGATCATTTTATTTTGTGCTCTGGTGTTTTGCAAGATGGTTTATACTTGATATATCCTAATACCTACATTGTACATGACACTGAGACTATTGATTCATCCAAGATATTACCATCAAAAAGGAAGGTTTCTCAAGTGAATTCAACGTATCTTTGGCACTTACGTCTTGGTCACATTAATCTGAATAGGATCCAAAGACTAGTAGCTGATGAACTTCTCACATCTCTTTCTGTCCAACCGCTACCAGTCTGCGAATCCTGTTTGGAAGGGAAAATGACTAGACGGTCATTTTCGGCCAAAGGGTTAAGAGCCAAAAAGCCGTTGGAGCTAGTTCACACGGATGTGTGTGGTCCCTTGAACATTCGAGCTAGAGGAGGCTATGAGTATTTTATCACATTCACTGATGATTACTCAAGATATGGCTATGTTTACTTAATGCATCACAAGTCTGAATCTTTTGAGAAATTCAAGGAGTTTCAGGCAGAAGTTGAGAAGCAATTAAGTAAACACATTAAGTCTCTTTGGTCTGACCGAGGAGGTGAGTACCTCTTAGGAGAGTTCAAGGACTACTTAACACATCATGGGATTATATCCCAGTTAGCTGCACCTAGAACTCCTCAGCAGAATGGTGTCGCTGAACGGAGGAACAGAACTTTACTTGACATGGTAAGATCGATGATGAGTTACTCAACTTTACCATTATCTTTTTGGGGATATGCCCTAGAGACAGCAATATACATTCTGAACTTAGTTCCCTCTAAGTCTGTTCCCAAGACACCTAGAGAGTTGTGGGCAGGACGAAAGCCAAGCTTACAACACTTACACATTTGGAGATGTCCTGCTTATGTGAGGAAGGGAAAGATGGATAAGTTGGAATCAAGATCAGATGTATGTTTGTTTGCTGGGTATCCAAAAGGATGTAAGTCAGGTTTATTTTATGATCCCAGAGATCAGAAGGTGTTTGTTAGTGCAAATGCTGTATTTCTGGAAGATGATTATATCATGAACCATACACCCAAGAGTAAAATTGTACTGCAAGAATTGTCAAATGATCCAGCAGTTGCCAGCCTGTATGAGCCTACTATACAGAGTGATATACCAGAGACTACACAAGTAGATCCACAGCCCGATGTTACACCAGTACCTCGTCGTAGTGGGAGAGAAGTAAGACTACCTAGTAGGTACACTCTAATGGGAGAGTCTTACGAGGTTGTTCCTGATGAACACGACCTAGATCCCTGCAACTACAATGAGGCTATTTCTGACTGAGATGCTGAGCAATGGCACATTGCTATGAAATTCGAAATGGAGTCTATGTACTCCAATCATGTATGGGAGCTTGTAGAACCACCTGAAGGGATAAAATCCATTGGGTGCAAGTGGGTCTACAAGAGAAAGAGAGGAATGGATGGAAAGGTTGAGACCTTCAAAGCAAGGCTGGTTGCAAAAGGTTATACTCAGAAAGAAGGGATTGATTATGAGGAAACTTTTTCACCTGTTGCCATGCTTAAGTCCATTAGGATTCTCTTGTCCATAGCTACACATCATGACTATGAGATATGGCAGATGGATGTCAAGACGGCCTTCTTGAATGGCCATCTTGAGGAAGACATCTACATGGTGCAGCCAGAGGGATTCATGGCAAGAGGCCAAGAGCACCTTGCGTGCAAATTGCATAAGTCTATTTATGGACTTAAGCAGGCTTCGCGTAGTTGGAACATTCGTTTTGATCAGGCAATCAAGTCTTTTGATTTTGATCAAAACGTGGATGAACCGTGTGTATACAAGAGGGCTGAGGGAAGTGTAATAGTATATCTAGTTCTCTATGTAGATGATATCCTCCTTATTGGAAACAATGTAGGAGTATTATCTATAGTGAAAATATGGCTCTCTAACCAGTTTGATATGAAAGACTTGGGTGAGGCCAGTTATGTCCTTGGGATCAAGATTTTACGAGATCGCAAGAAAAGGATGTTAGGCCTATCCCAATCAGCATACATAGATAAGATTTTGGTCAGATTTGCAATGCATGAGTCCAAGAAAGGCATTCTGCCTTTCAGACATGGAGTCCCTCTATCTAAGGATCAATGTCCTAAGACACCCGAGGAAGAGGAGCAAATGAGAAGGATTCCTTATGCTTCAGCTGTGGGAAGTATCATGTATGCTATGCTATGCACTAGACCAGATATCTGTTATGCTGTAGGAATAGTCAGCAGATATCAATCTAACCCAGGGCCAGCACACTGGCAAGCAGTAAAGCATGTCTGATCGGGAGATAACAAATCCCAATTATACGCCTTAACTCACATGTGTTAGTCGTTTTATCTTGTTTTTATGTAATTTTACGTTATTTTCTATTTTCTATCAGGTTTTAGAATAAAACAATGAGATCGGGTTAAAATAGGTGAAGAAGCAGGAAGAAAGAAGCAGAAAAAGACACATCGCGCGCGCGGTCCGCGGGCGCGAGAACCCAGAAATCGCGCGAGCGATCCGCGCGCGCGACCCTCCCATTTACACGCTCGCGCGGCCCGCTCGCGCAATCCGTACAAAAAGCAAACTTACGTATTTCACTATTCTGAAGAGTCCTGCGCAAACGAAACTGTTTGAAGACGTCCAGATTGCAAATAACACCTGTTTTAATCCGTTTCGGGAGAGGAAAGCTTGGATAATCTCTTGTAAACTCTATATATATCTAGTTTTTATGATTTGGAGGGGTTACACACCGAGAGATCCATTCACACACATTCATTGAAGGCAAGAGGGAAGGGAAGAGCAAGCTTGAAGGTTTCTAATGGCTTACATCAACTCCATCTTCATGCTTTCACCCATCATGAACAACTAAACTCCTAATCTAGGGTTTCAATGAAACCCTAGTTATGTAAAGGGGGATTCTATGCTTTTCTATTTTAAGATTTTATGTTTTGGGATAGTGATTGTATGTTGGTGGATTTTATATAATCAGTTTTTAATGTTAATAATCAAGAGTATTTTGGATCTATTATTGTCTTAGATTTTTCCTTATGCTTATTGAACTCAATAGTCCTTGATTTCTGTGATTGATAGGAGTATTTACATACAATGTTGCTTATTTGATTGTGATGTTTAAATCTTTTATAATCCATGCTTAGGAAAGATGAGTTATGCTACACCCTAGTCATAGGTAGATAATTCATGTGAACCGTAGATGGATTATGTTTAGATTAAACTAATGATATCTTCTTGACAATACTATTGGGCTTGTAGCTACAATAGATCATAACTATCCAAAACGTAGAACTTAGAATAAGAAGTATAGACCCTCAATGCATAATTAGTGGTGGATTTGTAATCCTAGATCCCATCTCCATATATTTAAATCAATTTCCAAATTCGCATACAAGTTTACTTAGATTTAATTCTAGATCTTATTTCCATAATTTCATAGTCTAATTCATAGTTTAAATTAGTAGTGATAATCAAAACCTAAATCAATTCAACTTCCGATTTTCTTATAACTAGATAGATTAGATTTTAATAATTATAGGATTAAAAGTTAACAATCTCTGTGGGTTCGACCTTTACTTTCCACACTACAAATCTTTTGAAAGTAAAGCATAAATAAGCATACTTTTATATCTTGATATTGACGACATCAATTTTTGGCGCCGTTGCCGGGGATTGAAATAATTTTTGCCATTAATTATTAGAATCGTAATTTGCTTAGTTAGTAAATATTAGTTTCCTTTTTATTTTCTTTGTTTTAGTTTCATTTTAGAGTCGCTAAAATTATTCTTGTCTCTACAGGATCTTAAACCGTCAATTCTAGCAAGATCGAGTGGAGCAGCTGTGCACGTCAACGGAGCTTACGCGAACCTGAAAAAAAATTGCAATAAAAAAAAATAAAAAAACAAGTAAATTCGCTAAGTTTTTAAATTTCGCATCAACCACTGTAAGTCAGGGCGCTGAGACGCAATACTTGCATTAGGGTAGGTGTGGAGTGAGCACTGCATTAGCTAGGAAACCCGGGGCGCTGGGCTTGACGCGGTCATTGCATTACAGGATAATTTCATGCATCATATTAGTCTTGTGTGATTGCATGCTTGGGTATTGGCGTAGCTATTTTTGTTTTGTTTTTATTGAGTCAACCCTTAGTGTATGGTTGGTACTCGTTCAACTAAACCTAAATTGAATCCGCTTAATCTCGAACTTGAACGTACACTTAGAGGCCTTCGGTCATCGACTCAAGCTGCAAGAGCTCGGTTGATGATAGACAATGAGTCCACGCCGGAACCGTCATCTTCATTTGAATCAGAAATCCGTAGTACCCTTTATCGTTTAAGAAAAACTAAAGCAATAAAAATCGAACCTATTCCTATGGCCGACTTTGGACATAACCGGAATAATGGAAACAATCAGAATGAGGGGGATAATCTTAACATACCCCTACCACCACTATTAAAGGACTATTTTACTCTTACTGCTTACACACCACCGTCGTGTATTGCATTGCCAGAAGTGACGGTAGCTCATTTTGAAATCAAATCCTCAACTATTGCGCTCTTGCCGTCATTTCACGGGCGTGTTAAAGAAGACCCTTATAATCATCTAGGCGAATCTCAGGGTATCTGTGCGACTTTAAAGATTCAGAACTTAACAGATGATGAATTAAAAATGCGCCTGTTTCCGTTTTCACTTAAAGATAAAGCGAAGTATTGGCTTCAATCGTTGGAGCCAAATTCAATAAGAACATGGGATGAGTTGCAAACTACGTTCCTACAAAAATTCTTCCCCATAACTAGAACGAATCAGATTAGAAAATCAATAACTAATTTTACAATGCAAGATGGGGAGACACTTTACGATACTTGGGAACAGTTTAAAGAACTCTTACGTTCTTGCCCTCATCACCAGATACCTAAATGGCAGCTGGTGCAAGTCTTTTATGAAGGATTAATTCCTACCGTTCGAAATACCGTCGATGCTATTTGTGCGGGGACGTTCCTCCACAAAAGTGCCGATGAGGCATGGAAGATATTTGAAACATTAAGTGAAAACTCTATGCATCAAGCGGTATCCGTACGACCTGAAGGACACCTTCTACCAAATCCAAAGAGAGAGGCGAAAGTTGAGTCTAATCATTCGTATGAAATTCAAGAAATAAATAGAAAAATGGACCAACTTATGATGATGGGCCGCATGCAAGGCCCACCTCCTTCTGCTGAAGTATGCCAGTTATGCTCAGATTCGTCACATTCAACATTAGCATGTCCGTCCGCATCCCAGTTCCCGGAATTTGTAGAACAACATATAAATGCGGTTCAACAATTCCAACGACCTAATTATAACCCCACAGGGTATAAACCAAATACGACATGGGGACCTCATCCGAACCTTTCATGGAACTCCAATAGTGAAAAACCGTATTCGAAACCCGATACGACCAATTTTCCTAATGCGTATAAACCACAATCTAATCAGTATCAGCAGCCTCCGAATCAACAAAATCAATACCAACAGCCTCCCTTCCGTGCTAATCCTTCTAGGGATAAAACTTTCGAAGAGAGCGTGTTGGTATCATTAAAAACTTTAGAGGCCCAATCACAATCGCAGTCTCAACTTGTAAATTCCCATACGCAATCTATAGCGAAATTAGAGTCCCAAATGGGACAATTAGCTAATACATTGAATAGACGTAATGAGGGAAAACTAACAAGTCAACCTGTTCAAAATCCTAAAGGTCAGTATGAGGTGAGTTCGACGAGTGATCAAGTTAACGCCGTTTCGACAAGGACAACTGAACGTCCTGAGGAGGTAGTGCCTCCTCCCGAGGCAAGAAAAGATAAAGGTAAAGAAAAGGAAAAGGGTGAAAAGGAAGAGAATTCTACTCCAGTTTCAAAAGACGTTAATCCTTTGATATCAAATAAAACATCTAAAACAGTAAACCCTTCCGATTATGTGCCTAGGATGCCATTTCCACCGAGCAGGGAAGCCCCGGCTCACTTCACTAAAAAGAGCACGAAACCGGAAGATATACTTGAAATATTTAAAGAAGTAAAAATCAATATTCCCTTACTAGATGCAATTAAACAGATACCCTCGTATGCTAAGTTCTTAAAGGATCTATGCACTCAGAAAAGGAAGTCTAGAAACCATCTTTCTAAGAAAGTGTTCCTAACAGAAAAGGTTAGTTCCCTGTTTACCACTAACACTCTCAAATATAAAGACCCGGGTACTCCAACCATCGCTTGTCACATAGGTGATAAATACATCCACCAGGCTCTTCTTGATTTAGGTGCAAGTGTGAATTTGATACCCTATTCAGTTTACGAACATTTGGGTTTAGGAGAACTGAAACCGACTGCGGCCACCTTACAATTAGCCGATAGGTCAATTAAAGTTCCACGGGGGGTAGTAGAGGATGTATTGGTCAAAGTGGATAAATGCTATTATCCGGTCGATTTTATCGTACTAGACACCGAACCCGTCCTAGATGCTAGTAAACAAGTTCCAGTCATTCTAGGACGCCCTTTCCTAGCTACAGCTAATTCAATTATTAACTGTGGGACTGGTGTGATGGATATAACTTTTGGTAATATGACCGTGCGTCTTAACGTCTTCAATGCATCGAATCAACCATATAGAGATGATGAAGAGGCAGATTGCTATGCCATAGACTTAATAGATGAATTAGTCGAGGAGGCAGCGCCTTTTATGTTGACTAAGGAAGCGTTGGAAGCATGCTTATCACATTTCAATTTTAATGATTTCAACATTGACACAAATATTGAAGATGTAAACACTCTATTGGAATCAGTAAATACAACCAATGCACTTCCATGGAAAACCTAAAATAGAAGCTTTACCGCCTCTTGCACATGAACCGGCCTTACCATCCATCCAGTGTTCTCCAACACTCAAACTTAAGCCGTTGCCAGATTCTTTAAAATATGCATTCCTAGGGACTAACGCAACCCTTCCTATTATAATCGCGTCAAATTTAACGGAAATTCAGGAAGTACAACTAATACAGGTTCTAGGTAATCATAAAAAGGCGATTGGATGGACGGTCGCTGATCTAAAAGGAATTGACCCGTCAGTTTGCATGCATAAAATAAATTTAGAAGAAAATGCTAAACCATCTAGAGAAATGCAACGACGTCTCAACCCTAACATGAAAGAAGTGGTTATGAAGGAAGTTATTAAACTCTTAGATGCCGGTATTATATACCCGATCTCTGATAGCAATTGGGTCAGCCCAACTCAGGTTGTCCCAAAGAAATCAGGTATCACGGTTGTACCCAACGAAAAGGGAGTCCTAATACCCACCCGTCAAACTACCGGTTGGCGGGTTTGCATAGACTATAGAAAACTTAACACGATGACTCGTAAGGATCATTTCCCTCTCCCATTTATTGATCAAATCCTAGAACATCTGTCCGGTCAGAGTTATTATTGTTTCTTAGATGGATACTCTGGTTATAACCAGGTGCCCGTTTACCCCGATGACCAAGAAAAGACAACGTTCACCTGTCCTTTTGGAACCTTTGCTTACCGACGTATGCCGTTTGGCTTGTGCAATGCACCGGGAACCTTTCAACGGTGTATGATGGCAATTTTCTCGGACATGGTTGAGAAATTTCTCGAGGTATTCATGGACGATTTTTCCGTTTTCGGACCTACATTCGATGAATGCCTCCAAAATCTGACAAAAGTCCTCGCCCGGTTCGAGGAAGCAAATTTGGTATTAAGTTGGGAGAAGAGCCATTTCATGGTTCAAGAGGGAATAGTCTTGGGTCACGTTGTTTCCAAGAGAGGTATAGAGGTTGATAAAGGGAAAGTCGAGTTAATAGACAAGCTTCCACCGCCATCATCCATTCGTCAGATTCGTTCCTTTCTAGGTCACGCTGGTTTTTATAGACGATTTATCAAAGACTTTAGTAAAATTTCGTGGCCCTTGTGCAACCTGCTTGCCAAGGATGTCCCTTTTGTCTTTGACAATGACTGTCTGAAGGCTTTTGAAACGTTGCGCACCTTACTATCCACGGCTCCGGTAATCCAATCCCCTGATTGGTCATTACCGTTTGAATTAATGTGTGATGCTTCCGACTATTCCGTTGGAGCTGTTTTGGGGCAAAAAGTAAATAAAATCCCTCACGTAATTTATTATGCCAGTAAAACACTAAATGACGCACAATTGAACTACACAACAACTGAAAAAGAAATACTTACGGTTGTGTTTGCCCTTGACAAATTCCGTTCTTATTTATTGGGTTCAAAAGTCATCGTTTATACTGATCATGCGGCATTGCGACATCTATTGAATAAGAAAGAAACGAAACCTAGGTTAATCCGATGGATTTTACTCCTGCAAGAGTTTAATTATGAAATACGGGATAAAAAGGGTTCTAAAAACGTTGTAGCTGACCACTTGTCACGAATTCTTATAGAATCTAACGATATTACCCCTCTGAAGGATTCATTTCCAGACGAACAATTATTCGCGTTAGCTATCGTAAATCTTCCATGGTTTAGTGACATCGTCAATTTCTTAGCTACGGGATTTATCCCGCCTACGTGGTCGCGTGTAGATAAAGATTTATTCTTCTCTCAAATTAAACATTACTATTGGGATGACCCACTGTTATTTAAACACTGTTCTGATCAAATTATACGACGTTGTGTTCCGGAGAGTGAATTCAATTCCATATTAAATTTTTGTCACTCTCTGGAATGCGGAGGTCACTTTGGTGGCCGTCGTATGGTCGCTAAAGTCCTCCAAAGTGGGTTATATTGGCCAACACTGTTTAAAGACGCACATGAATTCTGTCAGAACTGCGTACGTTGTCAACAAACAGGGAACATGTCACATCGTGATGCGATGCCCATGACCCCAATCCTTATTATAGAAATATTTGACGTTTGGGACATCGACTTTATGGGTCCGTTTCCCTCGTCTTGTGGTTTTGAATACATTTTAGTCGCGGTCGACTATGTTTCTAAGTGGGTGGAGGCAGTGGCGACGAGAACCAACGACCATAAAGTTATGGTTTCTTTTATTAAAGATAATATATTTTGTCGATTCAGCACGCCACGGGCAATTATAAGTGACGGGGGGAAACATTTCTGTAATCGTTATTTCGAAGCCCTAGTCCGAAAATATTTTGTCACACACAAAGTAGGAACCGCATACCATCCGCAAACCCAAGGCCAAGTTGAAGTGTCTAATAGAGAGGTCAAAAGGATATTAGAAAAAACGGTACGTCCGGACCGTAAAGATTGGTCACAACGACTGACCGATGCGCTTTGGGCATATCGTACAGCGTTTAAAACTCCTATTGGGATGTCTCCTTACCGACTAGTATTTGGAAAAGTGTGCCACCTACCAGTAGAGCTTGAACAGCGATCTTATTGGGCCGTAAAAACGTTTAACCAAGATATAAAAGCGGCAGGATGTCATCATAAACTTCAATTGCAAGAACTTGAAAAATTGAGAAACGAGGCGTACGAGAATTCAAGAATCTATAAAGAACGATCTAAAGCGTTCCACGATAAAATGATTATAAGAAAGAATTTTGAGGTCGGACAACGCGTCTGGTTGTTTAATTCGAAATTAAGGTTATTCCCAGGAAAGCTACGGTCCCGGTGGGACGGTCCGTTCACGATAACGCAAGTGTTCCCGCATGGAGCGATCGAAATCCAAGATATGAACGGTGGAACACCGTTTAAAGTAAATGGTCAACGGCTTAAGCCGTATCGAACCGAAGAAACAGAAGAGAGAGAAATCGAATCTATAGACCTGGTAGATCCGGTCTATCTCGACTGAGCACATGCATCGGTCGACCTAGCGACGTAAAACTTAGCGCTTCTTGGGAGGCAACCCAAGCTTTAGTTAGAATTTTCTTCAATTTTGTACACCAGTGAGTAGTTTTTGGCCAATGTCTGAGTTTGTAAATACCCAAAAGATGAAAATTTTCAATTTTAGAATATTTATACAAGAAAACAGACAAGAAAAATGAGAAATTAGTATCTCGCGCGCGCGGCCCGCTCGCGCGAGAGATCGCTCGCGCGGCCCGCTCGCGCGAGATATCCCCTTAGCCAAAACTTTTTGAAAGTCCTTAAAGGGACCCTCAGTGTCTTCTCGCGCCTCATATCGCGCGAGCGAATCCATCGCTAGAGCGGTCCGCTCGGGCGAATTTGTGCCTTAAGAATTTTTTTTAAAACCTACAAAAAGAAGAGCCTCAGCTTCTGGTCACGCCAGAAATCGCGCCCGCGAGGTCCTCGCTAGAGCGGCCCGCTCGCGCGATGTTAGCCCTTAGAAAAATTTTCAAAATGCCAAAAGAAAGTCCCAGCTTTTCCTCGCGGAGGGATCCGCGCGCGCGAGGATCGCTCGCGCGAGTTTCCCGTTCCTTTAAATAAAGGGCTGAGCCCTAATGTTCTCAGAATTCTTTCTCTCTCTCTCTCTCTCTTCGTTCCCCCCCTCGGCGATTCTCTCTCTCTCTCTTCCCTCCACCACACACCACCATCTACCACTACCACTCACCACCACTGATCATCATCACCGTCCATTACCACCACGCCGTCGGAACACCATACACACCGCCGCCGCTAAAACAAACGGACGCGACACCACCTCCCACCGCCATCGCGGCCTCGAACATACACACACCCCTCTCTTCTCTGGTCCTTCTCACTAACAGGTAAATTTCCACACCTATATATTTAATAATAGATATATACTTATATCTTTATGCATTTACCCACAGATATATCTACACATAAAGATACACATCCCATATGAATTTAGGGTTTGCGATTTGAGGGGTTTTTCTGGACGCACACACATATATATGTATCCATATGGATTTTCACTTACAGATTTTGATTTACACACAGATTCATATACACAAAGTCTCTCACTCATGAACACTAACCCATATGCACCACTGATCATGTTAGGGTTAACGATTTGGGGTTTCTTGAAACCCTGAGCCTTACTCACACATATCTAGATACACAATACACACTAAACCCCTAATTTCATACCAGATATATATGTGTCTGTTCATACATATATATTGTCACACACACTAACTTTTCTAGATCCAAAACCTTAACCACCTATTTGGACAACATTGTTGATATTTAGAGTATGAGGTTCAATTTTGGGGTTTTTGCATCTACAGATGTAGATACAGGTGTATTGATATACATAAATACATATACCAATTTGGACCAACATACACTAAAATGATACACACACACCTATGTATATATTCAGCTACATACACGCAGAGGACAGCACACCAAACTCTAAAGACGATAACCCTAACCTTAGTTAGGGTTGCATCACTGCAACTACAACTTTTAATATTCACATATAGATGTAAATTGCCATGGGTGTGGCTATGTTCAATGAAAATCAGGGTTGTAACCTAAGCTTAAGTAGTAAAATTAGATTTTATAGAAATTGCTCTTATCCCGTGGTCATTATAATTTCACAATGACAGTGAAATTCTGAGACAGAATGTAGAAGTTTATTTATTGTGGAACTAGTTCATTGTTCAGATATGTAGTTGGCGTAGTTGAAGTCATTGTCGATAACTAGTCCAACCTATAAACAATACAGGTCTACCTTGCAACATTTTTACACAATTTGGATATTGAAACTCTATGAACGAGTTTGAATGAACATTTAACACATTAGAGTTTCAACTCACAATTGAATCCACATTTAATTTTAAAATGTTCATATTTTGACATAGAATTCAATTTTGAAAAGTCTTTGATACGACTTTAACCATAGGAATTTAGAAATAGCATGACCTTCACAATTCTAAGCATTGCAAATTAGTGTTTTGGCATATGCATCACTATTAGATTTTATTTGCATTATTTACTGAACACGCGGCGAGTACCCCGTGACTCGACCGCAAAGTGTGTGCCCTTGTCGGGACAGTGGGTGGGAAGGGATCGGCTCTTCTCACAGTTGCTGGGTGTTCCCCCGTGAACCCCAATTTCTTTTAAAACTGTAAATTATTTATTGATTGTGTCCCTTGCCGGGACGTTTCTCTTTGCAGGTGACCCTTGCCCCTACCCCTTTCTTTTTCTTTTTCTGGGCATATCCCTATTTTAAAGCCCACATTTTCAAATTTTTTTAAAAATTCGTACCTTTCTTCTAAAAAACTGACCAAACGAACCGTCAAATCCGCCTCCTCTTCCCAACCGCCTCAGAAAAAATCTAAAGGAAAAGAAAAACAAACCCACCCACCTCCACCACCTCCCCCAGACGACCCTAACCCTAACGAATTAGGCCCCAAGTACGTTACCCGCGGCCTCAATTACGAGGCCGCCATAGATGCTGAGTACTTCGCGTCTGATAAAGACACAAAGTGGGGCCATAGTAACCTAGCCGCCCGAAAGCTGGCCCCACAGCTCTATTTTAGAAACCCAGATCTAATCAGTTACCCCCGCTTCGTCCGCCTCTTTTACCAAAACCTCCGCTACCATAAACAATCTCTAAGCCAGCACGCCTTCCTGTCCACCACCATTGATGGCCACGACATTACCCTCAACCCAGATAACATCGCTGAAATCCTCCAACTCCCCTCCCATTCTTACCAAGTCCCAAAATTAAATGTCCTCACCAAAGCCCACTCCTTCATACATATCATTCAGGACATGTGTGGCGACCGCTCTGGTTCGGGGCAATCTATTCGCCGATCGCATATGCCCCGCCAGATGTGGTTCGTCGATTATGTCTTTAAACGAAACCTGTACCCCCTTGGTCATGAGCAAGAACGGACCAAGGAAATTCACCATGCCCTCCACGCTATTCACCGCAGCGATTGGTTTCACCCTGGCTTGATTATTATGGAGGGTATGCGTCTTGCGGCTCATGCCATTGACCACTCCCTTGATTCTAAGCTTCTTCTGCCCTACCCTCGCACTATTACCGCTATTCTCCGGGCTAAGGCCTTTCCTATTCCTGCCGATGAGTTGATTGACGCACATATTCCAGAGTTCGCTTCCGCTGATTGGAAGTTGAGTTTGGATCGACTAGACCTGGAGGTTAGGAGGGCCCGAGAGCAGGCCCAGGCCCGTCGTGAGCAGGCAGCCCAGCGTCCACCCCCTCCTGAGGATTCCCCGTACGCTTGGACGTATGGGGACGTGTGTGCTTTCCGAGGTGAGACGTTGCGCTTGCAGTCATACATGAGGTCCTTTTTCCAGCTTCATCATCCTGATCAGCTGGAGGACATTCTTGCTCAGGGAGAGGCAGCATACCAGTCGGCGTTTCTGCGACAGGCGCAGCAGGTGGCTGAGGAGGGAGTTGAGGAGCAGGGGGAGGTACAGGGTGAGGAGGAGGAGGCTGGGGATGCTGGTGATGATGATGACGATGGGAGTGATGGTGATGGGTATGGTGATGGTACCACGGGGCAGGGGAGTACAGGGTTAGAGTTGGTTTTGATTGAGGGTGGTGAGGACTGAGTTGGTTTTGGTTGGGGGATTAGACATTTATTTTTCCTTTTTCTTGTATTTGATGGGTGGTTTAGACATTTTCAGACATTGTGGGCCTGTATATTATTTATTCATGTTTTGCTTTCACTTTTTGTTATCTCTTTCTTTTATTTATTAGGATTTTACTGTACCCGGCTTCGGCCGGTTTAGCTTATTTCCTCCTATTTTTTTTTTCTTTCTTTTTTTTTCCTTTGGGTCTGTAAATAATTTATTTTTGCACTCTTCTGTTGTTTTGTGGTTGGCTATATGTCTGGAACATTATATTCATTGCACTGATCTTATTGTCATTTACTGCTTATGATGCTTTACTTCAGTACTTATAACAACTTCACAGCAGTGAGTCAGTAATGAGTAATTATCAACCCCATTACACGCTAACAGGAATTGCTTAGACTCAGGTTTGGGGGAAATTATGCTGAAATGTCCATTCACAATGCTGAATTATTAATTAAAAGTGAATACGTTTTAATTTTGATCAATATGGTTCCAAATTAGCCCATTAATTACCGTTGCTTCTCAGCGCATGTAACTGATTAATAATTCAGGTTCATATATTCAAGTGTAGATTCTTTTCTTTTTTTTTGGTATATATTATTATAATCCTGAATGTCACCTATGTCTTTCATGCTACTACCTTGCGCTAATGATTGTTCAGTTGTGACATTTTTTTTTTGGTTTCAGGACATATCGCTACCACATATACATATAGTTACCCAAATCCTCATTTTTCCTTATCATCTTTTCACTATGGATCATCCTATTTCACCTCCTACTTTACCTAATAGGTCTTCTAGTCAGTCGAGTTACTATTCTGACTCTAGCTCGTCTTCTGATACTCCTATACTTAGTCCTAGGCTAGCCAAACTTGACGGCCCGGTCGGTCGTCCCGGCTGGTGTCGTCGTCGTCCTCATAGGCCCATTCTTAGCTGTTCTGATTCTTCTGACGAGGATGACCTATTTGGCGATGACCCTACTTTTCTTGATGGCCCTTATGGCGCTCCTCCTACATCTTCGGAGTCGTCTTCGTCTGAATCGGCCGAATCCTCGACCGATGATGACGATGAGGGGGTTGTCTCAGGTTTCGCTGCTATTTCATTATCTGACCTTGTCGAGTCTACTGTGCCTACGACCGAGGTTACCTATCCATATAGGAACCTACCTGATTATGTGCCGGACGTTGTTCGACAGCGTTCGGGTCACCCTGACTGGTCACCTGAGGACATTGCCTCGATATTTGCGCCTTATTCCGGTCCTGAGGATGATAGGGTGGATTTGGGTCCGAGTGTCATTGAGGAGATTGAGGAGGGTCAACGTCTGGATTTACATGATGATTTTGATGAGGTAGGACCACCGTTCGACCCTGCGGAGCACCCAGAGTGGGAGCTTGTGGATTGGTACGTTCGATCTGGCGTACAGCCTCCGGCCGACATTTTTCGTGGAGTAGACGTCCTGGTGATCTTCTATGTGGACTACATCCATGTCATTGTCATGTTCCCCTCTGCATAGGGACATGCAGTGATTTGGTTTGGGGGGGAGTATATGGATATTTCATTTTAGTGTTTTTGTTTCGTTTTATTCGTATAGTTTTTGTTTTCGTACTTCAGAGTATTTTTGTTAGTTTTCTTTTATTCGTTATTTCAGAAAAAATAAAAATAAAAATAAAAATAGAAGTATAATAATAATAGAGAAACAAACATTTTAGTAGTTCTATAAATAAATGAAGTAAGTTTCTTAATACTGTTCAATATTGCATTCCTTTTTATTATAATTAGATTCCATTGAAATTTTGAGAATTAAGAGAGTATATAATCAAATGTCTACCGAAATTATGAAAGTATGTCTTAAGATTGTATATTACCGGAATCATTGTGTTATATCTTATACTTGCATATATTGTTGCACTGCACGTAGTCATATGGATATATATTAACATTGAACTGTAATATACCTTGGATTCCTAAATAGTAATATTGTGGAGACTAGAACCCGGTGAGCTTTAGAGCCTATCATTCTTTTGAGGGTTTTATTACGTTGATCGAATATCTTTGACATATTGCACTATCTCGTTGATTGGTCTCATTATTTCTTCATTTTGATTGAAAGTCAAGTGAGTGTTAGAATTACCATGTTAAAAAAAAAACATTAAAAGTAGAGAGATTCTATTTCCTTTTATATCATAACATTGAAAAATCATGTAACCTTAGAAAATGACACTAGGCCATCTGTTCTAATAACCCTTTTTGACCTTTGGCCTACCCAATATAAATATTTTTATATCCCTTGTTAACCCATTTGAACCGTTTTTAAATAAACCATTTCCTTGTTCACCTATTATCTTACCCACTCCGATATGGAGTTTGCCACTATTAAATATTACCTAACCCATGTCCGAAAGTAGTTAGAGAATAGTTTTCATAAAGAAAGTGGGCTATTAAACGACTAGAAAAAATATGATGTATTGAATAATAAAAAAAAAAAAAAGGAGAAAATAGTTATTGAAAAAAAAAGGATATGACTCTCTTGAAAGAGATAAAGAAAAGAAAAAAAAGAGTGATATAACTGGTCGTTGTAGTAAAGCCCTGGCGTTACACATTAAGGCTATTCCTAGGTACTTACGGACTTTTTGCATTCCTTTTACCTTTCTTTTGTAAGCCTTAACCCTTGACCAACACTACAACCCTTAAAAGTCCTAGTTGATTCTACGGAAACATGATTTGAATATGTTACCGATAAGAAAAAGGAAGAAAAAGTATGGTAGTAATGATATTTACTTGACGATCGATATCTATTCATGAGACTATTTTATTTCTGTCGTGTCATACGTTGTTGAGAGTTATATGCGAGTTTATTTGTTTTGCACAATAATTCCTTTTCGCATATACATATGAGTGCTCACACCTGTTTAAAAGTGAATTTATTTTTAGAGTGTAATTGACAACGTGAGATTTGTAGTTGAAGCATCACTAGATGGTTATCTGATTTATATTCCAAGTTCATAGTTGCCGTGTATCCACTTGACTACTATTTCACACACATGCGAGTCTTCGATATATTCTATTGATTCTGGTGATATATGTTGTCGGATTATTTTTCATAATGTAGGAGGACATACGATTGTTTTACTCTTGATAGTTTTAAAAGTTTCATTTGAGGTTGATTTTATCTAAGAAAGATGTGACATTGAAATATTTAAATTTTGAATAAACTCTTTACAAGTTAACAAAGATGGTAGTGGGTGACTTGTTGACGAAAACCCTCACGAGACTTCACTCGTCCGACTAGGGACACCTAGAGGTTTAAAAGGCTTGTTGCACAGGCTAAGTGCAACCGTTATCCATACGAAAATGGATTAGGAATTTTATTATTAGTAGTTTTATTTTCTTTTTGCTCGAGGACTAGCAAAATGTAGGTTTGGGGGTGTGATCGGGAGAGAACAAATCCCAATTATACGCCTTAACTCACATGTGTTAGTCGTTTTTATCCTGTTTTTATGTAATTTTACGTTATTTTCTATTTTCTATCAGGTTTTAGAAGAAAACAATGAGATCGGGTTAAAATAGGTGAAGAAGCAGGAAGAAAGAAGCAGAAAAAGACACATCGCGCGCGCGGTCCGCGGGCGCGGTCCGCGGGCGCGAGAACCCAGAAATCGCGCGAGCGATCCTCCCATTTACGCGCTCGCACGGCCCGCTCGCACGATCCGTACAAAAAGCAAACTTACGTATTTCACTATTCTGAAGAGTCCTGCGTAAACGAAACTGTTTGAAGACGTCCAGATTGCAAATAACACCTGTTTTAATCCGTTTCGGGAGAGGAAAGCTTGGATAATCTCTTGTAAACTCTATATATATCTAGTTTTTATGATTTGGAGGGGTTACACACCGAGAGATCCATTCACACACATTCATTGAAGGCAAGAGGGAAGGGAAGAGCAAGCTTGAAGGTTTCTAATGGCTTACATCAACTCCATCTTCATGCTTTCACCCATCATGAACAACTAAACTCCTAATCTAGGGTTTCAATGAAACCCTAGTTATGTAAAGGGGGATTCTATGCTTTTCTATTTTAAGATTTTATGTTTTGGGATAGTGATTGTATGTTGGTGGATTTTATATAATCAGTTTTTAATGTTAATAATCAAGAGTATTTTGGATCTATTCTTGTCTTAGATTTTTCCTTATGCTTATTGAACTCAATAGTCCTTGATTTCTGTGATTGATAGGAGTATTTACATACAATGTTGCTTATTTGATTGTGATGTTTAAATCTTTTATAATCCATGCTTAGGAAAGATGAGTTATGCTACACCCTAGTCATAGGTAGATAATTCATGTGAACCGTAGATGGATTATGTTTAGATTAAACTAATGATATCTTCTTGACGATACTATTGGGCTTGTAGCTACAATAGATCATAACTATCCAAAACGTAGAACTTAGAATAAGAAGTATAGACCCTCAATGCATAATTAGTGGTGGATTTGTAATCCTAGATCCCATCTCCATATATTTAAATCAATTTCCAAATTCGCATACAAGTTTACTTAGATTTAATTCTAGATCTTATTTCCATAATTTCATAGTCTAATTCATAGTTTAAATTAGTAGTGATAATCAAAACCTAAATCAATTCAACTTCCGATTTTCTTATAACTAGATAGATTAGATTTTAATAATTATAGGATTAAAAGTTAACAATCTCTGTGGGTTCGACCTTTACTTTCCACACTACAAATCTTTTGAAAGTAAAGCATAAATAAGCATACTTTTATATCTTGATATTGACGACATCAATGTCCTTAAGTATTTAAGGAGGACTAAGGATTATATGTTAATCTACGGTGGAGAGGATTTGGTTCCAGTTGGTTACACTGATTCTGATTTTCAATCAGATCATGATTCCAGAAAGTCAACTTCTGGTTATGTGTTTACGCTTGGAGGTGGGGCCATTAGTTAGAGGAGTGTAAAGCAATCTTGTATTGCTGACTCCACCATGGAGGCCGAATATGTAGCAGCGTCTGAGGCAACAAAAGAGACTGTATGGGTCCGGAAGTTCCTCATGGATCTAGGGGTAGTACCTTATGCGAGTTATCCTATTATTCTTTATTGTGATAATAGTGGAGTAGTTGCGCAGAGTAAGGACCCCAGGAACCATAAGCGTGGAAAACATATAGAGAAGAAATATCACCTGATTCGCGAGTTCGTGCAGAGAGGCGATGTCACTGTGGCCAAAATTGCATCCGCAGAAAACCTAGCAGATCCTTTCACAAAGACACTGCCGACAACGAAATTTGAGTCTTATGTGGATGGATTAGGAGTACGATGTAATGTTAATTGGCTTTGAGTGCAAGTGGGAGAATGTTGGGATTGTATGCCCTTAAAGCCACTCGTTAAGACATTTTATTATTAATAAATTGAATTTATGATTGATTGTTATTACATATTATGGGTATACATGTATCATTTCAATACATGAGTAGTGTATAGATGTGTCCTCAAGTTGAATTGTAGATGATCTAGGTGTATGAAAATGATTCACACACGGGAGTTCATGATCATCAGTTCCTTTCAACTTGAAACTTAGTTCACAGTTAGTATGAATTTGGGACAATTCATATGGACGACTGTAACATATAGTTGCTACATGGTAGGGTGACATAACTCTGTCATTGGAGTGGATGAACTCACAACTTATATGTTAACGTGGTTGATGCGTTGAACATGATCGCTAACTAGATTACTGCACTAAATGACTGTCTCTTAAGTGTTTGTTTATCTAGTTCATTCAATTGTAAATTACTCTTAATTCTGAGGAGATAAACGGGCTTAGCACTCCATGCTAATTACTTTGATATACTACATAGTGAGATCTTATGATCAATACCTCGGTATGTTGGGTGATTAGTATATGAGGTCTGTGAACGTGTATCTTCAATATGGAATCCATGTTGGATAACTTTTGGATAGTTTCATTCGATCACAGAAATCTGAGTACTCAGTTGAGTTTTTTCTAAACCAGTTTTTATATATATTATTTATAGTTAAATAATAATTATTTGCAAAAGGGTAGTATGGTTTTTTCATACGTGATCGATTGTGGATAACTAGAGTTTCCAAAAGTGGTAAATAATAGGTGACCAAAAAGGTAGACAGTCAACTAACATTTTACCTTGTGTTGCTTATTAACGTGGAGGGGTGTATTTGCAGATAAATTTATTGAGTTGGGCCTTAATATAATTTCTATTTTCTTGGAGTGCAATTACAGCATTGTAGTAGGGTATGTCTGTAATTAATCAGTTTTAGTTAGATCAAGGATTGATCAGATTGGCTAAGATGTAATTGGAAGCCAAGAAAAAGGATGGCCATCAGATCCCATCGATCGTTGGCTCCTAACCGTAAGGTGCATACTAAAGCTGTGTATGGTGTTTGTATATAACAGATTCTATTTATATATAAGTATATGGATAATTTATCTTTTTGTAAAGATAAATATATATACATATATTAAATTTAAATTAATTTTTAATTTGAATTTAAAAGAGATTTAGTGCTACTATATCTCTGTATCCATATCTTATATATATACAGTATATCTGTTAGGAAAAACTAACGTTCTGAAAATTTTACATACACCATATTGAGAGCTTTGGGTGGCTTGGGAGATTCCTACCATCTTCCTACGCATCTGAAGGTTGGAGAACAACGGTGAAGGTCCGGTGGTGACAAAGGTTATATATTGTATCATCTTCAACTTCAGAGTTTGAGGTAACGAATAAAAAATAATATTATTTTACTTAATCGTTTGATTAATCAACCACTGTGAGGATCCAGAAAATTTTTGAAATCCTTCCGCTGTATTTTTAATATTATTTCCAACAACCACTGGATGCCAAACTTTTGTAACTCAGTAGCATGCAATCCAAATTTTGGCACCACTTGGTCACCATGAAAGTCTTTCTCTAATAATGTTGTTGTGGGATTATTTAAAATAACTTCCAATAAAAAATTTAGATTGTACTGCAATTAAAAGTGAATTTACCCAAATTATTTAACTACGAGAGAGTGAAATGTTTTTAACCTAAATATTTTCAAAAAAAAAAAAAGAAAAGTTTTTAACCTAATTATTTTCTGAAGATTTGGAAAACCACCTCATTTAATTTTTTTCAAAAGAGTTGCAAAACCACCTCATTGAGGCATGGTGGACCGTGGTACAACAGCAGAAGTCGATTTGTTTCAATTATTTGTCGATTTCTCCTCAATATTATTTCTTGCCATTTCGCACTTGTCTAGGCTCCTTGACATTGGGGCCTTGTTTGTCTTGCGGGATAAAATTATTGGATAAGCTTTACTAAGGGTATGTTTGATAACCCAATTAAGTGATGAAAATGAAAAGATTCAGCACCTATTCTTTTTCAGTGCGTTTGATAACTTACCACTTAATTGGAAAAGCAACCAAAAAACCACTGAAAACTTTAAGTGAATAATTTCTACTGAAAATAATCACTGAATGCATTCTATTTCAGTAGTTTAAGCACCGTTTTCAGTATTACAAATTCAATCACTTAAAATTTTAAGTACTTAAAATTCAGCACTTAATTTTCAGTTTTATCAAACGCACCCACCCTAAGTCTTTTTTGGGTTTGAAAGGATTACATTATTATATCATAATTCTATGTTTGGTAGTGCCCGAATACAAGTTCCTTGTAGTAATCATTATAAGAGCACTACTAGACTCACATAGTGAACCACATATTTTTTCCACACACAGCTTTAAATACATATACCCTATGCTATATAAGTGGGGCATAAAAAGTGTAAAAAATTCAAACAGCACAATGTACAAGGATTTAAAGCAGTGTGTGGAAAAGGTGTGTTATTCACTATGTGGGTCTAGCATTTTCATCATTATAATTAAATTATTACTTTTTAACACCCCTAAGAAATTTATATTCCAAATTTGCTTTCCAACCCTGACAGTATTCTTGTCGTATAAATGAATTTTTGTGTTTTGTTTCTCAACCATAGCATTATATTAGCATTATTTTCATTGAACAAAAGTTTTAAAAAAAAAATATAGTTGAAATAATTGAGCAAATTGAATGATGACCAAAGCTAATCTAAATTAGCACTAAAAATCAATCCTAAAAATATGGACTTAGTATCTCCCTAAAAATCAGGCTAATCGGTAAAATTGAACCAATTAGGTAAAAATATATATATATATATATATATATGTATATATATAGAGTAATGTTTGAGGCACAATCTTACACACCCAAAAAATATATACCTTGAGATGGATCAATGAGAAGAGAGATAAAGACTGCAGAATCTACTGTCAATCTCTTCTCATTTGTACGATATCAGGGTATGAATGTTTTTTTAGTGTGTAAAAATATACCCTAACATTGTTGAAAAAAATAATCATCTCACACAGATTCCACCAAGATAGCCACCAAAGCATAATAAATAGAAGAAAAATCAAGCAAAACAAATATAATAAAACATTATAGTACAACAAACGAGGGAAAGAGAGAAAAGAAAGTTGTGTCAAATTTGGTGACTCTACTATGTATTGCTCCTATCACGTTCAGCCACTTCAGCCACTTTTTGATCAGCAAATGCGTGCTTGAAAATTTAAAATGTAATCTCTCTAGTCTCTAGTCTCAAATCTCCATGAATGAGTCAGCTCCTTTATTACAAAACTAGTGGCGCACTACGTTCGATGCCTGTGCCCGTCGGTAAAAGTTGTACGCGTCGGTTGGCAAATGTGGATAAAATTTGTTATATACGTGGGCTTTGTGTAAATTGAGAAAAAATTAGCATGTATGTATGGCTATTATAATATTTGATAATTTAATACTATTTATGTAATCAGCTATGTCACCGTAATCACTTTTGTTATCACAAATGCGTTAAGTTTTTTCAAGAGATTGTGGAGAATTATTTACACCCTTTCATTATTAAGGGGACTAACACCACATTTCTCATAGAATTAATAATTAGTCCGTAGCATTTTTGGGTAAATGTCATTTACTTTTTTGTAATGTCGTAGTTATTGTATTTTTACCCTACCTTACTCTTAGCTATGAAATAAATCTTCATTTACTATACACTAAAACAAAGGTGATATATGTGCTCCTAGTCTGTATTTGATCATTATTTTTTGGTGTCTGGCTTGGTTTGACACCTTCTATTTCTTTTCACGCTTTTTATTTCCTTTTTCATTATTGGTAGTATTTGTTGCATTTTAAAGTGATAATAGATAGTTTTGATACATACTTTTAGAGCATTTTCGACTTTTTAAAACTAAACTGAATTTTGGCGTTTTTTGTTTCTTTTTTCTTTGTTGGTAGTATTTGTTCCATTTTGAAGTGATAATAGATAATTTTGTTGATTTGGTACGAGGTTTTAAAAGTCAATTTGCTATGGTTTTGTAGATTTCATTTTGTTGATGCTTTTAATACAAAAGTTTACCTTAATATAATTGTACCTACCGAACACTAAATACCCGAAATATAGTAGATTGACTTCAAATTTTGAAGTTCACTCAAACATTATTATTTGTATGGAATGAAACTAACAATAAAATAGCCGCCATAAAATTCACTGAAATGTAATTTTGTCTACAAAGGTTGGCTGGATTGATAACAAAGTTTACTGAAATGTAACTAATCAAGGTAAAGTTGACCTAAATGTAATTATTTATGTAAAATTGATTAAGATGTAATTAGCCATCATATTGTTGACCTAAATATAATTAGCTATCATACTGTTGACTAAATACAATTAGCCATCATCAATGTTACTGACCTAAAAATAATTAACTGTCATACTATTGACCTAAATGTAATAAGACGCAATATAGTTGATCATTTGTGTTTTTTTATATTGATTTAATTTTAAAAGCTGACCTGAACATAATTCTAAGTCTGAAATGACATAGATACCTTCAGACAAATCAATATCTATCAAAACTTCTAAACTACAAATTATTTTTTCATAAAATTTTATATTTGTGAGCTACAAAACAAGATCTATCAAACAAGATCCATAGTGCCGATAAAATTCTTTAAAAAAAAAATTTCGATGTTTTTAAGTGCTGCCTAGGCAAAAACAATAACATGAGACAGTAACATAATGATACTATCGACAGTATCATTTCTTCAAATTGACCAAATAATTGCAAAATTATGGCCATTTCATCAAATGATACTTACTGCCTTTACAATATTTTTCAAGTAAATACAGTAATAAATTATCAAAAACTAAACGTTTTTACAAAGATAGTAATATCATTATTGCAAAAAGTTGCAAAATTAGGGTCATTTAGTAGATGTTACTGTTTTTAAAAACTATCCCCATGCAAAAACAGTAACATACTATTAAAAATGACCAACATGGTATTGACCAAAGAAACAGTAACATGTCGTCAATAATAACATTTTTTCAAATTGACCTAATCATCGCAAAATTATGGTCAATTTTCAAATGTTACTGTCCAGTTAAAGACAGTAACATATCATCAAATGCCAAAAAAAAAAAAAGAAGTATCATGTCATTGTCGCAAAAGAGACAATGACATTACGTTATAGTGGTCCGACAGTAATATGAATATATATATATTTTTTATATTTTTTCATAGTCACTATGAATCTTATTTGATAGATCTTTCCTTCTAAATTACAAATGTATACAGAAACAGAGGGAAAGAGGGAAAACAAGAAACCTTTTTAGACAAGGCGGCAAAAAAAAAGAGGGGGAAAATAATATAGTAATAAGCAAAAAGAAAAGAGGGAAAAAGATAGGGAGAACAAGAAAAAAGAAAAGAGGGAAAGAACTTACCTTACCAACAGTGAGGATGTCACGCCTTGGAGCAGCATAAATAAAGAAAATAAAATTTTATTTTGAATCTGTAAGTCGTGACTGATGAAGTCACATAATTATCCACACTATATAGTTCTAACCACAGATAATAAAAAGACAACAATAAACAGATCTAAGGTTGTTATTTATTTTTTATGCACTACATAAATTAGAATTACATTTTTACTATATTGGCATTGTGGGGTTTGACTTGGTAAAATAGTAGTTGAGTGGTTGCATTCGACGAGGATAGTGCATGTGATTAAGGATTTTGTGGGATATATGGAAGATATATTATAGGTGTTAGAGATATATACTAAAAGTCATGTTTTATGTAGTTGATTTATTATTCATTTAATAAAATCAGTTATTCTATTTTTATGAGAATTTGTGTGGGCAATGTTTGTATTGTATTATTTATTTAATATTATGCATGTGTGTCTCTCATTCTACATAGTAAGTGGTTTGGTGTGTAGAGTTTGGCTTATACACGGAAAATCAGACCATCGGATCTTGTAGAATATAAGATTTTGGTTTACAGTCTTAGATGGGTTTGGCCACACCATCGGTAGGACTGCATCATGGTGTTGTAGTAGAATTGTCTTAACTATAGGAAACGATATAGTTTCAACTCACTATGCTAGTACACTTTGTGTATTAAACAGGACCGACGTGTGGTAATTATCTTTATACTGACTTATAAGATAATTAATACCTCATGGCTATTATGAGTGCTTATGCTCTAAATCCTAAGTTAATTTATAGACACATACATTTGATATTTACATTTTGATCACTAAAAGAGTGAGATCCTGAAATAGGTCAATATCTCATTGGATTGGGTGACAATATTGATTGTGTGGTGGATATAAATTAATAGTGGAATCTATGTCTTAATTTTTGGGACTGATGATATCCCACGAGAAACCTTATAAATTTTGATTATGTCAAACCTTGCACGTGGATTTTGTATCCGACATGTCAAATAAGTTAAGTAGAGAATCTCAAGAAATTTTAAGAGATTAATTAAATATGATTGTCTAATTATATTTAATTAATGGATATCTATAATCTTAACGTAGGGAGATAATAAACATTTAATAACATGGAGCTCGAAATATATTTTTGAGATAAGGGTAGGAGTGCAATTATAATTCTTTTGTGGTCTGAACTATAATTTATGGAAATAGGAATATGATTCAGTTCGAATTGGTTTCCTAATTCTAAAAGGAAGTCTATTCCTTATTGAATTCTTATAGTCCCTACCGTAGTCTATATATATGATGCTTTGGCTCTCCTCTCAGTTTGCATTTTTTCCATATAGAGTATTATAACTCGAAATAGAAAAGAGAGTGTAAAAAGAGAAAGCAAAAAACTAAAAGGATTTCGATAAATCCCACACCCAGTTCTATATTCTGGTAGCAGAGGGATACGATAGAAGATCGTGAGCTGTTTATCGAGCCCGTGTTCTCGATTCGTCTACTACAATAATCCGTTTTTGCAGTTCAAGGTAACCCTAATTCCGCCCTTGTAGAGTTATTGTAACTTTCACATAAATTTTTGCAGTACCAACTTATACGCACTATCAACGAATTCTGGGAACGTTTCCTAACAATAGGAGGAAAGATCAGTAACGTTCAATTACTTTAACGTTACCTGGCCTCCTTATTTTATGCTAAGTGGGTATACACAATAGTCTATATATATGGAGAGTATTTTTGCTCCATCATTAATTGCTCACCTAGGCTTTCAGTGGGTGACACGTGTCCCCATTCTAGTAATTATGTTGATAGTACAGGGGAAAATGGAAATGAAATGAGACACATGTCATCCAATAAAACCTGACTGAGCAATGATGGACCAAAAATAGGTGAACAAAATGTTCTTATATATACAACCATGTATAGCTTTCATTCATAGTGACCACACCTATGAAATACTATAGAGATAAAACCCAAGATCTCCTAACCACAAATCTGCGCATAATCCTATTCTGATTTATTTTCTTCAAATTCCTTCTTAATTTCTGGCTTCATTAGTATCGGAGCAGAAGATGTTTTGAAGAATGTAATTTGTTTACTGCGCACCTTACCACTTGATAGGTTTTCTTCCTTGCAATCAAAAGTGACTTGTCCTCTTGCTTTTTTTATTTTTTGGGTAAATTATACTTTACACTGCTATAGTTTGTTTATGATATCATTTTGGTTCCTATAGTTTCAATTTGATTTTTATAGTTTCAGTTTAATTAAGTTCAATATAGTCTATTTATAACAATTTCTTACAATTTTTTACAGATGTAGGTCATGTGATGCACATGTGATGTATTATTAGGGCATAATGATAAATTTACTTAGAGAAATTACACTTTACACACCTATATTGAACCTAAATACGTCAAACATTGTAAGAAAAATTATTGAGTAGACTAGATTGAACTTAAACTGAAACTGTAGGGATCGAAGTGACAAAAGTAAAACTTTAAAAACCAACATAAAATCATACCCAAACTATAATGGTATGAAATGTAATTTACCCTTTTTTTCGTCTCTTAGTGGAGTCCCAAATAGATCAAAAGAGTGACATACGTCTCTTATATGAGAAGTTATTCAGTGAGCCCGTCATGCCACGTCAGCATGATAACGTGGTGTGACCTCCCTAATAAAAATGAGCCACGTGCCCACTAAAATTAGGAGGTTATGACATGTGGTGGGTAGTTTTTTTTTAAAAAAAAATTGATAACCACATGACATGATCCCCTAGAAATAGGAGGTATATATGCGGTTGAGATTAAGAGGTCACACCACGTCACCATGCTGACATGTTACTTTTCGTCCTTTTCCCAACACCAAAGCCATAACGAAGGTGCACTATTTTCGGTGATCAAACATTTCACAAGGATTACATCCACTGCCATTGTTTGACCAAGAGAAAGACCTTGATTGCATATTACCATTGAAGAAAATTGAAACCATTGGTAGCGTGAAAATGACCCTAATTTCTGCATCTTTCGAAGAGATCAGCACACACGATTATATTTGAGTTATCTAAATGGGTCAGTTGTTTAAACTTAGATCCACTACACCATATGGCTTCATTACTAACGGATATATCCGTTAGAATAAATGTTACTAGCGGATATATTCGTTAGTATTTTAGCGTTAGTAATATTACTATTCGGGACTTACTAACAGATATATCCGTTAGTAAAATTAATTATACTAATAGAATATATATCCGTTAGAAAGCTACTTACTAACGGATTTTTTTCAACTAATTTTAGATGATTTATATTGAATACTAACAGTTTGTCAACTATTACTAACAAATATATCTGTTAGTAATTAAAAAATATATTTACTAACGGATATTTCCATTAGAAATATGCTTAAATCTAAAAACAATATATGATTTATTCATATGATCCCAAATTTTTTCCACCTAATTAACAAGCATATTAATCTATACCAAACACAAAAATAATAAGATTAATCTATATCCAACACAACAATAATAATCTAAAGTAATCATAACAAGTAAATCATTCATTCATGTCTAACCAACATCTCTATACTTAATACAACAAAAATAATCCATTGGGCTTGCATTGCAACATTCAATACACCGTGATCAATTACAAAATAAACTACAAAACTACATAGAAAGGACACGTCTCATTGCTTGAAAAGGATAACTAAACACATATAACTCTTTATCTTCTCATGACCATCTATTAAGCATTCTTTCCTCAACTTCACCAAGAAACAACATGACAAAGTACCTACATGCATATGTGTGAAATTTAGAGTAACATTCAATGGAAAGTTCAAAATTTGAATGAAATAAAGAAAGACTATCGAGATCAAACGTAACACAAATGACTGGAGAAAAGTTGGAGAAAAAATCTAATAGCAAGCTCTTTCAATTGGGAATTTCACTATCTCAAGAAATTTAGGGAAATCAACTTGACTTATATGTTCAACAAGTTTCATATGATCATACTAATATGCATAAGAGAGTGGAAAGCAAGTTCAAACTTCAATTAAATTCATACCTTGTGACTTGCCCAAACAAAGGAAGTGCAAAATGCCATCCCTTGCGCCTTGCCCGAACAAAAATCCTTCAAGAAGATCAGCCTCGAATATTTGCATAGAAATAAAAATACATCAACTAAATCTTTTTAACAAGACATTGGAATTCATAAATTGTAAGAAAAATACAAGGTCTACAGAAAAAGAGAGATCTAAAAAATAGAAAATAAAGTCATGTGAAAAAGGTTAACTTGGTAAGTGGAACGGATGTTTAACCTTCAACTAAGGGTAAATTTTTTTTTTGATGATATCTTCAACGTTAGAACTCTAATTCAAGCCTAGGAAGGTATGCCACAAAAATTCATTAGCCACACAAAGTTAGACCAACTTTATCCTATCCCAACACTAACCTAGTGCATTTATGTGAACAAGGAAAAAAAAATTACATATTCCACAGGATTGGTCAAAAGGCCCAGTAGCTTGAAAACTAAGATACTTGATATGTAGCACGGACACTTCTTTTTAGGTGCCGAAACGAATATCTGTAAACTAAATTAAATACAGATAATTTTTTAATTCACCATCTGTAACTTGCATTTTTAAGTTTGCTATGTCACCATGTTCATGCAACATAGTTTTCAGGTTGAACATAAGAGTAAACAAGAGTAATCTAAATACATCAGAATGGAAGTAAATAAAAAGGCACAATCATTCCAATACATCTATAACATGCATTTTTGGGCACTATTTGCCACAAAGCATCTGCTTGAAAGCACTCAAACCGTGCCCAAGTGGATATGCAACGCAGCGGCCAATGTGTGTGCACGGGTGCAGAGTAGGGGCTACCGAAGTTGTGACAGAAGAGGCTGCCCATGTGCTGCTCGCGTGCTGCTATGCACACTGTGCGCTGCCTGTGCGCATGTGTGTGCTGTTGTGCAAGCTGTGTGTGTGCGCGTGCGCATGCTGCTGTGCACTACGTACTTGTGTGCTGCATGTATGCGTGCTATGCTGCTATAAAGAATGAAAATGAGGCATAGGTGAAGACCAAAAGGACCTACTCCCTAAAACCCAACCTCCCAACAAAACTCCAGCTGTATTAATTGTATTATGGCACATGTAAACAAGAAAATGAATAAAAATTACCTTCATGTTCATAAAACTAAATAAAAGACTAGCTTCCAACACGTTTAAAGAGAAATACGTAAAACAAGGTGCAAGAACCACTAAAATTAATTCCATATATCTTAATCAGCACATCATTTTCAGTTTCAGCACATACTAATAAGTTTCAGCACATAATTTTCCAGTTTCGATCAGCACATAAATTTCCAGTTTCAGCACATACTAATCTGATTTAGCACACAATTTAAGCACTTTCAACACATACTAATCAGTTTCAGCACACAATTTCAGCACATACTAATCACTTTTTCAGCACAATTTCAGCACATAATCTCCCTATTTCAGCACATTCTAGTCGGTTGCAGCACAATTTCAGCATATAATTTTCCAGTTTCAGCACATAAATTTCCAGTTTCAGCACATAATAATAAGTTTTAGCACATACTTATCTATGTCTTGATCTAGAAGAAATACAGACAACAGAAAAAATGAAGTAACAGAGAAAAGGCAAATTCACATACTTCAAGATTGCCAAACAATGTGATAACTGTTTCTATAAAATGGCCAAACAATATATATCATAATATTTCAGATCAAAACTACAGAGCTACCAAAAAAAAACAAAAGAGCAGTACCAAACACAATAAACAAAAAGTGAAAAAGGTGAGAAATAACGTCTCCCAAGTGCCAAAGCAGTTGAGTAGTGCCAAAGTGAACTCAAAAAGCTGTCCTATTCATTTAACCCTTCTCCACGGTCTCTTCTGGCCACATTAACTTACCAAAATCACTATATGTTTTTTGCGGTTCCCTTCAGAGGAAGAACGAGATGCAATTTAGAGAAGGATGAAGATCATTGATATTCTTTTGCAAATAAATGTGCATTAGTTATTAATCCATTCTCATTGATATTCTTTATATACCATCCCTATCCTATCTCTTCTCGTTATCCATTCTCTATCACTCTCTTTCTGTATATTAGTGTATATAATAGAAGAAGATGATATTGTGGATACCGTAATTTTCTTTCTTATCCACAGCTTTTCTTTTTAAATTCTCTTAAATTTCAAATTCAAAACAAATGAGTCGCCACTTAATTTTTCAAAGGAATACTAAGAAACCATTTCAAAAGGAAACTGATCTTTTGCAAAACCAAAGATTAAATAGGTCCGGGGATTATAGAACGAGAAGGGAAGGAGCCCATCGGACTAAAACACCCCTTCTCGTCCTATCTCACGATAGGCCTCTACTTAACATTCTTTTAATTGAATTATTAATTTAAATGTGCCCTCAACTAATACATATGTATAGATATACATTACAAAATCATGTCTAAAGGTTGTAAGATCGCAAGTGATAAAATATCATCCAAAAAACCATATAATTCAAGTAGCAAGCAATATGATATGCAAATAGGGAACTAGAGAACTTACCCAGGATCCGGCCGCGAATATTAAACATGTAATGCATACAAATGAAAGAAAATCCTAGAAAAGAGTCTCTAATCACATGTATTCACATAAGGCAAGATCCTAATTCCAAGGTGTCGCACATGAGATTGAAAAATTGATAAAATCAAGAAATTAAAATAAACTAAAGAGGAATTCAAGAAATCATACCTTAATAGCACTACAAAACAAAGGGTTAAGTCCACATGGTATACAAGATATAAAGTTGGATCTTAAATAACAATCCTAGACTTCTAGCTTAAATCTATCAAATGTAATTAAATCTAAAGCAAATAAGTCCTAATTACAAGCATCAAGCCATATGGATGAATATGTACATGAACAAGAATAAATTATGAAATACTCAGTGATTTAGATCACTTAAATTTTGAATTCAAGCTTAACTAATCATTATTGAAACATGGTTTGAGCCCTAGGTCATAGAAAAGTCATTTGGACCATTATTTACAAAATATGTCATAAAATTCTGAAAATTACAGAGAGCAAACCAGAAAGTAAAAGGCATAAAAAACATGCTTCCCATGCTTTGGTGTCGGTGAATTTTGGACACAAAATGACTCTGTGTGTCTAGTTTCCATCCCAAAAAGAAAATGAAATTTTCAATGGTTAGATCTCTGGGAAATGGACAAAAATCAGACATTACTCAGAGATTTACAAATCTCTGTCCACAGATTTTGTACGATTTTTTAAAAATAGTAAAAAAATCAAAAATGCTTTGATCTTTTTAGGGTATCTTCCTAATACATTAAACTACCTATAAAAATTTGTTTTAGATCAAGGAAGCTTGATTAAGGTTCTGATTTGCTTATTTTAAAAGAGTGTTACTGTTCTGAAACTCTGGGCAGATTGTAGTGACTTCACAAAACTCATGACCAAACCACTTTATACATGAAATCTCCTTAAAATAAAAATTAGAGTGGTAGAACTTTGAGTTATAGACACTTTCCCTTTGGTTTCACTTAATTCCAACAGTTAGATTATCAACTAAAAAATCTATGATCAAAAACAGTTTGTGAACCCACTGTTTCAATATTGGGATTTATCATCCTTTTTGCTATATCTACCAACTAAGCCATGGACATTGGCTTATCCTAAACCTAACTCTTCTTTCCATTGAGGGTCATTGGAGATCAAGACATGACTAGTACTCATGAGTTTTCAAGGAATATAAAAGAGATTCCATGAAAACTCCAAGTTAGAGAACCCAAACCATGGTAGGGGTTTAGATTCATCTACTTGTTCTTATTGAGATGGTGATCAAAGTTTGACTCCCATGTGAAGCATAAGCTTACATGGGATCAAAAGATCAAACTCAAGAGATTCAAGTGAGGTATTGAAGACCTCCAATAATCTCAAGAGAGAAGTATAAACAAGAAGAAGAAATGAAATAAAGAAAGCTAAGAGAGCAAATGCTCTAAATCTACCAAGGAATCTTTTAGAAAACTTATTTACCTCAAGTTCATGAGCATTATTGATCAAAATCAAAGAAAGAATAAAAACATAACTAAAATTTAGAGGAACACCTCTAACTATCTTCAACTTCTTGATGTTTTTAGGATATTCCAAAGGCTAATCAAGCTCTTCTTGTAGCTCTTACAACCCTTTAATTCTCTTAAACTTCTTTTGGAATCTCTAACTATCAAAGTTTAAAGAAGATTCAAAATAGGATTCAAGTCTAAAAATGAGAGAGATAGAAATTCTAGAATCAAAGACCAGAAAAAGAAAAAGGGATCCCATGTAATGGGATATTCATCCTCTATATATAAGCAAACTATAGAGGGTTATTTTTTTAACTTCATAGTAAAAAACCCTAATTTTGGATGTCCTTTTGAAGGTACAAAATGTGCTGTATTTACAGCTGGCTGCTAGAAAACACGGCACTCAATGGAGATGGAAGCGGCACATAATGGAGATGGAAGCGGCACTCAGTAAATGCCGCAGCGACACTCAATGAATGTCATCGCGGCATTCAATGAATGCCGATGCGGCACTCAATGAGTGCCACGGACAACTCCAGGGACTGCCGCCTTTTTTTGAAAATCTATTTTTCACGGCACTTGATGTGAAATTGCGGCAGTTACGGACTACCGGTCTGGCAGACACAGAGTGCCGCTACGGCACCGCGTGATCGCTGCAGCCCATACCATGTGCCGTTTTATCCTTTTTCTTTTATTTTTCCCCCTTTTTTTTGTTTGAATTAAAGTGCCTTTTGAAGAGCTTGAATCACCTTGGAAGCCTTAGTTTTGTTCGGACATTGTTATCATCGGACTTGGAGGTAACACTCCCCTTAATTCGACGTTTGGTCAAAATTGGGGTGTCTACAGTTTTGTGAGACCTAGAACCAAATAGGGTAATTTAAATTAATTAGTCAAGCGAATGCGATGCAAAAAATTATATATATTTTATTTATTTATTTATTTTATCGGCATTTATATTTGTGATATGGGGGTTTATATTATTAATTATTGATATCTTGGGGGTCCTAAGATGATATGGGGAAGTTGGGGACTCAAGTGCATGTTTTAAGAAATGTTGGGGTGTTAAACATAATTTTTAAAAGTTAAAAAAAAATAGATTTTTAGGAGATATACGTTAGTTTCATTTCTTCTTCATTTTGGAGAGGGTTTAGAAGAAGAAGAAAAAAAAAAAGAGAAAATAGAGAAGAAGAACAAGAGCTTGAAAAATGGAGTTTTAATAATCAAACTTCAATTGAGCTACAAATATCAAGTTGAAAAGGGAAGAACAAGTGGGTATGTCTCTCTCTCTCTCTAGGGTTCTTTGCTATTTGGGGGTTTTAGTTGTTGGTTTTTGAAATCTGAAAATTGGTGTTTAAATTCATGTTTAGACTTTGCTAAGATGATTCTTGGGTTATATATATGATGTGGTATGAAGCTTACATGTTAAAATTGAGTTTTGGTGAAGTTTGAAAAATGGGTTTTTTTGAGGGTTTGTAAAAAATCCAAAAATTGAAAGTTTGGGTGTTTGATTTTTGTTGGATTTTTGAGTTGTTTGAGTGTTTATATATGCTTTATATACCATTAGGATCCTTGGTTTCAAGTTGGGTAAAGATTGGTTGTGAATTGGGGATTTCACCATTGTTGTGTTCTTGAAGCTTTCAAGAGCTTGAAAAAGAACATTTGGGTATTTTTGTAAATCTGAAATTGGTTTGAAATTGGGTATTTTTGGAAATTAACTTATAAGAAGTTTATTTGAAGAATTTCTAAGGTGAGTGTTTTAATCTCAAAATTGGGTGTTTAACGATGTTTGTGTGACAATTGATTGATTGGGTATGTTAAATTAAATTCATGTTAGATAAACCATGAATGTTAGAATTTGCTCTGTTTTGTGTAAGTTCGGAAATAAATAGTAAACGTCATTATTTTGCCAAAAGTCCCGCGTGGCTGACTGGAATCGACGATCTGGAACTTTTTCATGTTTTAAGTTTTTCCATAAAACGTCATCTAGTGGGAGATTTTGGCCAATTACAGTGGCAGCGAATTAATTCATGTATTGAGATTAAATTGTTATGTTTAATCCATGTTTAATGATAAAGCATGTATTGAATGATTATGATGTTGAAATGATGTGTACAAACATGATGAAATGTTTATGTGATTATTTGGGTCAATGGAAATTATTGTGGTGTCTACCATTTATTTATCCCCTTTAAGGAGGGAAGTAAGCTTCGAGAAGGGAAGCGTGGTGACGACCACAACGAGAGAGTGACAAGTGAATCACAATGAGGTGCAGGACTGTCACAAATGAAAACGCTATATGCGATGTTTTGAGTGAGAAATCTGGGAGGACATGGGCTGCTTTAAAAATAATTAAAATTGGCTTGTGAAATCAATATTTAAGTGTCATTTTGATTATAAATTATGCTTATTAGCATATATATGCGATAGAACTTAATTATGTAAGATTTCAGGTTCAGAGGCAAGTGGAAGCGCCCCGAAAAAGCCGCCGGAGCGATCAGAGTAAATCGTTGCACTTATTTTCATAAAGACTCGAGGTGGGTTTTTCTGGAAACCATAATAATGTAGTATAGACATTACTTGTTGAGTTTATATTTTAGTTGAATGAAAATCTTAAGTGGGTTGTATGAAATACATATATTGGGCATGGCACGAATATTCTATGTCATGCACATGCATAGCGAAAGCGATAAAAATCCAAGTAGCGAAACTTGGAAACGGCCAAAAGAGCCGAGCGAAATGGGCCCGGGTGCGTGCGTCATTCATTTATGGGAATGCATTGCATTAGCGTATATGTTTAGTTGAACTAACTTGGATGCGGATCAGGTGGTGACTTGAATGTTTATATTGCATTATTCTTGGTTTTCTTACTGTGAGCCAAGGGTTGCTCACACCCACACAGGCATTTTTGCAGGTATTGCGGTGTAGGCGCCACTGCCATGAGTCTCGAGTCGTGGTGTATGTTTAGGATGTATGTGCGTCGTTTAGTTTGACTTGTTGGAGTTGTAAACATTTGGGTTAAACTTATGTTGTAAACGGATTTCTATATGTGTATTTTGGTTGATGGTTGGGGTAATGTTTATGATGTATATATTTGAGGTTGGGTTTGTATATATTCTGAGCTTTGTCATTATGTTAGTACGGACCAATGTGTATGACGGATTTATGCGATTGTTTTGGAGGTTCTGGATTTATAATACATGTTGCGTTCTTGAGAAATCCATGTTTTAATCTTGGATTAAGGAATAGGAATATGTTTATGATATTTATGGTGATTTTTGGTTGTGTGTTAGAGGCCTAAAATATTGTGTTTGAAGTGAGTTGAGATATCCCTTTTGTGTTGAAAGTTTGGTAGTTTAAAAAAAAAATAAAGTTTTGAGTAGAAAAAAAAAAATATTAATAATATTAATAATAAACTTTGATTCGTTGGCTTTTACGAAAACAGGCACAGTTTTCTCTAGAAAACTCGAAACCGCACACCGCTCGAACCGTTAGAACCGTGTTTCAAATATTTTCTTTTTAATATTATATTTGGGCAAAAATTTTTAAATGACCTTTTTTTCCCTTGGGATTAAACTTTGCATAGACTTTATTTAGTAGTTTTTTTTTTATTTGCGTTTAGCGGGGTTTTCGCGAGCGTTCCGGCCACAGCGGGTCGGGGCGCTACAGCTTGGTATCAGAGCCTAGGTTTATAGGTTCTGTATGTATTGTTGTCATTGTGTTTAGGTCATGGCAGTGGATTAGGCGTTGAGTTGGGTTGTATGGGTTCTCGTTTGTGGACTAACAATAAATGTTATTATTATGTTTGCTTTGCAAACTTGTGTTATTTACAAAAATTGCAAAAAAATGATTCCGGGAGACCGATCGGAAGGCCAAGAGGGGGAGGGGACACATCATCCACCGGGTAATCAAGAGGTCGAACAATCACGACCGACGGGACAAGGACAACCTTCCCAAGCAGAACACATGATCGAGTCAATGACGAGATATTTTGACTCAAAAATTGAAGCAGCAGTTGCAGGGTCTAGTAAGAGTAAAGAGGAGCCGGGGAGGTTGTACGAAAAATTTATGAAGTATCATCCGCCGACATTTTCGGGAATGGGTACCCCATTAGAAGCTGAAAAATGGTTTAAAAAGATGGTGGACATATTCGAAGTTATGCAAATCGATAATGATAACCGTGTGATGCTAGCCGCATTTACATTCACTGACAGAGCAGATTATTGGTGGAAGGACTTGAAGGCCCATTTGAAGACGCCGATGGTGGGGAGAAGAAAACCTAATGAGATTACTTGGGAGAAATTTGAGTTAGAGTTCAACAAGAAATATTTTACTGAAACATACCGTAATGAGAAGCGGCGGGAGTTTATAAATCTTGTGCAAGGCCGAGATGTGACGGTGGAGGAGTATGAAGCTCAGTTCACGGCTTTGTCCCGATTTGCAATGAGGTTGGTAGAAGATGAATATGAAAAGTGCAAAAAATTTCAGGACGGTTTGCAATTCTCAATCCGATCGAAACTTTCAGCGCTGGATATACGAAACTATCTCGAATTGGTGGAGAGAGCGAAGTTGGTTGAGAAAGATGTACGAGAATCCATGACCTTTCGAGAACAACAAAAGCGAGGAAGGACCGAAGTGAGTGGGCCTAGCCGTGGGGGTCCAAGACCGAGATTACAAGAGGCTCCGGGTAGAGGTCGAGGGTTTGTACAACCACAACGAAGCGGAGGATCAAGCGGTGCCAGTGGATCGGGTTCAGGATCTATGAGACCACCTTCAGGCCGTAGTGGTTCTTCAGGGGGTGTTACTTGCTACCGATGTGGGACTCCTGGGCATATTTCTCGTGATTGCCCGATGCCCGATAGGCGAGAATGCTATAAGTGTGGGCGACCGGGTCATATGGCAAGAGATTGCACTGTGGTGACCGAGGCCGTATCCTCAACGACTGTTTCGTCAGGCAGGGGTCGAGGTCAGGGGCGAGGACAACCAAGAGGGGGTTCTAGCACGAGTGGTACCGGAGGACAAGCTCAAGGTTTTGCGATGACAAAGAAGGATGCGGAGGCGACACCGCAAGTAGTGACGGGTATGATTCTAATTGCAAACTATGTTGCATATACATTGTTTGACGCGGGTTCTACTCATTCCTTTATATCTATAAACTTTGCAAAAAAATTTAACGATTATTTGACTGAGTTGAAAGAAAAGTTAATAGTATCTACGCCATTGGGAAATAAAGTGGAGATTAAGTGGGTTTATGAAGGGTGTGTCGTACAAATAGAAAATCATGGAATGGGGGTGAATTTATTGCCGTTAGATATAGAAGACTTCGATGTTATTCTGGGAATGAATTGGTTGTCAACTTATCATGCGTCAATAAATTGTTTTAATAAAGAAGTCACCTTTAGAATTCCGAATGAGGCCGAGTTTGTATTTTGCGGGGAGCGACGGGTAACACCAATGAGTTTGATTTCAGTAATAGACGCAAGACAAATGTTAAAAAAGGGTATGAATGTGTTATTGCGTATGCGATTGATGCGACAAAAGTAGAAATGCAGATAGAAATAGTTCCGATTGTGAATGAGTATTCGGACGTGTTTCCCGAGGAATTGCCAGGTGTTGTGCCAGAAAGAGAAGTAGAGTTTACTATTGATCTGGTTCCTGGAACTATGCCGATATCGATTCCACCTTACAGAATGGCACCAGCGGAATTAAAAGAATTGAAAATACAGTTGGATGATTTGTTAAAAAGGGGATTTATTCAACCCAGTGTGTCACCATGGGGAGCGCCAGTATTATTCGTTAAAAAGAAAGATGGAACCATGCGATTATGCATTGATTACAGGCAATTAAATAAGGTGACCATTAGAAACAAATATCCGATGCCTAGGGTGGATGATTTGTTTGATCAGCTTCAAGGAGCAAAAATATTTTCAAAAATTGATTTGAGATCGGGCTATCACCAGCTTAGAGTCAGAGAAAGTGATGTAGAGAAGACTGCGTTCCGAGTCCGATATGGTCATTTTGAATTCCTTGTAATGCCATTTGGGTTGACAAATGCGCCGGCAGTGTTTATGGATTTGATGAACAGAGTGTTCAAGCCATTTTTAGATAGCTTCGTGATAGTGTTCATTGACGACATTCTGGTATATTCGCGCAGTGTTGAAGAACACAAAAATCATTTGAGATTAGTATTGCAGAAATTGAGGGAAGAGCGATTATACGCTAAATTAAGCAAGTGCGAATTCTGGCTAGATGAAGTAGCATTTCTGGGGCATGTAGTTTCTAGTGATGGAATTAAAGTTGATCCCAAAAAAGTTGAAGCTGTGTTGTTGTGGCCGACACCAGTGAGCGTTACAGAAATTCGAAGTTTTTTGGGATTAGCAGGCTATTACCGTCGATTTATCAAGAACTTCTCATCGATTGCACTACCGTTGACTAAGCTGACCAGAAAAGGGGTGAAATATCATTGGAGTAGAGAGTGCGAAGAAAGTTTTCAGGAATTGAAAAATCGATTAACACAGGCGCCAGTATTGACTATTCCGACAAGTACAGAAGGCTTTGTGGTATACAGCGATGCGTCTCATCAGGGTCTGGGTTGCGTTTTGATGCAAAATGAAAAGGTGATAGCATATGCGTCAAGACAGTTAAAACCACATGAGTTGAATTATCCGGTGCACGATTTGGAATTGGCGGCGATTGTTTTTGCATTGAAATTGTGGAGGCACTATTTGTATGGGGAAAGTTGTGAAATCTTTACTGATCACCAAAGCTTGAAGTACTTATTCACGCAGAAGGAATTGAATTTGAGACAGAGGCGTTGGCTTGAACTAATCAAAGATTATGATTGCACGATTCATTATCATCCAGGGAAGGCGAATGTGGTGGCCGATGCGCTAAGTCGAAAATCTCAAGGCCTACTTTCTTGTATCCAATGCACTGGGGTTGATTTTATTCGAGAGATGAAAATAATGGAAGTTGAACTAGCGATGTCAGACACTGAAGCCTTTATAGCGCGATTCCAAGTGAGACCGATTCTAGTGGATAGAATTCAGGAGCTACAAAATACTGATTCAAGGTTGATGAAATTTAGAGAAGAAGTGATAAGTGGAAAGCGAAAAGACTTTATTATTCGAGCCGATGGAGTTCTCTGTTATGGGACTCGAATGTGTGTACCCCAAAATAAGGAGTTGCGAAAGGAGATTCTAGAAGAAGCGCACAGTTCAGCGTATGCCATGCACCCAGGAAGCACTAAACTTTATAAGACAATCAAGGAATACTATTGGTGGCCAGCAATGAAGAGAGAAATAGCAGAATTTGTGGCTCGATGCTTGGTATGTCAACAAGTAAAAGCTGAACACCAACGACCGGGGGGCTTGTTGCAACCACTACCGATTCCCGAGTGGAAATGGGAACATGTTACCATGGATTTTGTGCGAGGACTTCCGCCAACACAAAAAGGTAATGAGTCAATTTGGGTCATTGTTGACCGATTGACTAAGTCAACACATTTTCTGCCTGTGAAAGCAACGTTCACTCTTGATAGATATGCAAGAATTTATGTGAATGAAATCGTCCGATTGCATGGAGCCCCAGTATCCATTATTTCCGACCGCGATCCTAATTTTACCTCGCATTTCTGGAAACATCTACAAGAAGCGATGGGAACTAAATTGAAATTCAGTACTGCGTTTCACCCTCAAACCGATGGACAGTCCGAGAGAACAATTCAAACACTTGAGGACATGTTACGAGCGTGCGTAATGGAGTTTTCAGGCAATTGGGAGAATCATCTACCATTGGTCGAATTTGCGTATAACAACAGCTATCACAGTAGCATCGGTATGGCACCATTTGAGGCTCTTTATCGGAGGAAGTGTAGAACTCCTATATGCTGGGGTGAAGTGGGCGAAAGTAAAATTGAAAGCAGAATATTTGGGCCTGAGATTATTCAGGAAACGGCGAGTAAGATTGATATTATTCGTGAAAAGTTGAAAACCTCTCAGAGTCGACAAAAAAGCTACGCAGATACTGATCGGCGATGAATAGTTGCCGTTTATAGTCCTAAAACTACGCTTTGTTAGCCCATTTCATGTAGTTATTAGTTGTTTTTTAATAAGTATTCTAAATTTTGTAGGATTTGGAGCTCTAACTTGAAAATGCACAAAAATCCAATGATTAGTGGCTTTGGAAGTCATTCTGGGCTCAAAAGATGGTTCCGGTGAAGGAAGAATGCAGTAACAGCCTCGGAAAATTGCATTTTTGACAAGTAATACTTCAGATTTGAGAAATTTCTCCTGAGATATAAAATGTAGATCTTCAAGTTACGGACGCGTGGCCACAAACGGTAAGTCAATCCGAGGTTCGAGTCAAAAGTTATCGCAATTCTACAAAAGTGGTGCAGAGCAGCGGAAAAATCTGAGAAAATTCTGGAAAATGCCCAGGTCGCTGGAGCGACCCGCGCGAGCGACCCTTTGAAAAAGTCAAAGTTGTGTATTTTGAAGCCCTGAAGAGCCCTGTGCGATCCGAATTGGTTAAATACGTCCAGAAACGTAAAAACAGCAGTTTTAGTGCGAATTGACTTAGGAAAGCTTCCTAAATCCTTCCAAACTCTATATAAATCCTATTCTAAATCAACTTTAGATATACAAATCATTACACACTATTATACACATCAATATACAGCCATATTATACATTATTTTCAGCCATTTTGAAGGGAGAAAAGCAAGGAGAAGAAGAAGAAGACCAAGGATTCACATGGCCTCCTCCATCAACCTCTTGCTATTCATCAATTCTATGGACAACTAAACTCTAGATCTAGGGTTTCAATGAAACCCTAGCCAAGTAATAGGGTTTTATTTATGTTTTTATTTTAGATTTATTATGTATGGATGATGATTACATGTTTAGAGGATTTTTTATAATAAATCGTACTTCTATTGATTAAATCATTACTTTCAAAGTTTATTCTTGTCTTAGATCTATTTTGACTGTGATGTGCTCAATGATCTATACTTGCTGTGCTTGTTTAGATTATTTACATGTAATGGTGCTTTATTGAATTGTGCTATCAAGTATCCGAATAGTCCATGCCTAGATTAGACGGATTATACCACAACCCTAGTTTAGTGTGGGATAATTCGTGCTAACCGAAGATGGATTATGTTGGTGCTTGAACCATAGTTATTTTCTTGACGGAGGAATTGGGCTTGTAGCTACAATTCTCCATTATCATCCAACTTAATAATCTAATTGAATGCATAAATATTCCTATTATGAAGCTAGTGGTGGATTTGCAATCCTAGGTTCCTTTAAACATATTTATAAAAACACTTTTAAACCGCTTTCATAATTTAGATTTAATTTCGTTAGTTTCAGTAATTTAATTAAAATTTAAAATCAAAATCCGTTTTCTTAATTAGCTAAATTTAGGTTTTAGAATTAAAGAGCTGTAGTTAATCAATCTCTGTGGGTTCGACCTTTACTTTCACACTACAAATCCTTAGAAAAGTAAAGCATAAATAAAAGCATACTTTTTATATCTTGATATTGACAACATCAATTTTTGGCGCCGTTGCCGGGGATTGCAAATTACTACCTTTAGTTTTAAAATCTTAGTTTAGTTAATTCGTAAATATTAGATTAGGTTTTCTTTTTCTTATTTTCCGTTTTAGTTTGAGTCACTAACTTTTCTTTTTATTTTGTAGTTTCTCGAGTCATCAAATCCTAACGTTTCCGAGTGGATTAGCTAAGCACACCAAAGGAGCTTACGCGAAAAAAAATATAAATAAAATAAAATAAATTGCTTCTTGTGAAACTCGCTTTAAACCACTGTAAGTCAGGGCGCTGTGACGCACTATTTGCATTAGTTTAGGGTTAATTGCACTGCATTAGCTAGGAAACCCGGGGCACTGGGCTTGACGCGGTCATTGCATTACAGGATAATATTCATGCATCATAGTAGTACTGTGTGCTTGCTTGTCGTCTTATTTGCGTGATTGGTATTTGTTTCTTTTGTTTAGTTAGTCGTTTTAGTTTCTTTTCCTTTGTTTTAGTTTATGTTAGGTACACGTTCAAATAAACCGGAATTACAACCTTTCGACTCTGAACTTGAACGCACCCTAAGAGTTAATAAGTCTTCAAACTTAACTTCTAGAGCTAGGTTTTTAATAGATGACGATTTGACACCAAAACCAACGTCTTTATTTGAATCCGAAATACGTAGTACCCTTACAAGATTAAAGAAACCACGCTTTCATAACATAGAACCGATTAAAATGGCTGACGGAAACAACGGAAATAATGTAAATAATCCTAATATACCGCCACCTCCTCCGCTTAAAGATTATTTTATTCCTACGACTTACACGCCTCAAGCAGGTATCGAATTACCGGAGGCGACGGCATCTCACTTTGAGATAAAGTCGTCTACTATCTCGCTACTTCCTTCTTTCCATGGCCGTATAAATGAAGACCCTTACCAACACTTAGGGGATTTCCAAGATATATGCTCTACTTTAAAAATCCAAAATTTCACTGATGATGAATTAAAACTGCGTCTCTTTTCATTCTCTTTAAAAGATAAAGCAAAGTATTGGCTTCAGTCACTTAAGCCAAACACGATTAAAACTTGGGAAGCCTTACACAACGCATTTTTACAAAAGTTTTTCCCAATCACAAGAACTAATCAAATAAGAAAATCGATAACAAACTTTGTGATGCAAGATGGGGAAACGCTTTATGATACTTGGGAAAAGTTTAAAGAATTATTACGCTCATGCCCACATCATCAGGTTCCTAAGTGGCAGTTAGTACAAGTCTTTTACGAGGGACTTATTCCCTCAGTCCGTAATACTGTCGACGCTGTTTGTGCGGGTACCTTCCTACACAAAAGCGCCGACGAGGCATGGAAAATCTTTGAAACATTAAGCGAGAATTCGATGCATCAGGCTGTGTCAGTACGTTCCGAGGGATATCATTCACAACCTAAGAGAGAGGTAAAGTTTGAGTCAAGTCAATCAATTGAAATAAAAGAACTATCTAAAAAACTTGACCGACTTTTAACAATGAACCAAATGATTACCTCACCCGCTCATGAAATTTGTGCATTATGTTCTGATCCTTCACATTCTATACTTGCATGTCCATCGGCTAGTCAATTTCCGGAATTTGTGGAGCAACACATTAATTCTATTCAACAATTCTCACGGAATAACTATAATCCTATGACAAATAATCCGGATGCGCCATGGAGAGGTCACCCAAATTTTCATGGAAAAATAATAATAATAATAATAATAATAATGAGATGAGTAATTTCCCTAACGCTTATAGACCTCAACAATGTCAATACCAACAACCTCCTCCTCCACCTCCACGTAATAATGCATTTGAGGAGAAGGTGTTGGCCTTACTTGAAAGTTTTGGTCCGGTGATCCAGTTAGTACATTCCCACACCCAGTCCATTGAAAAACTGGAGTCCCAAGTGGGACAAATAGTTAACACACTAAATCGTTTAACCGAGAGTAAGTTGTCAAGTCAACCTATTCCGAACCCTAAGGGACAATACGAGATGGGTGGTACGAATGAGCAAGTGAACGCTGTGTCAACTAGGACGACTATTCGAGAGGAAGAAGTTGTTGAGATTCCGAGGGTGGTTATGAGGGATGAAAACGTTAACTCGAATAAAGAGAGGGGTGAGGACGTGAATCAAAGTAGAAAAGAAAATGAACCGGTCCCACCAAATTATATTCCGAGAATGCCATATCCACCTAATGTTGAGGGACCGTCACATTTTTCTAAGAAAGGGTCAAAAATAGAGGATATACTCGAGGTGTTTAAACAAGTTAAAATCAATATTCCATTCCTCGAAGCTATCAAACAAATTCCCGCTTATGCTAAATGTCTTAAAGACCTATGTACGCAAAAACGCAAAATACGCAGTCATACTCATAAAAAGGTCTTCCTCACGGAAAAAGTAAGCTCAATCTTTCAACACTCACCTCCAAAGTATAAGGATCCTGGTACGCCAACGATTTCATGTGTCATAGGTGACACGGTCATTCATCGGGCTCTCCTTGACTTAGGAGCTAGTGTTAATCTCTTACCTTACCATGTCTATAAACAATTAGGACTAGGTGAACTTAAACCTACGGCCGCTACTATTCAATTAGCGGATCGTTCCGTCAAAGTACCTAGAGGAATCGTCGAAGACGTCTTAGTTAAAGTTGATCAATGTTTTTATCCTGTTGATTTTATGGTCCTTGACACTGAACCGGTGCTAGATACTAGAAAATACACTCCTGTTATTCTTGGTCGTCCATTCTTAGCCACGGCCAACGCACGTGTCAATTGTAGAACAGGGGTGATGAAAGTGTCGTTCGGGAATATAAAATTAAAATTAAATGTTTTTAATGCTGTTGATCAACCTCCTAAAGACGACGATAACCTATGTGAGGCAGAATGTGATGTGAGACGGAATATTGAGCCTAAGAACGTAATAAATATGAGTGTGGGGAATAAAATAGTGAATGATGAGTGGATGAATCCTAATACCTCGGCCCCTAATGAAGAATTTACTCGAAAGGTAAAGAATCGATGTAATAACGATAAAGGTGAGCCGTCAAATGAATTAACACATAGCGACCTCGTTTCGACATTTCACCGGAATCTCCCTAATGCCCTAAAGGGTACAAAATCCGAGCTACGGCCTCCATAAGTCCTGAGCTAGAATGGTCTAGCTAAAGACGTAAAAGTTAGCGCTTCTTGGGAGGCAACCCAAGCTTAATTTCGTCGGTTCTCTTTGTTTTTGAGTCATTTTGGTCAGTCTTAGAGTTTTCTGGACAGGTTTAGGGGCCAGAATTAATTTATTTTAATATTATATACATAATTTTAGCCACAAAATGGAAAAAATTGAACTCGCGTGCGCGGCCCGCTCTCGCTCGCGCGGTCCGCTTGCGCGAGTTTGTGACTTAGTGGAATTTTCTTTCTTTTTCTTATATGATGCCTCAGCTTTTTCTCGCGCCTCATTTCGCGGGCGCGAGGTGGCTCGCAGGCGCGAGATTTAAATAAATAAATAAATAAATAAAATTTTGGGAATTCGCGCGCGCGCGACGGCCGCTCGCGCGGACCGCTCGCGCGATTTCCCATTTTCCTGTTTTTTCCCTTTTGTTTTCTCTATCCTTCCCCCTACCTATTTTATTTGTGTTTCTTTTTTGTTTTTGTTTATTTGGTTCAATTTAGTTCGTGTTCGTTGTTTTCCTTGTTACATTTATACTTTTTCGTTTTATTTCTTTTCCATTTGCTAGTTTAGTTTAGTTTAGTTTAGCTTAGTTTTTAGATTTATATTTTATATTTCGGTTTCATTTACTTTTAATATTCTTTTGTTAGTTTCTTTTCGTTTATCTAGTATTAACAGGTGGTTCCATTTGGAGCAATTGAATTTTATCGCCATATTCTTATACATTTACCGGTTTGTCATTGCCGAGATCGAGGTATTATCGTTCCTTTCTTACCTACTCTCCGTTCTTTCATTTTATTGTTTCATTGGGGACAATGAAAGGTTTAGGTTTGGGGGTATGCACTCATACATGCACATTATTTTATGCAAAATTTAAAAAAAAAAAAATTCGAAACTTGTGCTTAAATAAACGATGTTACCGACGTTTTTGCAATTTTAATTCGATACTTCTTAGTATGTAACGTGATTCATTATAGAATGGTAAACAAGAGAAGATGTGGTTAAACATTTGCTGAAGTCATGATGTAATGTTTTAAGTTATGTATCGTTCGAATCGTAGTTTTATATCATAATTTTGCACACAAACCTATGCGCTGCACGTAGTCGCTTGAATACATGTCTGATGTGAACTATAATATGATTCGGATTTCTAGATAACACAAGGTGGAGACTAGACCCGGTGAGCTTTTGAGCCTATCTTTTCTTTATTGAGGGTTATAAATACATTTTGTGTTTGTCGAATTTCATTGAAATAGCGCATCTACTTGTTGTTTAGTCTCATTATTCTTGTTTTGGTTGATAGTCAAGTTAAAATATTTGTTACCATGCTAAATAATCTTCCGTCGTAAATGTTGAAGAATCATATGACCATAGGACATGATTATAGGCCCTCTTTGTTTATTACCGACCGATAAATGAAAAATCTCCTTAGTTCGCCCTTTGAGCCGTTAAAATGCCATTTCTTTCTTTAATTACCATTATCCTTGTTTTTGCTCCGACTTGACAAACTTGGAGTTCACCACTGAGAGATTTGTCAACTTTTAGTGGTGTTAAGGCGATGTGTGATTGAGAAGAAGAAGACAAGATGCTATTGGGGTAGTTGCTTGGTATTCAATGCATAGTCATTTGAGAAGCGAGAAAAGAAAAAGGAAAAGAAACAAAATAAAGAAGAGGAAGGTTGAAAAAAAAATGAAAGAAAAGAAGAAAAATGAATGAAAAGGAATGAAGAGAAAGAAAAGATGAAAGTTTGTAGAAGAAGAATGAAAGAGATCGAACATGCCTTACAATGCCATTCGTAAACCTACCCAATTAATCCTTTCTATCCTTTTTCATTGCCTGAGCCACATTACAACCTTTGAAAGGTCCTATTTGATCCTAGGAAACATGGTTCGGATATGAAAACGATGGGAGGGGGATTAAAACATGGTAATGATTAATTTTTTCTTGATTAATTGGCATCCTATCCATGGGACTATTGTTCTTTCGTGTCATGCGTCTTTTTTGAGTCATATGTTAGCATTTATCGTTTTGAAAATATATTTCCTTTGCTCCCATATATTAGAAAAATTACACCTGTTTCTGAGTGTTTCATTTGAGAGTGTAATTGACATTGTAAGATTCGTAGTCAAGACATAGTTAGATGGTCATCCGAGTTATATTCCAAGTTCATGGCATACGCGTGTTCATTTGACTACCATATCACACACGTGCAATTTTATGAGAAACTCTATTGATTTATACGATGCATGTGCTTGGGATTGTTTTTCATGATTTAAGTGGACGTTTGATTCCATTTCTTCTTGTTCGTTATTCTATTTCGAATCATTGTTTTATAATAAGGAGTATTGAATATTATGTTTTTCATTTTTAATAAAAGTTTTTGAATTTATAAGTTAATAAAGATGGTTGTGGGTGACTTGTTGACGAGAACCCTCACGAGACTTCACTCGTCCTACTAGGGACACCTAGGGGTTCAAAAGGCTTGTTGCATATGCTAAATGCAATCGCGTTGCCTGCGACAGTGAGTTAGGATTTTTAATTATAGTAGTATTTAGTTTTATGTTTTTCTTTGCTCGAGGACTAGCAAAGAGTAGGTTTGGGGGTGTGATCGGCGATGAATAGTTACCGTTTATAGTCCTAAAACTACGCTTTGTTAGCCCATTTCATGTAGTTATTAGTTATTTTTTAATAAGTATTCTAAATTTTGTAGGATTTGGAGCTCTAACTTAAAAATGCACAAAAATCCAATGATTAGTGGCTTTGGAAGTCATTCTGGGCTCAAAAGATGGTTCCGGTGAAGGAAGAATGCAGTAACAGTCTCGGAAAATTACATTTTTGACAAGTAATACTTCAGATTTGAGAAATTTCTCCAGAGATATAAAATGTAGATCTTCAAGTTACGGACGCGTGGCCGCAAACGGTAAGTCAATCCGAGGTCCGAGTCAAAAGTTATCGCAATTCTACGAAAGTGGTGCAGAGCAGCGGAAAAATCTGAGAAAATTCTGGAAAATGCCCAGGTCGCTGGAGCGACCCGCGCGAGCGACCCTTTGAAAAAGTCAAAGTTGTGTATTTTGAAGCCCTGAAGAGCCCTGTGCGATCCGAATTGGTTAAATACGTCCAGAAACGTAAAAACAGCAGTTTTAGTGCGAATTGACTTAGGAAAGCTTCCTAAATCCTTCCAAACTCTATATAAATCCTATTCTAAATCAACTTTAGATATACAAATCATTACACACTATTATACACATCAATATACAGCCATATTATACATTATTTTCAGCCATTTTGAAGGGAGAAAAGCAAGGAGAAGAAGAAGAAGACCAAGGATTCACATGGCCTCCTCCATCAACCTCTTGCTATTCATCAATTCTATGGACAACTAAACTCTAGATCTAGGGTTTCAATGAAACCCTAGCCAAGTAATAGGGTTTTATTTATGTTTTTATTTTAGATTTATTATGTATGGATGATGATTACATGTTTAGAGGATTTTTTATAATAAATCGTACTTCTATTGATTAAATCATTACTTTCAAAGTTTATTCTTGTCTTAGATCTATTTTGACTGTGATGTGCTCAATGATCTATACTTGCTGTGCTTGTTTAGATTATTTACATGTAATGGTGCTTTATTGAATTGTGCTATCAAGTATCCGAATAGTCCATGCCTAGATTAGACGGATTATACCACAACCCTAGTTTAGTGTGGGATAATTCGTGCTAACCGAAGATGGATTATGTTGGTGCTTGAACCATAGTTATTTTCTTGACGGAGGAATTGGGCTTGTAGCTACAATTCTCCATTATCATCCAACTTAATAATCTAATTGAATGCATAAATATTCCTATTATGAAGCTAGTGGTGGATTTGCAATCCTAGGTTCCTTTAAACATATTATAAAAACACTTTTAAACCGCTTTCATAATTTAGATTTAATTTCGTTAGTTTCAGTAATTTAATTAAAATTCAAAATCAAAATCCGTTTTCTTAATTAGCTAAATTTAGGTTTTAGAATTAAAGAGCTGTAGTTAATCAATCTCTGTGGGTTCGACCTTTACTTTCACACTACAAATCCTTAGAAAAGTAAAGCATAAATAAAAGCATACTTTTTATATCTTGATATTGACAACATCAGATACTCGTAGGCGAGAACTTGAATTTGTAGTGGGCGATCAAGTGTTTTTGAAAGTCTCACCATGGAAAGGCGTTATGCGATTTGGGAAGAAAGGGAAACTATCTCCGAGGTACATTGGGCCTTACGAAATTATAGAAAAAATCGGAACTGCGGCATATAAATTGAAATTACCGGCCGAATTATCGCGACTACATGATGTGTTCCATGTCTCAATGTTGCGTAAATATGTCAAGGATCCGTCACACATATTAGAATCAGAACCATTAGAGCTTGACGAGAATCTTTCGTATGAAGAGAAACCGGTTCAAATCTTAGACCGACAAGTGCGGCAGTTGAGGAGCAAAGAGATTCTTATGGTGAAAGTTTTATGGCGAAGTCAAGCGATCGAGGAGATGACGTGGGAAACCGAGGAAAGCATGCGAAAGCAATATCCGTATCTCTTCAATCACGGTACGTAATTTCGGGGACGAAATTTCTTTTAACGGGGGGAGAGTTGTGAAACCTAGAACCAAATAGGGTAATTTAAATTAATTAGTCAAGCGAATGCGATGCAAAAAATTATATATATTTTATTTATTTATTTATTTTATGGGCATTTATATTTGTGATATGGGGGTTTATATTATTAATTATTGATATCTTGGGGGTCCTAAGATGATATGGGGAAGTTGGGGACTCAAGTGCATATTTTAAGAAATGTTGGGGTGTTAAACATAATTTTTAAAAGTTAAAAAAAAACAGATTTTTAGGAGATATACGTTAGTTTCATTTCTTCTTCATTTTGGAGAGGGTTTAGAAGAAGAAGAAAAAAAAAAGAGAAAATAGAGAAGAAGAACAAGAGCTTGAAGAAATGGAGTTTTAATAATCAAACTTCAATTGAGCTACAAATATCAAGTTGAAAAGGGAAGAACAAATGGGTATGTCTCTCTCTCTCTCTAGGGTTCTTTGCTATTTGGGGGTTTTAGTTGTTGGTTTTTGAAATCTGAAAATTGTTGTTTAAATTCATGTTTAGACTTTGCTAAGATGATTCTTGGGTTATATATATGATGTGGTATGAAGCTTACATGTTAAAATTGAGTTTTGGTGAAGTTTGAAAAATGGGTTTTTTTTAGGGTTTGTAAAAAATCCGAAAATTGAAAGTTTGGGTGTTTGATTTTTGTTGGATTTTTGAGTTGTTTGAGTGTTTATATATGCTTTATATACCATTAGGATCCTTGGTTTCAAGTTGGGTAAAGATTGGTTGTGAATTGGGGATTTCACCATTGTTGTGTTCTTGAAGCTTTCAAGAGCTTGAAGAAGAACATTTGGGTATTTTTGTAAATCTGAAATTGGTTTGAAATTGGGTATTTTTGGAAATTAACTTATAAGAAGTTTATTTGAAGAATTTCTAAGGTGAGTGTTTTAATCTCAAAATTGGGTGTTTAACGATGTTTGTGTGACAATTGATTGATTGGGTATGTTAAATTAAATTCATGTTAGATAAACCATGAATGTTAGAATTTGCTCTATTTTGTGTAAGTTCGAAAATAAATAGTAAACGTCATTATTTTGCCAAAAGTCCCGCGTGGCTGACTGGAATCGACGATCTGGAACTTTTTCATGTTTTAAATTTTTCCATAAAACGTCATCTAGTGGGAGATTTTGGCCAATTACAGTGGCAGCGAATTAATTCATGTATTGAGATTAAATTGTTATGTTTAATCCATGTTTAATGATAAAGCATGTATTGAATGATTATGATGTTGAAATGATGTGTGCAAACATGATGAAATGTTTATGTGATTATTTGGGTCAATGAAAATTATTGTGGTGTCTACCATTTATTTATCCCCTTTAAGGAGGGAAGTAAGCTTCGAGAAGGGAAGCGTGGTGACGACCACAACGAGAGAGTGACAAGTGAATCACAATGAGGTGAAGGACTGTCACAAATGAAAACACTATATGCGATGTTTTGAGTGAGAAATCTGGGAGGACATGGGCTGCTTTAAAAATAATTAAAATTGGCTTGTGAAATCAATATTTAAGTGTCATTTTGATTATAAATTATGCTTATTAGCCTATATATGCGATAGAACTTAATTATGTAAGATTTCAGGTTCAGAGGCAAGTGAAAACGCCCCGAAAAAGCCGCCGGAGCGATCAGAGTAAATCGTTGCACTTATTTTCATAAAGACTCGAGGTGGGTTTTTCTGGAAACCATAATAATGTAGTATGGACATTACTTGTTGAGTTTATATTTTAGTTGAATGAAAATCTTAAGTGGGTTGTATGAAATACATATATTGGGCATGGCATGAATATTCTATGTCATGCACATGCATAGCGAAAGCGATAAAAATCCAAGTAGCGAAACTTGGAAACGGCCAAAAGAGCCGAGCGAAATGGGCCCGGGTGCGTGCGTCATTCATTTATGGGAATGCATTGCATTAGCGTATATGTTTAGTTGAACTAACTTGGATGCGGATTAGGTGGTGACTTGAATGTTTATATTGCATTATTCTTGGTTTTCTTGCTGTGAGCCAAGGGTTGCTCACACCCACACAGGCATTTTTGCAGGTATTGCGGTGTAGGCGCCACTGCCATGAGTCTCGAGTCGTGGTGTATGTTTAGGATGTATGTGCGTCGTTTAGTTTGACTTGTTGGAGTTGTAAACATTTGGGTTAAACTTATGTTGTAAACGGATTTCTATATGTGTATTTTGGTTGATGGTTGGGGTAATGTTTATGATGTATATATTTGAGGTTGGGTTTGTATATATTCTGAGCTTTGTCATTATGTTAGTACGGACCAATGTGTATGACGGATTTATGCGATTGTTTTGGAGGTTCTGAATTTATAATACATGTTGCGTTCTTGAGAAATCCATGTTTTAATCTTGGATTAAGGAATAGGAATATGTTTATGATATTTATGGTGATTTTTGGTTGTGTGTTAGAGGCCTAAAATATTGTGTTTGAAGTGAGTTGAGATATCCCTTTTGTGTTGAAAGTTTGGTAGTTTAAAAAAAAAATAGAGTTTTGAGTAGAAAAAAAAATAATATTAATAATATTAATAATAAACTTTGATTTGTTGGCTTTTACGAAAACATGCACAGTTTTCTCTAGAAAACTCGAAACCGCACACCGCTCGAACCGTTAGAACCGTGTTTCAAATATTTTCTTTTTGATATTATATTTGGGCAAAAATTTTTAAATGACCTTTTTTTCCCTTGGGATTAAACTTTGCATAGACTTTATTTAGTAGTTTTTTTTTATTTGCGTTTAGCGGGGTTTTCGCGAGCGTTCCGGCCACAGCGGGTCGGGGCGCTACAAGTTTGCCCCTCTTCGACAGAGCTTGTGGAGCAACGCGTTTCATTAGCGAATGTCGAAGCCTATGTGAAGACAAACTTTTGACCAAACTGTCGGATTTAGGTAAAAACAAAATGCGTGGCAAAAAGAGAACATGCACGCGACAATGGTTCACGCTGGTCGTGCTCGATGATGAGCTGCCTACGTATCCATTTAGGAATTAGACCAAGACGTAATTCGGGCAAGGGTCAAACACACACAAGCGCAAATAGTCGTACGGATGAATGTACCTATCTTATCGTGATGCACGTGTTCAAGCAATCTTGTGCTCCATATAACGTCTTAGCAACATATTGTTCTTTCTTAGTATCAAAAATGCACCCTATGCCATTCTACTTATGATGTCATTCTATTCTAGAAAAGTCACAACCGTCATAGATGCGCTTCCTATGCTTAATTCCCCGACATTCTTCAAGAGTCATCTAATCGACTAGATGCGCTTCGCGCCTTATACCTAGGTGTCGAATCAGGAACCACGCTTTTTGAAAATACTGAGATGCGCTTCGTGCCTTATACTCCGGTGTCTTTCAAAAATCATCTGATCGACTCAGATGCGCTTTGCGCCTTATACTCTGGTGTCGAATCAAGAACCATGCTTTTTGAAAAGACTGAGATGCACTTCGCACCTTATACTCCGGTGTCGAATCAGGAAGCACGCTGAAAGACTGAGATGCGCTTTGCGCCTTATACTCCAGTGCCTTTCAAAGATCATCTGATCGACTGAGATGCGCTTCACGCCTTATACTCCAGTGTCTTTCAAAGATCATCTGATCGACTGAGATGCGCTTCGCGCCTTATACTCCGGTGTCGAATCAGGAAGCACGCTGAAAGACTGAGATGCGCTTCGCGCCTTATACTCCAGTGTCTTTCAAAGATCATCTGATTGACTGAGATGCGCTTCGCGCCTTATACTCCGGTGTCGAATCAGGAAGCACGCTGAAAGACTAAGGTGCGCTTCGCGCCTTATACTCCGGTGTCTTTCAAAGATCATCTAATTGACTGAGATGCTCTTCGCGCCTTATACTCCAGTATCGAATCACGAACCACGCTTTTTGAAAAGACTGAGATGCGCTTCGCGCCTTATACTCCGGTGTCTTCCAAGAATCATCTAATAGACTGAGATACTTTTGGCGCCTTATACTCCGGTGTCGAGTGAGTTTGCTCTGAAAAATCCGCAGCCCTCGGCCCCGTCGAATATGTTTTCTCAACATAATCCGCAGCCCTTCGACCTCGTCGAGTGTGTTTTCTCAAATTCTTTTCAATTTTCAAAATCGGGAGTCAAACAGACTCAAATCAATCTATTTTCAAAACGGGAGTCCGACAGACTCAAATTATTTCAAATTTCAAAATCCGGAGTTAGCTGAACTAAAAAAGAATTTCTATTTCCAAAGTTGGGAGTCAACCAGACTTAACTCAATTTGATTTCAAAATTTGGAGTCAGTCAGACTCGAATCAGTTCAATTCCAAAAATCCGGAGTCCTTCAGACTTAATTTGATTTTCTAAAATCGAGAGTCCATTAGACTCAACAAATTCCCTTCTTAGTCAAACAAATTTCATTCCATTTACTTTCAAAAATTTGGAGTCTAGTACATTAGACTCAAATTATTTCAAAATTTTAAATCGGGAGTTCGATGGGCTTAAATTATTTCAAATATTTAAATTCGGGGGTCCAATGGACTCAAATCCACTTTAATTTCCAAAATCGAGAATCAGTTAGACTCAATTTAATTAAATTTTCCAAAATTGGTAGTCAAACGAGCTTAATAATAATAATAATTTTTTTCAAATTTCGATGAGGAGTCAACCAGACTCAATTCAATTTCACCAAGTTTGGAGTCAATTTGACTCAAATCAAATTCAAATTCAAATCCTAAATCAGGAGTCAATCAGACTTGATTCAATTCCTATTTCGCAAAATCGGACAAAACCAGGAGTCAATCGGACTCAAAGAAATTTCAATTCACAAAATTGGACTTACAGAATTTCTATTTCAAAAAAGAATTTTTACAAAATTGGGAGTCAATCGAACTCAAAGAATTTCTATTTCACAAGATTGGGAGTCAATCAGGCTCAAAAGAATTTCTAATTCCCAAAAACATGAGCCAATCAGACTCAAAAGAATTCCCAATTCCAAATCATAAGTCAATCATACTCAAAAGAATTTCTATTTCCAAAATCGGAGTCAAACTGACTCAAAATAATTACAAATTTCTAGAACAGGAGTCAATTGGACTCGAATCGGATTATATTTCACAACACTGAGAGTCAATCAGACTCAAATCTAAAAGTGGGAGTCGATCAGACTCAAGGAATTTCGAATAAAAAAAAAACAGAGCCAATCAGACTCAATTCGATTCAAAAACTCTAAAATCTGGAGTCAATCAGACTCAAATAAATCTTTCTAGAATTAGGAGTCAATCAAACTCAATTTAATTCAATTTCTAAGCTCGGGTGCTAAGTTAAACTTCCATGAATTGGGAGTCAACCAGATTCAGCTTAATTTAACATTAAAATCTGGCGATAGTTAGATCCATTTTAGCCTAAACTTTTGAAAGTTTGGAGTCGGTCAAAATTCGGAGTTAAACAGACTCACATAATTTCAAATTTCTAAAACTAGGAGTCAATTTGAATTAAGATTTCAATGTCACAAAAAAATTCGGAGTCAATTTGACTCCTTTCTATCATCAAGATCCTATCTTTTGGTTAAATTCATGATTGAACACCACAGCATTTCATGTGTTTCTATGTTTTCCTCCTAAGCCTTTCAAAAATTGATTCTCCTCACTCTTTCTTGCAGATCTGTTCCTATGGCTAGTGGTTCAGGCTCCCCAAATCTCATATTTTACATCCATGGAGGTACTTGGACTCAATAATTCAAATTCATTCAACTTTCTGACAAAAGGAGTAACGCAGACTTAAAACTTCAAAAGGAGTCACGTTGACCCAAAAATTCAACTTTCTTACACAAGGAGTCATGCGAACTCAAGAATTCAATTTTCTGACAAAAGGAGTTACGGAGACTTAAAAAATTCAAAGGGAGTCACATGGACTCAAAACTTCAATTTTCTGACAGAGGCAGTCACAATTGAAAAAATTTTACAAGACAAAGGTAGTTATGCAGATTCAAAAATTCAATTTTCTTACACAAGTACTCAAAAATTCACATTTTAAAACAAAAGAGTAATTCGGATCCATGGACCCACATTTCCACAACAAAGGAGTCATTCAGACTCAAAAATTTGCATTTTACATCAACGGAGTCGCTCGGACTCAACGAAATTCACGGAGTCACACGGACTAAAAAAAAATTCACTTTTTATACAAATGGAGTCACACGGACTAAAAAAAAATTCACTTTTTATACAAATGGAGTCACACGGACTAAAAAAAAATTCACTTTTTATACAAATGGAGTCACACGGACTCAAAGAATTTCTTATTTCAAAATCGGGGGTTAACATTTCAAATTTTCTTAATCAGAATCAATTTTGACTCAACAAGAATCTCAAATCTCGAAATTGGAGTCAAATCGCCTCAACAAAAATTCCAATTTTCAAAATCAGGAGTCAATTAGACTCAAAGAATTTCTCTTTCACAAAATTGGGAGTTGATCGGACCCAAAGAATTTCTTCTTCAAAAAACTAGGAGTCAATCAGACTCAATTTATTTCAAACTCATGATTCAGGAGTTAATTAGACCCAAACAAATTCAAATTCTCAAAATTCGAAGTCTGGAGTCGGTTCAACTCAACTCAATTCCCATTTCCAAGTCAGGAGTCGATTCGACTTGAAGCAGTTCCTATTTCCAAAGGGGAGTCGCACTGACTCAAATAATTCACATTTTACAAAAGGAGAGTCATATGATCTTAAAAATTTCACCTCTTAAACATGGATTTATACGGACTCAAAAATTCACATTCCATAAACCCGAAGTCACATGGACTAAAAAAATTCATATTTTACACATACGGAGTCACGCGGACTCAAGAACTCAGTATTTTACATAAATAGAGTCCCATGGACCCAACAAATTCACATTTTCCACAAACGGAATCACACTGACTCAACAAATTCACATTTTACGCAAACGGAGTTATGCAGACTCAAGAGTTCATATTTTACATAATGGAGTCATGCGGACTAAAAACATTATTTCATATAATCGGAGTCATGCGAACTCAAAGCTTATATTTCATACTAACAGAGCCAAGTGGATTCAAGAATTCATATTTTATACAAACAGAGTCACGCAGACTCAAAAATTCATATACGGAGCCATGCGGACTCAAAATTTCATATTTCACAAAGACGGGGTCACGCGGACTTGAAATTTCATTTCTTTATTCGAACAAAGTCACACAGACTCAACAAATTCACTTTAAACGGAGTCACGTGGACTAAAAAAATTCATATACAGAGTCAAGCAGACTCAAAATTTCATATTTCAGAAAGACAAGGTCACGTGGACTCAAAATTTCATTTCTTTATTCAAACAAAGACTCAACAAATTCACTTTTTACACAAACAGAGTCATACAGACCCAACAAACTTTAGTTTTATACAAATGGAGTCACACAGATTCAATGAATTAGTTTTACAAAGATGGGAAGCCCTCAGACTCAAAGAATTGGTTTTACAAAAATGGGTAGTCCTAGGACTAAAAGAATTGATTTTACAAAAAAAGGGGAGTCCTCGGACTCAAAGAATTTGAACGGAGCTGACGGGGTTTGTGCTGCCCTAATAGTCTTTTGAAAGCAGGATTTTCTGCACTTGCGGGCCATTTGGAATAAGCATAATGATTGTGTCAAAAGAGGGAAGTCACCTTTGCCCCTAGTCTTGGATCACTCTCATATTTCCACTTTTAGCATTGTGTTGTGATAGTGTTTAAAACTCCTGCTTGCATTGCTCGTGGGATGCTTATGGAGACTTTTCAAATCTTTATTCATCATCTTAAACCCACACATTTGAGATCATTATTGACTCATCCGACGAGGACAGACTCAACAAATACAAGGTGATTGAATCATACTCTGAACCGATGTCCTTTTGTCGTATTAACTTACCTCTTTCATTTATTTGTCATTTTACAATTTTAGTGCTTTGGTGATAAATCTAAACTTTGAAAACTTCTCCTTTTCGATTTAGCTGATTCTTTGCCTATCTAGAGTGTGCTTCGAATTAGTGCTTTACCTTATAGGATAAAAGACACTCTATTTCAGTCCATTAAAAACAAACTCAAATACTTGAGAACTTGCCTTTATCATAGAGGGATTTTGGTAAACAAATTTTGTCCTTAGTTTGAAAGAGACTCAGGGGCTTGCTTCAAATATAGGGCTTTTAGCAAACGAAGCTTGCCCCTAGTTTTAAGGGCAAACGGGCTCACCCCAAGGACCTTGAGAACATGTTGGTACAGGATGCTTGCAATGCATTTACTCCCAATCTAGAGGTAATCATCATGAATGTGATGGGCTAAAGGAAGATGTCCCAATGCTGATCGGCAAACTTTGTTTGCCCCTAGTTTGGTAATACATATGTGGTCCTAGGCAAATGCAAGTTTGCTCCTAGTTTTAAAAGAACATAACCATATGTGCAAAGGATTCAACTTATCCCCGAATAGGAATCAGGTCCAAGGTAATATGGCCAAGGCCTGAAAGAGCACACCATATTATGACGATGGTGGTGACCGAACCAGATAGGTTGCCTACGTATCCCCGAGTGGGAATCAGGTCGAGCGTAGTTCAAGTACTCTGGAGGTATTCAAAGAATTAGGCTTCAAGAATTGGTGGGCTTTTCGAGCCATGTTGCCATTTGGGTCTAGGGAGTGCATGTCACTTGTGGTAGCCCTTGTGTAGCATGATGAACTACTTTTTCCTTTATTCTCTTTTCTCTTTTCTTTTCTTCTTTTTTTTATTTGACGGTTGATTCTTTAACCTTTCCACTAGCCAGTTAATCTTTACAACTCTCATCATGTTTTATTCATACTCTATCATATTCACAAAGCAATATCAGCCCTCCAAATCACTCTTTATTTTTCTCAAAGATATCTTTGCATTGTTTTATGCCCTCTTAGCCATTGAGCCTCTCACAAAATTGTGAGCTTAATTGATACTTTCAAATCTCTCTTTTCATTTCCAATTTTTAGAACAACACAAAGTCTTGAGATAGTTCATGTGCCAATGATCTACTTTGAAGTGCTCAAGAATTCTCAATCTTATCTATTCTCTGCCTTTTCTTTTCTCTTTCCTTTCCTTTCTCTTCCTTACTATCTCTTATTCTCTCTATGATTTTGACTGGCTAGGATTAGGATTTTTGACATCAACACGCATCTTATTTTTGCTCTAACTTTTTCCTAGGCGCCCTTTCGGGTTTTCATCCTAGCAAGCTCCTTTTTCGTTTTCTTTTTCTTCTTCTTTTTTTGTGCTCTAACTTTTGCCTAGGCGCCCTTTCGGGTTTTCATCCTAGCGAGCTTCTTTCTTCTTTTTTTTTCTTTTTCTTTTCTCTTGGAAGAAGAAATTCATTTGAAATGTCTGGCTACCATCAAGGACCAAGTTTATGGCTTTAGGCTGGTTGGGCTCATCTTTGAAACTTGGTATTTGAGAAAAGGGGATGGTGAGCAAGCTTCAAGTTCCAATTTCGTCTTTTCAAGATTGAGCAAGAGCATCTTTAAATTCTTAAAGTAAAGCTAATCAATTCTCTACTCCTCTTTGGTTTTCGCACAAAATTTGCTTTGATCACTTGGGGATCATTTTCAATGCAAAGATTTATTAACAAAGGATTTTCCATGATTGTTTGAAAAAGTGACTTTTTTTTTTTTTGGGCTTAATGATCCATACATTCACGACTTAGCACACTGAATCAAGAAAAATGATATTTTATTCAACTAGTAGGGAAGGAGGATTACATCACTCGACTCGATAAACTCGACAAAGACTTGCAAACAAACTTGATAATAGACTGACCAGGAGGATTACATCACTCGACTCGATAAACTCGACAAAGAATTGCAAACAAACTTGATAATAGACTGACCAGAAGACTCGACTGGACTTGACATTTGACTCCAACCTAACATAACTCGACTACCAGACTTGACTTGGTCTCAATTGGAGTGTCACGGATAATTTTCAATTTATTGGGTGCCCAAGAGCATCAACATTTGATTCAGCAGTAGCATTTCCAAACACTATTACCTCACTAGCATCTTTCTCAGGTTCATCATTCCCCTTCTGTATCTTTGTAGGAACATCATCTGCCCTTATGGCCCATTTTTCAATCGAATGGCCCTTCTCTGACTTATACCGAGTATTGTCAATGCCTTTTTCGATTCTATTGATTGGGTCGGGGCTAATTGGTTGTTGCGCACTCATGGAGGCAACGAATCCCTTGAGGGTATTCAGCGATGACTGTGATTGAAAAGATTATATGTCATGCCAGATGCCACTCGGTAGGTTCAGCAAAGGAGTGATGATTTTATGCTCAATGAGATCTTGGATATCATGGCGGAGTTTCATGCAATAGTTAGTTATATGGCCAGGGGTCTGGTGGTAGGCATAGTACAAAGACAGGTCACATTTGCGGGGTAAGGGATTTGGTAGTGGCTTTGGGTCCAGGGGTTTGAGGTGACCATTCTTGACAAGGTGACCAAGGGCCATGGATAATGGCATGCCAGGGTTGGTGAAGGTTCTCGGCTTGCGGGCCTGGTTTGATTTTGAATTCCACTTTGAGCTAGAGTTGGTTTTTGGGTTGAGATGTGGACTTGGAATAGCTCTTTGGTTAGTTGGGATTGGGCCTGGATGTGGGCTTTGGTGAATGGTTAAGCTTGGGTATGGACTTTGGTGCTAGGTTGGGTTTGGACATGGGCTTCGGTGCACAGGTGGGTTCAAACATGCCTGTTGGTGCTTCTTTAAGAAATCCATTATTCTCTGATCTGTCTTTTCTCATCAGGGCACATTTGATCTTTCAATAATTGAATGAACTCAAGCATGACCCCCTCCAATTGTTTCACCCTAGAATCTTGTTGCTCAACAATGACTTGCAATTTGCTCACTTTCTCCTCCAAAGCTCTGTGGGCCATTGGTGGGTCTGTCTCGACATGATGGTCTATAATCTCCTCTAATTAAGAGAGATAAACCCAAGAAGATTAGAAGTGTCCTTACTAGGGGCTCTAGTTGTTCCACTCTTTCTAAAAAACAGATAGGAAAAAGGTCCGCATGTAGAATTGAATAGTAATGGATTTTTGAGGGACTTTGATCTTAATTGGGAAGAAGATGTTGTGAGTTTGTACGCTACACGTATGTAGTGATATCAATTGGTGAGAGTGCAAAATGTACATGCTCTTATGATTTGATGCATTCACTGCACACATGGCACACGAATGAAATGCAAGTGTGTGTGTGCCTACTCTATATGCCAAAGCAAAGGAAAATTCTAATCCTAACAGGTAAACACATAAGCATATAAAATCCTCACCCATGTCAGGTGCAATAATTTATCCTTTCATTGTGATCCTCACTACCTGTTCAAAGGTCGGGTTTTTAAAAATTTTCAAAATTCATTTGAAAAGCATTTCTTTAGAACGATGAGATCTTTCAAAAACAATTCTCAAGAATTTTGAATTTTTTATTTAAGAATGAGGATGTAAAAACATTTCTCAATAAAGATGATTAGATTGAAATTCTGCTTTGAAATTCATTTGAAAAGCACTTCTTTTAAAAACAATTCCCTTGATTTTTGGGTTCTTCAAGGATGAGGATGTGCAAATATACCTCAACAAAAGTTGACTTGGAATTTTAGTCAAAAGCGAACTCTAAAGATTTTTGAAAGAGCGGTTAAATGCTTTAGAATCAAAATCTATTTATTTTCAAAGATGTATTTAAAATTCCCTGGGGTAGATGGATCACATGATCAGATCATTACCGTACTTTTCATGAATTTAGATACATACAAGGTCAATGGTGCTTAGCTAACAGGATATAAGAGATGTAATCTTATAATCAAGTTTCAACATGTTCCCCAAATGTCATGGGACATGATAAGGAATTGCTAAAAGTGATTAAGAGATTGTACGTCCTATATCAAGCAAGCATTGTCATCATCTCAAATAACCCCTTCCGGGCACACAAAACTCCCTAGCATATAAACCTTAGTCAAAAATTAATTTCCTAAGACTGAAAGGTTCTACAGAAACTATCATACAAAGGCTGGATTTTGGTCAAATAAGGGACCCTTGACACACATCCGATAGGATGCTTCATATACCAAATCATGGTACGAGATCAAGGGTGATCACACAGTCCCATGATAACTTGACCGACCGGGTTGCCCGGAGCCTCCAAGGTCATAGTTTCGTGTGATCGACTGGCCAAACATGCAACTGAAATGAGGCAAACAAAGATTAATTAATTCAATTAGAAGGATGTTTTCAAGTCTAATCCTCAAGTGAACCCAAAATCAGAAATTCTGGTCTGTGAAACCAGAGATTCTGGGTTTGATCCCCAGCAGAGTCGCCAGATTGTGGATACCGTAATTTTCTTTCTTATCCACAGTTTTTCATTTTAAATTCTCTTAAATTTCAAATTCAAAACAAATGAGTTGCCACTTAATTTTTCAAAAGAAAACTAAGAAACCATTTCAAAAAGAAACTGATCTTTTGCAAAACCAAAGATTAAATAGGTCCGGGGATTAAAGAACGAGAAGGGAAGGAGCCCATCGGACTAAAACACCCCTTCTCGTCCTATCTCACGATAGGCCTCTACTTAACATCCTTTTAATTGAATTATTAATTTAAATGTCCCCTCAACTAATACATATGTATAGATATACATTACAAAAGCATGTCTAAAAGGTGTAAGATTCCAAGTGATAAAATATCATCCAAAAAACAAAGGGTTAGTCCACATGGTATACAAGATATAATTCAAGTAGCAAGCAATATGATATGCAAATAGGGAACTAGAGAACTTACCCGGGATCCGGCCGCGAATATTAAACGTGTAATGCATACAAATGAAAGAAAATCCTAGAAAAGAGTCTCTAATCACATGTATTCACATAAGGCAAGATCCTAATTCTAAGGTGTCGTACATGAGATTGAAAAATTGATAAAATCAAGAAATTAAAATAAACTAAAGAGGAATTCAAGAAATCATACCTTAATAGCGCTACAAAACAAAGGGTTAGTCCACATGGTATACAAGATATAAAGTTGGATCTTAAATAACAATCCTAGACTTCTAGCTTAAATCTATCAAATGTAATTAAATCTAAAGCAAATAAGTCCTAATTACAAGCATCAAGTCATATGGATGAATATGTACATGAACAAGAATAAATTATGAAATACTCAGTGATTTAGATCACTTAAACTTTGAATTCAAGCTTAACTAATCATTATTGAAACATGGTTTATGCCCTAGGTCATAGAAAAGTCATTTGGACCATTATTTACAAAGTTGGTCAAATATGTCATAAAATTCTGAAAATTACAGAGAGCAGACCAGAAAGTAAAAGGCATAAAAAGCATGCTTCCCATGCTTTGATGTCGGTGAATTTTGGACACAAAATGCCTCTGTGTGTCTAGTTTCCATCCCAAAAAGAAAATGAAAGTTTCAACGGTTAGATCTCTGGGAAATGGACAAAAACCAGACATCACTCTGAGATTTACAAATCTAGACTTCTAGAGATTTTGTACGATTTTTTAAAAATAGTAAAAAAAAAATCAGAAATGCTTTACTCTTTTTAGGGTAGCTTCCTAACACATTAAAATACCTATAAAAATTTATTTTAGATCAAGGAAGCTTGATTAAGGTTCTGATTTGCTTATTTTAAAAGTGTGTTACTGTTCTGAAACTCTGGGCAGATTGTAGTGACTTCATAAAACTCATGACCAAACCACTTTAAACATGAAATCTCCCTAAAATAAAAATTATAGTGGTAGAACTTGAGTTTTAGACACTTTTCCGTTGATTTCACTTAATTTCAACGGTTAGATTATCAACTAAAAATCTTTGATCAAAAACAGTTTGTGAACCCACTGTTTCAATATTGGGATTTATCATCCATTTTGCTATATCTACCAACTAAACCATGGACATTGGCTTATCCTAAACCTAACTCTCCTTTCCATTGAGGGTCATTGGAGATCAAGACATGACTATTACTCATGAGTTTTCAAGAAATATAAAAGAGATTCCATGAAAACTCCAAGTTAGAGAACCCAAACCATGGTAGGGGTTTAGATTCATCTACTTGTTCTTATTGAGATGGTGATCAAAGTTTGACTCCCATGTGAAGCATAAGCTTACATGGGATCAAAATATCAAACTCAAGAGATTCAAGTGAGGTATTGAAGACCTCCAAGAATCTCAAGATAGAAGTATAAACAAGAAGAAGAAATGAAATAAAGAAAGCTAAGAGAGCAAATGCTCTAAATCTACCAAGGAATCTTTTAAAAAACTTGTTTACCTCAAGTTCATGAGCATTATTGATCAAAATCAAAGAAAGAAACAAAAGAATAAAAACATAACTAAAATTTAGAGGATCACCTCCAACTATCCTCAACTTCTTGATGTTTTTAGGATATTCCAAAGGCTAATCAAGCTCTTCTTCTAGCTCTTATAACCCTTTAATTCTCTTAAACTTCTTTTGGAATCTCTAACTATCAAAGCTTAAAGAAGATTCAAAATAGGATTCAAGTCTAAAAATGAGAGAGATAGAAATTCTAGAATCAAAGACTAGAAAAAGAAAAAGGGATCCCATGTAATGGGATATTCATCCTCTATATATAGGCAAATTATAGAGGGTTATTTTTGTAACTTCATAGTAAAAAACCCTAATTTTGGATGTCCTTTTGAAGGTACAAAATGTGCTGTATTTACAGCTGGTTGCTAGAAAATGCGGCACTCAATGGAGATGGAAGCGACACTCAGTAAATGCCGCAGCGGCACTTAATGAATGTCGTCGCGACACTCAATGAATGTCGTCATGGTATTCAATGAATGCCGATGCGGCACTCAATGAGTGTCGCGGACAACTCCAGGGACAACCGCCTTTTTTTTGAAAATCTATTTTTTGCGGCACTTGATGTGAAATTGCGGCAGTTACGGACTACCGGTCCGGCAGACACAGAGTGCCGCTGCGGCACCGCGTGACCGCCGCGTCGCAGCCCACACCATGTGCCATTTTATTCCTTTTTCTTTTATTTTTTTCCCTTTTTTTTGTTTGAATTGAAGAGCCTTTTGAAGAGCTTGAATCACCTTGGAAGCCTTAGTTTTGTATGGACATTGTCATCATCGGACTTGGAGGTAACACTCCCCTTAATTCGACGTTTGGTCAAAATTAGGGTGTCTACAGATTTCCTTTGTTTGGCCACGCCACGTTCCACTATTTTGTCATGAACCCTATTCATTACTAAAACCATAAAAAAAGTCAAAGAACTAAACTCCTAGACCTAATCTTTATCAACATACAACATAATTAAAACCTCATAGTACCTTAAGGCTACCTAACAATGGATTCCAGCAATAAAACCCAATACTAATGTACCATAAGGCAACTTAGTTAATAGGTAATTCTACATTTCTACCCCTCCTATATCTCTTTCCTTCGTTTACCTCTTTTCTCAACTAGGAAAGTGACATGACACTAGAGTGAATTCAAAATTTCTTTGGGACATGACATAACTTACCTAGACTAGAATTCAATTTGATAGCTCATTTTCATTAACATGCAAGAGCACATATCTTTGTATTAGGCACTCCTGAGATAGTGCATTCCTCACATATCCATTCATGACAATATTGCTGAACTAATATAATTAAGCAGAGGAGTACTTGTATGCCTCCCAAATTTGAGATGTCCCTAATACTATAGGAGTGGTACCTTGTCCGAAATTGTTAATTTGTAAGGATAAATTAAATCGCACATGCAAGGCTTTGTAATGTAAATCCTAAGACACAGAGAAGAAGAAGGGTGTGTTTGATGACCTAATTTAAAGCATTTTATGTGTACCACTTAATTGAAAAAATTATTGGTAAAAGTAGCCAAGTGAAAAAATTCTACAAAAACTAATCATTGAATACAGTCTATTTCAGTACTTGAAACACTGTTTTCAATATTGCAAATGCAATCGCTTAAAATTTTCAATACTTAAAATTCATCACTTAATTTTTCAAATTTTTAAAACCAACCTTTAGTAACAAACTCGACCCTAAGTAACAAACTCTTACTAATAAGAGAATATTTGGCTTGTGACTAGTTTATTCTTTTATAAAGAAAAAGCAGTTAATGGCTTGACAATGTGTGTCGAAACAAACCATTTTCCTATTGGCTGTTTCATAAATTAATTCATGTCATGGACCTTCACTTATTAAATAAGAAGAAGACTAGAAACTCACATACAAGACTAGATAGTAAGATAACATCTACAGAAATAAAAGATCTCTTTGAACTAAAAAAAAAAAAAGAGTGGCAACCATTAAAAGTTACAACAATATTTCACAAGCATCAATGCAATAACCCCCAAGCGCAGGACAAATAAAGCAAATTCAAATACTTACTGACTCTCTTGATTTGATGAGGACGCATTCCTGCCATTATCCAGTCTAGATTTATATTCAAAAGAAAGGTATTTATTACCATTAGCAACTCCTGACTCTTGATGCTGCATATCATCAAGGAGTCAATTAGTTCCAACTTGGTCTGACGAGGAATACAAAAGTACATGCTACGCAGTAAATGAAGCATCATCTACCATGCAGATACATGTTACTACAAAAAAATCCATAAAATTAATTATTAAATTAAATCAAAATAGGATTAGGGAGCAACACTGTGGATCCAGAATGTTTATGCTGTGATTAAAACACAGTAGAGTTTGCTTGGGGTTTCTTTTAAAATGGTCAATATTTGGAACAAGAGGTTTTTTTAAAGCTACAAATTGGAGCTTTTCAAAAAAGCTGAAACCCTTATCAAAAGAGGATTAGGGAGCAACACTGTGCCTCCTGGATGTTGAATGCAGCCATTGAAATGATAAGCTTACAGTACTCAAAACGAGACATTAGTGCCTCGTAGCTCATCAACGTACACAAACTCATTCCAAAATCACAAGTCAAAGGAGAACAGCAAGTGCTTCCAGTACTTGAAAGTACACATGCTAGTTGCAGTAAGAGAAACTTCATGCAATACTTCATGTTTATAGAAATTTCACTTGCGCAATACTCTTAATGCAGTGACTCTTTGATAACTAATCCTTATAGGAGATATGAGGATTCCTGAGTAAGACCATTAAGTATCAATTTTTTTTTTTTGCTTTTATTTACCAGAAAACTTACAATATACAACTTCCTGTGTTAAAGAGAACAATATCAATATAATTGCGAGCAGAATTTTACATTTTTAATATTCAATAGAGAGCTATGAGTCAAAAAAATAACAATAATATACAAAGATCTGTGTAGAGTTTAGATACTTTTAGTACATAGACACATACAAAACAGTAAAATCTCCCCCAAATCAGTCAATACCCTGTCCGAAATTGTAGCAGTAAAATCTGAGAAGTATTAACTTAATTTCTGTAAATCTAAACTGAGGTTCTTGAAGAAGAAGAAGAAGAAGAAGAAAAAGAAGACGGAAATCTAGAAGAAGGAAATCTAAAAAGTAAAATCTGGACTAAGGCTCTTAAGCATATACGTACCATTTTCGGCTGAGAGTTCAGGCGGCGGTGTGGGGGGGCGATGAAAGGGCGACGGTGAGGGGGCAGCGAGATGGTGGCGGCGAAGGGGGGGCCAGGGCGCCGATCTCTTTTCTTCTCTCTCTCTCTCTCTTTCTCTTCTCTCCCAGACCTAAGTTAGGTCTTCTTTTTTTATGTTTGGGACCCGAAATTATAGTCTCCTTTTTTTTTCCTCCTTTTTTGTATTAATTTTAATTTCTTTAAATATTACTAATGGTTATATCCGTTAATGTTTTCCAATCTGTTAGAAATAATGTCAAAATATGGAGAGTCATTACTAACGGAAATATAAGTATACTAACGGATATATCTGTTAGAAAGCATAAAAAGTTGTCCGTTAAAAATATGGTCATATGGTGTAGTGATCCTTTTTAATTTATTGCATTAATCATGACTAGCAAGGTTTTTAGTCAAGAATTAATCAAAAATTAAAAATTAAAGGGGAAATTACTGAAAAGGACAATTATGGAACACTTGTTAAGTTTAAATTCAATTTAAAAGTACACTTAACAAAAAGGACAAAAAATTGACAGCTGGTGCTCGCACCATAATATCTCCCATCACAACCACCTCAACCCCCACGCGCCACACGCGCGGGGCTTCCATTGCCAGACTGCTCGCACCGTGCGAGTAGTGTACCGTGTCATTTCCAATTTCAAAAAATGTTTATAAACTTTAAACATCCATAACTTCTGATCTACAACTCCATTTTTCACAAATTTTATACCGTTGGAATCGTGTCGACGAGAGCTACGAAACTAGTACCATTGTTGATATGTTTTGAGAAAAAAAATTTCATGTTTTTACATAAATGAATAATAAGTGAAATTTCACTTGATATATATATATATATAATATTAAATGAAATTTCACTCAATTCTAGAGCTTTTAATAGCTCTCCCCAAAAAAGTCCTAAGTTCAATTTTGCAAAGCTCATAAACTAGTTATCAAATGAATTAACATGAAATTGTGATTTTAAAAAAGAGAAGAACCAAAATGGGGGCCAAACTAAGCCTTAATGAGGTAGCAATGACTTTATTGCTATTCGTCTTTTTTTTTAAAAAAAAATTCTCAAAGCATATAAATTTGGCATACATAAATATTAAGTGAAAATTCACTGAACCCGTACATGCTTTCTTCCTGAAAAACTTGAAGTTAAACTTAACATTCGTATACTCGTTCAGTGAGATTTCACTTAGTATGTCAAGTGAAAATCGACTAACTATCCCAAAAGTCGCTAGAAGTAACTCTCTAGAGTTTAAGGTATAATTTGATACTTACTTTGTTAAAAAGTCCCTCAAATGTCAATTTAAGTAAAATTTCACTTAATATTCATGTACAAGTTCAGTGAAATTTCACTTAATATTCATGTATGCCAAGTGAAATTTCACTCTTTTTTTCCTCTCATATTAAACAATGCATATTTCGTTAAAAAAATAATTCAAATTTTACTAATCAATTATAAAACTTGTCATACGTGAATATTACGTGAAAATTCAATAAATCATACGCAAATATTATGTGAAAATTCTATTAGGTTTGTCTAGAACATGACATGTAAAAATAAGAGTTTTTTTTCTTTTGCTCAAAAGGTATCAACAATGGTAATTGTTTTGTAGCTCTCTTCGACACTGTTCCAACGGTATAAAATTTGTAAGAAACAGGGTTGTAGATCAAAAGTTATGGAGGTTTAAAGTTAAAAAAAAAAAAAAAAAAAAAAAACATTTTCGAAATGGATATCATATGATATAGCAACTCACACGGTGTGAGTGGCTGAAGGAATCTTGCCCGCGTGTGAGGCACTTGGGCAACGCTGGATATTCTATTGTGCATGCACTTATACCGTGTGAGCACTGACTTAGATTCCTTTTGTCCTTTTTAGAAAATGGTCAAACCAATTGAAGTTTTAAACTTTTGAGGGTTATTTGTAGGGATTTTCCAATAATTTTATAAAAATTAAATGGGACTAATTTTTCAATTTGGAAGCACCGTATCCGTCACATACTATTTCAAGACAAGGTGAAATATGTGATTGATATTTATGTTCCACCTCACCCCCTAAAAATGCTAGTGTACATGTAAGTGTTAAAAGGTCATATGAAAATACATTGAGGATAATAGGGCAGCTAGAAATGATGAGTTGTTTCCATAAAAAATGCATAAAAAATACTTAATTATTAACTGGGGTGTTTTGAAACTTAAAGACAGAAACAGAGTAAATCGTCGTTACTAATAACGACTCTATAGAGTCGTCTTTTGTAAAAATGAGTTTTTATTTAAAAATCGGTATTACTAAAACCGAGTTTAAGATCGAATATCAATGATTTTCTACGAATTTTTGGAAAAAGGGGAAAATTGAATATTAGTAAAAGTCGGTTATACTGAAAAACTGACTTTATATAAAGTCGGTATTAACAATAATGGCTTTCAAGTCGTTTTTACTGAAAATGACTTTATATAAATTCGGTTTTACAAAAAATGACTTTAGTCGTTTCTGATTGGACACTTCTGACCAGTGATGTAAAGTCGGTGTTGCCAAATATGACTTTAAAGTCGTTCTTACTAATCACGACTTTAAATAAAATCGATTTTAGCAATCACGACTTTAAGTAAAGTTATCTTTACTAATGACGACTTTACAGTCGGTTCTTTTTCCCTCCATTCTCGTTTACTGAAAACATCTCTCATTATTCTCTCATCTCTCTCTGTCTCCGGCGATTTCTCTCCCCCTCTCTCTGCGACGATTGCTCTCCCCCTCTCTCTCTCCGGCGATCACTCTCCTCTCTCTCCGGCGGCAATCACTCTCCCCTCTCTCTCCTGTGGCGATCTCTGTCCCTCTCTCTCCAGCGGTGATCTCTGTCCCTCTCTCTCTCCGGCGGCGAGGTATGTATATATGTATAATATATATGTATATTTTTATATGTATGTATTTGTATGCATAGATTTATATGTAGACATTCCGGTATTGTACTTTAAGTATAAATAAATGCTTGTAGATTCATTCATACACTTTTGGTATTTGGTCAATTTGTTTGCACTTTTCAGTAATTTGTCATTCCAAGTATGGATTTCATGCATGAACTTGGTTGTCAATAATTGCGGTTGGCTAATTGGATTTTAGCAACTTCTTTTTGAGTAATCCAATTAGCCAGCATAATTTTAGGACTTTTGTTGGCCTTATATGTAAATTTTAGTGCATAATATATTTGTAAATAATTATATGCTGGCTAATTGGTTGTCAATATTCAACCGGTAGGTACATAATATTATGTAAATTTTAGTGCATATAAGGCTAATTTGATTCATTCTCCTCTAAAATCAACTTGTAAATATTTATTAAGAAGGCAAATTGATTTGGCCACAACTATGAGCTCACATGCTTCCACGCATACATCGCGATATAATCGCAGCTTTAAGTTGAAATAAAAATACAGAATATCATATTAACTTAGGAATTAAATTCCTAGTTGTATAAAAATATCATTACAGTTTCAAATCTATAGTGAGCATTTCTTTATTTATAAAAAATACGATTTAACCCCAAACAAAAATTTATGTATATGTATATTAAAAATAAATTTTGTGCCAAGAAGGTTATTCTTATAGTCTCCAATATAAAATAAAGTTTAGAATCATATCAGAGAGCCTCATTCATAGAAATGAAATATAATATTTATTAATGAAAATGAAATAACAGGGTGTTACAATTCGAATAGATACGCTCATGCAAATGTGAGGGATGCTCACTTAACTATCAACAACATGTCAAGCCTCTGACGGCAAACTGCTCTTTAGAAAGCACATTGTCGAGCCATTTAAGGCAAACAATGAGTGTGGTGCATGAAACAGAAATGAGCATGTAATAAATTCATCATGCTATACGAGGTACACCCGTTCAACTATTATAAATCATGTAGAGCCAGCAAAGGCAAACTATATATGCATTGCACAATCATTATCTTGAAATCATGGGGATTAAATTTTTGAAATCTGAGAGACATGAACATTGCCCCTAGTTTAGACATTCATGCTTGATGATGCAATAATGCTCTGAACACAACTCATCTCAGAAGATTGCGCAGATGCTCATGGACTCATTTCTTTATACTTCAAATATTCTCATTCTACTGCTAATGATACACCCACAAAGTTTATGACTCCACGACTCAAACTTGCATTTAAAACTCAACCGAAGACACTAAAGACACCTAAGTCGAATAATATTTGTTTTCTATTTCTTTTGACATAGTGCTTTACTACGAGTTATGTACCTTGCGCATGATCTAGATTATTCTTTTTCTATTCACCCAATTCTTTGAGATGAGGCTTCACGCATAAATTCAAGGATTGAAAACTTTCCCTAATCAATTTTTTACTCTCTCCGCATTATGACCTCAAGCTTTTGTTGATGGAAAAAATGGTTTAAAGTTTAAATACGCAGCGGAAAAGTCAAGTTATGAAACTTTATTGGCATGCCCGGATCTACTACCCGTTAATTCTATAGATGCGTACTAACTTAACTGAGGGAACAAGTATTATACCTTTGTGTCTTGAACCCAATTCTGAAATCTTCAACTTCTAGCGGCCTCCACTTGATGGCCTTCACTCTTATGACTCCTATGGATGCTCACAGGAAGGACTAGGATTGGTGGGAACCCTAATGGAGAGGATTGGGAAGGTTTAGGAAAACCTAAATAGTTTCTGCAGCTTCTACATATAAAAATGACGATTGAAAACATTCAGTACGCAACTGCCCTATTTATAGATTCCCAGAACCGACCTAACCTTCGAGCGATCGAAGTGTATTTGATCTATCGAACCTTCGATCGATCGAACAACCCTCGAGTGATCGAACCTGCTTAGAGTTCAATCAATCGAAATTCCTTTGGTCGATCGAACCTGCCTTGACATGATCCTCATGTGTCCTTCCAAGCTTCCTAGCGAAGCTAAGAGTGGGACCTCCTAGGCTCTTTATTGTTGGCTCAGACCAGTTTGTTAATCACCGTGACCAAACTCTTTGATCAACAAACTAACTAACTGGTCAGTTAACATTTACTCCACTATAAAACGATAACTGAACTCCAATGCAAAAGAACATATCCGAAACGATAACTAGACTTGTATGTTGTACTAATGTCCCTCTACCTTCAGCATTCGTAATCATATTCAGGTAGTCGGATAACTGTTACTGTCAACCTGAATCATGATTACTTCTTGTATTCCTTGAGTCCCATTCACCTCTCATGATTACCAAACATGTTGATAACTCTTATCAACAAGACTGCAGTACTCAGTAATCGACTTGGTGACATTCTCAAGGGAATGCTTACTCTGAAACAGAAGGTAGATTCTGTCTTGACAATATATGTTCACAACCCTATGAACATGGCATACCCAAGATACCCAGGTGTTGATCTTCTGTAGACCTCACTGATTGGTAAGTCAAAGAAGCCATATCCATAGTCTGTGTTCATAATCGTCACAAGACTGAGAACACGTACCTTATACAAGTTATGAGTTCCTATTGACTGTTTGACAGCATTAAGTGTCAATAGGAAAGCTCAGGTCCGTCAATGCACTATAACCACTAGCATATTAACTAAGAGTGACACTCTAGTGATTGAGATTAGTCACTCCATCCAATGGTAGTTAATTATGCTACAGTGTATACCTGATGAGATATCCAGCCTCATCATCCACTGTAACATGCTTTAAGTATAAAAGAATGGTAATTCATATCTCACTTGTATGTATCTCATACACACACGAATTACCTACTATGATACTTAAGGATTGATGAAAAAAACATACATAATGAAATGTAAAACTGATGTCCATATATTAAAATGCTAATGTCATATATAAAGTAATGGTTTGAGGGCATAAACCCAACAAACTCCCACTTGCACTCACAACCATACAGGAATACATCTGAGACCTAGACTATCTAGATGACAATCAAAGACCTTCTGTGGCAAGGCCTTTGCAAACGGATAAGCAAGATTGTCGATGGTGGCAATCTTGGTGACAGTCACATCTCCACGTTGAACAATATCTCGGATAAGATGATATTTCTGCTCTACGTGCTTTCCCTTTCCGTGGTTCCTTGGCTCCTTGAACCGAGCCACTGCCCCACTATTATCACAATAAAGCGTAATAGGTGACAGCGACGCTGGTACCACCTCGAGCTCTATAAGGAACTTCTTGAGCCAAACAGCTTCCTTTGCGGCTTCACAAGCAGCCACATACTCAGCTTCTGTAGTTGAGTCTGCAATGCATTTTTGCTTAATGCTCCTCCAACTAACAGACCACCTCCCAAGGTAAAGAGATGACCGGACGTCGACTTCCTCAAGTCTTTATCTGACATAAAGTCTGAGTCAGTGTATCCTATTGGAATTAACTCACTACCACCATACATAAGCATGTAATCTTTAGATCTTCTCAAGTACTTAAGAATGTTCTTAACTGTTGTTCAGTGCTCTGGACCTGGATTCGACTGATACCTGCTAACCATGGCAACGGCATAACAGATATATGGGCTAGTGCATAACATCGCATACATGAGACTTCCCACCGCCGAGGCGTAGGGAATTCCTGACATGCGATTCCTCTCCTCCTGTGTCTTAGGACACTGTTCCTTAGAGAATGTTAAACCATGCCTAAAAGGTAACAAACCTTTCTTCGAAATTATCCATTGAAAACCTAGTTAACACCTTATCGATATAACCAGCTTGAGATAATCCTATTATCTTTCGCTTGCGATCCCAAAAGAGCTTTATCCCAAGAATATAGCTCGCCTCTCCTAGATCCTTTATATCGAATGTACTAGCTAGCCAAACCTTGACCATTGACAATACCGCTACATCATTCCCAATGAGTAAAATGTCGTCAACGTAAAGCACAAGAAAAGCCACCACTTTCCCTTCACACTTCTTGTATACACAAGGTTCATCCAGATTCTGTATGAAACCAAACGACTTGACAGCTCGGTCAAATCGGATGGTCCAACTCCTGGATGCCTGCTTAAGCCCATAAATGGACTTTTGTAACTTGCATACCAAGTTACCTTTTTCACCAGCTATGAACCCTTCTGGTTGGTGCATATAAATATCCTCCTCAAGATTGCCATTCAAGAATGCAGTCTTGACGTCCATCTGCCAGATCTCATAATCTAGGCATGCAGCAATGGATAAGAGTATTCTGATGGACTTGAGCATGGCTACCGGTGAGAAGGTTTCCTCATAATCTATGCCCTCTCTCTGAGTATAACCTTTCGCTACAAGCATAGCCTTAAAGGTCTCAACGTTTCCATCAGATCCTCTTTTCCTCTTGTAGACCCACTTGTAACCAATGGGTTTAATATTGGCTGGAAGTTCTACAAGATCCCAGACCTGAATAGAATCCATAGATTCCAATTCAGCCTTTATAGCTTTAACCCAATGAACTGAATCAACATCAACCATTGCCTCTTCGTATGTGGCAGGATCAAATTCAGATTCCATGGAGACAGTTTCAAAAACTTCTCCTAAGAACATGTATCTATCAGGTTGATTGATAATCCTCCCACTACGACGAGGTACTGGTACGAAAATGGGTGAAGAAGTGGTGTTTTATTGATTTACATCGTTATTAACCGCGGGTTGGACTGAGGGCTCTCCTTCTATCTCTCTAAATTCTATCCTTCCCTTAGGTTTATGGTTCATGATATAATCATCTTCCAAGAAAATAGCATTTGTACAAACAAACACTTTCTGTTCTCTTGGATTATAAAAATACCATCCATAAGTACCATTTGGATACCCTACGAAGTAACATACTTCTGATCTAGAATCCAACTTGCTTATCTTTCCTTTCAGCACATGTGCCGGACACCCCCATATCGGAGATGTTGCAAAGAAGGCTTGCGCCCAATCCACATCTCTCGTGGTGTCCTGGGAACATATTTGCTTGGTACTAGATTTAGTATGTATGCAGTGGTTTCCAAAGCATAACCCCAAAGGAATAATGGCAACTCAGAATAACTCATTAATGACCTAGTCATGTCTAAAAGAGTCCGATTCCTTCTCTCCGCTACACCGTTCTACTGAGGCATACCAGGTGCAGTCAACTGTGACAGAATCCCATTCTATACAAGGTGATCAATAAACTCATTAGAGAGGTACTCGCCACCTCGATCAGATCGAATGGCCTTGATATGTGTGCCCAATTGCTTCTCCACTTCAGTCCTAAACTCTTTGAACTTTTCAAAGGCTTCAGACTTATGCTGCATTAGGTACACATATCCATACCTAGAGTGGTCATCAGTAAATGTTATGAAATACTCATAACCACCCTTTGCTCTAATAATTATTGGTCCACACATATCAGTATGAACTAATTCCAACAATGCATTGGTTCTATTTCCCTTTGCAGGAAAGGGCCTTTTTGTCATCTTACCCTCTAAATAAGACTCGCAGACTTCCATTGGTTCGAGAACCAAATCGCCTAAGATCCCTTCTTTGACGAGTCTGCCTATCATATTTAGATTGATATGGCCAAGCCTCATGTGCCAAAGCCTTATTGGATTAGTGGAAGGTTCCTTTCTTTTAGATGGTACAATTACCATTGAGTTATTAAGTTCCATATAAGAGTCTTTAGAGATATTGGGAGTGATCACATACAAGCCATTAGTTTTAACACCAAGACATATAAAAGAACTATTTCTTTTAATAACAACTTCTATTCCAAAATGAAAAGAATAACCATTATTCGATAAATTTGAAACTGAAATTAAATTACGTCTCATCAAAGGAACGTAAAGAACATCTGATAAAACTACTGTCTTATTGTCCAAAAACTCTAAAACTACTACTCTTATAGCAACTGCAGAAATGGTTGCGCTAGAACCCAGAGTCAGCACGATTTCCCCATCACTGCATTTCCTGGTTGATCTGAACCCCTGCAACGAATTATAGATATGGTTAGTCGCACCAGAATCAATGCACCAAGTGTTTGAAGTATCCGTAATAAAACTTACTTCAATCACATGTGACTCAATCATACCTTAAACTCTTGTAGCTAAGAATTCTAGACAGTTCCTCTTCCAATGGCCCTTCTCTCCGCATTGGAAACACTTTCCTTTGCCTTGGCCACCCACCTTCCCTTTGCCCTTACCTTTTCCCTTAGATTTTGCAATCTTAGGAACCGATCCAACATTTGAACCACCAGTGCCAGTTTTTTTCTTCCCTTTCTTTCTTTTCGGCATAGATCGGGAAGAGGAAGCGCTTTTCTCAACGTTCAGAACGTTGACCCCAGGTTTGATCACCTCTTCCGTTGCCAGTAAAGAACTCATTAATTTGCTCATTGAAAAATCCATTTTATTCATATTATAGTTTAGTTTAAATTGAGCGAATGACGGTGACAGCGTGTTGAGGGTCATATCAACTTGGGTCTGTGTATCGATGTTGGCACCTAGGGTCTCCAGCTCATTCAAATAACCAATCATTTCTAAAACATGTTCTTTGACTGGAGTTCCTTCCGACATCTTAGCACTCATTATCTTCTACATAGCTACCTGTCTAGCAGGCCTGCCATGCTCCCCAAACATCTTCTTCAGGGATTCGATAATGTCACTGGCAGAATTGTTCGACTGGAATTGGTGTTGCAACACACCAGCCATTGAGGCCAGAATGTAGCAACGAGCCATGCCATTCGACTTCTTCCATTTATCAAACTCGCGTTTGGTAGCTACCGAAGCATTTGCCGCGGGTTCTTCGGGGCATGGGGTGGTGAGGACATATATGTGATCCTCCGCAGTTAATACGATGTCAAGGTTTCGTTTCCATTCAGTGTAGTTATTTCCAGTTAACTTGTTTTGAGTGAGTATGGTGGCAAGTGGACTAAATGCAGATCCAGACATTATGATTACTGAAAATCAAACAAGCAAAATAAATATGGATATCAGAATTTGACAGTTTGAAATAAAATAATCCTTTAAAAAACTCTTATTTTAAAACAAAGTCGCCGAAATATCGAAACGAAAGAATCAAGCCTCCATGTAGTGGTCAATATTCGATCTTTCGATTAATCATGACTTGTCCGCTATGCAACTCTTGCAAAACAAGTTATGACTCCCGATCCCTTTTGATCTCTAAGTTTCTGAATAATGCCCCGTGTGGGATCCCTTATCCATAGCTTAGCTAGTGTGTACCATTAACTAGGATCCAAATCACAACCGTCTCAAGTAGCGCCTCCGTGTGGTGGTCACCCTCTAACACGTCTGATTTATCCTATCAAAGGAAGTTCACATCTAGTAACCAATGAGTAATGCACCCTCCGTATGGAATGATCACCCCTGACGAGGTGTCACAGAATGCACTACCCATCTTACAGTGAACCGTTAATGGAAGATTGTGGGTGTTTATAAATAAGACCCTCTCCCACTAGATTTAATGAGAAAAGGATTTTGCTTCTAAAAAGGTGTTTCCACACATTACCCATAAACATCCAATGTTTACTAATGCGTTGAAAATGGTTTTTGAATTTTATTTTAGAAAACTTGTTTTACGTGCATGTAAGTAGTAACAATATAATTAAATGCCAATCACAAAACAAGCACATAAAACAAAAAACTAAAATGAAATATAAGCATTCAAACAATGCGTCTATCTCCCATGGCTCTATCTCCATAGAACCACCTCTTCTTGGTTTGATCGCCTCCGGCTTCATCTTCATGGACAACGGCTCCTTGCTCCATCTTCATGAATTTTCTAATTCTATTACATTGAACCTATGCTTCTTTCGAAGCTTACAATTTATCTAGAAATAGAAAAAAAAACTATAATATAAAAGGCTAGAGAAACCGGTGCGACTTTCCTATTCGCAGGATTGAAGTCGTACCGCCCTTTACATATGCCTTAAAACCAAACCAATAAAATAAAAATGCACCAATCTCAAAACATTCAAATACCAAAATTTAAATAGATCTTGGTGCCACGGGAGATAGCGGACTAAATTGCTGCAAAAGGGTTAGTCGTACATGCATCCACGTATATATAACAATTGGAACCGCTAATTGATTCACACAGTACATAAACTCTTTATATACTGAATTAGGACTTAAAACAGTATCTAACTTCACTGTCACAGTTCGATCGATCGAAGACCGTTCGATCGCTCGAACCTTCGATCGATTGAACATTGTTCAATTGCTTGAACTTTCTATTTCACAGAATGATTTGGAAAAATTTACAAAATAATTTAAAATTAAAGCATATAATTTTTAAAACATTTAAAACTGTGAAAAGAATAAGCTGGCAAAGAATCTGTCTCGATCGATTGAATGCCATTTGATCGATCGAACATATCCAATGTTCGATCGATCGAAACACGTTCGATCGCATGAGCATAGAGCATCTTTGATCGGTCGAACCTACTTCGATCGATCGAATCCAACATGCATCCAATGCAATCACAGATTTGTATTCTGCTGCGATAACGCTACAAAAATAGATCTATGACAATGCAGTTTTGAAAACAGTCCTAAAATCTATATGCAAATCAAAACTAGTGTTCCAAAACGCATCTATAGATCCAAACGAGCCTGGCTCTGATACCAATTGATGGAAAAAATGGTTTAAATTAAAAGTTTAAATGCGCAGCAGAAAAGTCAAGTTATGAAACTTTATTGGCATGCCCGGATCTACTACCCGTCAATTCTATAGATGCGTACTAACTTCACTGAGGGGACAAGTATTATACCTTTGTGTCTTGAACCCAATTCTGAAATCTTCAACTTCCACCGACCTCCACTTAATGGCCTTCACTCTTATGACTCCTATGGATGTTCGCAGGAAGGACTAGGGTTGGTTGGAACCTTAATGGAGAGGATTGGAAAGGTTTAGGAAAACCTAAACAGTTTCTGCAGCTTCTACGTATAAAAACGACGATTAAAAACATTCAGTACGTAGCTGCCTTATTTATAGATTCCCAAAACCGACCTAACCTTCGAGCAATCGAAGTGTATTCGATCGATCGAACAACCCTGGAGCGATCGAACCTACCTAGACTTCAATCGATCGAAATTCCTTCGATCGATCGAACCTGCCTTGACATGATCCTCATGTGCCCTTCCAAGCTTCCTAGCGAAGCTAAGAGTGGGACCTCCTAGGCTCTTTGTTATTGGCTCAGACCAGTTTGTTAATCACCATGACCAAACTCTTTGATCAGCAAACTAACTAACTGGTCAGTTAACGTTTACTCCACTATAAAACGATAATTGAACTCCAACGCAAAAGAATATATCCGAAGCGATAAGACTTATATGTTGTACTAATGTCCCTCAACCTTCAGCATTCGTAATCATATTCAGGTAGTCGGATAACTGTTACTGTCAACCTGAATCATGATTACTTCTTGTATTCCTTGAGTCCCATTCACCTTTCATGATTACCAAACATGTTGATAACTCTTATCAACAAGACTGCAGTACTCAGTAATCGACATGGTGAAATTCTCAAGGGAATGCTTACTTTGAAACAGAGGGTAGATTCTGTCTTGACAACCAGGTGTTGATCTTCTGTAGACCTCACTGATTGGTAAGTCAAAGTAGCCATATCCACAGTCTGTGTTCATAATCGTCGCAAGATTGAGAACACGTACCTTATACAAGTTATGAGTTCCTATTGACTATTTGACAACATTAAGTGTCAATAGGAAAGCTCAGGTCCGTCAATGCACTATAAGCACTAGCATATTAACTAAGAGTGACACTCTAGTGATTGGGATTAGTCACTCCATCCAATGGTAGTTAATTATGCTACAGTGTATACCTGATGAAATATCCAGTCTCATCATCCACTGTAACATGCTTTAAGTATCAAAGAATGGTAATTCATATCTCACTTGTATGTATCTCATACTCACACGAATTACCTACTATGATACTTAAGGATTGATAATCATCTCATGAAAGAAACATACATAATGAAATGTAAAACTGATGTCCATATATTAAAATGCTAATGTCATAGATAAAGTAATGGTCTGAGGGCATAAACCCAACATTTGTTTCTAATCAAATAGTGAAATACGAATCTGCCTACACGTACTCACATAAAGACATTACCTTAGAATAAAATTACCCCTTGTTTATAACAAGGGACATAGACTTGGCTTGCCCCTTGTGTATGACAAGGGCTTGGAGTAGGTTGAACAAAATGGGCTGTAGGGAGCTTGCCCCTTGTATATGATAGGGGTTGGATTCGATCCGATAAAATGGGTGGTAGAGGGCCATGCCCTTTTTCATTCAAATCAATGAGTGGCGAATTCTTCAGTAATCAAACTAAACCCATGGAGTGAAGGGCTTGCCCCTTGTATACAATTGGCATGAATTTTGGGATAAGGGCTTGCCCCTTACATGGAAAAAGTAATGATTTGTTTTACATTGAAGGAAACCCATCATTCAAGGAATCATGCAAATTTTGATTTTAAAGCTCATGGCGGGGCCGTGCCCCTAGTGTTAACGCAAAGTAGGACACAAGATTTAAGGGTGACTTGCCCCTTGTGTGAAGGGCAAATGACTATAGGCCAATGGCTGAGACCAAACCTTTTGAAAGGTTGCCTACGTATCCCATAGTGGGAATCAGGTCAAACGTAGTTCCAAGCAAGAACAGGGCTAGTATAATATTGGGATTGATGATCGGGGTTCGAATAAAGTCGAGACTCTAGAGATGAGGCTTAAGCATGGGCGAGACAGAACGTTTTCGGAGGTTGCTTACGTATCCCCTAATGGGAATCAGGTCAAACGTAATTCAATCATGACATGAGACATTTGGCCCTTGGCATAATGGTTTTTCTAAGTTTGGTCAAGCTAATGAATTTCAAGACCAATCACATTTAGATCTAAGAAAGATTTGATAGAACAAGACTTGAGATGAATCGATTTAAATTCAATGATATGGTCAAAACTGTTGCTCAGAGCATTTCACGATTAGGTTCATCTTAGTAAGCACAGGAATGCCCATTTCTGCTTAAGTAGGAATGACCATTCCAAAAGGAATGCACATTCCACTGTATTTGGTCACACCAAACACATGAATAGAATGAACCCAGGAATAACCATTCCAGTCCAAGGTGCATTCCTGCCTACCAAACGTGCCCTTATAAACACGTTAGTGCGAGTCCACCAAAAAGTAGGACTCTTATTGGCAAAAAAAAAAAAAAAAGAGAAAAAATCGGACTCTCATAGACGGATCAAAAAAAAAGTGAGATACTAAATTTATTAAAAACAATTCTAAGAAAAATCACTTAAGCAAAAGTTTACCGATTGATAAAAGTACACAACACTTAAGGGCATCGGTGCACTTATATATAGTATAGATATAGATAAAGAGATAGATACAGATATAGATATAGATAGATAGATATATATATATCTTATATGTATATATATATATATAATATATTTTTACTCACTCCAAAATTACTCACCCAACTCTCCTATGGGTTAATCCAATGGGACTCAAGATTAAATAACAGTTAATTAATCGTAAAAAGTCATAGATTCAACTGCATTAGTCAATGGAAGAGTTGGGTGAGCAATAGTAAACAATTTTAAGGTGAACAAAACAACACTCATATATATATATATATATTATCACTTCACTTTGAATTCTCTCTTAAAATCACTATATATGGAGCTGGACTTCCTCTCTATTTATACATAGAGAAAGACGATATAGATGCAAATACAAACATTAAACTAAAAAACAAATTTAAGTATGAATTATTTTTATGACAAAGTAAAATTAGTAATGAAATGCATCTTTAAAATTGTTGCTAATGAAATTGATTATGTCTTTTTTCAATTGGTAGGAAAGAATTCCGAAATTGCCATTCTAAAGGTACCGACTCTTATCTTCCAAAACCATTGTGTTTTTACAGTAATGCCACCGAAATGAATTGCCCGGATCAATTCTGTGCACAATTCTGTGCACAATTTCTGTGCATGTATCATTTGTGGTGTTTTAAAAAGATTACTTTGACTGGATGCAAAATTTTTTATTTTTTGTTTTTTAGGTTGTTGATATGAAAGTGGGTCTGGCATTTGATTGTCCACATATAAGTGATCATCACTGTCAGAAAAGACAGTGACACACACAAGCAAAATAAAAAGGGCCCCACTGCTGGTCCAAACATAGCTGCCATCTTTGAAATAACCGCTCACGAGTAACAGCACTACTACATTCACACACTTTTTTTATATTTTTTGACACACAGTTTTAAATACATATATCTTGTGTTGTGTGAGTAATGCACAAAAAAGTGTAAAAAAATTCAAATAGCACAAGGTACATGCATTTAAAGCATAGTGTGTCGAAAAGTGTGTAGAAAAGTATGTATAACTAACATTATTGCACGAGTAATGATATACTTACACTCTCAATCACATTTCCAATCACATTCAGTATATTACTCCCTCCGTCCCATTTTGAGAGTCCATCTTTGGGAACTCAATTTATTAAGGGGACAAAAAGAATCTACACCTACTTTCCACAATTGCCCCTAATCATTACAACAACTTTTTTAGTTTTGTCTTGGTGTAGATTTCAAGGAGGGATAATTTTGAAAAGTAAGTAAAAATTATACATCAATTTCAGGAAAGTGGACACTATTTTGGGACATCCCAAAATGGAATAATGGACTCTCAAAATGGGACGGAGGGAGTATGATTATTGATTGTCTTTAATTTTAGAGGATTCCACATAAATTTCACATAACATTCACTAAAATTAAGGGCAAGATATATTGAATGTAATTGAGAGTGTGATTGAGATAGTGAGTATATCATTATTGTACGGCTTACTACCTCTTTTTACTCCCACTCAATAATGTCATTCTTTACTCCCTCCCAATAAATACCCTTCAAAACTATATCTTTTTCTCATCTCATCTCTCATCATCTACCCGAACAACCAAAAAACAAAAAACACTTATGGCTCAGTACCTCTCTTTACTCCCTCTCAATAATGTCATTCTTATCCTCATTTGCTTCTTTGCCGTCACCGCCACCACTCTGGCCCAAGTTCCGGCCAATGAAACATTCGAATTCGTAAACCAAGGTGAGTTCGGTGACAGGATCATCGAATACGATGCTAGTTATCGCGTGATACGCAACGATAGATATACATTCTTCACATTTCCCTTCCGTCTTTGCTTCTATAACACGACTCCTGATGCTTATATTTTTGCCATGAGAGCTGGCATTCCAAATGACGAGGACCTCATGCGCTGGGTTTGGGACGCCAACCGCAATCACCCGGTGCGCGAGAACGCCACCCTCACGTTCGGCCAGGACGGTAATGTTTGGACAACTTTCAAAACTTGTCAAACTTCAGTTCGTTTAATAAAATTGAAATTTAAGTACTGAAAATTAATTAATTGTTAAATTTTAAGTACTGAAAATTTTAATTGATCGAATATGCAATACTAAAATAGTGTTTCAAGTATTGAATTAAAATGCATTCTGTGATTATTTCAAATAGAAATTTTTTATTTAAAGTGTACGTACATCGGTCAGCCGGTTTTTGGTTGATTTTTCAATTAAGTAGTATGTTATTTAAAGCGTTGAAAATTAATAAGTACTAAAAATTTCAATATCACCACTTAATTGGCTTATTAAATACATTTGCCTTAAAAAAAATTCCCTTTGGAAACACATTCTCATTGCTTTTTTATCCACCGGATGCTTTGAATTTTTAGGAATCTAGAGATTTCACGCAACCACGCTCCTAAAATCTCCCATAAAAAATCTCAGAATTGCACAATTTAAAGGGTCTCAATTGCAGGTTTTTCCTCCAAAAAAAAAAAAATTTTTGCAGGTTTACTGAGGTTTTATTATTGCGTTTCATTTTTAATGGTACAACTTGTATGAGCTTTTACAGCCCAGCCTACTCTAATCCTCTAAAGAGGAAGTTGATTTCTATAACTAATTTATTGACATATAAATTACTTGAGTACATATTCTGCATTTTATAATCTCTTTGAGGCACGCCAGTCTTCTTATGGACGTGCCCAACAATACAATTGCATCAACTAAAAAAAAGTAGAAATGTGGCATGGCGGCATGGGTCTCTGTAATCAAAACAAAATTTTATTTAGGCCCTCTAATATCAAATGTAATTATTTTTTAACATCTTGAATTAAACTTAAGTTTCATTTTGAAAACTGCAATTTTAATTGCATGTTTGCATTTTTGAGGAACCTACCTCTTCATAATACATTCCGTTATGTTTTTTACGATGTCGTTAACGATATGTCGATATCCTAAAATGACCTGTGTTTACGGAAGCTTTAATTGCTATAATTAATAACACAGAACAATGAGTAATGCTATCATTCCCAAATATAGTTTCCAATATATGTAGTAGTAAGATCACATTCAATAATTGAAGAACCACTTCAACATCCTCTAATAAAAATTAAGTGGGTCCACTGCTACACATATTGGGAACCATTTGTGCGATACAAATTTGTAAAAAGTGTAACATTACTCGATTACATGTTGTTTTTAAGCCTCACTATTGAAAGATGAGTAAAGATTGAGGCACCGAAATGGTTGGTGTCGTCCATTTCAGTAGGATCCACATCATGCACGCATGACACCCACTAAAATGGACTGCACCGATCATTCGGTGTACCATTTCGTGCCTCTAAAAGTGTTGTTGAAATATATATATATATACAAGATGCATAGTACGTAACTTCACTTAAATTTTCCAACAGGTAACTTTGTCCTTGCGGAAGCCGATGGTCGGATAGTGTGGCAAACCAACACCGCCAACAAGGGCGTCACGGGAATTAAGTTACTTCCAAATGGTAACTTAATTCTTCACAACAAGCTTGGTAGGTTCATTTGGCAGAGCTTTGATTACCCATCTGACACCCTTTTGGTGGGCCAGTCTCTCCAAATCAATGGCCGTAACAAGCTGATTAGTCGTACCTCAGATATGGACCCCACAAATGGAAAGTACAGTCTTGTCTTCGAAAAAAATGGATTCAACATGTACCTAAACAACGCCGGCCAACTCCTTTTGTACGGAGGGTGGACGGGTCGGTCCGTCGGAAGCACTATCACATTTAATGCAATCCCAGAAAATATAAATGACACCGCGTACGAGTTGGTACTCGACATCAAGGTGGACAGTCCAATGCCGGCACCGGTGAATGGCCGGCGAGCTCTCCTCCAATCCCGGCCGATCGGAAATGCCGGTCAGTTCATCCTTAGTAAGCTCAACTACAATGCCACTTACTCTTTCTTGAGGCTTGATTCGGATGGAAATTTAAGGGCACTAACTTACTATCCCCTAGTGAGTTATTTGAGGTGGGAAGAGAGCTTCGCTTTCTTTTCTAGAGACTTTGTCAGAGAGTGCGCTTTGCCGTCAAAGTGTGGGGCTTACGGGCTCTGTGATCGTAGAATGTGCGTGGCGTGCCCCACCTCGAGAGGCCTTTTGGGGTGGAGCGAGACCTGTGCGCCACCAAAATTGGCGGCGTGCCGGAGCGGAGCTAAGGTTAGGTACTACAAAATTGTGGGTGTTGAGCACTTTTTGAATCCGATCTTGAACGACGGTAAGGGGCCCATGAAGGTCGAGGAGTGTAGAGACAAGTGTAGTAAGGATTGCAAGTGTTTGGGGTTCATTTACAAGGAAGATACTTTTAAGTGCTTGATTGCACCTTATCTTGGGACACTCATTAAAGACGTTAATACAACCTCAGTTGGGTATATCAAGTATTAGGAAGTACGTTTAAGGAGTTGTTTGGGAATGCTTGAAATAAAATATGTCCAATTCCAGTGTAATTTTATTTTATTTGACTCTTATCTTGTCAAGTTTATGTTGTTTGAAGGGATTATGTAGAATGGAGTAAGAGTACTAATGTGGATCAAATGGACATTTGTTAAGGGTGTGGTTGGAGAAGTTTATGCTTTGCGATTGCTTTAGCTTTGAGATGGCGATAACTTTGCGTACGATGGTACGAATAATTGTAGAGTTTGGGTATTGTATTGTAAAATTAGTTATGGTGGCAGAATCGATTATGTAAATAATTTAGTTACATAAATACAAAAGTGATTTTGACTGCCTAAAATATGATTGTGCCCTTATACTTTATTGATATTGGAATTGTAATGAGTACATAGTTAATTTTGTTAATTTACTTTATTAATTGTGACTGTAGTTCAATTGTTAATCAATAGTACTAATAGTATACTAATAATGATAAAATGGTGGTCTTTTTTCCTCTAGTGCTGGACACAAAAAATTATAAAGGACAGGGGCACACAAAGAATCTTGGTTTGACTCTGGTCTGACCAAAAGCTGGGGACCATCAGCTTTGGATAAACGTGCGAAAACCCCTTCAAATCACAATTGCGAATGGCTTTTGCGTTTAGCATTGAATGTCCATACACCATCACTTTACCTATTGGGGTTGTAAACGCAATTTTGGGGTACTAATCAGGGTGCCCAAAAGTGAATTTATAAAACCGGTTTATTTTGCAAGCAGTTCTTTTACTTTCCGAAACGCCCACAAGTTATACATACTTGTGTTTAGGTGTGTTGTGACAGGTTGATGTTTAGAGTAATTTTATCTGTCTTATTTCATGTTATTACTTTGTTTACACGAATTTGTAATTGAATCGGTTTTGCAAGATGTTCCTAAGTTTACATTGTGCATATTGTAAATGTATTCAGAAAGGATAATCGTTCTACCCTAGTGGTCATAGGCCCATTCTCCCATCCAAGTGGGTGTGTGTTCAATTCCCTCTCCCCAATGTATATAAAAAAAAATGCATTCAAGAAAATGCGAACTTAGGGCCCGTTTTGGTTGCACGAGTTGTCTAACTATATGTCTCTAATTATTTGAATCATTCTTTTTCAATTAACTTATTTTGATTTTGTAAATAATTTTGTCTAAATTTATATTTTTTTTGGTTTCTTTGGTTTAGGAACTTTACACATATAGTTGCACACATATACATATATTGTATTATTAAGAACAATGCCATGATTTTTTATTAGGGAGTTGGGATTTAATGGACGTGCATATGCCCCTGCGACAATTATTTTTTGGGTTAACTCGTATTTTTTGTTTGAATTTTTGGCATATCACTTCTCTTTAAATATATATATATATATATATACACATTTATATGCAAGGGATGATTGCTTATTTAATTTGTGAAGCTACACAAATAAAAATAATAATTTGAGATGGATTAAATTAAGAATTGCTAAGAAAAAGGTGTATGTGGACACCGCCGAAAGGTCCGACCTTCTTTCTTAGAAGCTAGGTCTTCCACATTTTGATTTTGATTTTGAAAAATTGTCACCACTTAATTTTTATGGCAAAATAAGAAACCATTTTCAAGGAAACTGCCATGACCCATCCCGCTACGGGCGGAAATAGGACACATGGCACGCCTCCGAGGCTTATCCAATTCAATTAAATATTTTAGCAGCGGAATAAACATAAGTGGAATCTATAATATCTGAGTTATAAACATAAAAAGAAAATGAAAAAAGAAAAATTTTCCCATTTAAAACACTTATAAGAACAATCTCTTTTGAAAATAGGGATCCTGTTGACTGATTGGGGACCCAGTCGATTGCTTTGGAAATTGTTGAGAGCATAAAATCTCAGATGTCCAATCCAGTCGATTGACTCATGTCCGGTCGACTGTATTTTGGGTAGGTGGTGTACAATCCCAGTCAACTGGTACTCATCTGGTCGATTGTACTGAATCCTTCAGAATCTTCAATTTTGAAACTTCCAGTCAACTGTATGGAGCAATGCAGTCGACTGCAAATCATAAACTCTATTTTATTTTACCGGCGAATCCAGTCAGTTGTTTCCTAAACCAGTCGGCTGTTTCCGAAACCTGTCGACTGTTTTCCGAACTGCACAACATTCTGCAAAAAATCCTATTTCTAAGATTATCAATTCTCAACCAGAGGCTAACTACACATACCCAACTCATTCCGAATTAGTCTTAACTGTATTTCAACATCTCCAAAACATAATCACAAGACTTTTTACTTTCATGTATATATGTTGGCCCGGAATGGAAATCTTAGAGGGGGGATGAATAAGGTTTTAGGGAAAAATTAACCTTTTAAAAACTTAATACAAACTAAAACACAATCACAAACAATAAAGTAAAGAGATAAGGGAAGAGATACTTGCAAACTGAGTTTGCAAGTGGTTCGTCAATTCGCACACCGTGACCTACGTCCATCCTTCAAGAACACCTCTTGAGGATTCCTTATCAACCTACTTACGTGTGTAGATCAAACCATCTTGGTGCACTTCAGGGCTGTGTACCAAACCATTACAGGAGCCTTCAATCTCTCCCAAAGAAGAACACATCTTCTTTGCAATAAAGAGTTACTAACCCTCACTCTTTACAAATGATTTAAATACAAAGATAACTCTCTTGAAGAGTAGATAATACAAATTAAAAGCTCACTACAATTGGCTCACTACAATTTTCTCTCTCAAAGATATACAATGAAGAAATAGAACAAATTGATTAACTCACACAGCTAGGGCTCAAATGTGAATGATTAAAGATCAACAAATTGTGTGATTCAAATGATGTTTTCCAATAGAATGATCTTGATAAAATGGTTTGGGAAAACATGCATGTATTTATAGGCCTTGAAAGATTGTAGCCGTTAGTGGCAAAATGGTAAATAAAAAGCCTTTCAGAAAAACTAGTCGTTATTGCTGATTCTGCGCAATCTAGTCGATTGAGGTTACGATCCAGTCGACTGCTTTTTAAATCCTTTGTAATGCGCCATTAAAACAGTCAACTGAAGGAAGGGTCAGGTCGACTGAAACCTTAAAGCAGAACCTATGTTTTTTGGAACACAAATCAGTCAACTGATTTCACTATCGGTCGACTGAATATTGAAGTGTCCAGACGATTGGAGAAACGATCCAATGAACTATTTTTCCAGTGAAAAATAGTTTTGAAGGTTTTGAAACAACTTTAAACTTTTAAGCCCTTTATGAATGGTTGATCAAAATGCTTTACAAGTAAATCCTAGTCTTCAACTAAGGATGGAAGATCTTCAAGTCTTCACGCTTGATCCTTGTTGAGCTTCATCACTTTTGGGCTTCACCATATGCTATCTCATGAAGTCAAACAAGGTTAGAATAATTAAGAACATAATTAAAGAGATTAGCACAATGAAAATGATGTGATAATAGTTTAGAATAGAATGACTAAGAACATGCTATTATCAATAGATTTGTCATCATCAAAACAAGCATAAATAATGCCTTTGTCATCATCAAGACAAACATAAATAATGCCTTAAAGAAATTCAAGGCTAACAATTTTTCCCTTTTTGATGATGTCAAAACATGCAATATAAATATAACAATTAAAGCAAATAAGTATCATTTTCAAGTTATCATTCAAAGTAACAAGATATGCAAAGTATAAATCCAAGAATTATAACTTTCTAATAATCTCTATTATCATTTTCTCCCTTTGTAAAAATCTCTATTATTTTTTCCCTTTTTAACAATAACAAAAAGATAGGGGGTTTGAACTAAAGGTTCCTCCTCATGCTAAGCGAGCATGTCATGGAGGCAAAATCAACTAAAGTAAACATAATAATATTTTCCCCCTCAACATATGCATATATGAATAAATACCAATTATAAGATCAAAATTATGCATTATCTCGTTAGGAGGATGGATATTTGAACACCAAAATAACGTGCCATTTGAAATGCAATCATGATTTCACAATCAAAACAAATTAATGTGATAAACAAAACATGACTAGCATGCTATCAAAATCAAGAGAAGTATCAAAACATATTAATCTATCATACTCCTACTAGGCTTAAGGTAAGAGATTTAACCATTGTCCAAGCACCTCTTAGATGCTTCATTTGCCAAGATGGTAGGAGAGGATCCCTTCACAATCCAAACCATATTAATTTTCTTACGAAATAAGCATTTGTAATTAACATGCCCATTTTTCATGCAATAATGACAAGTTATATGAGGGGTATTCTCATTTTGGTTTGAAGTTTTAATGACGAAGCTATTATGAGAATTTTGATATTTTGAAGTAGAAGACGTGGACTTTACAAAGAAGCTTTTGTACTTCTTTTCTTTGTATGTGGGATTAAATTCCAACCCGGCCTTATCAAAAACACATTTTTGCTTTCCCAAAAGTATGTTTAAATTTTGTTCACCTTGGGTAAATGTGGCCAAAGTTTTTGATAGATCATCAACCTCCTTTCTCAATTCTACATTTTCTTTTTCAATAAATTTACTTTAAGGTTGATTGGTTAAACAAGTTTTTCTTTTCTCAAAATTTCATTTTGAGATTTTAAATCATCCAGTTGCTTTTTCAACTCCAAATATTCTTTTTAAAAAAGAATTGAAGATAGTGTTCTAGAAACATGTTTTTCATTTTCTATCTTCAAAGATTCATTTTGGAATTTCAAATCATCTAACTCTTTTGAAAGTATGAAAAAAATTCTTTTTTAAGTGTAATGTATTTGGTTCCCATATTCTCCAATTCCTCATGTAACTCGTTAAATATACATTGAAGTTCATCATAATTAGCGGATGAGTTGGAGTTTACCTCTTTTGCCTTACTTTTATCGGCGGTTTCTTGGTAGCTTGACTCCTCTTCGGAAGCATCACTATTCAAATCGCTCCAAGTACCCCCTTTGCCATTTTTTCATTCTCCTCATCTTCTTCATTGGCAAATAGGTATACACAACTTTTTTCTTTCTCTTGTACAAAATCCTCTCTTTGAACTTCTTGTTGATGAGTTAGATTTTCAACATTTCCTATAACATCATCAACTCTTTGTTGCAACTCAAGGATTTGGTTAGTAGCATTATGAATATTTTTTTAACATAACCAAATTTCATTAGCATTAAAGTATGAACGAATTCTATTATATGTGTTATTATCTAAAGCATCATATAGAATTTTCATTGCTCTAAGATTTAATAGAGCTTTATTTTGATCACTCTCATTCCATTCAATCTTTGGTTTAGGAGAAAAACCATTCTTGACAATACTCCAAAGATTGTAGTCAAGTGAAAGAAATAAATTTCTATTCTTTTCTTCCAATGATCATACTTATGATCACTCAACGATGGGGGAGTGTTAATTCAATAACCTATTTCAAAAAATGTAGTTTCCATGGATCTTAACTCTAGATTGTAAAATCTTTTTAAAATAGAATAGCCGAGGCTCTGATACCAATTATTGGCCCTGAATAAGATTTTAGAGGAAAATTAACCTTTTAAAAACTTAATACAAACTTAAACACAATCACAAACAATAAAGTAAAGAGAGAAAGGAAGAGACACTTAAGGAAGAGACACTTGCAAACTGAGTTTTCAAGTGGTTCGGCAATCCGCACACCGCGGCCTACGTCTACCCCTCAAGAATACATCTTGAGGATTCCTTTATCAACCTACTTATGGGGTGTAGATCAAACCATCTTGGTGCACTTCACGGGTGTATGCCAAACAGTTACAAGAGCCTTCAATCTCTCCCAAAGAAGAACACCTCTTCTTTGCAATCAAGGGTTACTAACCCTCACTCTTTACAAATTATTTAGATACAAAGATAACTCTCTTTAAGAATAGATAATACAAATTAAAAGCTCACTACAATTTTTCTCTCAAAGATATACAAATGAGGAAATAGAACAAATTGATTAACTCACACAACTAGGGCTCGAATGTGAATGATTAATGATCAACAAGTTGTGTGATTCAAATGATGTTTCCAATAGAATGATCTTGATAAAATGGTTTGGGAAAACATGTATTTATAGGCCTTGAAAGATTATAGCCATTAATGGCAAAATGGTAAATAAAAAGCCATTTAGAAAACTAGCCGTTGTTGCTGTTTCTACGCAATCCAGTCGACTGAGGTTGCGATCCAGTTAACTGCTTTTCAAATCCTTTGTAATGCGCCATTAAAACAGTCGATTGAAGGAAGGGTCCGGTCGACTGAAACCTTAAAAGCAGAACCTATGTTTTTTGGAACACAAATCAGTCGACTGTTTTGACTATCGGTCGACTGAATATTGAAGTGTCCAATTGACTAGAGAAACCATCCAGTTGACTGTTTTTCCAATGAAAAATAGTTTTTCTGTTTTGAAGGTTTTGAAACAACTTTAAACCTATAAGACATTTATGAGTGATTGATCAAAATGCTTTACAAGTAAATCCTAGTCTTCAACCAAGGATGGAAGATCTTCAAGTCTTCAAGCTTGATCCTTGTTGAGCTTCATCACTCTTGGGCTTTACCATATGTTATCTCATGAAGTCAAACAATGTTAGAATAATTAAGAACATAATGCAAGAGATTAGCACAATGAAAATGCCTTGATAATAGTTTAGAATAGAACGACTAAGAACATGTTATTATCAATAGATTTGTCATCATCAAAACAAACATAAATAATGCCTTTGTCATCATCAAAACAAACATAAACTATGCCTTAAAGAAATTCAAGGCTAACAATATATTTATATATATATTACAACAAAACATATCTGTTATGAGGTTTCCAAGATAGGAACATGGTTCTAACTTCTTACAACTCGTATAACATTATCGGAATGGAAAACAAAATACATAAGATCTCAGCATCCTATCAGCCTCACTCCTCTCGCTTCTTCTTTTCTTTCTTCTTTTCACCTGCAATGAAGTAAGTCTCCACTGCTCAGCTATATGCTGCATGTACAATTCTAACAAATGCATATATGGCAATTCATGCTTCAATATCATCAAACACACATCAAATAGTCTCTAGGGAGAGAGATGCGCATTCATCCGGTATGCTGGCAAGTCCTATGTCTTAAACTGCAATGCCAATGGAAAGTCCAAAGTCTATCAACCATTGTATCCAACTACTTTGGCAGGGCCGGTTCCCAAACCAAGCAAGTAACCATTGCTACTAAAATTCTCAAATATCGAGAAGCTTACCCCGGCATGAATTTGTACCAATCTCCCCTTTAACCCATATTGTCACGCCCGGAACCGCACATACGATTCTAGGACATGTGGCCCTCCACCAAGGCATTCCTAGTACTCCCAAAGTCCATTAACCATCATAAAAATATAGAGTTATAAAAATTTTCCCATTTAAAAGACTTATAAAACTATTCATTTTGAAACAGGGAAATCCAGTCGACTGATCGGGAACCCAGTCGACTGTTTTGGCAACAATAGAGAGTCAGAAATCCAAAAGTTCTCATCCAGTTGACTGGACCATTGTAGACACCCCATTTTGACCTGCTAAAAAAAGAAATAACTGTCGTAGGGGGGCCCACCGGGCACGCAAATCGAGGAAGGAAAAGCTGGAGTCCTAATCAGAATATCTGGAGGTCAAATCAAATGTCAAATCAAGTTATTGTCAATTTGAATACCCACCAGCATGGTTTCAAAAGCATGTCGGGTCAGCCGTAGACACCCATTTTTTGCCCACCTACAAAGAGGCAGACAGATAAGGTACATTGAGTCCGACGGGTAGGAAGAGCTCATAAATACAAGGTCCCTAGACTTCGAATCGTCAGAATCGAACCACAGGCGAAGAAATACTCATTGTTTAAAGTTTGGACGAATCTGCTATTTGCCAGAGAGGGATCGGGATTACTTTTTTACCTTTTAGGATGTCAAAACAAGCATTTTTTATGACAGAATGGAAGTGCGTGACATTACCGAGGACTGTCTAAAATTTCATCTCAATTGAACACCGGATCTGGAAAAATTACTTTATCAGGCGTAGAAATCAAACGGGAAAATTCTATGTCATCGCCAGAGAACTTCAGAAGGTTTAAAATTGATGCCAAAAATCCATATTTGTCAAGATGAAGAGCCTTCAGAAATTTCGTTGCCATCAAACGAAGAAAGTTGTAAAACTGCGATAAGATCGCTCACAGGCGCGTCAATTTATACTGATAAATCATTAGAAAGCCTTGGTCTTCGAGATCAAATCGGCCATGGTATTTCTGGTCTGGATTAAAACACCTTTTACATCGAGACGGAGAAATCCCTGTAAACTTCGTCTCAATCCGATACCAGATTCTAAAAAAGTGCATTTTAATTAACAGATTTGTCAAGACAGATGCTTAATACGAGTCAGATGGCATTTCAAGAATTCCATTTTTGAACTAAAATTCTGCGTTTGTCAAGAGGACCACGGAAATCCAAGTTTTCGTCGCACTACCTTCCAAAAAATTTGGAAGCGCGGCACTTGTACAGATATTTAGATATTTTATTTGCTTAGCGACTAAGTAATCCAAATCTGGGCCAACCGCGCCATAGGAGTCACTTTCTGATTTGAGGAAAATACTCCTCACATCGAGACGGAGAAATCCCTAAAATTTTATCTCAATCTAATACCGGATTCCGAAAAAGTGCACTTTAATTAACGGATTTGTCAAGACAGATGCTTAATACGAGTCATATAGTGTTTTAAGAATTTCATTTTTGCACTAATATTTCGCGTTTGTTGAGAGGACCATAGAAGTCCAAGTTTTCGTCACACTGCCTTCCAGAAAATTCGGAAGCGCGACGCTTGTACAGATATCTAGATATTTTCTTTGCTTAGCGACTAAATAATCCAGATTTAAGCCAATCGCGCCATAGGAGTCACTTTCTGATTTGAGGAAAATACTCTTCACATCGAGACAGAGAAATCCCTAAAATTTCGTCTCAATCCGATACCAGATTCTGAAAAAGTACATTTTAATTAACGGATTTGTCAAGACAGATGCTTAATACGAGTCATACAGTGTTTCAAGAATTTCATTTTGCACTAATATTTCGCGTTTGTCGAGAGGACCACGGAAGTCCAAGTTTTCGTCGCAATGCCTTCTAGAAAATTCGGAAGCGCGGCGCTTGTACAGATATCTAGATATTTTCTTTGCTTAGCGACTAAGTAATCCAGATTTGAGCCAATCGCGCCATAGGAGTCACTTTCTGATTTGAGGAAAATACTCTTCACATCGAGACAGAGAAATCCCTAAAATTTCGTCTCAATCCGGCACCAGATTCCGAAAAAATACATTTTAATTAACAGATTTGTCAAGGCAGATGCTTAACACGAGTCATATAGTGTTTCAAGAATTTCATTTTTGCACTAATATTTTGCGTTTGTCGAGAGGACCACGGAAGTCCAAGTTTTCGTTGCACTGCCTTTTAGAAAATTCGGAAGCGCGGCGCTTGTACAGATATCTAGATATTTTCTTTACTTAGCGACTAAGTAATCCAGATTTGAGCCAATCGCGCCATAGGAGTCACTTTCTGATTTGAGGAAAATACTCTTCACATTAAAATAAAGGGATCCATGTAATTTCGTCTCATTCTGACACCGGATTTTGGACAGTGCACCTCGATTGGCGCGTTCTGCCATAACTGGTGCCAAATGAGGGCCAAACAACGTTTTAAAAATCCAATTTCGACTTCAAAATTATGTGTTAGTCAAGAGAACCCACCGGTCCAGTTTTCAACCGCATAGCTTTCTGAAAATCCCAGAAAACGCGGCGCACACACACAATATCTAGATATTTTATTACTTTATTATTATTATTTTTTTAATTAATTATTTTTTTAAATCAAAAATTTTCCTATAAATATGAGGTCCCCTCCTTCCAAAAAATTTACCAATTCACTCTCTCCCTTAGGCTTTGTTTGGGAATCCCTAACCTTTCTCCTCTCCCAAGCCCTGTTTGGCTACATTGACCAAATAAAATCCAAACTCCATCATAAGCACCTCTAATGTCATACATACAGTATACATACGTGCACTATTCATATGTATAGTACTATTCATACATACGGTACTATTCATACATACGGGCACTATTCATACATACAGTATATGTACGGGTACTATTCAAACGTACGATTTACATCTTGACTATTCCGGCCCTTCCGGACCCAACCATGACGTCCATTTAAGTCAATTTTGTGTCAAAATACGACTTGGGCCTTCTCGAATTATTTCCGCAACGTTTCTCGAATTTCTTTCATTCTTTCTCAACAAACAACGACTGAACTTCAATAATCGCCTCTGCACAGGTAACATCCTCAACTCATACTCTTAGTAGTCTGGGCTCCCTATAAATCCACTGGTCGGATATTCCGCCTTTATTTTATTTTACTTTATTTTATTTTATTTTATTTTTTCACCAGTCGGAAGGAGGCCTCGAACTCCACCCGATTGGACTTTATATCTTGCGTCAGCCGGAAGGGGATCTAATGACCCACCCGGCTGAACTTTATCAAACTGCTATATCCTGCGCCAGTCGGAAGGAGACCTTCGAACTCCACCTGATTGGACTTTATATCCTGCGTCAGCCGGAAGGAGATCTAATGACCCACCCAGCTGAACTTTATCAAACTGCTATATCCTGCGCCAGTCGGAAGGAGACCTTTGAACTCTACCCGATTGGACTTTATATCCTGCGCCAGCCGGAAGGAGATCTAATGACCCATCCGGCTGCACTTTATCTCTTGTTATAGATTTTCGTTGATAAAATCAGGAAACACAAAAAATGATACTTCTCTCCATTTGCATTGGGCACCGACCCGTACTTCCGGTAAAACTTTCACATCACCTATTTTACATCATCGGGCGCCGACCCATACTTCCGGTACACTCTTTTTTCACTGGGCACTAACCCATACTTCCGGTAAAACCTTTTTCAAAACTACTGGGCACCGACCCATACTTCCGGTACACATTTCCCAAACTTCATGGGCACCGACCCGTACTTCCGGTACTTTGCTTGAAATCTGCAAACAGCACAGGTAAGACAGGTATGTCTTCACACTCCTAATGGGCACCGACCCTTACTTCCAGCACATAAAACAAAAAGACAAAACAATCATAAAAACAAAAATACAAAAAAACTCGCACGGTCGATCTACCCCGATTTTTTACTCAAAAACACTTTCTCACAACTCACTACTTTTTCAAAGGTTAAAGTCTAGGACTACACTGCACAGGTTAAAGTTCCTAGCTACACCGACTTTACTCAAAATACTATTTGACACACTCACGGTCTAGATCGACCAAAACACTCATGCACATACACAGCACAGAACTACGTACGGCCTGATTCTCGTGTCGAGATACGTATGCAACCCATACTTGGGTGCGGCCATAACTATACTTTCAAACTATCTCGACTGAGTCGAGATACGTATACATACTTTCAAACTAATACATACTTACAAAACTATCTCGTGTCGAGATACGTAAATCGACAACCGCGTGTCACGGATGCTCGCGTTTTAATTTCTTATATATGTATTCTACTACCCCTTACTTATGCCCCGTTACTATGAAAACCACTAATACGGCAACCGTGTGTCACGGATGTTCGAGGGTGCCTAACACCTTCCCTCGACATAATCGAGTCCTCGAACCCACTTTGAGAACTCTGGTTTCGCACGACTATCAAGAGTCACACTTTTAAAAGGGCCCCACTCTTCTCAAACTGTTTTCTCAAATGTCAAAGATGATTACTCTAATCGCCTCTAGTATTTATATTTTTAACTTAAGAGTATTCATTATGAAGCCCCCACTAGTTTCAGTTAATTCCAATTATCACTAATTATAGAGCTAATTACATTTGCTACCCAATTCTAAATGGGTTTATGTTTAAGTTCCGTTTGGGTCCCAAAACGTGGTCCTAACTATTTTTGTGAAGTTTCTAATTACTTACCAATTATGAAATGTGTTCAATTATGCTCTCACAAGGGTGTCCAAATTGACCCCTTAATTAGTCATAATCAACAATAAAATATTAAAGCACTTAAATAATTATTTCCTTTAAGTACATAAATAAATCACATGGCACCAACATGTATCATAATTAAACAATCAAATTTACATGTCTACCATTTAGGCACATAAATGCACATCTACGCATTTTTATTTAATCTGACCCCATCAGGCCCCACATTCATTCATGTCTCATCCGTAATGGAACATTTTAACTGTGTTCTTCATTGAACACTTCTCACACTGTTGGGTCCATAGTTACCCCACTTAATCGCACTACTAGTGTTTATCAATATCAACACTAAAATAATGCAAATAATAATGTCACTCCCCGGAGCAACAAAATAGAGAAAAAATAAATTTCCTTTTTGGGTCCATAGGGAATGATGGGTGAATGTCACTAAATTGTCCACATCACACAATTCTAGCTAACAAGTAACTGAAGAGAAACAGTAATATAAACCACTGAGTATAATACAATCATCCTAGCTATTACAAAATCATCTGAGTTATCCACAGGATTCTGAAAAGGTCTGAAAGCAACATATGCCCAAGTACCAATTCTGCATTAATTCAAGAAAAGATAAACTTGTAATAAGAACGAAACATAGAAACGAGATCTATCTCTATCTTCAACTGGCGTATGGGTAATCGTCAGCATTGTAGTTCCCTCCAGCATACGCGTCATCAGTGGGTCAATCCTCCATGTATTCCCCCTCCGGGTAGTAGTCTTCGTTGTAAGGTTCGTCACTTGCAGGGTAAACAACAGGGTAATCTGGACAGGGAATGTCCAAGCAATAAAGGCCATTAGCTTACTGACAGTTGAGTGAGTATAAACCATCACTGTATCATAAGCATAAAGCATTAACCAGTTATGAACGATATATAGCAGTGCTACTTATAAATCTTTCTTTCTTTTATCCCAAACTTGTTACCTAATTATTAACACCTCAAACCCTATGATTGTCTGTACAAACCCCGATTGACTGTCAAACTCATTATATCATCACGACATACTAGTGCTTTTGTTCACCGCTTTTAAGAACTCTTACTATTCACCACTTTTAAGAACTCTTGCGAGCACTATACATCGTTCCCACATAATGACTGGTCTATGGACATACCGCTAGTCTTGTTCACCGCTTTTAAGAACTCTTACTCTTCACCACTTTTAAGAACGCTTGCGAGTAGTGTATATACATAGCTCTGGTAACACAAACTATGGGCGTACCACTTCTCTTGTTCACCGCTTTTAAGAACGCTTACTGTTCACCACTTTTCAGAACTCTTGCGAGTAGTGTACTGTAGACACCCCATTTTGTCGGCTATCAGATTTAGGAGACTCATAGCTTGGTGGTTCACAATGATCGTAAAAGACTCAAAAGGACTCTCGAAAGTCAGCTCTATCTCTCAGAATGCTCAGAATGACTAAAATGCCCCTGAAAGCCCGAAAACTCCCAAATTTGGTCCCAAAGTTCTGAAAACATGCTACGTCGTAAGAAAAGTGATAAAATGAGTTTTTAAGAAAAATCGGATGAAATCGTCAGCTCCCAGAGACCCCCGGAAGTCCCGGAAGTTCCCAGAAAGTCCCCGTTGACCGGTTTGACCAAGGTTTGACCAAGGTTTGACCAGGTTTGACCAAGTTTGACCAAGTTTGACCAAAATCGTCCGAATTCACCATAATCATTTTGAATCAAAGGAAAAGTGTTAAAACAAGTTCCAAAAGAAAATCGAGCGAAAACATCAGCTCCCGGGAACTCCCGGAGGTTTCCAGAACTTCCCGGGAATCCCAGGTTTGACCAGTTTGACCAAAATTTGACTTCGGAACCGGGGCGCCGAAATAATTTTCAAATATTTTTCATGGATACTAGAGGTCAATAGCTTTCCAACGGTATATCGCACATAATTTCTGGATCTAAAACGAATTTATTATGAATTTCCAAAGGCGAAAAAGGCGATCAAATCGGCTTTTATCGCAAATACCGCAAAACTTTTCAAAGTGACCTATCCCCGAACTATTTTTTATGTAAAGTAGACTCCATTACCTTTCCAACGGTGTATCACAACCTCAGTTTGGAGTTCATACGCATTTTCTGTGAATTTCGGACAAAATAGGGCCTTTTCGCGAATACCGGAACCTCTGGGGGGCCTAAACGTAAATTTCTGGGCGTCTGAGGAGCAGTGCTGCCGCGGCACTGGCCCACTGCCGCCGCGGCACTGGCCCAGTGCCGTTGCGGCACTCAACCCTCGCAGAGTCCATTTTTGTAATTTTTTGGGGGGTCTAATTTGATTAATTGAAAGTCAAAACGACATAGTTTTATGTTCACAGTTGTTTGGGACCAATGGGAGTACTTCTAAAACCCCAAAACCACCCCAAATTGGCCTATTTAAACCCTCCATTACTCTTCATTTTGGGGGGGCCAAGTGCAAAAGCTTGAAAAGTTGTAGAGAAGAAGAGAGGTAGAGATAGGCGGCTTAGAAGAGAGAAAAGGAGCTTCCTCCTACTATTTTGCTATAGAAAGTGAGTTCTAATCTTGTGTTCTTCCATTACCTCTCTTATACTTCACATCCCAAACACCCCCAATCACCATTCTTGAGCATTCTTGAGTTAGGAAGCTACTTCCATGTCCAAATGTCAAAATCTATGAGTGAAACACCAAGCTACAAGTCCAAAATCACATTGATTATCATCTATTGATTGCTATTTACTTGCTTTGATTATATATATGTTCATCTCTTCTTATCTCATTTCTTTTTGATTTTCTTTATTTACGTACTAGTTCATCATCATCTAAGTGATGACATGAAGTTTGGGGTGAGTGAATCCTTATGGATAGTAGCTCTTGACCTCAAAAACATGTTTGATAGATGATGATCATAACATCAATACTTCCAAGGTATTCTTGAAATGTATTGAAGTTATGTTCAAAATAAAAATGAATCTCTCCAATAATATTGGGAGTTCTTTGATGATTCAAGGTTGTATGAGGTTCTAAGTGGTCACATGGTCATCTCAAGAGTTTAAGTTCATGCTTTGAACATCTATTTCAAAACCCCCAATCAAGAACTCAAACTCTATTTCAAACCCAAATCCATTTTCTTCAAGAATGATCCAAAACAGTGAGCTGTTCAGATTCAAAGATTTGTTTTGAATTAAATACTTGAGCTATGATGATGAAACCACTTGGAAAATCTTCCTAAGACATCATAGTTTGTCCCCAATTTTTCCCATCAATTATAGAGATGTGAAAGTATTTGTTTTGGATGTGAGAAGTTCATATTCATAATCTGCCTCTGTTCTCACAGAATGTTCACCCAACTTCTTACACTTATTCTGGATATTTTAATCACTGTACATATATCTTTTCTATTTTTTTTTATAAAACTTGGGTGTCTTAGGAAACTTTTGGTATATAATGGGTCATGATAAACCTTTTCTTTGATTTATGAAAAATCATACAAAATCCGTCAACAGTGCAGTTTTTGTTTCTGAGTCATGTGTACATTCTGATTTTGTTCTTTTAATCTGTGATAGCTATTGATGTTTGGCTTTTTGGGTTATTTTCTAGACACAATAAGGATAATCTCTGATTTGTCTTACATTTTTCTAGGCACGTTTGACCTCCCATTATAATGTTGCAAAGTAATACATGCAGTCTGTCCACTATTCACAGCAAGTACATTTCAACTTTCATTCTTTGATTTGATGCTCATATGCATTCCAAATTAGCTCATATCTTAGGAAATAGTTCATACTACATTTGTATATATCCCATGTTGATTTAATCCATTCATTCATGCACATTTTAGACTTCTAAGTCATTTTAGAAATCCATGTACACAAAACACACTACAACCTTTGCACATTTTTAGGTACATACAATACATTCATGCAAGATTTGGGGTTTTTTTGTAACTCTTAATCTAAGAAGATTATAAGGAATGAACTTGATCACACGTTCATGCTTTCCCTCGATCTAATCGTCCTTTCTCATCCGTCCCGGGGATTGAGAAGATCTTCTTTTCTCAAAGAATAACATGCATCATACTAGCTTGCTAAGCATATTTTCATTTCTTTTTACTTGTTTCAAGAACAAATTCATGTCCCCTTTAGATTAAGGAAACTTGATTACTTGATACACGATTAGACAATGTTTCCTAGGTTTATTCGTGTGATCTTTCACTTTACATTGTATGATATTTGACTTAGATCTTATGAATGATATCTTATCTTTAGATCTTCCATTTTCAAGTTTCTTATGTGATGTAATATACTATCATAGTATTATTTGTCGAACCAAACATAGTATAAGATGATTATTTGGATGCTAATTGAGGCCCGTCGAAAGACGGGGCGAGTTGAGGGTGTTTTAGTCGCGACAAAGGCTCCTTCCTCTCTCGTACCAAAACCCCGAACCAAGTTCTTTGGTTATGAAGGGCCGGTGCCCTTATCCGCTTGGGTGAGTCAAAATTAGGTTTCTTGGTTCCTTAAAGACCAAGTGGCGACTCTGTATCTGTTTTCAACAGACCTTTCCTTTTCTTTGATTCAAATCAATTTCAAAACAATCTCAAACAAGAGAAGTGGTCTACTTCCGGTGTCCACAATCTGGCGACTCTGCTGGGGATTTTTATTTTAAAACAAAATAATACAGAGGTTTGACTCATAAGAAGCATCCTTAAAATCATTTTTTTACTGTGTTTGGTTCACCGCATTGCACTCTTGCATTTCCCCCCCTCCGACTGTGTCTGAAACGCGGCGCTGACATTGTTCAGGTCTTGCTGTGCCAGGGCACAAGTCACCGTTGATACTGTACCTTCCAAGGTATATCAAAAAGAGTAAAAACCTCCGTACTGTCTCTCTGACGGTATATTGGAACTCTCGTCAACGGACCCTCTTTGACTAAACCCAGCCCTTGCATATAGATTCCTGTAGAACCTTTCATAGGACTGTTCATTTATCTTTTCAGATAGGACAATATGATATAACTGTTGTACACCCTGACGGGATTACCTGCGCGGTGTAGACGCTTATGTGGCATAGAACAGAACCTCTTTCTTATGATTCCTAAGGCAATCACTCACATGTGATCACATTGAGTTGACCTGCCTAGGCACCATGACAAAGATGTCTGGTACATGCTCACAAAGATATACACTGCAAACCTTGTTTGTTGGTCCTAAGACATAGGAGTATGAAAACCTACTAGACAGTATGATCACTATCACCATATTAACCAGTTTCTTCCAGAAACTCTGTCCAGATATCCCAGATATGACCATATTAACCAGTTCCTCCAGAAACTCTGTCCAGCTATCCCAGATATGACCATATTAACCAGTTCCTCCAGACACTCTGTCCAGATATCCCAGATATGACCATATTAACCAGTTCCTCCAGAAACTCTGTCCAGATATCCCAGATATGACCATATTAACCAGTTCCTCCAGAAACTCTGTCCAGATATCCCAGATATAACCATATTAACCAGTTTCTTCCAGAAACTCTGTCTAAATCTCCCAGATATGCCAATTCCTCCAAGAAACTTTAACTCTATCCAAATTTCCCAGAAATACCCATAGTACTTGTTCCTCCTAAGAACTCTGCCCAAATCACCCAGAAATGCCCAGATATACTTGCTTCTCCTAGGAACTCTATCCAAATTTCCCAGAAATACCCATAGTACTTGTTCCTCCTAAGAACTCTGTCCAAATCACCCAGAAATGCCCAGATATACTTGTTTCTCCTAGAAACTCTATCCACATTTCTCATAAAAGCCCAAAATACCAGTTTCTCCTAGAAGCTCAGTCCAAATCAACCAGAAATTCCTATTTCTCCTAGAAACTCAAATGACTTCTAGAAATTTCTCCGAATCTTCCGAATCCCTGTTTCTCCCAGAAACTCTATCCAAATTTCCCGAAGTATCCCGAAAATCCCTGTTATCCCTTGGTGATCATACTGGAAAGTAAGGTTAGCACACTCTATATGGCTAGGACCTTATTTGTTTAACTGCTATCTGTTAGAAATAGGAGCATCATATAGATTAGGGCTTGCATCCGCATGCTTGTCTCATGTGCATGCACCATTCTCATCAGTCTGCGCACACTATCTCAGTCAGTCTGTACATAAGCCGGTCCATCTTCCTTAATGACATTGTCTATCTAAAGTCATCACTATCAGAATCTGATACACCTCTCCTCTCGAATCTATAGGTCATTATAGATTCCCAAAGTCAGCCTCTGAAATCCCCATCCGGGGTCAGAAGTTCGAACAGTCATTTGGTTAGAATCGGTCCGCCAAGAAAATTCAACATGAATCAAGAAACTTTGGAAGCCAAGGTCACTGAATTAATCAATCAACAGTCAGATCGGCTGACTCAAGTTCTGAAATTTATGGAAGAGTTCCGACAACAGCAGCCACAGTACCCACCTGGGTTCATGCCACCACCACCACCACCACCACCACCACCTGGATTTGGACCGCCTCCTGAAAATAATGGAGAAGAAGAATGGTTTCGAGGTGTCCCGCCGCCTGCATATGAGAAAAAGCTCCAAGAGAAAATGGACAAGGTCGACAAGCTTGAGAACATACTAAGGAAGAGTAAGGGGGTCGACGATTACATGTTGGATCTGGAAGGATTGTTTGAGCCCAACAAGGTAAGGCTACCCGAGAACTTCAAGATGCCTGAAATTGACCGTTTTGACGGAACTGGAAATCCAAAGAGCCACGTGAAGTTTTGTATGAGCATTTTCCAGTCAATGGGCTGCACCCATGAGCACATAGCTATGCTATTCCCTCAAACCCTCCAGAAAGCTGCACTATCCTGGTTCCTAACCCTTGAAACTTCCAAGACCCGAGTTTGGGAAGATGTTGCTAGAACTTTCATTGATCACTACTCCTACCACCAAGAGCTTGATGTCACCATCCGAGATCTGGAAACTACCAGGCAGAATTTCAATGAGTCCTTCGCTGCATTCTTGAGCAGATGGAGGAATAAAGTAGCCTAAATGATCCACAGGCCTATTGAGAAAGAGCAAGTACGTATGCTGGTCAAGAACCTGCAACCAGTATACCATGAAAAACTATTCTACCAGTCCATCTCAACATTTGAAGAGTTGTTTGAGGTTGGGACTAGAATCGAGGATGCTATCTGTGAAGGCAAGATCAATGGAGCTGGGTCACTGCAAAAGGAGAAGAGACCCCATACCTTTGGTGAAGATCAAGAGAGCCTAGATGTCAATGCCTTAAGCCCATCATCAAGCCAAAATGATTGTAGTAAGAGGCACAAGAAAGGAAACCAAAGAGTCTTCACACCACTTGACATGAGCTTATCCTCCGCTCTTAACCACCTTGTTCAAAAGGGCCACCTTGTACCTTTGGAGCCTAGTAAGCCTCCTAATCACCCACCTCCTGGGTACAATGAATCCAAGTATTGTGATTACCACCAAGACCAAGGCCATGAGACCGACAACTGTAAGAGGCTCCGTCACTCAATTCAGGATCTCTTAGATGATGCGCCGCACCCCAATCCAATTCACTACCTCGGTCTGGACCAACCCATGACCTATCCATTTCAATGATCCCCTTCGCTGAGGACCATGAATGTTGAACCTGTGCCGGTGAAGCGATGGTGTTTGGGACTTTTGCTATCAAAACAAATGAAGATGCTCTTTAGAAAAAAAAGAAATAAAAAGAATAAGTGAGTCACTGTGACATTCCATTTGAGACCGGGTCGAGTCCAGTCGAGTCTGTTGTATGTTTGTCTATTTCAAGTTTAGTCTTGTAGTCGAGTCCGTCTGTCATCGAGTTGTTAATGAGTCTGTAACCCTTCTCTAGTGATGGAATAAAGTCTCATTTTGCCTAATCTGATGTGCCTAGTCATAGATGCATGAATCGCTGAACTGAAGTGTCACTTTTCAAATTACCATGGATATTACTGTGCTAAAAAAAAATTTTTTTTACTCAAACAAAAAAATCCTGAAAGGTCAAAATCAATTTTGCGCTGACACCTATGAAGAGCCGAGAATTGAATAGTCTTACTTTAAGAATTTAAAGATTCTCTTGCCTCAATCTTGAAAAGACATGCTTGGAACTGACTTGGGCCTTGCCCAACACCCTTCTCCCACCATTTCAAAGCCTTAAGCCCAATCCAATTGGGAGCCACGCAATCTGTCCGATTGAAAGCAATGCAAACTTAGCCCTTGATGATAGCCAAACATTTCAGTGAGTTTCATCTCCACTTTCAAAAAAAAGAAAAAAAAAAAAAAGAAAAGAATAGAAAAGAAAAAGCTCGCTAGGTTGAAAACCCAAAAGGGCACCTAGGCAAAAGTTAGAGCTGAAAAAGGTGTTGATTTCCAAAATCTGACCCTAGCCAGTCAAAATGTTGGATGAAACAAATGAGAGAATCATACGCTTCAAGATACATCTTAAGAACGTGCCAAGATCACAATTCAAAAGGCACAGAATGACCACAAATAAATTCCGAGAGCTGACATGCACATTCTGGAATTCTGAGATTGCAATTGAAAGATCTCACAAGAATCGACTACATTAAAAAAGCAAAATTGACTGGCTAGGCGAAAGTGAAAAGGATCAATCCTCAAAACAAAACAAAAAGAAAAAGAAAAAGAAAAGAAAGGGAGATTGAAACTAAATCCTTTATTCAAAGCTACCATAAGTGGCTCAAGTTTGAACTTCTTTGACGATTGGTTTGAAAAACCCTCATACCTCAAACCCCTTCTTTCAAGACCTTGCCTTGAACTACGCTCGACCTGATTCCCGCTCGGGGATACATAGGCAACCGCATCGGTTCGGTCACCCCACCTACCTAAAAATCAACCCGCTTCTTTCCGACCATGGCCCGAACTACGTTGGACCTGATCCCCGCTCGGGGGTACGTAGGCAGACTTTCAAAAAAAAAAAAGGGGATGGCTCGCTAGGTCGAAAATCCGAAAGGACGCCTAGGCAAAAATTAGAGTTAAATCCAAGGTGAGCAATAACAAAAGAGAGAAAAGAGCTTGCTAGGTCACCTCACTGGTGCCTAGGCAAAAGTTATGAGCATTTGAGAGATTAAAGTCACGGTCCATGCCTCAAGCCAGAAAAACACCTTTCACACTAGGGGCAAACTTCGGCTACCTGCCTCGTTTGCCTGACTTTTACTATCTACCCTTCATACAAGGGGCAAACTTCAGTCACCTACCTCGTTTGCCCAAAACCTCCAATGAACCTTCCTCCAAACTAGGGGCAAACTTCGTTTATTTACCTTGTTTGCCTACCGATCCCACTTTATGCCCTTCAAACTAGGGGCAAACTTCGTTTGCCACCCGATCCCTATGGTAAGCCTTCAAGTCACAAACATTGTCTCGAACAGATGGAAATGGAGCATCTTTTATTCCATAAGATAAGGCACTAATTCAAAGCACATCTTGGGAGAAGCAAAGAAATTGATTAGATCAGTAGGGAGAAATTTTCAAAAATAAGATTCACCATCAAAGTGGTGCCACGTTAAGTTGAGAAGTAAACACAAAAGAGAAATGGTACATCATATATGACAAGAGCACATTAAGTTTTGGCAAGTCGAGCTTGTTTCATTTCAGTGTCGAATGTGTCACCCTCGCGTGTCGGTGTCTGTCAAGTTTTTAAGTCTGTTGTAGTCTCAAATGTGTAAATCAACAGTGACTAATGAAATTTTCAAATCAAGTTATAAAGAGCATGCCAATACAAGCAGAAGTACCAAACACCATTACTGCACCGTTTAAGGCATCCGCATGAGAAGCGTCCAAACCTAGGGCAAATGCGAATTTCATCCCTTTCCAAAACATCAAAAGTTGACCGTCATCTCCGTGCAACATAAGTCCATGAGTGGCTGTTGATCTTCGTTCATGCAACATAAGTCCATGAGTGGTTGTTGATGATCTTCCTTTCTCCTTGCAACAGAAGTCCATGAGTGGCTGTTGATTTCCTTCCGTTGTTCGTGCAACATAAGTCCATGAGTGGCTGTTGATGATCTTCTTTCATCTTCCTTCATGCAACATAAGTCCATGAGTGGCTGTTGATTACATTCCTTTGTTCATGCAACATAAGTCCATGAGTGGCTGTTGATGATCTTCCTTTCTCCTTGCAACATAAGTCCATGAGTGGCTGTTGATTTCCTTCCGTTGTTCATGCAACATAAGTCCATGAGTGGCTGTTGATGATCTTCTTTCATCTTCCTTCATGCAACATAAGTCCATGAGTGGCTGTTGATTACATTCCTTTGTTCATGCAACATAAGTCCATGAGTGGCTGTTGATGATCTTCCTTTCTCCTTGCAACATAAGTCCATGAGTGGCTGTTGATTTCCTTCCGTTGTGCATGCAACATAAGTCCATGAGTGGCTGTTGATGATCTTCTTTCATCTTCCTTCATGCAACATAAGTCCATGAGTGGCTGTTGATTACATTCCTTTGTTCATGCAACATAAGTCCATGAGTGGCTGTTGATGATCTTCCTTTCTCCTTGCAACATAAGTCCATGAGTGACTGTTGATCTGTCATCTTTATTCATGCAACATAAGTCCATGAGTGGCTGTTGATGATCTTCCTTTCTTCATGCAGCATAAGTCCATGAGTGGCTGTTGATCTTCCGTCTTTCTTCATGCAACATAATTCTCCGAGAACCCTACATCATCCTCCGAGGACAGAAACCGAAAGATACTAATTCCTACTACCCCCAGCAGAAAGTAGCAGAAGAGGAACCAACTCCCAAAAGTCAGCCATCAGGAACAATCAGGGCATCGCCCACATGAAGCACAGTCCTTCCATGGCTCCGTGTCTCCCGTCTATCATGAGCTTCCTCACACCTTTGTCCAAATCATGAGCCTTCTCACTTCTTATGAGCTTCCTCACATCTTCGTCTAAAATCGTGAGCTTTCTCACTTATCGTGAGCTTTCTCACGCCTTTGTCCAAATCATGAGCCTTCCCACTTCTTATGAGCTTCCTCACACCTTTGTCCAAATCATGAGCCTTCTCACTTCTTATGAGCTTCCTCACACCTTCGTCTAAAATCATGAGCTTTCTCACTTATCGTGAGCTATCTCACTCCTTTGTCCAAATCCTGAGCTTTCTCATTTATTGTGAGCTTTCTCACTTATCGTGAGCTTCCTCACTCCTTTATCCAAAATCATGAGCTTTCTCACGCCTTTGTCCAAATCATGAGCCTTCTCACTTCTTATGAACTTCCTCACACCTTCGTCTAAAATCGTGAACTTTTTCATTTATCGTGAGCTTTCTCACTTATCGTGAGCTTCGTCACTCCTTTATCCAAAATCATGGGCTTCCTCACACCTTTGTCCAAATCATGAGCCTTCTCACTTCTTATGAGCTTCCTCACATCTTCGTATAAAATCGTGAGCTTTCTCACTTATCGTGAGCTTCCTCACTCCTTTGTCCAAAATCATGAGCTTTTCCCTTATCATGAGCTTCCTCACTCCCTTGTCAAAAATTATGAGCCCCCTCACCTACCCATCAGCTATTGTGAGCTTTCTCGCTTGACGATTATCGCGAAACCCTTCTCCGATTGGCTATCTTGAACTTCCTCATCTATCATTTGGTATCCAGGACTTCTGTGTCCGTCGATTGTTGTCCTCTGGGACCCCACGTTCGATTACATTTGTTTGCAAAGCACACTTCTCAAATTCCAGAAGTTTGCCCTTAGACCCAGAGTCTTCTAAACCTTGATGTCCTTATCCGAGTCATCCGCCACATCACAGTCGCAAACACTAGCACAACACTAGCCCACTCGGAGTGGCCACCCCACAACACCTGCTCACACTAGGATCAGAACACTAGGCATGATAGGACCCATGACACGATTCATATCACATCCATGCATTGCATATCATCCTCATAGCATAGCATCTGCCTGTCTCGTTGTGCATGTGTGATTTACTCCTTTGTGCCCCGAACTACGTCTTGGTCTGATTCCCCTTGGGATACGTAGGCAGCTCACGCAGAGCACGACCAACACTGACTTCAGCATCATCGCATCTTTTGCAATACTTTTTGTCCTAAATCTATAGCCTCCAAAAGACCTGTCTCTTCAAAGCTTTGGCACTCGCTTGCGACATGCGTTGCCTCGCAAGTTCATGCCAAAGAGGGGCAAACTGTAGACACCCCATTTTGTCGGCTATCAGATTTAGGAGACTCATAGCTTGGTGGTTCACAATGATCGTAAAAGACTCAAAAGGACTCTCGGAAGTCAGCTCTATCTCTCAGAATGCTCAGAATGACTAAAATGCCCCTGAAAGCGCGAAAACTCCCAAATTTGGTCCCAAAGTTCTGAAAACATGCTACGTCGTAAGAAAAGTGATAAAATGAGTTTTTAAGAAAAATCGGATGAAATCGTCAGCTCCCAGAGACCCCCGGAAGTCCCGGAAGTTCCCGGAAAGTCCCCGTTGACCGGTTTGACCAAGGTTTGACCAGGTTTGACCAAGTTTGACCAAGTTTGACCAAAATCGTCCGAATTCACCAGAATCATTTTGAATCAAAGGAAAAGTGTTAAAACAAGTTCCAAAAGAAAATCGAGCGAAAACATCAGCTCCCGGGAACTCCCGGAGGTTTCCAGAACTTCCCGGGAATCCCAGGTTTGACCAGTTTGACCAAAATTTGACTTCGGAACCGGGGCGCCGAAATAATTTTCAAATATTTTTCATGGATACTAGAGGTCAATAGCTTTCCAACGGTATATCGCACATAATTTCTGGATCTAAAACGAATTTATTATGAATTTCCAAAGGCGAAAAAGGCGATCAAATCGGCTTTTATCGCAAATACCGCAAAACTTTTCAAAGTGACCTATCCCCGAACTATTTTTTATGTAAAGTAGACTCCATTACCTTTCCAACGGTGTATCACAACCTCAGTTTGGAGTTCATACGCATTTTCTGTGAATTTCGGACAAAATAGGGCCTTTTCGCGAATACCGGAACCTCTGGGGGGCCTAAACGTAAATTTCTGGGCGTCTGAGGAGCAGTGCTGCCGCGGCACTGGCCCACTGCCGCCGCGGCACTGGCCCAGTGCCGTTGCGGCACTCAACCCTCGCAGAGTCCATTTTTGTAATTTTTTGGGGGGTCTAATTTGATTAATTGAAAGTCAAAACGACATAGTTTTATGTTCACAGTTGTTTGGGACCAATGGGAGTACTTCTAAAACCCCAAAACCACCCCAAATTGGCCTATTTAAACCCTCCATTACTCTTCATTTTGGGGGGGCCAAGTGCAAAAGCTTGAAAAGTTGTAGAGAAGAAGAGAGGTAGAGATAGGCGGCTTAGAAGAGAGAAAAGGAGCTTCCTCCTACTATTTTGCTATAGAAAGTGAGTTCTAATCTTGTGTTCTTCCATTACCTCTCTTATACTTCACATCCCAAACACCCCCAATCACCATTCTTGAGCATTCTTGAGTTAGGAAGCTACTTCCATGTCCAAATGTCAAAATCTATGAGTGAAACACCAAGCTACAAGTCCAAAATCACATTGATTATCATCTATTGATTGCTATTTACTTGCTTTGATTATATATATGTTCATCTCTTCTTATCTCATTTCTTTTTGATTTTCTTTATTTACGTACTAGTTCATCATCATCTAAGTGATGACATGAAGTTTGGGGTGAGTGAATCCTTATGGATAGTAGCTCTTGACCTCAAAAACATGTTTGATAGATGATGATCATAACATCAATACTTCCAAGGTATTCTTGAAATGTATTGAAGTTATGTTCAAAATAAAAATGAATCTCTCCAATAATATTGGGAGTTCTTTGATGATTCAAGGTTGTATGAGGTTCTAAGTGGTCACATGGTCATCTCAAGAGTTTAAGTTCATGCTTTGAACATCTATTTCAAAACCCCCAATCAAGAACTCAAACTCTATTTCAAACCCAAATCCATTTTCTTCAAGAATGATCCAAAACAGTGAGCTGTTCAGATTCAAAGATTTGTTTTGAATTAAATACTTGAGCTATGATGATGAAACCACTTGGAAAATCTTCCTAAGACATCATAGTTTGTCCCCAATTTTTCCCATCAATTATAGAGATGTGAAAGTATTTGTTTTGGATGTGAGAAGTTCATATTCATAATCTGCCTCTGTTCTCACAGAATGTTCACCCAACTTCTTGCACTTATTCTGGACATTTTCATCACTGTACATATATCTTTTCTATTTTTTTTTATAAAACTTGGGTGTCTTAGGAAACTTTTCGTATATAATGGGTCATGATAAACCTTTTCTTTGATTTATGAAAAATCATACAAAATCCGTCAACAGTGCAGTTTTTGTTTCTGAGTCATGTGTACATTCTGATTTTGTTCTTTTAATCTGTGATAGCTATTGATGTTTGGCTTTTTGGGTTATTTTCTAGACACAATAAGGATAATCTCTGATTTGTCTTACATTTTTCTAGGCACGTTTGACCTCCCATTATAATGTTGCAAAGTAATACATGCAGTCTGTCCACTATTCACAGCAAGCACATTTCAACTTTCATTCTTTGATTTGATGCTCATATGCATTCCAAATTAGCTCATATCTTAGGAAATAGTTCATACTACATTTGTATATATCCCATGTTGATTTAATCCATTCATTCATGCACATTTTAGACTTCTAAGTCATTTTAGAAATCCATGTACACAAAACACACTACAACCTTTGCACATTTTTAGGTACATACAATACATTCATGCAAGATTTGGGGTTTTTTTGTAACTCTTAATCTAAGAAGATTATAAGGAATGAACTTGATCACACGTTCATGCTTTCCCTCGATCTAATCGTCCTTTCTCATCCGTCCCGGGGATTGAGAAGATCTTCTTTTCTCAAAGAATAACATGCATCATACTAGCTTGCTAAGCATATTTTCATTTCTTTTTACTTGTTTCAAGAACAAATTCATGTCCCCTTTAGATTAAGGAAACTTGATTACTTGATACACGATTAGACAATGTTTCCTAGGTTTATTCGTGTGATCTTTCACTTTACATTGTATGATATTTGACTTAGATCTTATGAATGATATCTTATCTTTAGATCTTCCATTTTCAAGTTTCTTATGTGATGTAATATACTATCATAGTATTATTTGTCGAACCAAACATAGTATAAGATGATTATTTGGATGCTAATTGAGGCCCGTCGAAAGACGGGGCGAGTTGAGGGTGTTTTAGTCGCGACAAAGGCTCCTTCCTCTCTCGTACCAAAACCCCGAACCAAGTTCTTTGGTTATGAAGGGCCGGTGCCCTTATCCGCTTGGGTGAGTCAAAATTAGGTTTCTTGGTTCCTTAAAGACCAAGTGGCGACTCTGTATCTGTTTTCAACAGACCTTTCCTTTTCTTTGATTCAAATCAATTTCAAAACAATCTCAAACAAGAGAAGTGGTCTACTTCCGGTGTCCACATGTACAGACTTAGCTCTCATAATCCTGGTCAAATCCCTACTACCCGCCTATTGAATTTAACATGAGCGAATTATTTAACTCGAATGAACACCATCCTTACTAATGTTACAAACCGAAACCGAATACGTTGCTCACCATATTATCTCATTATCGCATAATGAAAGACCAAAACGAGATCGAAACAATCAAACCCTTTATATAATAAACAAGAGGAACTATCCATGTTCCGCAACTTCCAGTCGATTGGGACAAAGGTCCAATCGATTGGTATAAACTCATAATAATCGATTGAGGGAAATGGAAATCGATTGGAAAATGTTCCAATCGATTAGAACCTATTGACAATCGATTGGGTAAACTCCCAATCGATTGGGATTTCATATTCTCCAACAGAACTTAAACCAGCAGAAATAAATGTCCAAGGGACGTATTAACACATCTAATCTTCATAAAAACTTGTAAAACATCACAAAAACAAGACCAAGTGAATTTAGACTCGCCTAGTTGAGTGTTTGGCTTGTGGGGTTTGAAAACCTCGAGGTTTCCCTCTCTCTCTCCTCCTCTGCCTTCTCTCTTCCGTTTCTCCTTCTTCTCTTTTCTTCTTTCTTTTCCTTCTCTTCTTCTTCTCTTCTTTGCTGCCCAGAGCAGTGTGTGTGTGTGTGTATGTGTATGTAGGTATATATGCATATATATATATATGGAGGTGTGTATATATATGTATATATAATCACTCTCTCTCTCTCAAAAATTGTGAAACAGCCCCAAGGGCACAAAATGAACTCATATATATAGGGGGGAAGAGTTCCATGTGTCAAAACACAAAACAAAGTTGCAAAGAAGTTACAGTTGATGGCAATCGATTGGCAACCGTGGCAATCGATTGGTATCAAATATTTTAAGGCAATCGATTGGTATAATGACACGTAATGAATTCAGGTCGGTAGAATGCCAATCGATTGGTAAAGGTGGCAATCGATTGGTAACCAAAAAGTGGCAATCGATTGGGACGCAATGGCAATCGATTGGTACTAAAAATTCAACAAATGAAAGGTAAAGGTCATATATGCACACAGGGAATAATACAAAGTCTTGTTTATCAATATACACTCCAAAAATACAGGGTATTACAAATAATATTAAACCTTCTTTTCTGGGTCGGGGTATTACAGAAGCAATTCACTTATGAACCATAGAATCAGTTCTTTCTCTTCCCAAACAATCCCTAAGCTTCACGTTTAGCATGCAAAGGAAAATGCAATGAATGGGTTTTGTAGTCGAGTAATTCTATGCTTCCCAAAAAGATGGGGCTGTGGGCCTACCGAATTTTGATTGGAGAATGTTGAAGTGGTCCATCATGTATGTGAACAAGGCCTAATTCTCTTTTTTGCCCTTAAGTAAGGCCCTCTCTGGCAACATTTTTTGGAGTACACTGATGATTATGTACCTCTAAAAGTTAAAATAACATTGTTTGACAAACCAAATTCTACAATTAAACTGTAAAAAAATAATAATAAAATAAATTGCTAAAATGTTCTAGTGCTTTTTTGCAAAAAAAAAAAAAAAAGTGAGTTCAATCGCAAAAATTTGCTATTAGCCAAAAGCAATTTTTTTGCGATGGAATCACATAAACAGAAGTACCAAACTGGCACTATCATTTCATGGAGGAAAAAGTGATGGCCACAGGATGGAACTAGGATTTTATTTTGGGGGTGCCAAAACTTGAAAAACAATACATTGAAAAATGTACATAATTATTACCTACATACCTTGTTTTTTTTTTTTTTTTGGGTTACATTGTTTTGTTCCACCCAGAAGATTAAAGAGAATAACTCGAGCTTCTAAACTAGATAGTATCTTAGAGTGTATTTGGTGTTTGAAGTTCATAAGTGATTATGGAACTTCAAAAACTAAAACAAAATTGATTAGTAAATCAGATTCTGTGATCCAATCACAAAAGGATGTGAGTCAGTTACAGTAATATGCAATTGGCCAAAAGCTACCTTGGGCAGCCTTTGGTCATAAAGCATTTTTTTTTTGGGCAATTGAATCACATAAGCAAAAGCTGTGTCAAACGGCCACTAAGAAATGAAACAACTAACTTTACTAAGCTGGGGCCTCGTACATAAGGTGGAGTTTTGGTATTGATTCTTTCATCCATTTTTCTCCCATCTTTTGCTAAAAAATCGTAAATAAATCAAAAGTTGAAAAAAGAGCCATAACTGAATTCCTTCTTTAATAAATTAGTCTAAAGTAGGGACTACCTAAATATTTTGCAATAGGTTCACCCCTAATATCTTTAAAGAAATAGGTCATAATTTAGTGAATGTGTTTTGGAATTGGTCCAAAATCCCCAAATATAGACACTTTTATTGACATATTTATTGTTTACCCTAGAAATATATACACATGTGAAAAATATATATATATATATATATGCAAAACTTGAATTATTTATCCAATCCCTAAAATTTGGCATATCTAATTTATGATAAAAAAAAATGATACACCCACAACTTTTTCACAATCTTTTTCACAACCAACACATTCTGACCTTTGATTTCAATAAGTCCCGTGTGAGACCCATAAGGGACCCTCATGGGATCCACTGAAATCAAGGACCAGGATGTATGATTGTGAAAAAGGTTGTGAAAAAGTTTGTGAGTGAAATCCCATGATTGTAGGGATAACGTTTTTGGTTTGTTACTATTATGGTTTATAGGTGTTTATACCATGATATTTCAGCCAATATCAGGAAGCCACGTGGGGGAAAGAAGTCGTAACTAGAAAGCCAGGTATCATGCATTGTTTGGATCACAATGCTGACTGGGATAGAAGCATTAAGAAGGATGAGAAGGCCAAATGTCATGCATTGTTTGGATCACAATGCTGACTGGGATGGAAGCATTAAGAAGGATGAGAAGACCAGGTGCTTGCGGGCAGTTTGATGTAGTTATTAAAGGAGGGGCAGTTATTTTGTTTGTCTATAAAAAAGAAGGGTTAACTACTACTAAATCCTATTTAGTGTAACTTTGTGATAATAGGGCCAACCCAAAAATCAATTTAATGATAGGTCCACACTTTTTTTTTGGGACCATACTATCCCTACACCAGAGTTTCCCTTTAAAATAGTAATTGTGCTTCATTTTCATGGAGTTTTTGCAGACAAAATCCCCAATCACTCCGACAATCTCGGATTTCCAAATTTCAAACACCAAATCATTTGATTTGTCCCGTGTTTCATGAAGAAGTAGGAGTCCTTGTTGAATCGAATCAATTCGGAAATCGCGTAAGCCACTTTCACTCTCACCTTTTTTGAGATATTCGAGAATCAAATCTTGTAGCTCGCGATCAAACCCTTGAGATAGCAGATTCACGAACTGGTTGATTATACGAATCTATGATTGTTCTTCTTTGGATGGCCGATGTAATGCTCGGATTAGGTTTCGATGCTCTCGTGATCGATCCAGGCTTGGATCCCGGACTCAATCGAAATTAGGGTTTGAGTATCGATTTGCTCGTCAAGAAGGGGGTGAAGAGTGACAGTAGATGTTGATGGGCTATTGTTGGCGGTGGCGGCAACGTGGTGGTTCATGACAAGGAGGAAACAAACAAAGCCATCAATGATATATATATATGTGTGTGTGTATGTGTGTGTATCTATCTACGCATAGGCAAACCAAAATCTCAGATTAAAAGAGATGGCTTCACTGCCCTGACATTTTATGTGCTTCGTTTCTTAGAACCGATGGTAGCATTTTATGAGGTGTTCATCCACGTGGTGGGAAATTTTCAAATTTTATTTTTGTGTTTATCATCGTTTCTTTCCCAGCAATTACTTTATATATTGTGTAAAATTGTTCACTTCATATGTCACCAGTTCTTACTAAATGTTATTATTTTTAAAAGTTTATTATCTGTGACGAATTGTTGTACCTATATATATATATGTATAGATATTTATTTTACAGGTGATTGATATTTCTGTCTCTCTCTCTCTCTCTCTCTCTCTCTCTCTCTCTCTCTCTCTCTCAAATTAGGGTTCCAAAATATGTATATATATATATATATATATTTTTTTGGATTCTGACATGGACGTTTTTCTTGGGGTTTTGGTTTTACCTTATGCAGAGGCTAAACCTCTACTTGGAAGAAGTTATCATCTCAGAGTGTTACAGCAATCAGGTAAAAATCTTGAACTCAAGAAACTCAAAATGTAGCCCCTGTTCAATGCTTTGTGTTTATACTTGTGATTCATGTATTACAAAGCCATGTGATTCTTCATGTGCTTACTCGAAGATTGGTTGTAGTCGTATAGGAGATATGTAGTCGTACGGGTGTGTGGTGGGTGAATACTCGAAGATATGGAGTAGTCGTACGGGAGATTTTGTGAGAAGTCACATTCCAATTAGCTACAATGATTGGCGAAAAGTGCCAAAGAATTTCAAAGACGATGTTTGGAATGCTTTAATGGTAAACTTTTGTGTGTAGGCACTTTGTTTAATTAGTTGGTTTACTTAATTTTTTTCTTTTTAACATAACTATTCCACTACTAGGTTGAATTTGAACTTGATGTTCCACAATCCGTGGCTCGCCCATTTGAGGAGAAGTCGTGGCCCCAAAAATTTAGGACATACAAAAATAACTTGTGGAACCTTGTGAGGAAAGGCCATCAAGACGTGCCAAAATGTGTTGATCCACATTTATGGGCAAAGTTTATAGAAAATTAGAGAGATCCAACAAAGGTGGAGCAAATTGCTAGAAATTTGAATAACAGAAAAAAAATTAAGATTCCCCACTGTCTTGGGCGTCGTTCCTATGCTCAGAAACTATACTTAATAGTGCGTATCATTCCATACACTTTTTTCTGTTTAATGCAAGTTTTCCACAGCTAACTCGTTAAATTTCAATGTCTAGCGAAAAGAAAATCCTAGCAAATACTACAGTCGTGTTGACAAATGGTTGGTGGCACATGAGCATAGTGATGGGAGTGTCTTGGAGAGTGCTAAGAGTAAATATGTGAGTAACATATTGTTTGTAGGTTTTAATTCATAGCTTAATTTTTTTAGTGTATTATCTCAATATTTACTTTTAATGACTACAGGATGAAATAAAGGCAATTGAAAATTTAAGAAAAAACAGTGACTTGACTGACAAGGGATGTTGTAATAATTGTGAAGACTTTGACAATGACGAGTTAACTCAAGTATTTGGAAAGGACAAAAGGGAAGGGGTTCGTGCTGTGGGTTCACGCATCTCTAAGAGGCAACTACTTCATATCGGGTTGCCAATGTCCAAAACTGAGGGAAAAAAGAAGATAAATGAAGAAGTTGCCGCATTGGAGGATAAGATCATTTCTCACGTTGATTCAAAATTTCACGATATGCAAGGTATAATTATGTCTTTAGTTTTGAAACTCTCAAATGTGAGTACCCCACCTGTGGTGACTACTCCCTCAAGTGATTATAGATCAAATTCAGTTAATTTTACTACTCCTTTAGCTCAAAACTTGAATAATGTTTTTGCCACGGGTGTTTCACATTCTACTCATCATATGCCTCCTCCCATGCCTCCTCCCACCGACAAGCCCCCTTGTATATTATTTGATAAGTTTGGTAAACATTTGGCAAAGGGGTATGTTGTGACAGATGCTACAGCTAATGTCTGCCACTCCAAACAAGTTGGTATTGGCAAAAAGAAAGTTTATATCGAGGATGTGTTTGAGCCTGATGCTCGTTTGTGGGATCCTCAAGGGGGACAAGATACATTGGAAGAATTTGTTCAAGGGGGATTTGTGATTTGGCTTGCGTGTTGGTTAAAGGTTGGTTGACTATGCTTGTCTTATTTTCTCTGACTTTAAATTTCAGACATGGTTTATTTGTCAGTTGGTGTAGTTTAGTTTTGGATGGATTTACTCTTTCAATTTTAGACATGGTTTGTTAGTTTTGGTTTGGATTTAAAAACAGTTTGTATTTAAGGATAATCATGCTTGTTTTGGATTATTTGTATTTAATATATATTGAGGTTGTATTTATTATGGTTTGGATTTGAGCTTATTATATGTTTATAGTAAATGTGATGTGGCTGTGATGGAAATTAGGGGCAAATAAAATTGGGGAGCATATTTTAGTATTTATGCTTTTCATATTTAAAATATTTACTAACGGATAATTTCCGTTAGTATTCTTACACATGTGTTAGAAAACAAACTGTTAGTAATAAAATACCTACGGTTTATCTCCGTGAGTAATTGTCTCGAAAGTGTTAGAAACTGTCATATTACAAACCGTAAGTAATGAAATTACTAATGGTAAATATCCGTTACAAAATTCCATTAGCATTTTGTATACAAAAGTGTTAGAAAATAAACCGTTAGAATAAATATTACTAACAGAATATTTCCGTTAGGAATAATAAATTACTAACGGAAAATAACCATTAGTAAACATATTACTAACGGTAATTTACCGTTAGTAAAAATAATTTTCCTAACGGACAATTACCGTTAGAAATTCCGTTAGAATTATTAGTCACACTTTATTCCTAATGGTAATAGTCTGTTAGCAATAATTATACTAACGGTAAATTACTGTTAGTAATGTGCCCTTTTGGTGTAGTGAATGCATTCGTATAAGCAAATTTATTAGATTTTGTCACTAGTTCTTTTGTTCCAGTGTAGTGTAAAATTGTACATTTAACCTGTATAAATTGGGGTACTTAGGTGAGCATTAGTGAGCAAAAATGCACTCCTAAAATAATAGCAAGGCAAAATTAAAATGTTGTGTGAGCTTTACATAGTGTAAAATTGTTCATTGCCCCTTGCTGGATATGCATAACCTCTATTTTTTTTGCTATATCTTCGTACTAGTTTATTGTTGGTCATGTGTTTTGGTGTAAGGATGAATATTAATGGACTCATACTTGATCAAGTGAGGTTGAATGGACACATAATTAGCATCGTAAAATTGTACACTTCTACTGTGACTAGTTATTCCTACCAAGATTTCAAAAGCAATATGATCGATGTTTCTCAAGATAAAATTATATCACATGACATTATGTGTAGCAAAAATTGACCCACACTGTGTAAATGAATACCAATCAAATTAGAAGTTGCATAAGATACTCTATGTGTAATGCTATAATTATGGGATTTCAAATCCAAAATCAGTTACCTATAATTAAGGGATTGTTAAATGCAATCTTAAAATAACAGCTCATCCAAACATATATTGGTTTCTTTATATATATATATAGATAGATCTATAAATATATATATATATATATAATATGTATAAGGGCAAAATTGTCTTGAAAATAAGAAGATTTGGGGATTTGTATTGATTTGGGTCTATTAATGACACTACAACAAATTCACATATTAGGGGATGGAATTTTTGGTACAAATTTAAAATTGTCCCTAATTAATAATTTTTTGGAACAAAATAAAATTTTGTCCCAGAAAACCTTTAAAGGGGACGGAAAAACTTTTTTCATAAAAATTCGTCCCAGAAAACTTGTTTCGGGGACAAAAAAAAAAAATTGTTGCATAAATTTGTACCGAGAAGCCCAAATAGGGGACGAAAAAAATTGTTGCAAAAAAAATGTCCCTAATATTTTGCTGGTAAATTTTTTTGTCCCAGAAAACTTAAATAGGGGATGAAATTATTTTTCATTGCAAAATTTGTCCCCAAAAACCAACATAGCGGATAGATAAAAAAATTTGTCCCTAAATTCTGGCGGTAAATTTTGGCTAAAAATTTTGAGAGGGAAATCAAATTTAAGATGAAAATTTAGTGATAACTCATATATTTGAGAGGGAGGAATATATCCCAAATTTTTGGACCCTATTTTAACAAAAAAATTTGTGCCCATTCATTTGTTGATATTCTCAATCTTGATTTGGGACAAATTATATTTAACACTTCTTTATTTGGGACAAAATTGTGCCACATGTTAATTGATTGAAAATATGAAATTTCTAAACGATGTCGTTTAGAAGTGTACATTCGTCTCTGTCTCTCACTATTGGCGCCACACACGACTCTCTCTCTCTCTCTCTCTCTCTCTCTCTCTCTCAGCACGATCTCTATCCCTGCTCTCAATCTTCCTACCACTCACACCATTCTCGACTATTGGTAGATTTCGCAATCTTTAAACGATTTATCTCCCTCTCTTGCTATATCTCTCTGTACACAATCAAGCCCTAAGCGACGCTTCAATCACAAGCTGCCATTGATGCTAGTTTGTTGCTATCCTAGGTGTTTCAAGAGATCGATTAACTTTCAAGTAAGTTCTCTCTAAATCTATAATCATATTTACGATGTTTAGACGAGTGAACCAAACTTTTGTCTATGGGCTCTTTCTTTTTGTGTGGGTGGATTGAATTTTTTGTATAGGTGATAAGTGAATTATTTTATGTTCTATTCAGATTTGGGGATATTAGGTTTCAAATTCCGGCTGTTTTGGTGGGCGGCTATAGGTGCCTACATGGTGTTTGCATTGGTCTCAGTGGGGTTGAATGGGTTTTTTGGGCTAGGAGTATTGGTGAGGGTACTGTTTGGGGGCCTTGGTTATTGCAAAGTACTTTGATTTTTATTTTCCTTCATGCATTTTCAATTTTGGATTATCGGATGCCTGGTGGTTGTGAATTGTACATGTATGCAATGGCAGGATATTGTGGAACAGGGTCACATATCAGATTCACATGAGAATATGCCTGAGAATATGCCTATATTGTTCAAAAAATATGAAAACAGAGCCCAATTATTATGGTCACTATTCACTAATAATAAAGAGCAGGATATAATTACAACCCTATTGCAACCAACATTTTTTGTCGCAAAAAAAAAAAAAAAAAAAAAGGAAAATTCTATTTACTATGATTTTGTTGGGACAAAATATTCGTTGATATAAGCTATAATTTTTGTTGGTAAAAATCTAGCAAGCTGAAAAACACATAATTAGGGACGAAAAAGTTTGTGGCTGAAAGGCCCATCTTTCTAGACAAAAAATATCGTCCCCAATATTTGCTTTTGGGGACGAAATAGTTTGTCATTAATTAAACTCTTTAGGGACAATGTAGTAGGTTTCCAATTCTCCAGTATTGGGGACGAAAGGTTGATTTGGGGACAAATATGCTCGTACTATAGGGACATACATATGTTTCAAAAGATTAAGTTTTGGTGACAAAGTTATTTTTCATCCCCTAATGTACAACATTGGGGACGATTCTTTTTTTCTTCCCCCAAAACTATTAGCGTCCAACATGTGGGGACGAATTTGGGACGAAAAATATTCATCCCGAAATATTTTTTGGGACAAAATACTAAATTTCGTCCCTAATATGTGAATTTGTTGTAGTGAAAAAAGATATTTAGAGTGGACCTAATCCAAAATGGTTTGGTTAAATGGGATTTTCGAGGAGATTTCTAAAAAAAGAAAGCCAAGGGCAAAATGGAAGGGGACCGAACAGTCCAAGAGAAAAGCATTTCATACAGTTTTCTTTTTCCTTTTAATTCCCTTTATAATCTAGGAGTAGGAAAAATCCCTTTGAGATACTCTTTGAGGTTAGATTTTTACTGTTTATTTCAATAAATACTTTTATAGTGCAAACTGCTCTTTACTTTCCTTAGTATAAATTTACTGCAATTTTCTGTAATTTAATGTTAGTTTAGTCTAGTCTAGTATAAATTAGTTAAATCAATAGTATAGACCTAGTTCGGCCACAGTCATTTCAGTTCCATTAGTTAGTTTTCATCCTACATCAAAAAGTCACTGTTTTCAAGGCATTGAATGGTACACAGTTGCCAGGTGGTGCAGATTTTGGCTTACTAATACACACACAATTGGCAAGAAACTTTGCCCGGCACGCTCGCATACAAAATTTCTCAAAATATCCTTCAAAGGATTTTTAGGCCAAAAGAGTAGGGGTAAAGTTTTAGACCTTTAATTGTTATGGAAGTGTGTAACTGGTTCATTTTACATTATAACTGGTTCGTTAGTGTGAAATTTTACACTACAACTAGTTCATTAGTGTAAAATTTTACATAGATATTCATTAAATCTAAGTTTGACTTGTCATATATAAATATATATATAGATATGTATATATATACATTAATTCTGATAGTTATGATAGCATTTTGACTTGCCATATCAATGTCACTAATACTTGAAGTGGTTTAGATTAACATGCAACTGTTAATAAATCTATTAGATTTAATGGAACAAAGCCTGCAAATATAAGGGTGTACGTATTTGAAAATACGCTAATCACAAGGGATGCATAACTAATCCAGTAGCAAAAGTAATTATGCAAACTTCTATTCCGTTCAATATAACAGATTTATTACTGGTCGCACATTAGTCCAAACCACATGGGGTACTAGTAACACATTTGAAATTACAAAGGAAAAATGAGCGAACAGTGATGGACGTATTAGTAATTCACCAAAAAAAAATAAAGCATTAGACCTAAAAATGGAAAGTGTGACAATAACTTTGGGACGAAGGGAAACTCTCAAAATGGCCAAAAATACATGTAGAGGAAAATTATAATTTGTTTGTCTATAGAGTAATGCTACACTCACACCAAATTCTACACCAAAATCCACACCCAACAATCCTGGCTCTTGATTCTAGTGGACCCCGTATGGATCCCACATGAGTCCTACATAGGAACTATAGGAATCCAGAGTCAGGATGTGTTGGGTGTAAAATTTGGTGTGAAGTTTGGTGTGAGTGTAGTATTTTTGTTGTCTATAAAAAGAAAGCCAATTTCAAGAAGGAAGGGAACCGAACAGTCCAAGAGAAAAGCATTTCATAGAGTTTTCTTTTTCCTTTTAATTCTCTTTATAATCTAGGAGTAGGAAAAATCCCTTCGAAATACTCTTCGAGGTTAGGTTTTTACTGTTATTTCAATAAAGTCTTTACTTTTATAGTGCAAATTGATCTTTACTTTCCTTATTATAATATACTGTGGTTTTCTGTAATTTTAATGTTAGTTAAGTCTAGTCTAGTATAAATTTAGTTAAATCAGTGGTATAAACCTAGTTCGACCACAGTCATTTCAGTTCCATTAGTTAGTTTCATCCCACACTGTAAAAAGTCATTGTTTTCAAGGCATTGAATGGTACACAGTTGCCAGGTGGTGCAGATTTTGGCTTACCAATACATGCACATTGGCAAGAAACTTTGCCTGGCACGCTCGCATACAAAATTTTTCAAAATATCCTTCAAAAGATTTTTAGGCCAAAAGAGTAGGGATAAAGTTTTATACCTTTAACTGTTATGAAAGTGTGAAACTGTTTCATTTTATACTGCTACTGCTTCGTTAGTGTGAAATTTTATACTGCAACTGGTTCATTAGTGTTAAATTTTACATAGATATTCATTAAATCTAATTTTGACTTGCCATCTATATACATTTACATAAATATGTATAAATACACATTAATTTTGGTAGTTATGATAGCATTTTAACTTGCCATATCGGTGTCACTAATACTTAGAGTGATTTGGATAAATGTGCATGCTGTTAATAAATCTGTTAGATTTAATAGAACAAAGCCTGCAAATATAGTGGTGTGCGTATTTGAAAATACGCTAATCACAATGGATGCATAACTAATCCAGTAGCAAAAGTAACTATGCAAACTTCTATTCCGTTCAATATAACAGATTTACTACTGGTCGCACATTAGTCCAAACCACATGGGGTACTAGTAACACATTTGAAATTACAAAGGAAAAATGAGCGAACAACAATGGATGTATTTGTAGTTCACCAAAAAAAAAAAGTATTAGACCTAAAAATAGAAAGTGTGACAATAACTTTGGAACTAAGGGAAACTCTCAAAATGGCCAAAAATACATATAGAGGAAAATTGTTATTTTATATATATATATATATATAGGAAATTCTACCTGAAAATACATATAAAATAGACCTAATTTTTTTTTAGAAATTTGGTGATAAATTCCCAACTACCTTAATTATGTAGCAATAAGTCCATACCCAATTCCCACTATAGCAATTCATCCCTACATGCATAAGGTTTATAGTAGTTTTTCGATATTTTCCTTTGCCAGTGTGGATGTGTGGCACTCATGACAACAATCGAAATTTTTTTTTTATTCTGCGAGGGGCATAACTGATAGGTAAGAGGAAAATGTGAGCAGGATTGAAATTGACAATAAGTTGGGGAGGGTTAACCTAAATGTAAGACCAAAAGATGTGAGTTTTAGAATTAGATAAAATATTTCACCCAAAAAAAGATTTCCTGAAATTTAAAGGGGGCCAGTTAATGCCTTCTAGACTGCGTCATATATATATATATATATATATATATTTTTAGATATTTGGTGATATGGACCCCTGAACACCTAAAACGTAAGACCAAAAGATGCTGAGTTTTTACAATTAGATAAAATGTTTCATCCAAAAAAACATTTCCTAAAATTTAAAGGGGGCTAGTTGATGCCTTTTAGACAGCGTCATAATTTTTTTTTTTTGGGGGTGATATTTGGTGATAGATCCTTTAATCTTAGGTGGATTAGCTAAAAATTCACATGAATTGAAAATTTTTTTTTAAAAGTTTCTCACTATTTTTTCAATTTAGTGAAAAGATGCTCGCTACTTTTGCAATTCAAAGCCCTGTTTTTGAGCAAAATGGCTAGCACAATATTATATGTCCACTTTAAACCACTATAATTTAAAAAAGAATGTAATTTGGGACCTTTGGTTTTCGTTTTTAACTGTCAAAATAGATGATATTATCTATTGACAGACAAATAATATTGACGAAAACGACCATAATTTTCTCATTTTTTGGCCTTTTTGGATGACTTTTTGCTCTTTTTTTTTTTTGGCATTCCATGTATTTCTTTGAGATCTACGCATTGGACTTGAAAATTTTACAAAAAAAGATAAGCTGCAGCATGATTTTGAGATTTATCTATCTGCAACAAGTAATAGTATATGTTATTTGTCTGCAAACAGATAATGTATATTAACGACGATAACTTTCTCAATTCTTGGGAGATTTTTTTACTTATTTCGTGTTTTTTTTTTTCGAGATCTACTCATTCGACTTGGAAACTTTACAAAACAAGTAATTTGCAAGCTAATTTTGGGATTTTATCTGTCTGCAAATAGATAATTTTATCATTTTTTGGACGTTTGTGTGTGTGAATTTTTTTTTTTTTTTGGGTTGATTTCATGTATTTTCGAGATCTATGCACCTATGGTGCAAATTTTATAAAAAGGAGTATGTTTATGTTATAGCAATTTGAAGTTTTTTAGGCACCAAAAAAAAAAAAAAAAGACCTAACGAGTTAAAGAAAAGTAACATGAATTTTAGCTTGGACATGCATGTTTTACTTGACGAGATTGTGACTGAAGCCCCCTATTTTTTTGATCATTTGACTCACATATTGACACGTAAGTATATGCTACAGATTTTTTTTTTGGCTTTCTTTAATGTTTAGGGCTGTTTGAAAATTTTTAAAATAGGACCTAGGTAGTCATGGGCAACGCCATTGATTGATTAACAGTACACCATTCTTCAACTTTTTTATTTTTACAAGAAAAAAAAAGGGGTTAATTACACTCACCTCTCCTGTGGTTTGCCTTAATTATATGGACCTCCCTTATGCCTTGTATTTTGCAGTACTTTAAGGAGAAAAAGTGTTACAAAATATTAATTTTAAGGGGGGAAAGAATTGCTGCATACTAATTTTAAGGGAGATTCGTATAATTTTTCAAAATACGAGAGAGGTCTGTGTAATTAAGGCAAACTACAGGGGAAGGTGAGTGTAATTAACCCCAAAAAAAAAAAAAAAACAATTGTGGTGCTAGCATACTGCCGAGAATCCTTAGGGTTTTTTTCTTGGGGCACTTAGAGATAAGGTTAGTAGCACAAGTTTTCTTCTTATTAAGAGCATCCACAATGGGAAGGTGGAACTTAGGCGAAACTTAGGCTAAGTTGTTGTAGGGAGGAGGTGTTAGCAGTGGGAATACATGGGACGGCACATCATGTGCCATGTGGAGTGGGTGGCACAACATATGACGTGTGGAGTGGGTGAGAAGCGGCACATTGTGTGCCGTTTGCAAGGGGGTGGCACTTCATGTGCCGTTTGCAAGGGGGCGGCACATCTTGTGCTTTTCTCCCTACATTAGCCAAACTTAGTGGTACCACAAATATAAGTTTTGTTAAGTTTTACTATCCTGTACAATAGCAGTAAGGGCCGCGTTGTTAATGACTTTCAGTTAAGTTATCCTATGACCCTCCCCACTATTGATGCTCTAAGGACAACTTGAATCTTAGGGTGCGTTTGATAAAACTGAAAATAAAGTGCTAAAAATTAAGTGCTGAATTTTAAGTACTGAAAATTTTAAGTGATTGACATTGTAATACTGAAAACAGTGCTTCAACTAGTGAACCAGAATGAATTCAGTGATTATTTTCAGTAGAAAATTTTCACTTAAAGTTTTCAGTGGTTTTTTGGCTGCTTTTTCAATGAAGCGGTATGTTATCAAACGCACTGAAAAAGAATAAGTGCTGAATCTTTTTATTTTTAGCACTTAATTGGGTTATCAAACATACCCTTAGTTTAATCAAAACTCACTTACCAAAAACATATCTTTGACATAAAAGACAAAAAAAATTAAAAACCCATAACTACCCTTCCCTAGCGCCAAACACTCCCCAGGGACTGTGTGAGTGGCTACACCATAACAGCTCCCATTTTGTTTTTTTTTTTTTTTTTAAACATTAAACCTTCATAACTTGTTATCTACAACTCCATTTTTTACAAATTTTATACCATTGGAATCATGTCGACGAGACCTACAAAACTAGTACTATTGTTGATATGTTTTGAGCAAAAAAAAATTTTCAATTTTTTACAAGCCTTATTCCTGACAAACTAAATGGAATTTTCACTTAAGATTTGCGTACGAGTTCTGTTAAATTTCACTTAATATTTATGTATGCCAACTTGATATATTTTGAGCAAAAAAAAAAAACCAAATTTCACATGCTTTAGTGAGAGTTTTAGTGAAATTTCACTTAATATGCATATGTATATAAAATGAAATTTCACTTAATGTTCATTTACAAGTTCAATGAACTTTCACTTAATATTTATGAATAATAAGTGAACTTTCACTTAAAATTCATTTATAATAAGTGAACTTTCACTTAATAAGTAAAAATTCACTACTTCTTTTTTTAATCCCCCTTTTTATACTAAACAATGTATATTATTTTTAAAAAAACCAAATTTCACAATCAATTATTATAAAAACACAGTTTTTTAAACCAAACAATTGCAAAAATTCTTGTGAAATTTCACTAAAACTCTCTCTAGGAACAAGCATGTGAAATAATTTTTTTTTTTACCCTCAAAATATATCAACTTGGCATACATAAATATTAAGTTTAGGAAATGTTTGTTTGCCTTTTTTCCCCTCAAGATATATCAATTTAGCATACGTAAATATTAAGTCAAACTTCAATTAATATTCATGTATGTCAAATAAAATTTCACTTATTATTCATATATGTAAAAAAATTTAAAAAATAATAATAAATTGCTCAAAACATATCAACAATGGTACTAGTTTTGTAGGACTCGTCAACACGATTCCAACGGTATAAAATTTATAAAAAATGGAGTTGTTGATCAAAAGTTATGAAGGTTTAAAGTGTAAAAATATTTTTTTAAATTGGGTATATATGCTACGGTACAGAGCTCATAACGTGCGAGTGCGGTGATGAGTGACTCGCCCGCATGAAGAGCCTGGGGAGAAATTAATCCACGTATTTCGCACGCGTAGCAAGCCATTTTAGTAGCTAAGATTCATTTTGGGGGCAAATTTGGTACTTTACCTTATTTGTCATTTTCATTAAATGGTAAAATGATTTATCCTTTTAAACGTTTGAATATTAATTTGAGGGATTTAAGACTAATTTTCCCTTTTTTCTTTCTTTTTTTTTCTTTTTTATTTTTTTTCCGTTCAAAACAAATTTTTTATTCTTTCATTTTCATGGGAGTGTTCAAAATAGTACAACGTTCAATTAGGTATATATACGAGCTGAGCCGCTCAACAAGGATTCGTGGCTCGTGGCTCGGTTCAATAACCGCTAGGCTCGACCCGTTCAATAAACGAGTCAAGCTTGACTACACATGGGTTCGACTCGATAAGGCTTATGAACACGCTTGATTAAGGCTCATGAAAAAAGTTCGACTGTCAGACTCGTTTAGTTATATATATATATAATTCTTTGTTATCTAAATTTTGAATTTGAAATACCTCCCAAAGTCATATCGCAGTGGAACTTAACATTGCTATATATATTTACAAAGTATTTAAGATTCAAATTTGAAAAGTATAGTATTTTTCTTGCAACACACGTAAATGATATTGATTGGCATATAGTTTACAATCCAAAAAATAATGGGACTAGGTTATCAAAAAAAATAAAAATAAAAAAAAAATGGGACAAGTGGGCATTGGGAAAAAATAAAAATAAAACTGGTCCCACGGAGAGAAGCTTAGTCCCTTCTGTCCACTTAACCGAGCTCGAGATTGAGAACGAGCCAAGCTTCAAGTTAAGGTTGAGTTTGTTTGAATTTTAAGTATAATCGAGCCGAGCGTGAACCGAGCTTGATCTTGTGTATTTTTTGTCGAGCTGAGCTTGAGCTTGAGCTTGCTTGTTTTAGATTTTAGCGAGCTCGAGCCGAGTTTGGGCAAGATGTTAATTATTCGAGCCGAGCCTGAGCTCGAGCCGAGTTTCAAGCTCAGCTTGTATACACCCTTACATTCAGTCCAAATTCAACTTTTTGTCTAATTTTTGTGAGAAAATCAAGATTATGTTATTCTGACTAAGAACAAAGAGATTTATTGGACAGAGAACGGACTCTTATATGCAACAAATAGACAGACACTCAGCAAATGATTTAACTTATATAAATGGTTTATTTATGAACCACATAAGCGGCTCGTTGCTTTCAAATATGGCCTCTTAGGTGTTTAAATGATTTTAAAATGGTATGGCTCTTAAAATTTGTGGTATCCTATATATTAGAAGCATAGTACTAGATGATGTGATACTACTCATGATACAACTACACAAGCACTATCCTACCACTGCAAACTCGAAATTGTTGAGTAAAATTTAAAGACAAACCATGAATAAGGCTACTTTAGAATCACACGGGGATTGAGCACCCTCGGGGGGAAAAATGGGTTATTTAGTATTAAATCCAATCTACTGTAAGTTTGTTGCAATAGACCCAGTTCATAAAACATTTTAATGATTGGTCCATATTTTTGTGTGGTGACCAAACTACCCCTAAACTCATTAGAGGAGTCATTCCCTTTCAAACCCACTTATTTGATTTGGAAACACCCACAATCAAGGGGTTTTTAAAATTTAAACACCATATATATATCTCATCTTTTCCAATTTCGTTTTATACTCTCTCTCTCTCTCTAGAAAATTATGATAGCACCAAAGGCAGAGAAGAACACACACACACACACACACACACACACACACACTCTCTCTCTCTCTCTCTCTCTCTCTCTCTCTCTCTCTCTCTCTCTCCTCGATTTTAACGTCTTTGTATGATAGGGTTTGACCTTCTTTTCAACTCTTCATTAATTTTTAAAGATTTATGGCTCTATTGGGCTTCTTTGCAGCTCTTGATACTAAGATTCGCATCTGGGTTTGAATGGAATGGGTCTTTGCAATGATATTGGGATCTCAGGCAAGGCCATGGGGATCATAAATAACTTCATCAACGACATCTTCAAGAACATTGTTGATATTGGTTGTTGTTTCGCGCACTTGATTTGGTTTTTTCACCATTACTTTTTTGCTCTTTTATGGTTTTGTGGTCCAGTTTGTAGCTCTTTGGAATTGTTCCTTTTGTTTTTGACGGTTTGAGGTCTTATGCGTTTGGCTCTTTTATGGTTGTAATTCTTTGATTATGAATAATATGTGTTGGCCCAAATATGGAAACCTTAGAGGGGGGGTGAATAAGGTTTTAGCAGAAAATAAACCTTTTAAAAACTTAATATAAATTTAAACACAATCACAAACAATAATGTAAAGAGAGAAGGGAATAGACACTTGCAAATCGAGTTTTCAAGTGGTTCAGCAATCTGCACACCGCGGCCTACGTCCACCCCTCAAGAACACCTCTTGAGGATTCCTTTATCAATCTACTTACAGGTGTAGATCAAACCGTTACAAGAGCCTTCAATCTCTCCAAAGAAGAACACCTCTTCTTTGCACACAAGGGTTACTAACCCTCACTCTTTACAATGATTTGATACAAATTGAACTCTCTTTCTAGAGTAGATAATACAATTGAAAGCTCACTACAATTCACTCTCTCAAAGATATACAAATGAAAAGGTAGAGCAAATTGATTAACTCACACAACTAAGGCTCAAATGTGAATGATTAAAGATCACCAAGTTGTGTGATTTTAATAATATTTTTCAATGGATTGATCAACCAAAAATGGTTTGAAAAAACATGTATTTATAGGCCAAGAAAGATTATAGCCGTTAGTGGAAAAATGGTAAATATTTGGCCTTTTAAGAAAACTAGCCGTTATGCAAAAACTACACAATTCAGTCGACTGATGTCGCGACCCAGTCGATTGATGCCTTGTTCAGTCGACTGAAAAGTGGCCCGGTCGACTGAACCTAGTGAAGCAGAATGTATGTATTTCCTGCAGAAACCAGTCGACTTAAAGGGGGTCCGGTCGACTGAAAATTGAAGGATCCAGTCGACTGGTAAAATGTCCAATCGACTGTTTTTCTTTAGAAAAATAGTTTTCTTATTTTTGAAAGGTTTATCCAAGTTTTAAACCTTTAAGCCCTTCATGAGTGATAATCAAAATGCTTTTACAACTAAACCTAGTCTTCAACTAAGGATGAAAGATCTTCAAATCTTCAAGCTTGATCCTTGTTGAGCTCCATCATTCTTGGGCTTCACCATATGCTATCTCATGATCTCAAACAAAGTTAGAACATTTAAATGCATAAGTCAAGAGATTAATACAATGAAAATGACATGATAATTGATTGAAATAGAACCAATGAAAGTATGCAATTATCACTAGATTTGTCATCATCAAAACGAACAAAAATAATGCCTTAAATAAATTCAAGGCTAACAATTTTCCCATTTTTGATGATGTCAAAACATGCAATAGAGATATAGCAATTTAAAGCACAATAGGTGTCATTTTCATGTTATCATTCAAAGTAACAAGATTTCCAAAGTATGAGTCCAAGAATGATAAATTAATTCTCTTTTATCATTTTCCCTTCTTGACTATTTTTCAAATATCTCTTTCTCATTTTCAAGAATCTCAAATTTAAATATCATCTCTATATTATTTTCCCCCTTTTTGACAACAACAAAAAGATTGGGGGTTGGAACAGAAAGTTCCCCCTCAAGATATGCAACCGTATGATACCAAGGAAAACTCAAGTAAACAAATCATGGAGGCAGTAAAATACTAAATTGCCAAGATATGATACCAAAAACAACTGAAGTGAGCATAATATCATGATACCAAGAAATCAAGCCAACTAAAATGAACATAGTAATATGTTCCCCCTCAACATATGCATATACGAATAAATACCAATTATAGGATCAACATTATGCATTATCTCCTTCGGAGGATGGAATTACATCAAAACAACGTATCATTCGAAAAGCAAGCATGATTTCGCAATCAAATCAAATTAATGTGATAAACCAAAGGTGATTAGCATGCTATCAAAATCAAGAGGAATATCAAATCAAATTAATCTAACCTACTCCTACTAGGCTTAAGGTGAGAGATTTAACCATTGTCCAAGCACTTCTTGGATGCAACATTTGCCGAGGAGGTAAGAGAAGATCATTTCACAACCCAAACCATGTTAATTTTCTTACGAATTGAACATTTGTAATTAACATGCCCCTTTTTCATACAATAATGACAAGTTACATGGGGGAGGGTCTCATTTGAGATTGATTCCTTAACAAAGAAATTCTTGTGAGAATTTTGAGAATTTGAAGTAGAAGGTGTGGACTTTATAAAGAAACTTTTGTACTTCTTTTCCTTGTATGTGGGATTTAATCCCAAACCGGCTTTGTCAAAAACACATCTTTGCTTTCCCAAAAGCATATTCAAATTTTGTTCACCTTGTGTGAATTTTGCCAAAGTTTTTATCAAATCATCCACCTCTTTTCTCAATTCAACCTTTTCTTTTTCAATAAATTCACTTGAAGGTTGATTGGTTGAAACAAGCTTTTCTTTTCTCAAAATTCATTTTGAGATTTTAAATCATAATTGCTTTTTCAACTCCAAATTTTCTTTTTCAATCTCATTTGAAGATTGTGCTCTTAAAACATGATTTTCATTTTCAATCTTCAAAGATTCATTTTGGGATTTCAAAATATTTAACTCATTTGAAAGTTTGGAAAAATTCTTTTTAAGAGTTATATATTTAGATCTCAAATTCTCCAATTCCTCATGTAACTCCTCAAAAGCACATTAAAGCTCATTATAGTTAGGAGATTCAACAATAGATGTAGGATTAGAGTTTACCAAATTCTCTTGTGCACCTTCTTGGTCACATGAGTCATCATCGGATGAGTTATCATCATCCCAAGTGGCCCCTTTTGCCATTTTCTTATTCTCATCGTCTTCATTTACAAAAAGGCACACTTTTTCCTCTTTGCAAATTTGGTTAGTAGTAATATGAAAATTTTCTAAACATAACCAAATTTCATGTGCACTAGAGCATGAACGAATTCTATTATATGAAAAAACATCTGTGGACACGCGGAATTCCACCTCTTTGTTTTGTTTTGAGATAGTTTTGAAAGGAAAAGAAAATGGCCTGTTGAAAATAGATACAGAATCGCCACTTGGTCTTTAAGGAATCAAGAAACCTAATTTTGACTCACCCAAACAGATAAAGGGCACCGGCCTTTCATAACCAAAGAACTTGGTTCAGGGTTTTGGTACGAGAGAGGAAGGAGCCTTTATCGCGACTAAAACACCCTCAACTCGCCCCGTCTCTCGACGGGCCTCAATTAGCATCCAAAAAATCATCTTTTACTAACAGTTAATACTATGATAGTATATTACATCTCATAAGAATATTGAAATGGAAGATCAAAAGATAAGACATCATTCATCAGATCTAAGTCAAATATCACACAATGTAAAGTGAAAGATCACGCAAACAAACCTAGGAAAAAAATCATCTAATCATATATCAAGTAATTAAGTTTTCCTATTCTAAAAGGGACATGAATTGTTCTTAAAACAAATAAATAAAGGAAATCAAAATATGCATAGCAAACTAGTATGATGCATGTTAATCTTTGGGAAAAGAAAATCTCTCAATCGTCGGGACGGATGAGAAAGGATGATGTGATCGAGGGGAAGCATGAACGGGTGATCAACTTCATTCCTTATAATCTTCTTAGATTAGGGGTCATAAAAGACCCAAATCTTGCATCGATGTAATGTATGATCCTAAAATGTGCAAAGGTTGTAGTGTGTTTGTGTACATGGACTTTCTAAAGTGACTTAGAAGTCTACAATATGCATGAATGCATGGAGGAATTCATCATAGGATATGTACAAATATAGTATGGACCACTTCCTAAGATATGAACTAATTTGGAGTGCATCAAATCAAAGAATGAAAGTAAAAAAATGTTTGCTGTGAATAGTGGACAGAACAGTATCTTGATCTTTTGGAATTTAAAAAGAGGGGTTAAGAATGTTTTCAATGCATGATTTTTTATGGAGATCTTACTTATTATGTCTAGAACACAACCCAAAAATCCAATATTTAATAACTATTACAGAATGAGAGAAATCATGTAGACAATAGAGGTTACTCAGAAACAGAGTCCGCACTGTCGACTGAAATGTTGAAATATCTTAAAAAATGAAAACTAAAGATCTAGAGGCCCATATTATACAGAAAGTTTCCTAAGACACTGAAGTTCAAGGTAAAAATGATTTGGGACCATACGTTTTGGAAACATTTTCTGAAAGACAAGTTGAAAGTCAACCAAGCTGTTGTGACAGTAAAAACAGAATGCCTGGGGAGAATGTTTGGGTCCAAATGAACCACTTCCAAGTATTTCCAAGTCAAACCAAAAATCATGGGTGTTCTCTAATGATTTAAGAAGACTTTCCAAGTGGTCTCATGTTAATACTTTGAGTATTGAGTCCTAGAGAAATCTTTGAACTCAGATTGTTCACTATTTTGAAGATTTTGGGAAGAACTAGGGTTTCATTCTTTGAAATCACAATGAGGGGTTTAAGAGGGGTTTTGAAATAGAGGTTTTAAAAGTATATTTTCAGCACTTAAATGGAGATTATGGCCACTTCAAGTATCAACATTTGAACCCATATCAAGAACCTCCAAGATTATTGGAGACATTATTTTTATTTTGAAAGCAACTTCAAAGGTACATAGGAATGTATTGAAATTGGAATCATCATCTATCAAACATATTTTTGAAGTCAAGAGCTACTATCCATAAGGATTCACTCACTTCAAACTTCATGTCATCATCTAGATGATGATAGACTAGTAAGTAAACAAGAAAAAAGAAAAAGAAATGAGTTAAGAGGAGATGAACATCAAAGTAAACAAACAAGTATATAGCAAACAATAGATGATATTCATGATGATTTTGGACTTGTAGCTTGATGTTTCGCTCATATATGGTGACTTTGAACATGGAAGTTGCTTCTCTCTCACAAATACTCACTAAAATGGTAGTTGGGTGTATTGAATGTGAAGTAAATAGAAGTAATGAAATAAAAACAAAGTTTAGAACTAACTTTCTTGTTTGAAAATCAAAGAAGGAAGCTTCTTTTCTCTCTATTCTAACCTTATCTCTATAACTTTCTCTCTAAAACTTTTCAAAGCTTGCATTTGACACCCCCCTAAATGAGAAGTCAAAGGGGGTTTATATAGGCCAATTTGGGGTGGTTTTGGGGTTTTAAAAGTACTCCCATTGGTCCTAAACAACTGAAAACATAGAGCTACGTCATTTTGGTTTTCAATTAATAAAAATGGACCCCCAAAAGAAATTACAAAAATGGACTGATTTGGAGGAGAGTGCCGTGGCGGCATTGCTCCTCATTCGTCCAGATAATTCTTTTTAAGCCCCCAGAGGTTCCAGTATTCGCGAAAAGGCCCTATTTCGTCCGAAATTCACAGAAAATGCATACGAACTCCAAACTGAGGCTGTGATATACCGTTGGAAAGGTAATGGAGTCTACTTTGTATAAAAAATAGTTCGGAGATAGGTTACTTTGAAAAGTTTTGCAGTATTCGCGATAAACGCCGATTTGATCGTCTTTTTTACCTTCGGAAATTCATAATAAATTCGTTTTAAATCCATAAATTATGTGCGATATACCGTTGGAAAGCTATTGACCTCTAGTATCCATGAAAAATGATGCGGTGTTCCGGTTTTAAAGTCAACTTTTGGTCAAACTGGTCAAACCTGGGATTCCCGGAAAGTTCTGGGAACTTCTGGGAGCTCTCAGGAGCTGACATTTTCGTCCGATTCTCTTTTAAAACTTATTTTAGTACTTTCCACATGATCTAGGATGATCCCAGAACTTTCGGCGAATTTGGATGATTTTGGTCAAACCTTGGTAAAACCGGTCAACAGGGACTTTCCGGGAACTTCCGAGACTTCCGGGGGTCTCTGGGAGCCGAAGATTTCATCTGGTCTTGCTTTAAAACTCATTTTACCACTTTTCTTATGACGTAGTACGTTTTCAGAGCTCTCGGTCCAAATCTGGGAGTTTTTGGGCTTTCGGGGGCATTTTGGTCATATGTGCCACTTTCTGAGCATTTCGAGAGATTTGAACTAACTTCTAGGAGTCCTTTTTTGACTCGTTTCGATCATTGTGAACCACCAAGCTATGGGTCTCCTAAATCTAGTAGCCGACAAAATGGAGTGTCTACATCATCTAAAGAATTATATAAAATTTTCATAGCTCTAAGATTCAATAGAAAGTTATTTTGATCACTTTCATTCCATTCAATCTTTGGTTTAGAAGAAAAATCATATTTGATAATTTTCCAAAGATTTATGTCAAGTGATATAAGATAAATTTCTATTCTCCTCTTCCAGTGATCATACTTATGATATTTTAATGATGGAGGAGTGGTAAAACAATATCCTTCTTGAAATTTTGTTTCCATAGAACTTGACTCAACATTTTGAAATTCATTAAAATCATTAGAGTCATTGAAAGAGAAAGAAGTAGAGGTTACCCCATTGTCAATTACCATGAGGCAAAGATTGACAATCTCATCTTCATTTGAGTTGTCGTCCGATGATTCACTCTCGGAGCAACTTTGAGTGGCCTTCATTGCCTTCTTCTTGCGTTTTTCTTTCTTTAGAAACTTTGTGAATTTTTGAGTGATTAAAGCCATATCCTTATCCTCATCACTCTCATGATCTTTCCCCTTTTTCTTTGAGCTTGAGGACTTCAAGGCAATGTCTCCTCTTTTGATCTCATTTTTCTTGTCTTCTTCGACAAGCACGGCTAACTCCATTTCATGGGTAATGAGTGATCCCATGAGTTGTTCAATTGACAAGTTTGTCAAATTTTTTGCTTCCCGGATAGCCGTGACCTTCGGTTGCCATTGCTTTGGTAAAGCCCTAAGAATTTTTTTGACAATTTCTTCATTAGCATAAACTTTACCAAGATTTTTTAAACTATTGATGATAGTTGTAAAACGGGAAGACATATCACCGATTGACCCTCACTATAAGAGTGCGAGAAGTGTTGGTTTCCATTTGGATCTTAACTCAAAATTATTTTTTTTTCAAAAACATTTGAAAATAGAATAGCCAAAGCTCTGATACCAATTGTTGGCCCAAATATGGAACCTTAGAGAGGGGGTGAATAAGGTTTTAGCGGAAAATAAACCTTTTTAAAAACTTAATATAAAATTAAACACAATCACAAACAATAATGTAAAGAGAGAAAGCAAGAGACACTTGCAAATCGAGTTTTCAAGTGGTTCGGCAATCTGCACACCGCGGCCTACGTCCACCCCTCAAGAACACCTATTGAGGATTCCTTTATCAATCTACTTACGGGTGTAGATCAAACCGTTACAAGAGCCTTCAATCTCTCCCAAAGAAGAACACCTCTTCTTTGCACACAAGGGTTACTAACCCTCACTCTTTACAATGATTTGATACAAATTGAACTCTCTTTCTAGAGTAGATAATACAATTGAAAGCTCACTACAATTCACTCTCTCAAAGATATACAAATGAAAAGCTAGAGCAAATTGATTAACTCACACAACTAAGGCTCAAATGTGAATGATTAAAGATCACCAAGTTGTGTGATTTTAATAATATTTTTCAATGGATTGATCAACCAAAAATGGTTTGAAAAAACATGTATTTATAGGCCAAGAAAGATTATAGCCGTTAGTGGCAAAATGGTAAATATTTGGCCTTTTAAGAAAACTAGCCGTTATGCAAAAACTACACAATTTAGTCGACTGATGTCGCGACCCAGTCGATTGATGCCTTGTTCAGTCGACTGAAAAGTGGCCCGGTCGACTGAACCTAGTGAAGCAGAATGTATGTTTTTCCTGCAGAAACCAGTCGACTTAAAGGGGGTCCGGTAGACTGAAAATTGAAGGATCCAGTCGACTGGTAAAATGTCCAGTCGACTGTTTTTCTTTAGAAAAATAGTTTTCTTATTTTTGAAAGGTTTATCCAAGTTTTAAACCTTTAAGCCCTTTATGAGTGATAATCAAAATGCTTTTACAACTAAACCTAGTCTTCAACTAAGGATGAAAGATCTTCAAATCTTCAAGCTTGATCATTGTTGAGCTCCATCATTCTTGGGCTTCACCATATGCTATCTCATGATCTCAAACAAAGTTAGAACATTTAAATGCATAAGTCAAGAGATTAACACAATAAAAATGACATGATAATTGATTGAAATAGAACCAATGAAAGTATACAATTATCACTAGATTTGTCATCATCAAAACAAACAAAAATTATGCCTTAAATAAATTCAAGGCTAACAGTATACATCACTGTTGAGCAAAAAAAAAAAAAAAGATTCTCCATTGAACCACATATCTGTTCATATTTATTGTACATGCAGTCCTCAACTCTTCTTCTTTTATTTTCTTTTTTAGATATCAAATTTCACACTGTTGGGATAAAATGTACAAATTTTCCATTGTATTATAGTGTAAAATTTCACATAGTTGTAAAATGAACCAATTTGCAGTGTAAAATTTCACAATAATGAACCAGTTGCAGTGTAAAATGAACCAGTTGTAGTGTCAAATTTCACACTAAAAAACTAGTTGCAGTATAAAAATGAACTAGTTGCAGCGTAAAATTCAATACCCGCATAAATATATGGTGCATAATAGCAGCTAAATATTTTATGTCATCAATGATTATTGGTAGAACATATGAAAGTGGGATACCTACATAAAAATGGTGTCAGAAAGATTCAAAAGACCATAATGTACATAGCTAAAATCATGGAATTTGATTTCCATATATTTGATATGCCAAATCAATGGGATCTTTACAACAGATTTATTTCCATATATATATATATATGTGTGTGTGTGTGTGTGTGTGTGTGTGTATAGGGGTAAAAAAGTCACTAAATTATCTTTTATTGGGGATTGTGAACTAATCTCTAAAAATATTTAACTAACTTTGACCTATCGAGATAAAGATATTATTGATGGACCTATTCCAAAATCAGAAATGATAGACATACTACAAAATGTACAACGAAATGTACAATAGGGGTAGCTTAACAAATAAAGAAAAATTGTGGACCCCACTTCTATTTGTGCCATTCCTACCACTTTCGGTTAAAGCGCTCTCTCTCTCTCTCTGTCTCTCTCTTCAACCCAACTCCACAAACAAATCAAACCCATCATCCCCCATTTTGGGTCTTCCTCTCAATCACTGCAACAATGGTAGTCTCTTCTCTGTCCTCCCTCTTCTACTACAACAAGAAGGTCACATTCATCAAAACCCTTCCATCTTCAAAATTACAATTCTAATTACTTACATATATGCATATTGTTCTGTCACACCCCAACCCGCCCCCCCCGCGGGCTAGGACACGTGTAACAAAGCCAAGGACCAAACATTCATTTATATTTTAATGTTCCAAAAATTACATTTTGACTGAAATACCAGGGGTAAAATATCATTTAATCAAATAAATTAATAAAAAAAAAATAAAATAAAGTTTTAAAACTGTCAAATGGTACTTGGGCAAAGTTTCCCCTATTACAGCACTATTCACCATATTTTCATAAACTAAAACATTTTAACCCCTGCTGCATTTATTTATTTAAATATTTCAAAATATACCAAAAGCCCAACTAACAATATATAAACTCTTTCTAGCATTTATTCCTAAACATATCTGCAAACATAAATTTTAAACTTATTACAACCTTATTCAAATCCTCACATAAAAACATACTCTCAAGTTGTCCAGAACCCCGTGGTTTAACGCTTCTCACAGTGATGCTCATCTGAACCTGCGTGGTCATTAGCCGCAAAAATCGAATAAGCTTTTGCTTAGTGAGTACGTGGTGCTAATCATGCAACTGGAATATTTAATGATCATAACACCAATTAAACATCACAATAATAAATGGTCGCAGGAGTGTCAAGTAACCAATCACCATCGTTCTGGACCCCTGATTCCGGGCCATTCTCACTTTCGTCGCTTTTAAAGCGATATCACTCACTCTCCTATGACCGTAGTCAATTCGTTCATGTGGTCGTCACCACCGTCCCCTTCTCTCTGAGGACTTCATCATCATCCCCCTTATCTCTGAGGAATGGGCGTCCCTTATATACGGGCTAAATAATGGTGATTATCACTTGAGACCCTTTGACCCACATAAACACATAAGCAGTTCAACATGTCAACATGGCAATTTCAACATTTCCAATATGTTAATTGCTAATTAACCACATGTTTTTCTACTTAATCATAATTAAGCATTTAAAACAATTAATAATAATTAAAAGACATTAAACATCCAATTTTGGGATTAGGACACTCACCTCACAAACAGGTCCAAAATAGGCCTAAAATTTTCAAATTCCTTCGCGAGATTAGCTCCTAATAATTCCAATGATAATCCTATACAATTTTGGTAAACTAAATGTTACCAACCCATTTGGGTCACGAAAAACCTATCGATTAAATTGAAAATAAATTATATCATAAGGTTAAGCTTACCCCCACGAGTCCAAATATGACTTTCTATTGCGATTTGACCAACAAACGATGAAGTTGTGGCGTTAGAAAGACTGAAACCCTACCCTTTCTCTTCCTCTTCCTCTCTCGCAGCTCTCTCTGTACTCTCAGTCTCTGATCTTACGCTTTCTTTTTTTTTTTTTTTTATTTCTAAGTTAACTAATATATATATATATTATATATATTAAGTCGGCCGCCGCCGCTTTTACACAACACACACATGCACGGATTTATTCACTTTTCTTTTTTTCTTTTTTTTTTTATTAATGGGTCACATGGAATATTCTAAGGAATATTCTTCAATTTAGGTCTATTTCTATTTACACCCCCAATATTTCTAAGTTCTATTATGAAAACCCAAACGACTTAATATTAACTATCCAATATCTAAGTGGGTCTATATCTATGTCACGTATGAGTCCCAAACGTGGTCCAAAATATTATATGAAGGCACTAATTAACCTACTAATTATGTCCCGTGTTCAATTACGCCCTCACAAGGGTACCTAAACTGGTCCCATAAATAATCATGAACAATAAAAAATATTAAAACACTGAGCATTTTATCAATTAAACAATCATATGGCATCAACAACTATTATAATGTACACATTCATATTTACATGTCTACCATTTAATCACATAAATGCACATGTATGCAATTTATATTATCCAAACCTCTCTTGGGTCACACTTTCATATCTGTCCCACCTCTAGTGGAACTTTCAACTGTGCCATTTATCAAACACTTATCACATGGGGTAACTGGAACTTACCCAAATCATCACATGCAATTAATTATACTAATTAATGCATGCAAAATAAATATTACTACCTTTTTCCGGGTACGGGTATTACATCTCTCCCTCCCTTTTAGGAAGTTTGTCCCCAAACTTTTCTCATCTTACGAATCAAATAGATGTAAATGTTTCTCCTCGAATCTCTACTGATTCATATACAACAACACGATTATAGAATACATTGTACCCATTGGTGTGACTACAATCGCAACTGACTGATCCCCAATCTTTTTAATATATCCAATAGCCGTACTGAAATTTCAATCTCACTTGGTTAGTCAAACTATACCATTTTTCTTAGATAAAACTTCAAGAAGTATTTCTCTCCCCACAGTAGTTATTTCCCAATCATTCTAGAACAGATCTCCCTTGTCTTTATTGTATTTTCCAACCTGATATCAGCGTGTAATAAAAATATCTCATAACAGTTCAGTTACATTTCATTGCTTTTGCAAGATTCCAAAACTTCTTCATAATAGACTACTCACTTCTAAGAAGACAAGTGCTAATATCCACATAATTGCATAATTCTTTTCACATATAAGTCGTTTTAACCCCCAACAAGTCTGCAGTTTGAGTCAATAATCACAATCTGATTGGATCAACTTGTCGACAAATCATTTATATGACAACGGCTAATTCTTGTTGACTTTGGCAATCCCGTCATGAAATTTCGTACGATAAACATTCAACTCAGATTATCAATAATGTCAATTACAATAACCCCTTGAATCTTCATTGTTTCTGCCCTTATACCACATATCGCAAAGAATGCTTTACATTTCCCATTTTGAAGCAACTTTCTCAGTATCTTGGTTAAAACTTTTACCTGATAGTAGTTAAATGTCAAATCAATCTTCATGAAGACTGGTGCCCGTAAGTCATCATAGGCAATGAAATGCAAATAGTAGTGTCGCATACCCAATTACTAACGTGTTATATAATCAAATCTCATCATACACTTCAATATTTCTTCTGAACTCATTCCCTTGAGCCATCTGCATTTAAAGCACATGCTTGACCTTGAGATTCTGACACATTTTACAATAGAGCAACGATTAATCACTTTCCTTTCAATGCTTTATCACAAATTTCTAAAAACTGAAACTCGAACCAATCTTTAAGTCAATTTTCACTCATCTGTTGTAATAATGCTGGTTGACCTCAATTCATTATTCATCATTCCTTCCCCAATTTCCGGAACAATTTAGTTTCTAATAAATTTTGAATCTTGACACAAATCATTTCTGAAACTCGCTGATCTCTGATTCGAGCACAAACAACCCTTTCGTCTTCACTTGACTAATATAAAATTTTCAAACTGTAGCTATCATGAGTTCCAACTGTTCTCCGTACTGCCTATTCAATAGTAGTTGTATAACTAAATATTCCAAGTCACAACAATTAGTATAAACTTCTGGCTCGTAAGAATATTGCTACCAAATGCCCAATATAGAAAGAATACCATGAACTCTAAATCTTGCACCAGATAATTCATTTTATGAAATTCCAACCATATGCAATATAAGTTACTGTTGCATCAACATAAAATCCAATCCCAACACAAACCGTTGCAATCATAATATCAATATCATCATAGGAGAAAATCTTCATTGTAACCAATATAAGTTTCACACGTGTACTCGTGCAGAGAAGAAATTTTCAATATATATATATTTATTTTTTTTTTAATAGTACCTGGTCAATCCCATAACTTCAAATTCATATCACCTTCATAAAGGCCCAATTTAATGATTTCTAGCGACACCCACGAAATCTTTATCCCTTTTAAATCACATACTCTAAAAACACAACTCATCCACCCGATGTTCAACATAAGGCAAAGCTTCACAATTCTCAAACTTTTCAGATTGTAGAACTTGTCCTTCGATTTACGCTATCTAAGCTCCAATATATAGAAGTTGATATATATATATTTGTCCCCTCCTTGTAGTACTTACCATCAATAAGCAACTGATTTTGTTGTGATATAACTGAAATATGATCCAACACTGCTCGATATCAAATTTTCTCCTGTTTACCCAAGTATACAATGCTCTTTTAACAATAATTTTTCCCCAATGTTAGACTCTACACCATCATATGTTTGTGAAATACAGTACTCACCAGTTTTTTTTTTTTTAACTCAATACCTACTTGAAGATATCCAGAACATCTCTTTAAAATGAAGTGCTTCATTACCCTGTCATACTCATCTTGTAACCAAAGATATCTCATCTTGTAACCAAAGATATCCCAACTCGGTTCTCAAGAAATAAATTGATACTTTTTTTTTTTTTTACAACCACAACAAACAGTATTAAAAATAATATGTAGAATATCACAAGTTACTTTCAGACCCCTTTTTTTGCCAAGGTCATTTGGAATTCCTTTCAATATATAATATTCCAATTTAAAACAAAAGTAACAGTAATGCACTCAAGTGAGCTTCCTAGCCCAATAGTACTCATTTAAAATCTATTTCCATGGAATAAAAATACACAACTATCATATAATCAAAATAATTTTCATTAATAACTCCTTTAAACAATAATTGAAATGCCCACATTTAATTAAAACACTTTCCACTAATTTTCCACTTCTACCAACTTTGGGTCAAATCCAACCACTTCCTTTTATCAAAATATTTTTAAATACTTTCTGATTCACAAATAATCAGTTTTTTTTTTTTTTTGTTCACAAGAGATGATTTCAAAATATTTTCTACTCATTTAAACATATATAAACTTACTTAATGTCATTCAAATATCTCTGATATTTTGAATACATTATTAGTAGCTAAATTCAAAGTCTGAAAGTTTCTAGGATACTTGACAATTGCTATAGTGCAGTGCAATAGTCAGATCTCGATTACTTACACATAAAGTATAAAGAAATAATAAAAATATTATTACCTAAGGCACATGGGGGTTGAACGGATCTTGCAGTGGTTTGGTTGTCAAAGAGAATACTACTTATTAAACTTGTAAACCCATTTTCAAATTCGGATGTCTGCTAGAAAATTCTGTTACCCCGTATAGCCAATCAACCCAATTAATTATTCATACAGCACAACTACTTAGTCTTGATCCCAATCAACCAAATCCCTAACCATAAAAGAATGATTCACAACCGTAGTGACACCCAATCGATAGAAACACAATGGAAAAATCTGTTACTTTTAGTTGACCCCAAACCTACTCTTCATACTGACACGTTGGAGAACCAATCATTACTCGATAATAAGAGAGATATCCCAAGGAATATAAATAAATAGATTTATGTTGAGAGATTCCTCAACAATCCAATAAAACCCAAATAGAGTTGAGAGATTCCTCAACAACTACACAACTAAAGCGACTGGATAAATCCCCAAATATCTCATCACGTTAACAAACTCAATATTTCACCCTCAATCCCAAGAGAATATATAAGAAGCTTGATAAATACTCCCAAAGATCATTACCGAATAAATGAAGAAATATGAGATAAAGATAATACCATATCTGCTCATGATGCCCATATAAATCATAAGAAATTCTGAATTCCCCAAACTATAATATTTGAATATTAGAAGGCCCACCGTAAATAAAGAAATCCAGATACCCAATTTCTTGACAGAAAATAAGAAATAACTTTCACTAATAATAATACCCGATAATATTCGAAAAGAAATCCATACCCACAATCAAAACCCAATACTCAATAACTCTTTATCAAGTCAATACCCTTGATAAAATAATGCCAGCCAAATCATTTTAGGATGACGAACTCAATCTTTGATTTCTGAACCCAAATCCCACAAATATTCGCAAACTCAAAATTTCTTACTCAAAATTCACAAATATTCCTAACATCGGATTTTTCTTCTTTTTTTTTTTTTTTTTGAATTTACAATCCCCATTTCAAACTCAATTAATTCAACATATGGGAAAACATTTCCCCTTTGTACTCCACTTTTTTCACAATGAAGTTTCCAACCATCTCTCCACATTATAATATGCAAAATGCATGCAACATGATATGCATGCTCAACAATATTTAAATCACGTGCAGTAAACATGTATGTCTCTACATGTAACTATGTGTCACGATTAACATATACATGTTTTTTTTTTATTTTTTATTTATTTATTTTTTTTACGCGTCGTATTCGTCTCTCGTTCCCAAAGGCTCTAACCTATTGCTCTGATACCAAAAATTTGTCACACCCCAACCCGCCCCCCCCCCCCCCCCCGCGGGCTAGGACACGTGTAACAAAGCCAAGGACCAAACATTCATTTATATTTTAATGTTCCAAAAATTACATTTTGACTGAAATACCAGGGGTAAAATATCATTTAATCAAATAAATTAATAAAAAAAAAATAAAATAAAGTTTTAAAACTGTCAAATGGTACTTGGGCAAAGTTTCCCCTATTACAGCACTATTCACCATATTTTCATAAACTAAAACATTTTAACCCCTGCTGCATTTATTTATTTAAATATTTCAAAATATACCAAAAGCCCAACTAACAATATATAAACTCTTTCTAGCATTTATTCCTAAACATATCTGCAAACATAAATTTTAAACTTATTACAACCTTATTCAAATCCTCACATAAAAACATACTCTCAAGTTGTCCAGAACCCCGTGGTTTAACGCTTCTCACAGTGATGCTCATCTGAACCTGCGTGGTCATTAGCCGCAAAAATCGAATAAGCTTTTGCTTAGTGAGTACGTGGTGCTAATCATGCAACTGGAATATTTAATGATCATAACACCAATTAAACATCACAATAATAAATGGTCGCAGGAGTGTCAAGTAACCAATCACCATCGTTCTGGACCCCTGATTCCGGGCCATTCTCACTTTCGTCGCTTTTAAAGCGATATCACTCACTCTCCTATGACCGTAGTCAATTCGTTCATGTGGTCGTCACCACCGTCCCCTTCTCTCTGAGGACTTCATCATCATCCCCCTTATCTCTGAGGAATGGGCGTCCCTTATATACGGGCTAAATAATGGTGATTATCACTTGAGACCCTTTGACCCACATAAACACATAAGCAGTTCAACATGTCAACATGGCAATTTCAACATTTCCAATATGTTAATTGCTAATTAACCACATGTTTTTCTACTTAATCATAATTAAGCATTTAAAACAATTAATAATAATTAAAAGACATTAAACATCCAATTTTGGGATTAGGACACTCACCTCACAAACAGGTCCAAAATAGGCCTAAAATTTTCAAATTCCTTCGCGAGATTAGCTCCTAATAATTCCAATGATAATCCTATACAATTTTGGTAAACTAAATGTTACCAACCCATTTGGGTCACGAAAAACCTATCGATTAAATTGAAAATAAATTATATCATAAGGTTAAGCTTACCCCCACGAGTCCAAATATGACTTTCTATTGCGATTTGACCAACAAACGATGAAGTTGTGGCGTTAGAAAGACTGAAACCCTACCCTTTCTCTTCCTCTTCCTCTCTCGCAGCTCTCTCTGTACTCTCAGTCTCTGATCTTACGCTTTCTTTTTTTTTTTTTTTTATTTCTAAGTTAACTAATATATATATATATTATATATATTAAGTCGGCCGCCGCCGCTTTTACACAACACACACATGCACGGATTTATTCACTTTTCTTTTTTTCTTTTTTTTTTTATTAATGGGTCACATGGAATATTCTAAGGAATATTCTTCAATTTAGGTCTATTTCTATTTACACCCCCAATATTTCTAAGTTCTATTATGAAAACCCAAACGACTTAATATTAACTATCCAATATCTAAGTGGGTCTATATCTATGTCACGTATGAGTCCCAAACGTGGTCCAAAATATTATATGAAAGCACTAATTAACCTACTAATTATGTCCCGTGTTCAATTACGCCCTCACAAGGGTACCTAAACTGGTCCCATAAATAATCATGAACAATAAAAAATATTAAAACACTGAGCATTTTATCAATTAAACAATCATATGGCATCAACAACTATTATAATGTACACATTCATATTTACATGTCTACCATTTAATCACATAAATGCACATTTATGCAATTTATATTATCCAAACCTCTCTTGGGTCACACTTTCATATCTGTCCCACCTCTAGTGGAACTTTCAACTGTGCCATTTATCAAACACTTATCACATGGGGTAACTGGAACTTACCCAAATCATCACATGCAATTAATTATACTAATTAATGCATGCAAAATAAATATTACTACCTTTTTCCGGGTACGGGTATTACATGTTCTCAAGCAAAATAGTTTGATTTACTACACTTTTCTGGCATTTCAAGCTGGGTTATGGTTAGTTTGGCTATGTGGGTTTCTCTTGATTGGGGTGTCCTTTTATGCTACTTAGAAATTGCCTTCTTCCCTTAAACAGTAGATCAATAAGCCCTTTGGCAATTCTTTGGCCAGTCCCAAAATTACAATATTTATAGCGCCTAACCCTTTTAATGGTTCAGTTGGGGAAAGGCTGGTTCTTGCTGTTCGATCATTGCTAGGTTTATCCCCAGATATCACTGTCCTTCTTTTCAGTCAAGAACCTCCTGTTTTTGCTTTTCCAGGTGCCTTTGGTTTGCGGGATGTAGTCGAACCCAGTATCGATTTCACGTAAGGCTTTTTAAGTTTGTTATAGAATTCTTGGCCTTAAACATGTTTTTGAGGGATCATGATTCACTGATAAGCTATTCTGTTAAATTGATTCATTCTAAGTTAAAGACAATTGCTTTATATGTAAATACTTGACATCTAGTTGTCTGTCAAAAACTGAAGGGGGTAATTTTTCAGACATGGCAGTGGAAATGTGACTTGAGGTTATTACTTGATGCTAGTGGAACCATCTCAAATTTTTATGTCAGTGATCTTGATCATGGATCGTATCAATCAGTTAGAGGGTCCGATGTTCCAAAAATTGAAATGGGTTTTGATGAATGTGACCTTCTTGTTGTCGCAGAAGAGGGAAGATAGAGAAGAGACTACCATTGTTGCAGTGACTGAGAGAAAGACCCAAAATGGGGGATGGGTTTGATTTGTTTTGTGGATTTGGGTTGAAGAGAGAGAGAGAGAGAGAGAGAGAGAGAGAGAGAGAGAGAGAGAGAGAGAGCTAGCTTTAGCCTAAAGTGGTGGGAATGGCACAAATAAAAGTGGGGCCCACAATTTTTCTTCATTTGCTAAGCTACCCCTATTGTACATTTCGTTGTACATTTCGTAGGATGTCTATCATTTCTGCAAATCTCTCTCCAGTTTCCCAATCCGCTGAACCTCCAGCTATCCATACTGGTCAACAATCGTGGGCTTCTCTCGTAACTAAAAGGCTTCGTCTGGATTTAACCTTACCTATTTCAAACCTACAGCTGGTAAGGAACGTAAACTTGTTCACATGCCCCAAGAAGTCATTGTATTTGTGGATGGCAACCATAAATGGGAGAACACCTTTGTGGGTTATTTTATTGGAAACAAGCTTCCTTACACACTAGTTAAGAATGCTATTGTTCGGCTCTGGAGCAAAATGGGGCTTAGTGATATGATTGCCACAAAATCAGGATTTTTCTTCTTTAAGTTCAACAGTGAGGATGAGTATTCCTCCATCCTTGAAGGAGGACTTACACGAATAAAGATTCTACACTCTAAATGCTACACCCAAGTATAGGTGATCATTCAAGTAATATATTTTTTAGTAAGCCCAGGTCGAACCCAAGGGAGAGATATAATTTAAATTGATTAACTTTACCCAATTTATTAGTATTAAAAATAAAGAAAAGATGATTTCCTTTGAAGATTGTTTTAACTATTTTGCATATGAAAGTAAAATTATTAACTACTAAAAACTACTAAGATTATTAAATAACTAGATGTGCTATTAAATTAATGAAATTTACTTACTAAATAGAACTACTACTTACTTATGGCTATATTTGAAATTCTAGACTAATTTAACTAAGTGAACTAATGACTAACTAAAAATTAATTAAAGTAGCGAATTTAATTAAGAGACTTCTAAGTATGAGAAAAACGTTAGAAAATCACAAATCCACGGTAACCACCTCAACTTCCATGTCTACAAAAAGATACGGCACTCCCAATCATCCAAAGTCATGCCACTAATGTATAGGTTCAATTAAATACACAAAAAGGAAAGATGGACACATAAAATGAGACAGAAGGAGTAGTTCACAAGTGAACCGATTCTACAAATTTAAGTATATGGCAAAGTTTCAATTTCTTATATAATAACTCTCTTAAAAATAATTTTAGTTTGATCATTGTACTCCTATGTAAATAAAAGGTCTTTTTATTAAACACTTAAATTTGTATAATCACTTCACTTATGAATCACAAGACATAACGTATCCTAAGCCTTTCCAAACATCCTCTTGAACTAAACCGTTCAGTTTGAACTGAACCAAGTTGGAGCAAATACTATTAGTTATCATAGTGATGCCAAATCAGGTTGAGGTAGGATTTTATTCATTCTGACAGGTTTTATAAAAATAAAAATAAAAATAAAAAAAAATTTACTGAGTTGGAGTAGAATTTCTCAAAAAATACCTTTTAACCGGTGTAAGATATAGAACTAGTTCAATTTAACCCTTTTTAATGAAGTATGGGCAAATTGCTTATGAGCATGATTCATGGCGAAAACCACTCTACGATGCTTAAAAATAAATCAACTAACTAGAACCCATGAAGCAAGTTCACAAACTGTTGAAAATCCAAGTTGAGAATCATTAACGTCATGCTCGTTAACATTGTTCATATTAGGGAACATAAAACCTTATGAAACCCTACTTAAACATTCATTGATCCTTGGATTTAGGGTTGCCCATTGAAAACATGCATGGAAATCAAGTTGTTTACCATTTCATTGCTCTTCCCTAACTAGTGATTTAGCCTAGCATAGTAAAATCGAATCTAGCAACTATATTAATGAATATCATGATAAGAACAATCACAAAACAGATCTGGAATATAAAATCTTAGCAAAAACTAAGAAAAACCTGAATTGAATGAATATGAAACACTTGTATTGAAAAATCTCCAAACTAGGGCTTGAAATCCACAATCAATTGCTTGAATCCAAAACTAGGGTTTGAGGAACCCTAAGATCTCCTATGTCGTTAAGAAATTCGTATATAATATGTATTATCTCGTTTTTTCTACGACCTATCTACTATGTATAGGCTTAGGAGTTTTAAATCCGAAAATTTATGCTTCCCGCAATTCTGAGGAGCGCGACCGGTCCTGCCTTTTTTAGCACGACCGGTCCTGGTCGTGAGCGGTCTTGGGTATGTTTCAGGACCGGTTCTGACTGCGACCGGTCCTGCCCTTTTATTGGGACCGGTCCTGGCTATTTTTCAAGATCTTCTTCCTTTAATTCTGCTAATCAAACTTCTCTTCATCACCGTCATTCACTTCATTTTCCTTAGGCCATTTTATTCTGCAAAAACAACTCACTTATGCAAATTTTAGTAGTAATGACTCAATTATGCACTTGTATTGAAATAAGCATAAGTATGTATAATTAAGGATGAAAACACGTATAATTCATCTTATTAGCGCTTCCGGATATGCAATATCCCCCCCCCCCCCCCCCCAACTAGCTCATTGCTAGTCCCTAATAATGAAGTGAACTAATGCAAAGAGAAAACTACACTACAAATATAACTAAGAATATACAGAAAATAAAATAAAACCTAACTCACTTTCGTAGGAATCACGATTGCATTTAGCACATGCAACAAGCCTTTAAACCCCTGGGTGTCCCTAGTAGGACGAGTGTTGTCTCGTGAGAGTTTACTACAAAGCTACCCACAAACTTCTTAACATGATCAATCTATATGCCTATCCATCCTCCAATATCAAGCATGTAAACATAGAATACTCCACAATATCCTCGACAAATTTTTTTTATTAACATGAGCGCATGCTCACACAACTCATCTATCATAAAAATCATTAGAATATATCTTTTTCATTAAACTTCACGTGTGTGTGTGTGCATGGACAACAACAATGTTCAGTAATTATTTCAAGTTCTACTCCCCGTTGCAATCCTTAAACATACGACTTCAGCTCAAATCTCACCGGATATACACTCTAAAGATGAATTCACTCCGAATTGGGTGTATTATGTATATTTTTTTTTTCATGATATAGAGGCATGTATAGAGTAAATGTAAAGAAACATGAATGTCTAGTATATCCATAATGAAAGATGGAAATATGTTGGTGAAATAGCCTCATGAATGGAACACTTCACACTAGAAGAGCAACTTACCGTGGAAAATCCCTTTCCTATCATAAGCCTTTATTCAAGAATAGCGACGGAAAGCGGAAATGAAAAAGGTCCTAGAATAACTTATATGCATGTGACTCATAATTCCTTCCTCACTTCTCTTTTTTTCTTTTCTTTCTTTTTTTCTTTTAATGAATATGAATATTTTCAACTTCTCCACATTCTCTCTCTCTCTCTTTTTTCTCTTTTTTTTTTTTTCATATCACCATTATTGACACCGATTTTCCATCACATGCTTAACATATTAAACAATGTAAACTATGCTTATTGCGATAAGGAATCAAAAACAACCGATAATTCAATGATCGAAAAAATAAGACGTTACTTGTCATCCGATGATTTATATACATATATGTGGAGATGATCACACGCGACTTTATCATTTATAAGGGACCGATAACATGAATTAAACCAAGGATGCGGCCTATTTCATACTCTAAGAAACCGAATTTATCAATTTAAGTAGTCCAAGAACCAAGAATTTTAAATAGTGGTAAATCCTGAACGTTCTCTTCTAGTGATCCATCAACATGAAGAAATAATGAGGCTCAACAACGAGACGTGATTTGAAAATGAATCAACTAATTCTTTAATACCATTAATAACCCTCTCCAAAAGAAACGAATAGCATAAAAGCTCACCATGGGTCATTAGCCTTGATCGCATGTTTCTGAATTACTTTAAGTTAATAAAACAAGTCACATCCACTATAACATAAGTTGTCCGTAGTGTTTTAAATTGTGTGAGTTTCAATAATCAACACGTACTCAATAATTCGGATGATAAACAGACTGAACGAGCTATGTAGCATGTATTAAAAGTCTATAAGGAACATTATGAGTGCATTACTCTTACATTGCATGGATAGAGAATGTCCAAACATAAATAAAGCCATGCTTACTTTCTAATTATTTCCAAGATTTAAACCTTATTTTTATTTTATTTATATGATTTTTTTTGAAAGAATATAACTAACGTCCCTCCTCCCAACTTAATATTGCATTGTCCTCAATCTAAAAGACATGAAAATTTAGAGAAAGGAGAGATATCACCTGGAATACGCGTGAAATCCGGGTCGATAGCCTGTGCTTATTCAATTTCAACTGAGATTCAAAGAAAAATTCTAGACATTTGAAAAAGTTAGATCGATCACACGCAAGAAAGAAATCTTCCAGTAACAGGCCATCATCAATCACATAACTAAACTGAACCAAATAAGCGATAAATAAAAATATAAATACATCATAGTTACAACATGTCCAGAAATCCATCCATCACCACCAAACTATCCAAAACATATTTTCCATCATCAAAAAAATGAATAACAGTCCAAAAATGAATAAGATAGAAAGGATAGACTAATCCTACTCAGCATCCTCCTCCTCATATGTCTCTATAACAGTAGGCACATCAGGAGCTCGACCCGCATGTCTAGCAGAAGGAGGTCTCCCTCCTTGTGAAGAACTAGCAGCCTCAACTCTGCCCGCAACATCAATATCAGCAATGGTCTGCTCTGGCTGCTCCTCGCAATCTTGCTTTTCTTCCTCTTCTTCTTCCTCTTATCCCTCTTCTTCTTCCTCTGATTCAGACAGCTGGATGTTTAACTTTGCAGCTATTTCCTTCACACCCCTCTCATTAGCTTATCTTGTCCCTCTCTCAATTCCCTCGTCTCTTAGTTTAGTTGAGCCAAGACAACCTCCAAGGTATTGTTTACCCTTTCCAATGATTTCATCGCCCTAGGCCTCAGTCTAGATGCAGGCATGCTACCCCTTTTCCTCTTTTTAGTTTTCCCCTCAGATCGATTTATAGAGGCTTCACTAACAGCCTCTTTCCTTTTAGGGCCATCCATAAGATCCTCGGGTAAGACAGGAACAAGGGCTAATATACAAACAGAATGGACTTCCCGGGCACTCATCAAGGCTCGGTTCGAGACCGAGGTAAAAGCAGGCTCTCTGAGGTAATCTATGAAGCAGCGGGAGAGACAAACAGGACTGTTGGTTCCTACTGTGAAGATTACCCGTTCTTTCCACATATTCATCCATTCTAGGTGGTTACTAAAGAAGAGGCAATTACAAATTTCCAGGTATAACCCGAGGTAGTCGAAGGTCAAATCCTTCCTATAGAGCCTATCAGCCGCCTTTTTGACTGTACCCCCCGTGAGTGTGGACACAATGAAATCATCGGTGACATTGAGTACGGTGGGGTCCCCTCTAGGGCAGAAATAATTAGTAAGGAGGGGGACTCCAATAGCTTGGGAGATAGTGGTAGGTGTGAGATGAAATGGTGTGCGACGAACATACACACGATGAATAAATGGTTTAGCCGTCCATTTGATTTGGGAAGCGGAGGCTAACCGGACTAACATAACATTTACTCTTTTCACTCTCTCTATATAGTCGAGCCACCCCTGGATTCATAATTTGGCAAGAAAGAACGGGGGGTACACTGATGAGTAGGTGGACTCAATATGTCGCTCAATTGCCACAACCTTGTTTTTGAAATATTTATCATACCAAGCTCAGTCTTCTTCATTTCTAAACCCATGTACTAAGGGTGGATCCGAAATTGTTGCACTGATGGGCTTTTCCTTGTCTCAAGTTGGCATAGTACCCATTTGAAATATTGGATCTGAACAACAGAAAAAAAAAAAAAAAAAAAAAAAAAAACAAAAACAGAAAGAAAAAATGAAAAATAAAGAAAGAAACTGCTCTCAGTTAGGCAGGACCGGTCCTGGTCTAAGGTTGATGATGGGTTACAGCGACCATTTGGGTTGATTTCGTTCAGAATCGACCAAAGAAAAGTAAAAATACAAACCCTAGACCAGAACATTAAAGATGTACATGGAAGATTTGGAATGGATTGGAATCAAAAACAAATGTACCTACCTGAAATGAAAAGGCGATTGATGGAGTTGACAAAGTGTAGCACACACACCTCCCAATCCAACTTTTAGTGATCACAACTCACAGACTCTACCCTTGATATGATTTTTGAGCTAAAAATCCTGAGGGAAGTGAATTGCCCCTTTTTTCCTCTCTCGGTTTTGTGATTTTGAATATAGGAAATGGCCCTCTTAGGTTTTACATATGTATTAAAAATCTGCAGAGCGAGACCGATCCTGGTAGTGTTTCGCAACCGGCCATGGTTGGGAACAGTCATGTTTAAGTTTCGAGTCTAGTCATGGCTTCGAACGGTTCTGGGTATGTTTTAGGACTAGTCCTGGTCACTTTTGATAGAACTTCTTTTTCAACAGTTTAAAGATTTCAGAACTTTATCTAACAGCCACAACCAAACCATACTGCACATTTAAAATCAAAAGGTACTAGTTTTATTTAAATTCGTGTAAAATCCATCCAATGATTCATTCCAAAATCCATTGAAGTACAATATATCCCTAACTTTGAGATAAAAAGAAAACGAAAAATACAAAGAACGAAAGCTGAAACTAATACTATGACTCACTAGTACTAAAAATTCCTACTTACTTCTCCCAAATTCTCATAGTATAACAGTATGTCTTCTTGACATATCCAGGTACTCATGTGAAAATTTTAAAATTCTATGTAAATTCCTATATGAAATGTAAAGTCATGAGTAAAATTTCTCTATTATCCACAAATTATATTTCTTCCATCTTCCAATTATCCACAAATTCTATTTCTTCCATCTTCCAACTCCATGCCTAAGCATTTCCTCCCCCCAACTAATACCCAGATGTCCTCATCGATAACTCAAAGAAACCAACGACTACGAGCGCGTGGCTGAAAGATGAAAAAGAAAAAGACATGCACCCCACGGCGAAGATATGCAGTGATAACAATGAAAAACATGCTGTAGCTCTCAATTGTGCGGGGAGGAGGTGGTGGAACACAACAGCATCTAGATGGAAGAACACATCTACCAACTCCTAACCGGGATGAAACTGTGGATCGAAAGGTACAAAATCTAAATCGTCCATAGGTCCATCGAACGGAGCAAAGAACTCCACAATATCCTCAACTGACTAATCTGGATGTCCAATGAGATGGAGAACTGCCTTGGGAATCCCAGGTGGCAAGTCATGGACTGTGGGGTCATCATCATACATGGGATCATCTCAGGGGAATACATCAGTGTCCTCCGAAGAAGCATAAGAAGATGAAGAATCGGAGTCAAGCTCCCAAAAGTACAGTGTAACTGGACTGTTATCCGGTGGGTAGGATAGGGCAGAAACAAACCGTAGCGGAGAGATCATATCATGTGCACAGATAGTGGGCTCTAGGTCCGGGTCATGCCCTAAAATCTCCTGCTGGATCAACTCATCTAATACACCCGGCATCAATAACGAAGGCTCTCTCTCCCAACAAGGAGCAAAGTCATCTAGCAGTGACCTAAGATCGTCGAAAAGGCTGTCATCACTATCGGTAGAGTGGGTGCTCTCCAAAATAGGAGAACCAAGAGTAGTAATGGGCTCCATAATAGGTCACCTATCTCGAGTAGGGGATGGAGTCCTCGGTCTGAAGATAATAGCTCCCTGAATAAGCTGATGGGGTATAAACGCGGGTGGAAAAGGGAACATATACTATAACCTATAATTCGATATCACAATCACTAAAAATCTCGGGAGAGAGTAAAACTATGCGTAAGGTAAATAAATAAAGAAAACTAAAGTAACTACCCTACTAATATACAACAGTTGAGATGTTATTAGAACATTTACGATTGACCATAGTCAGGGTCATCCAATTGGATTGACTCCAACTCTGGTTCAAATCCTTCTAAGAACGGCTTCAGTCGATGTCCATTTACTTTAAAATTTTCATTAGTTGTTGGATTCTCGATTTCAACCGTTCCATATGGGAATGCATTTTTAATTATATAAGGGCCATTCCATCTTTATTTCAATTTTTCTGGGAAAATATGGAATCGTGAATCGCATAATAAAACTTTTTGCCCGGGAGTAAAACGCTTTCGTAGAAGATTAAATTATGATAAACCTTAGTGCGCGCTTGGTTTATTTTTGCATTTTCATACGCATCATTTCTTATTTCTTCTAACTCACTCAGTTGTAACTTTCTCAGCATGCCACCTTCTTGGATGTCATAATTTAGGGATCTCACCGCCCAATATGCTTTGTGTTCTAACTCAACGGGTAGGTGACATGCTTTCTCATATACTAGCCTATAAGGAGACATTCCTAAATTGGTTTTAAAGGCTGTCCTATATGCCCAAAGAGCATTGGAAAGACGTGGAGACCAATCTTTTTGGTTAGAATTTACAGTTTTCTCCAAAATATGTTTTATCTCCCTATTAGCAAGCTCTGCTTGACCGTTCATTTGAGGATGATATGCGGTAGACACTTTATGGGTGATTCCATACTTTTTCATTAAAATATCAAATGGTTTGTTACAGAAATGGGATCCTTGATCACTAATTATTGCTTTTGGGGTAGCGAACATTGATAAAATATTTTCTTTAATAAACGCAATGACGGTGTTGTGATCATTCCTTCGAGTAGGTATCGCCTCCACCCATTTAGAAATATATTCTACAGCTAGTAAAATATATTCGAATTGGAAGATGGGGGAAAAGGACCCATGAAGTCAATTCCCCAACAGTCAAAAATTTCTATAGTAATAATTAGCGTTAAAGGTTCTTGGTTCCGTCTTGATAGGCTTCCTAGAATTTGACAACGTGCACATGTTTTACAAAATAAATATGAATCTTTAAATAAAGAAGGCCAATAAAGACCACTTTGTAAAACTTTCATGGCGGTATTTTTAGCTGAAAAATGTCCTCTACAATGAGCGGAGTGACTGAAATGTAGCACTTGTTGGTTTCTTCATTTGGCACGCATTTTTGTATTACCTGATCGGCACAGTATTTGAATAATTAAGGTTCATCAAAATAAAAATGTCTTGCTATCCCCAAAAACAGTTTCTTATTAGGGGAGGACCAGTGACTTGGGAGCTTCCCAGCTACTAGATAATTAACAATGTCAGCATACCACGGCAATGTAGTAGCCGCCAACAGTTGTTCATCGTGAAATGATTCTTTAATTGGTACAGAGTCTTGCACACACTTATCCTCAATTGTCAACCTAGAAAGGTGATCGGCCACAACATTTTCAACCCTTTAACTATCTTTAATAGTTATATCAAATCTTGCAATAGTAGAATCCATCTTATTAGGCGTGATTTTGTATCTTTTTTAGATAACAAGTACTTTAAGGCTGCATGGTCCGTAAAACAAACTATAGGTGACCCTATTAAATACGATCTAAATTTATCTAGTGCAAAAATCACTGCGAGCAATTATTTTTCTGTAGTGGAATAATTCATTTGAGCTCCATCTAATGTCGTGCTTGCATAATAAATTACGAATGGCTTCTTATCTTTCCGTTATCCTAAAACAGGCCCTACAGCATAATCACTTGCTTCACACATTAACTCAAATGGTAGGTTCCAATCTGGGGGGGTTGCATTATAGGTGATGTGGTAAGGTGTTGTTTTAGTTTATCAAAAGATGATTGACATTCAGGCGTCCATTCAAATGGTGTATCCTTGGCTAAAAGGTTACATAAAGGTTGCAAAATTGTACTAAAATTTTGAATGAAGCGTCTATAAAATCCCTCGTGGCCTAGGAACGAACGTATGTCACGAATGGAATGAGGGGTAGGTAAATTTGAGATTAAATCAATCTTAGCTTGATCTACTTGAATTCCGTCCTTAGATATGACATGTCCTAACACAATACTTTTTTCAACCATATCGCTAAAAATGCTCAACATACATCTTTGAAAGGTCGCAGGTGCATTGCAAAGTCCAAACAGCATTCTACGATAAGTAAAAGTTCTGAAAGGACACGTAAAGGGGGTCTTCTCTTGGTCTTCAAGTGCTATCTCAATTTAGTTGTAACCACTATACCCATCTAGAAAATAGTAATATTTTTGTCCGGCTACACGTTCTAACATCTGATCCATGAAAGGTAGGGAAAAATGTTCTTTTCTAGTAATAGCGTTAAGCTTCCTATAGTCTATACACATTCTCCACCCAGTAGTGACGTGTGTAGAAATTAATTCACCTTCGGCATTGGGTACGACTATAATCCCTGATTTCTTAGGTACAACTTGTGTAGGGCTTACCCAATGACTATCAGATATGGAATAAATTATACCCACGTCTAATAGCTTAAGGACTTATTTCTTTACGACTTCTTGCATATTAGGGTTTAAACATCTTTGCATCTCACGAGACGGTTTAGCTTCATCTTCTAAATATATTTTTTGTGTGCATATATCTAGACTAATTCCTTTTAGGTCAGCTATGGTCCACCCTAAAGCACTTTCATGTTATTTAAGTAAGGTTACCAGTTTACTTTCTTGTTCTATTTCCAATGTAGATGAAGTGATAATAGGAAAAGTACTATTATCCCCTAAGAAAGCATATTTAAGCTCTTTAGGGAGCTCTTTTGACTCTAACTGAGGGAATTGCAGGCTTGATGGCATGGCTAATGTAGTCTTAGGCGGTAGGGGTTCGAAACGTGTCGCCCACATAGCTTCCCTAGTTACGTCTTCATCTTGATCTTTAAGGTACTTATTTAAAAAGGTAACTGCACTTATGTTACTTTCCTCTTCTTCCCTAATGAGTTGGACACTTTCTTGTATTAACGAGTCTAAGCAATTTGCTTCTTTCATTTCCTCTTCTTCCAACTTATGATGGGGATTAGAAAAGATTCTAACATTTAGCGTCATATAACCAAAAACCAATGTCATTATACCACTTCTTATGCGGATAGTGGCGTCTATTGTTGCTAAGAATGGTCTACCAAAAATCAGATTAGGTACGGGTTCTATGTCTAGTACCACAAAGTCTACAGGAAAAATAAAATTCTCCACGCAAACAAGTACATCTTCTAGAATACCTCTAGGCATCTTAATAGATCTATCTGCTAGTTGTATTATGATCCTAGTTGGTTTGAGATCCCCTAACCCTAACTGTTGGTAAACTGAATATGGCAACAGGTTGACACTAGCTCCTAAATCTAGTAGTGCATGGTCAATCTTGTGGTTTCCAATGATGCATGTTATTGTTGGTGTGCCAGGATCTTGAAACTTAGGCGGCATATTATTCATAATAATCGAACTAACTTGATCAGCCAAGTAAGCCTTCTTTTTCACACTCTGCATGCGTTTAACAGTACATAAGTCTTAAGTATTTCGCATAAGCAGGCACATGATTATTAGCATCCAAGAGAGGCAAGTTAATTTTTACTTGTTTAAAGAGTTCCAAGAATTCTTGGTACTTAGCATCTTGGCATTTTTTAAGTCTTTGTGGGTAAGGGGATGCAAGAATGAATTTAAGTGTTTCCTCTTCTTCTCTCTTACCATCTTGTTTCTCATACTCTTCATGGTGGGTTTTACTTTTTTTCTTATCATTATTACTTTTAACCACTTCCTCTACATTATCTTCTCCAATATTCCTCATTATTTTCTTCTATTTCAGGGGGAGAGATATCTTCCCCTACAACTTTACCGCTTCTTAAGGTTGTTACAGCTTTAGCTTGTTCATGATTACTTGAATTTGTATTCAAAGCACTATTTAGTGGTTGACCTCTAGGAATAGCTTGCGGTTGAGTTGGGAACATTCCCTTTTGACAACTTTAAAATTGGTTACCTATTTGTTCCATAGTTGACTGTAATTTTTCCATAGCTTGAACCATTTGTTGCATCATTGCATCTCTAGGATCTTCTTGTGCTTTCTTGTGAGGAGGCACATATACATTAGAGTTATTCTGATTATTACCTTGATAATTCTGTTGTTGTGGAGGTTGATACGGTTGGTTATATTGCTGATTATATTGTTGAGGAGGCGGTTGATATTGATTTTGATTCGGTTGGAAGAACTGATTTTGTTGAGGCAATGGATTAAAACTATCCGGTGCTTGGATCACCCCGGTTTTCCAATTATTTAAATTAGGATGGTTCTTCCAATTATACCCCCCATACGCATTTGTAGGACCCTTATAGTTATTTATCGCATTAACATCAGCAGGTGGTGTTTCTTGATAAATAGGTATGTTAGGGCATGTATACACCTAATGTCCTACCATATGACAATTACTACACACATCTTCTTGACACGTAACTTTAGCTTGTTCTGTTATTCCTTTTGTTAACGCCTCTACTTGCTTAGCCAGTTGGTCATATTTAGTTGATAATTCATCTTCAACCCTAAGTAAGAATATGCTCTTTTGTTTAGCCCTATCAGATTCAGTAGGAGGTGCGCACATTACTTCTCGTGGTTCCCAATGCGGTGAATTTTCAGCAAGCCAAGCAAAATATGTTTCAGCTTCATTCGCGCTTTTATGCATGAATGATCCTTGACACACTGTTTGCACTAACTTTTTAGATTCTTGAGTTAACCCCTCGTAAAAAAACTCATAAGACGCCATTTTTTAAAACCATGGTGTGAGCAAGATAAAAGTAGATCTTTAAACCGTTCTCAAACTTTAGCAAACGTTTCATTATCTTCTTGAGTAAAAACCTTGATTTGTCGCATGAGGTCTTCAGTTAAATGCTTTAGAAAGAAATTTTTCAAAAGCTCATCATGCATCGTAGCCCATGTACTAATTGAGCCAGGCCTAAGAGTTAAAAGCCAAGCTTTTGCTTTATCTTTTAATGAAAACGGGAAAAGTTTTAATCTAGTAATTTCTTGAAGACACGTTTGGTCAGCAAATGTTTCGCACACTGATTCAAATTCTTTTAACTGCACATATGCCCTCGCATTTTCCATCCCATAGAAAGTAGGTAAGAGTTGTATCATACCATTTCTAAAGTGAAAAGTACTATTATGTGGTGGGATAGTTATACACGAAGGGATCGTGTTCCTAACAGGGGCGAGTAAGTCCCTTAGTGGACGTGTATTATCATATATCCTTTCCCTAGGGTTGAAATTATGTTGACTTTTAATGTCACCATTTAGACCTAGATTATTCTCCCCAATATTCTCGTTATTCCCGTTAAGGCCATTAAGATTAGGTGGTAGAAAGCTAGCCATTGGATCAGAATGTTGAGGTGTAACTATCGGATTAATAAAAGAATCAGAGGAATCGTTAAAAATTTGTATTTGTTGAAATATTCCTTCGTTTGAGTTATGTGACATGAAATGTGCAATATTACGCAAAACAATAAAAATAAAGAAACTAACAAACTAAATAAAATTAAGCAAATCTCCTATCCCCAGTAACGGTGCCAAAAACTTGTCACGAATTAGATTTTGCACTCTAAATGCTACACCCAAGTATAGGTGATTGTTCAAGTAATATATTTTCTAGTAAGCCTAGGTCGATCCCAATGGATAGATACAATTTAAATTGATTAACTTTACCCAATTTATTAGTATTAAAAATAAAGAAAAGATGATTTCCTTTGAAGATTGTTTTAACTATTTTGCATAAAAAGTAAAATTATTAACTAGTAAAAACTACTAAGATTATTAAATAACTAGATGTGCTATTAAATTAATGAAATTTACTTACTAAATGGAACTACTACTTAATTATGGCTATATTTGGAATTCTAGACTAATTTAACTAAGTGAATTAATGACTAACTAAAAATAAATTAAAGCAACAAATTTAATTAAGAGACTTCTAAGTATGAGAAAAACGTTAGGAAATCACAAATCTACGGTAACCACCTCAACTTCCATGCCGACAAAAAGATACGGCACTCCCAATCATCCAAAGTCATGCCTCTAATGTATAGGTTCAATTAAAATAATAAAATACCTTTTAACCGGTGTAAGATATAGAACTAGTTCAATTTAACCCTTTTTAATGAAGTACGGACAGATTGTTTATGAGCATGATTCATGGCGAAAACCACTCTACGATGCTTAAAAATAAATTAACTAACTAAAAACCATGAAGCAAGTTCACAAACTGTTGAAATCCAAGTTGAGAATCATTAACGTCATGCTTGTTAACATTGTTCATATTAGGGAACACAAAATTCTATGAATCCCTACTTAAACATTCATTGATCCTTGAATTTAGGGTTACCCATTGAAAACATGCATAGAAATCAAGTTATTTACCGTTTCATTGCTCTTCCCTAACTAGAGATTTAGCCTAGCAGAGTAAAATCGAATCTAGAAACTATATTAATGAATATCATGATAAGAACAATCACAAAACAGATCTGGAATATAAAATCTAAGTAAAAACTAAGAAAAACCTTAATTGAATGAATATGAAACACTTGTATTGAAAAATCTCCAAACTAGGGCTTGAAATCCACAATTAATTGCTTGAATCCAAAACTAGGGTTTGAGGAACCATAGGATCTCCTATGCTGCTAAGAAATTCGTATATAATATGTATTATCTCATTTTTCTACGAACTATCTACTATATATAGGCTTAGGAGTTTTAAATCTGAAAATCTCTGCTTCCCGCAATTCTAAAGAGCGCGACAGGTTCTGTCTTTTTTATCACGACCGGTCCTGGTCGTGACCAGTCTTGGATATGTTTCGGGAGCGGTCCTGCCCTTTTATTGGGACCGGTCCTGACTGTGACCGGTCCTGCCCTTTTATTGGGACCGATCCTGGCTATTTTTCAGGATCTTCTTCCTTTTATTCTTCTAATCAAACTTCTCTTCATCATCGTCATTCACTTCATTTTCCTTAGGCCATTTTATTCTGCAAAACAACGCACTTATGCAAATTTTAGTAGTAATGCATCAATTATGTACTTGTATTGAAATAAGCATAAGCATGTATAATTAGGGATGAAAGCACGTATAATTCATCTTATTAGCGCTTCCGGATATGCAATATTTGTCGCTTGTTAAGGACCTTGGCATGTTGCTGGCCAACCAATAATTCTGCGTAATTGGCATGCTGGTCTTACTCTTTCAAAGGAATCCATCTCTACCATTCTAGTGTGGGTGCACATCTACAACATTCCACTTGAATATTGGAACCCCCTTGGGCTTAGTCATATTACTAGTGCTATAGGGAGACCTCTGCATGTAGGTAGAGCAATAGCTGGGTGTAGAAGAATTTTATTTGCAGGAATATGCATTGAATTAAACGCTACTGATGAGTTTCTTAAGGAGATTATTGTGGAATATAATGACCCTATTAGTGGTGACAAGGAACAAATTTGCCTCAAAGTTGAGTATCAATGGACACCTATTTGGTGTGCCAAGTGCAAGAGGTTTGGGCATGACTGCAATAAACTTAAGGCTCGGATTTCGAAGGCTAATCTTCATCAATCCACTGAAAATGATAGGGACTGGAAAGTTAAGGGTAAAGGGAAAAATCAAGCCGAAAATATTTCTTCAATCTCCCTAAATCATGTAGACGGTGACAATCTTACCTCCTCAACCACTGCTGTGAAGGAAAACGGGAAACTTGATACAGTGATCACTCACAGCAATTTTTTTGCTGCTCTGGATCGACATCCTGATACAGACACTCCAGTTGAAATTGTTACTAACTTGAGTACTCAGGAACCCCAGGTGCGCAATACAGATGCAGGGGTTACCTGCCCCAGTGCTCAAAACATTCCAGATATTGGGGATTCTAAACCTCTTCTGTCATATCCGACGAGAACTAATTCAAATCCCATAAGTCAACTTCTAGATACTTTGGAGTCTACTGCTACTGTGCCCTGTATTCCAACAGAACAGGCAGACCATGCCCATCCAGACCTATCTGCTGAACATGATAATCAGAACTCACTTACAGATGATAAAGGATAGCACTCCAATGAAAAAAGTAGCTCAGATCTCTCAACTCATACCCCCCAACCCCAAGGCTCAGGTAAGGCTCACAAAAAAGAGGAATAAACACTCAGGAGCCTCAGGTAAAAGGAAACACTCTCATCATCGATTTTAATGATAGTAAGCTGTTGGAACATTAGGGGTCTCAACCAACCCTTTAACAATCCGAGGTTGCTAAATTTATTTATGCAAATCGTATTGATGTCCTTGGCCTTATTGAAACTAAAGTCAAACTTACAAATGAGGATAAAATTAGGAAAAAAAAAATTTAAACATTGGAATTATGTTTCAAATTGCAACTTAGACTCAATAGGGAGGATCTGGGTGCGATGGAATCCTAATAAGATCAACCTTACTATTCTGAGAATATCTTCCCAAATTATTCATGTCCTCATTGAGAATGATGACCATAGCACTCAATTTGGAGGCTTCTTTTGTCTATGGTTTTAATACAGGTCAAGAAAGAAAAGCATTATGGTCTGAGCTTATATCTTATTTTGATCCCAATATTAATCATGTTATCCTTGGTGACTTCAATGTGGTGTTAAATACCAATGAAGTCTCTGAGCCCAATTTTGGCATTAACTCTGATATTACTGATTTTAGTATTGTGGTTAACTCTCTTTGTTTGATTGACCTAAGATATTTGGGTGAATTCTTTACCTAGAGTAACAGAAGATATGGGAGACCTGACTATAATCAAAGGATATTGGATAGAGCTTTGGTGAACCAGACTTGGCTGGACATTTTTCCCGACTCTTATGGTCACTTCCAAGAACCAAGTGTATTTGGCCATTCCCCTTTTGTTCTCTATCTTGATAAAATAGTTAGGAGGAAGGGAAGGTCATTTTAATTTTATTAATTTTTAGACCAAACTTGACCCTTACCTTTCTACTGTCTCCAATGCCTGGGATACTTCTGTGAATGACACAACTCAGTATCAAGTGTGTCACAAACTTAGAATGGTTAAGCATGATTGAAAATCCTCAGCAAAAGTTTTGTTGGGAAAGAGAAATTGTTGGCTGATAAAGCCAGGGCTGAGCTTAAATTAGTTCAATCTGAACTTCTCAAGAAGCCCACTTGCCCTTCCCTCATTTCCAAACAGATACAATGTAGGACTGATTTCTTAAAATCTATTTGGATTGAGGAAGAAACCCTTATGCAGAAATGTAGGGTGTAATGGTTAAAAGCAGGAGACAAAAACTCTAGATACTTTTTTCAACATAATAAAAGTAGGAGAAACTTTAAAAAGATTTTCCAACTTGAAAAGCCTTATGGATCCTTTACTAGTAACATTGAGGATGCTAAATCAGAAGCAGTTAGGCACTTTAAAGAATTCCTTGGTACTCCTGCAAATAACCATTTTCCTGGGGTTGATGCCTTGAGAGAGGTATCTATAAAAGAATTCCAAAAAACCCTTTGGAAAATCTTGATAGAATACCTACTTTTGATGAGATTAAAAGCACAATGTTTAGTTTGCATGACAACAAAGCTCCTGGCCCTGATGTTTTTAATATTTTTTTTTCTTTAAATAGTCTTGGCCAATTGTTGGGACTGCTGTTATGGAAGATATTCAAGAATTTTTTCTTTCAGGGGAAATGCTTAAAGAGTCCAACACCACTATTATAGCGCTGGTCCCAAAAGTTCCTAACCGTTCTAACATGGGGGATTTTAGACCTATATCTTGCTGTAATACCATTTGCAAATGTATCTTTAGAATTATTGTGAATAGACTCCAAACTATTCTCCCTACCATCATTGACCAATCACAATCTGCTTTCGTTAAGGGTAGGAAAATTAGTGATAATGTTTTACATACTCAAGATCTTCTTAGAGACTATCACAAAGTGGGGGGCAAACCTAGATTTCCTTGCAAAGTTGATCTTATGAAAGCATATGATAGTGTTAATTGGAACTTTTTGTTTGATCTTCTTGATACCATTGGTGTTCTTCCAAATCTAAAAAAATGGATTTTTGCTTGTGTAACTTCCCCTAGATATTCCATTAATTTTAATGGGGAGCTTGTGGGATACTTTGATGGTGCGAGAGGTCTGAGCCAAGGTGACCCTATTTCCCCTTATCTATTTTGTTCTTATCATGGAGGCTCTTAGCCAACTACTCTACCACAATATTCAGAATTGTCAATTCACCTATCACTGGAAATGTGAGAAACATAAAATTTCTCACATTTGCTTTGCTGATGATCTTATTATTTTATTGAATGGTGATATTGATTCTGCAAAATTGGTTAGAAAAACACTAAATCAATTCTATGATTTTTTTGTTATTCAAGCCAACAATGCTAAGAGTTGTGTTTTTTTTTTTTTTCTGGGATTGAAGACCAGTTGGTTAATAACATTTTGAGGGAATTCCAATTTACCATCGGATCTCTTCCTATGAGGTATCTTGGGGTTCCTCTGATTACTTCCAAATTGAAAAAATAACATTGCAATGAGTTGGTCAACAAAATTTGCTCTAGAATTACCTCTTGGAAATCTAAATTCTTATCCTATGCAAGAAGGGCTAAGCTAATACAATTTGTGTTATCTGGTATCCAACAGTATTGGTCAGGGATGTTCATCCTCCCCAAAGGAGTTCTAAAACAGGTGGATCAAGCTCTGAAGAGGTTCCTTTGGTCTGGGACCACAGGGCTAAATAGTTTGGACAAAGGTTTGCAAACCCAAAAAGGAAGCTGGCTTGGGGTTTAAAGATGTTTTTCTCACTAATACTCTTCTGAATTTAAAGCACATCGGTAATCTTCTTAGACCCTAAAAATAAGTTCTTGTGGAAAGAATGGGTGCACATGTATATGATTAAATCTAAAAGTTTTTGGGAAATCAAAGCACCAAGCCAATGCACTTGGTATTGGAGAAAATTATTAAAGTTTAGGAATATCGCGAGACCCGTCCTGATTCATAAGATTGGTGATGAAACATACTTCCCTCTGGTTTGATAATTTGCTACCCATTGGACCCTTGTTTGAGAAATATACACCTAGGATTGCTTATGATGTTGTCATTGATCCTAGAGCAAAAGTGGCAACTATTATAAGCAATAATGAATGGAACTGGCCATCAACTAACACTATTGGCTTAAATGAAGTTAGATGTACATTATCTACTTTGTACAAGCCATCTAGAATGGTAGATAGTATCTCATGGACCACTTCTCCTTCTAGAGGATTTATATTTGCACATATCTGGGATCATTTTAGAGAGATGTCCCCAGTGGTACTTTGGCACAAAATTGTATGGTATTCGGGGTGTACTCCTAGACAGAATTTCATCCTATGGATTGATGTTCTGAATAGACTTGCTACCCATGCTAGGATCTTTGCCTATTGTACCAAAAAAAAAAAAGATATAGGATCTTTGCCTATGCCCCGGGACTCCTTGCTTGTGTATTTTGCCACTGCCATATGAAAACTCATAACTATTTATTTTTTGAATATACTTGTGCTTCTTTCATTTGGCAGGACTTGATACAAAGATGTGAACTCAACTAGAATATGACAACTTGGGACACAACTGTTCGATGGATGGCACAAAATTGGAAAGGAATGAGAATCCAACAAGCTATCCGAAAGATGTGCCTTGGTGTAACTGTATATGGTTTATGCAGGGAAAGGAATAAGAGGACATTTAAATGTTCTTCCATGCCTCCAGGACTACTCCAAACTATGGTCTCTCAAATCAACACTCAAATTAAAATCGAATTGAAACAAGACCCCCAACTGGACAATTTTGTTAGATACTGGACATGAGAGAGTGATTGCTTGTTAGTTTTGTTGATTGTTTTGAAATTAAAACCTCAAAGTCATAGTCAGCCTCAAACATATAATTAATCATAAAAGTACCCACCTTCAACTTCGCCCTCTTTGCCAGCTCCTCCTCCAAATCTGCCAATGATACCGATGACAAAGGGTACCTAAACTCAAAGACATGATCTCCAAATGTTGCCATTATCCTCACCGTATCCTCATCATCATCATCATATTGCATTTCACTCGAGACCTCGGCTTGCTCAGGAGGCGTTTCAGAAGATAAGACCGATTCTTGCAATGTCATGGCAGGCTCAAAAGGCCGTTTAGAAGATGGAGGAGGGTGGTCACTCTGAGTGTGGATAATTTTGTTTCTTTTCTGTGATGGCCCTGGAGTGATTCCATGTTGTCTACCCACACGCTTCAATGTAGATGGAGTAACTGTAAAATGTAGGATTTACATGAGACTTGCCCAAATAAAACCAGATGAAAATAACAAGAGAAAATGAAACAGTTTACAAGTTTGTGAAGATTACCACCTAGTTTCTCTGCAGCAACTTCAAGATTCAACAAGTTATGCCTTTTTACATTTGTACATCCTTTTTTGGAATATATTTACCCATTTCCGAAAAGGAAAAAAACAAAACAAAAAAAACAAAAACAAACTTTTACTAAACATATGCCTTGGCTAGAAACCAGCTGTAGAGTATCCCAACAAGACAACCTTTTATCCACCATTTCTTCCATACTAGCTAGGTACCAGGCAAGCTAAAAAGAGAACAATGTGCAACTGGAAATTTGATCTGAATGTTAATGATGAGCACAAACTAGTAGGTACAGATATAAACCAGTTTAAATTGGGGAAGCAAAAAGATGCTCCACCGGAGTTTGGACAACACTTTTCACTTCTGCCAAACATGAACAAGCTCAAAGGTAAACAGGACAACCAAAAAAACAAAAAAAACCAAATCATGATTTTCAACAAGTTAAAATGTAACCAAGAGCTTCCTTTCATACAGGGACCAAAAAAAAAAAAAACAAATCATGATTTTCAACAAGTTAAAATGAAACCAAAAAGCTTCCTTTCATAGGCCATTAGAAAGTAGAGGTTACCCATGAACTAATGTAGATTGATGATATCAAATTCCACGGATGATGGGTCAGATTCAATATGGGCAATCAGGGGTAACAGGTTCCACAAACATTCTGAGTGTAGTTATGCCTTCGCTTTCTACCCAAGTCATGCAGTGCTTCAAGCCAGTATCATTCGGGATAGAAATCAAAACCTCGGTCATAGTCAGCCTCAAACATATAATTAATCATAAAAGTACCCACCTTCAACTTCGCCCTCTTTGCCAGCTCCTCCTCCAAATCTGCCAATGATACCGATGACAAAGGGTACCTAAACTCAAAGACAGGATCTCCAAATGTTGCCATTTTCCTCACCGTATCCTCATCATCATCATCATCATCATCATATTGCATTTCACTCGAGACCTCGGCTTGCTCAGGAGGCGTTTCAGATGATGAGACCGATTCTTGCAATGTCATGGCAGGCTCAAAAGACCGTTTAGAAGATGGAGGAGGGTGGTCACTCTGAGTGTGGATAATTTTGTTTCTTTTCTGTGATGGCCCTGGACCCACACGCTTCAATGTAGATGGAGTAACTGTAAAATGTAGGATTTACATGAGACTTACCCAAAAAAAACCAGTATAGCAATATGAAAATAACAAGAGAAAATGAAACAGTTTACAAGTTTGTGAAGATTACCACCAAGTTTCTCTGCAGCAACTTCAAGATTCAACAAGTTATGCCTTTTTACATTTGTACATCCTTTTTTGGAATATATTTACCCATTTCCGAAAAGGAAAAAAACAAAACAAAAAAAACAAAAACAAACTTTTACTAAACATATGCCTTGGCTAGAAACCAGCTGTAGAGTATCCCAACAAGACAACCTTTTATCCACCATTTCTTCCATACTAGCTAGGTACCAGGCAAGCTAAGAAGAGAACAATGTGCAACTGGAAATTTGATCTGAATGTTAATGATGAGCACAAACTAGTAGGTATAGATATAAACCAGTTTAAATTGGGGAAGCAAAAAGATGCTCCACCGGAGTTTGGACAACACTTTTCACGTCTGCCAAACATGAACAAGCTCAAAGGTAAACAGGGACAACCAAAAAAAAAAAAACAAATCATGATTTTCAACAAGTTAAAATGAAACCAAGAGCTTCCTTTCATACAGGGACCAAAAAAAAAAAAAACAAATCATGATTTTCAACAAGTTAAAATGAAACCAAAAAGCTTCCTTTCATAGGCCATTAGAAAGTAGAGGTTACCCATGAACTAATGTAGATTGATGATATCAAATTCCACGGATGATGGGTCAGATTCAATATGGGCAATCAGGGGTAACAGGTTCCACAAACATTCTGAGTGTAGTTATGCCTTCGCTTTCTACCCAAGTCATGCAGTGCTTCAAGCCAGTATCATTCGGGATAGAAATCAAAACCTCAAAGTCATAGTCAGCCTCAAACATATAATTAATCATAAAAGTACCCACCTTCAACTTCGCCCTCTTTGCCAGCTCCTCCTCCAAATCTGCCAATAATACCGATGATAAAGGGTACCTAAACTCAAAGACATGATCTCCAAATGTTGCCATTATCCTCACCGTATCCTCATCATCATCATCATATTGCATTTCACTCGAGACCTCGGCTTGCTCAGGAGGCGTTTCAGAAGATGACACCGATTCTTGCAATGTCATGGCAGGCTCAAAAGGCCGTTTAGAAGATGGAGGGTGGTCACTCTGAGTGTGGATAATTTTGTTTCTTTTCTGTGATGGCCCTGGAGTGATTCCATGTTGTCTACCTACACGCTTCAATGTAGATGGAGTAACTGTAAAATGAAGGATTTACATGAGACTTACCCAAAAAAAACCAGTATAGCAATATGAAAATAACAAGAGAAAATGAAACAGTTTACACGTTTGTGAAGATTACCACCAAGTTTCTCTGCAGCAACTTCAAGATTCAACTCCAGAACTTCATGACTAATCGTGGGTATAATTTTCCTATCCAATGATGTGTCTTCTTTCTTTGACTCAGCAGTCATAATGTCTGTATCTTCCATCGCTAATTCTTGAGATGAGGAAGGCATTGGCGAGAAATCTCCGAAATCGTCTATTAAGTAATCAAGAGCTTTAACTTTTTCCAAACTTTTACGCAGATTAAAAGAATTAATAAATTCAACTGATAAATCCTCTCCCAGTTCTTGACCAGAAGATAACTTAAAACTTCTGAAGTTACGCTTCAATGTAGCTAACAACAATGCCAGCCTTAACCCTAGCCGTTCTTCGCCACAGGGGATAAAGAACTCCAGGACGTAATCATTGTCTCCAGTGTAACTACTTCGCAAGCAAATTGCAAAACAACAATTTAACATACAATCCTGTGCACAGCGTGCCAAAGGGTATTCGACAGAGGTGAATTGGGTTACATCATTTGTCAAGCACGGGCGATGGGACAAATATGCCATCCCAGTAACTCCCTGCCCCTTTCGTAAACCAACCATTTGACTCACCCACTCAAATTCGTAGGCAGAATGAGAGTAACATGCTACTGCTTTGGACGATACTCTTAGAATGGAAGTGCTCTTCGGACTTCCACCACTATAATCTCTGCACGGTAACCAAGTCTGTGCCAAAGGTAACCGGAGAGTTACGCACGCCACTTTTAACACCTCGGAGATTTCGTGCAGTGCATGTTTGAGACCTTCATCACAAGTCTGATTCGCAAAAGTATTGCAAGTATTGATATTATGAGCACGGAAACAAAGAGCCAAAAATACTAACTAAAAAATAACAAAAAAAAAAAAACAGAAGCATGATACTTGAAATTTTAATTATAGTTGTCACTTACTTCCTTGTCAAAATGATTATACTCAACTGATGATTGAAGATCAACCTCCTGCAAAATGAATGAAATAACCTGAAGGTCTGACTACCAAATTTTGAAAGGCTTGAAATGGAAGAGATAATTCACGCGCATATGGAAACTGTCAAGGAAGAATTCAGCAGTGCTAAAAAGGAGAATGCAAGGGGTATATCAACAAACCTGAAGCCCATCAAGGACACTCTTAGTCAGGTGACGGCAATTCGAAGAGTACATGTTATCCAAAGGAAATACCATTTCAATTACACCAAGGCAGGCTTGGCTGAAAGGTTCAAGCACCGGCAATGCCACAAATCCCTGAACATTGCATCGTACAACATGTACAAGCGATGGATAATCTTTGCCAGAACGAGGATCCACATCTGGAAGCATTTCTGGCGATTTTTGCACGAACACACGGCCAATGTGACTAAGTTCTTTTCCAATCTCCGTATCCACGTAACACTTACGATCCATACACAGCTTCTTAAATTCATAAAGCTTTTCATTACAACAAGAGATAGCAAAAGGCTGATCTGAAGTGGCAAGGACACACCGACCCTCGGTCGTTATAGGTGCCCAAAACTGAACTAGAACATTTTGTGCAGCAGATGAAAATTTCAAGTGTTCAAACAGACTTACAATCTTCTTTTTGATCACCAGATTGGCGGTTGTGACCGTGGTGTCTGTTTCCTTATTATAAATGTACAAATCTGAAAGAAAATAAATGAGGCACTCAGTTCATAGTTACTGTAAATAAACTAGATGAAATTATTATATTGATGATATTGAAACGGATGCAATAGAGGCCTATATCATAGTTGTCTAAGGCGCAAGGCGCACCAAGGCACAAAGGGCTTCCGGAGGCAAGGCGCACTTTTGAGAATATGTCAATAAAATACCCTTATTCAATTGGAGTAAGCAAGAAAATAAAGTGTAAGCACTATTCAATAAGAAACTACAGAAGAAAACAATAAGGGCGGGCCTAATTGTACATAAGTTTACATGAAAAGATGGTGAACTTGAATGATTCCATTTATAAAAAGAATGCTCGTCTCAGAAATGATGCTTGCAATCATGAAGTTTCCTTTTTTTGTAAATGGAGTCATTCAAGGTGATGGATTTTGATTCAAGATTCTACACAATCTGAATGGAACTATTTGCTTACTATTCAATAAGAAACTACAGAAGAAAACAATAAGTAAAGGCATGATTGTACATAAGTTTACATGAAAAGATGGTGAGCTTGAATGATTCCATTTAGAAAAAGAATGCTTGTCTAAGAAATGATGCTTGCAATCGTGAAGTTTCCTATATTAATACATTTGTAAATGGAGTCATTCAAGGTGATGAATTTTGATTCAAGATTCTACACAAAATCTTAATGGAACATTCAAATCTAGGTGACAATCAACATAGACCCTAATAGATTACATAAACAGAGTATAAAGAATCAGGCCAAAAAAATAAAAAGAGGAGAAAGGAACACGAAAGAATCAGCAAGAAAATAAACAATTAAACCAAAAAAAAAGTAATCTTCATTTTTAGGGGAAAAAATGAAAAATTAATGAATACAAATTGAGTGAGTAAATATGTACTCTACTACTCTTAGATCGAAGTCGAAGAAGAAGACTGTCGAAGTTGTAGCAGCTGTTTACGACTTAGGGCTTGTTCAATTGATTTGTTTGTAGCATCTGTTTGTTTAGGACCAAAAAGCTTTAAGGTACAACTTCTAGGGCACACATCACAAGTATACACATGATTTAGGCTTCTACAATAAGGCTTGCGCCTTAACGCCTTGAGCCTAGGCTTCAAGGCGCGCCTAAGCTGCTCCCCTTTGAATGTGCCACGCCCTAGCCTAGGCGAGGCTCTTCACGTGCGCCTGCCTGCGCCTCGCGCCTAGGCGCGCTTTTCACCACAGAGGTCTATATACAGGCAATAACAATAAGAGGAAAATACCAAAATTCCACTAGGGCTGACATAATGATGGCCTAAGCCCTAATACACTAAATGACTTAGCCTTTTAACACTCCCCCTGAACTAAAGGTGGTAATGAAAATTACACCGGATGTTTGGCAAGATTACAACCAAAAGAAAACAAACTCACAACCCGTTTTGGTTGGCACAAATAACTCACCATCACTGAATGTGGCCGGCAACGCAACTTGTGAGTGTATCATGATCGTTGAACAACGATCCAAACTGAAGCTTGTAACTGATGAATAACAAGCCACACGATGGATTGTCCAAAAACATCTCTCGACCATACAGGGTTGGTAACGGGTTTCTCAATTCCATGAAGATAATTGGCAAGGGAACATTTTCAATCGAAGAAGATTGGAAAACGAACATGAGAGAGCCCACAAACAAAGAAGTGTTCCTCATGCTCGCGGTTTGTTGCTCTATTTCTTCGACCAAACAACATAGGTGAGGAGAGTTCCTTTGTTTCTTGGCCAAACAATGGTTGGCAACGAAGGTATTCTCGACCAGCAATGGTCGGCAACCAAACCAAACGGAACAGATGCAGGTGGTAGAGTTGCGATCTAGGATAACGAGGGCTTCGTCTTCCCACAATAAGGGCTGCGAACACGTTGGACACTCTCTTCTCTCTCCCCATGACCTCTGGGTTTTGGCCTCAACACTCTCTTCGACTTCCCGCACTTTTTTTTTCTTGGTTTCTCGACTTTCACGAAGGAGATCGGCAATGGAGACAATGATAGGTCTCCGGCAAGCGACTCTCGTTACCGCCCGCCAATGGAGGGAATTATGTGACGTTTATTCCAGAAAATAGGTTTGGTTCTGATACCATGTAAATAAACCAGATAAAATTAATACATAGATGAATTAGAGGCGGCAAAAGAAAATACCAAAATACCACTAGGGTTGACATAATGATGACCAACTACATCTTTTAGTACTTACATTATTAAATGTTGATGTATTCTACATACATGCTGTTAAGTAACCAACTACACTAAAAGCTTAAGTAGTTAGAGAATGGGCCCAAAAATGTATATCAAGCTTCAAAATCCCCCGTCTAGCATGTGGAGAGCCAACAAACCAAAATCCAGCATGGTGGAGACAAATCACAGTGCAAATATGAAACACTAAAGCAGATAAAGAGAGTCGAACCCAAGACCTCTCATAAATAAGGCCCTAATACCATGTTAAGTAACCAACTAGACTAAAAGCTTAAGTCATTAGAGAATGGGCCCAACAATCAAGCTTCGACACATAGATGTTTGTATCTATCTATCTACGACATATACGTGTACCAACCCCCTTTTAAGTGTGTTGCACTTTTATCAATTGGTCAGTACCACTTAATGAATATATGGCTTTTGTTAATCCTAGGTTAATTTTTGAAGTTGGTCCGTCTGCTGATTTACATAGTTGGTCAGCGACAAGGTTTGAGATGAATTCACTTTATTTTGAAACCAATAACTATGCCATGCGTGACCCGCTTTCCAGGATTTGACCTTGCGAACTCAATATATGACCCTTGTGAGCTAAAACCAGGCAGCATGTATCGTGGATCGATTCGGTACGAGGCCCAGGACCAGGAACGGGAACGTGGATCACCACGTGCTATAAAATGTGGTACGGTGGGGGTAGACTTCTTCCGATCTTAAGAGGGGAAGTAGTATGATAGATTAAAACGTGAAATGATTTTTTAATCATTTTATTGTCAAGTAAACTTCTAAATGAGAAAATATAAATCGATGGTCTGACAAGTTCACTCCATTTTGGTCGTGTTATTACAATATTAGGTGATTTAACGCAGGCATTCCCAAATTGGCGTTCCAATTTGCTAGTGTACCACGTTTCGGAACGATCATTCCAAAACGGGGATCGCAAGGCTCTGATAGTTTTCTGGTAACCATGTTCCCAAGATCACACTAACCTCCCTTGACATAAATTAGAAGTATCAAATTCCTCCCTTCCGTTAAATCTTTGTTAGTTTGACTAACAAATTTTCGTTGACCTCAATTAGAAAAATGTTAAATGCCTAAACTACCCTTACTTTTGATAAATGTCTCAAATAACCTAAACATAAAAGAAAAAATGACAAAATCCCATTCTTCCTCCTTCCTCTTACTGGTCAACCACCACCACCACCATTGCACTATCGATCCAACACCATTCACAATCACCACCACAGCTTCAACACACCATTCACATCCACCATAGCAACAATCTCCACCGCCACATCACCACTTATCAAAGACACAACCACGACCAGCTTCACCACCACCATAATCACCACCGGTAATGGCAAAGCAACGTAACCCAAGTCAAAAACAGAGAAACACAATCAAAATTTTTGCTCCAATTAAACCAAAAACAGACCCACTCTATGGGCAAGTGCAAACTGTGAATTGAATCATCAATTTCAAGAAATGAAATTTATGATTCAATTCAAATCAATTTGGTGCAAGCTTCATGAACGCAAACCCACTTCCATAAACCAGACCCAAACCCACTTCCCTAAACCAGACCCCCTCACTCTCATCCCCGAATCTGCCCTAATTTTCAAGTTTAGCACAAACAATTTTTGCTCCAATTTTACCAAAAACAGACCCACTGTATGGGCAAGTGCAAACTGTGAATTGAATCATCAATTTCAATAAATGAAATTTATGATTCAATACAAATCAATTTGGTGCAAGCTTCATGAATGCAAACCCACTTCCATAAACCAAACCCAAACCCACTTCCCTAAAACAGACCACTCTCTCTCTCTCTCTCTCTCTCTCTCTCTCTCTCTCTCTCTCTCTCTCTCTCTCTCTCACATCCCCGAATCTGCCCTAATTTTCAATTTTAGAAACTCAACGCCATCAGAGCAATCCCTTGCTTCTTCATCGGAGATTTGAGCGAATAGCTTCCAACCTAGCGATTGCTTGCTGCATATATACATATATATATTGGGTTTGAATTGTATAATACATATATATATACGTATAAATGTGTGTTTATATGTATATCGGGTTTACATTATTATTCTAAATAATTAATAAATAACTTCCTACAACCTCAGCCCCACTTTCTATATCTTTTTCCCTGTAACTGCTAATAGTATGAAATGGTGCAACATTGTCATCATTTTAGCTTGTGTGTATGTTCCTAAGTATGCTCCATTTCATCGATAAGTTCATGAATCTTAGGCTTGTTAACAGTGAATTTTATGAACGAACTTGCCTTTCAGCATGTTATGATTTCCCATTTTGAACAATCAGTCTTTTCTATTTGAAATCGCAAAACGAAACTAAGATGCCTACATTCATGTGATAAAAACCTGCTATAAATTCATGGAAGCATTTAGCGAAAAGAATATGGTTCTCTCCTTAGTGTGATGAGGTATGATGTTACAAATGCAAGCGATGTGCCTGGCTTACGGAAAATTCGTCCTTAACCAAAACAATGAATAAAAGCAACGACAACAAAACCACGGACACGGGCATTGCTGCGTGGCAGTCCTTCACTAGTATATGCATATATTGACGAAGGGGTGTTGAAGAATATTGTATATTCTATATAGCATATTAGTGGGATATTGCAACTAGAGGTATTGCTTTTATTTTCCTTATTTTATTTTCCTTTTAGGTCTCTTTCTATTTGAGCCTAGCTTGTACTTGTATATATAGGAGCCCCTTACGAAAGCATGGACTGAAGAACCTGCACCCGATATGCACCAGCACTCTTCCAAAACATGACCTTAGGGCTTTTGGTTTCCTAACTTATGTTCTATGGATGGTTTATTTTGTAAATATTCAAAATATCGGGGGTGGGGCACTCTCTAAACTAGTGTCAAATTTCTAAAATTGCACGTATACACCATAAATTTTTAAAAAATTGTGTGTGTGTGTGTGTGTGTGTGTGTGGGGGGGGGGGGGGGGGGGGGGGGGGGGGGGGGGATGGGGGAGATGCTTGCCTCTATGTAGGTCCGCCCATGATCGATCACGTCTGTGTTATGTTTCCTGGCTTTTCATTCAATTAATCATATGTGAGTCAACTTACTAAATCCTTAAATTGCTTAGTAACTTTTTACTCCACCCACTGTGTTTTTCAGGATCTAAAGACAGGAGAATTGGTGGGGGGATACGACAATAATGGTTTCTACTACTTTCAGACATCTCCGCGCTCTGCTCCCTACAATTCTCCATTCTAGTGGCACTGTCGTCTCGGCACCCATCATCTCTTAGTCTAAAGCACCTAGTTCCTTATTCATACTCTTTTTTATGTTTAATTGTGAAACATGTGAACTCAGCAAATATCGCTGAGCTCCTTTTAGAGGTTGTACATGACTTGAGCCACACAACAAGCCCTAGCGAACAGGTTCAATAAAGGCTCGGCTCGGCGCCTTTAACACACAAACCAAGCTCAAGCCCTTAGAAGCACGAAGCGGGGGCGGGAGCGGGAGCGAGGAAGCGTTAAACTTTAAGAGGTTCAAAGGTTGGAAGCGTTTAAGAAGCGTCCAAATATTTGATATAGATATTTTCTATATCTAATTATTGCACAAGAATTTAGATTGACATAATATATTTTGATTGTAAATTTTGTTTTTGAAAGTCTTAAGCCATATGTTCCGACATAAAAATATTTCTTCGGTAAAATATTTGAGCAAAATAAGAACTTGAATCTATTTATAGGCTATTTTGAGACTTAGATGTGATGGGGGCCGGGTGGGAGCGTGGTTCTAACGTGAGGGGAGCAAGGATCCGACAAGCTTCAAAGTAAGAAGCGCGGAATCGAGAGTCTGAGGAGGGAGCGTGACCAATTTAGAAGGTTCCTGCTTCTAAGCTCAAGCCTAGATTTCAAGCTCGTTTAATAAACAAACCAAGCTCAAACACACATGAGCTCAACTAAATAGGGCTCGCGAACACTTTGAATAAGACTCGTTAGAAGGCTCACGAAAAAAACTCATAAATAGGCTTTGACAAAGGGCTTGTATACTAACTGTCATATATAAATCAATTACAAACTATGAAGTTTTAGAGGATAGATGAGCCAAACTCTAGCATAAATAAGCCAAATTTGTTGAAAGGGCTTGAATTTCAAGCATGTGGAAAAGCTCGTGAACTTGATAAAAGGCTTCAATTTCAGCTCGTTTAATTAACCCCTCAAGCTCAAGCATACATGACCTCGACTCGGGCTCGGCTCGTTTAGTAGACAAGCCTAGCTCAAACATAAAAGAGCTCAGCTTGGCCCGGCTCCAATACACCCATAAATAGGAGAATTGGTGGGGGGTACGACAATAATGGTTTCTACTACTTTCAGTCATCTTCGCGCTCTGCTCCCTACAATTCTCCATACTAGTGGCACTGTCGTCTATATACAATATAATTCTAACACACAGATTGAAGTAACCAAGTGAGGGATGGAGATGGCTCGCCACCAAATGGGACATTCACTTAGACTTCCTACTTCCTAGCCCGGTGTTGGAAGGGCAAAGCTGCCGAAGTGATCAAAAAGGAACAAGTCCGGATAATGATCAATAACATGAGAAGACAATCCCCCCATACCAACCTATCTCTATTTCCAAGGGATGACCACTTATGACTCTTTGATTGAAGCAGCCACCCGCATTGAAGATGCCATCTACAATGCAGCGATTCAGCATTGAGTTCTTTTACTTAAGAACCAAAAAGGAGTTGCAGTTGTTAAAATCACGAGGAATGAATTCATTTCACCGTGTTTGGGTGTCTCTTGCTGGCTATCATTGCTCTTGCAATGTTAGGCTTGAGAGCATGTCATAGTCTGAGAAAATTATATTTACATACACTATATGCATTTTAATTGGTCTATGTTGACTTAATATTCTCTATATAATTCCCCAATTTTATTTTTCTCTGCGTCTCTTTTTTTAACTATTAGTATACTATTTCTTTCCTTTGTTTATTAAGTCTTCGGACTCAGTGTAGTTTAGTTTATATAAACATGTTTGGGTTGTTGTGAATTCACAAAAGTACTAATTATATTTCCTTTATTCAATTTCATACATAGCAAATAAATAAAAATTTAGTAATAAATAAATAAATGGAACTCCATTCTTGAAAGAGAAACAGAAACACAAAATACACAAATCAGAATGAGCACTAGTTACCGGTGGTAGAAGAATGTTTTATCTCACTCCAAAGGGCATCCGTAGAAGAAGAAGAACAAGAACCTCCTCCTTCCGCGTCCAGGATATCTAAGATCGCCAATCTCCAACTCATCCTACTGCAGTTCTTGAAAACCAAACAAAGACCAAGGAATCAGAAGGGGGTTCGAAACCCTCTATATATATACTAGGTATTGCCCGTGGCTAAAGCCACTATCGAACAATATAAACCATACATGCGATCTGTCATGAATCTAAATTTAAAATTTTAAGCATTCATGTAATATGCTTAGAATAAAAACACATTCCTGTAATATTGCAATAAAATCAATTCTAATATATCCCCGTGTAAAAATAAAAAATAAAAAATATTACTGCGTTTGGTAACACCATCTAAACATTAAAAAATTACATTATTCTGTACTCTTCGGGGCGCGTTTGTTTGCCGGATTGATTGGGCGGATTGGACTATTTTAGTCCAATCTGGATAATACTGTGTTTGGTTGGGCCTTTAGTAGTATTATTTAACCAAAGGTATTATATGGTGTGGTCAAAATTAGTGCCCCTTAGGAAGTATAAAACTATACCTGGGGAGGGGTGGTATTACGAAAACACGGGGATAGTTCGAGTTGGATTGTGGGACAACTTGACCATTTTACCCCCGGAATATATATACCCACTTCTTGTAGCATTTCTCATATTTCTTCAGAATTGTCTCTCAGACTTGAGAGCAAAGAGAGAGGCGACAAAGGCGATAGACGAGAAGTCGTAGCAGACGCCGACGCCGGAGCAGGTGATGCCCACGACAAGGCAGTGACTTTCTTCCTCTCTCTCTCTCCAAAAGACGCTGGAACAACGCAGACGGCTCAGGTTCTTCTTCTTCTTTTTTTTTTTTTTTTTGATTTCTTAACTTTTTCTTACTAAAATGTCAGATCTACAAAGGTTATGGGTTATCCTCCTTGGATCTACAATGTTTTTTGTTTTGCATGACAAATTTCTGAAACTTGTGAGCTTTCATAATCTAGGGTTTGCTTAAATGCTTGACAAAATCAATAGATCTATGTTCTCTTACTTAATATTGTGCTAGATCTATGTTTATCTGCATTTTTAGACTGAATTTGCAATTTTTTTTTTATGACTGCGATTGTAGACAGATTTAACACAGTCCAATGCAAACCCATATATATATATATATGATATATATATAATTGTTGTGAATATATACCAACCAGGCCCCATGGAATGATTGGTAATTCACCACGAAAGAGTTGTTCAGGTGTGTAGAGTAAGAGCAGCCATTTTCATGCTTGTTTTTTGTTGATCTTACAGACTAGAGTTGGCTTTTCTTGTCCAATACTTCTAGATGTTCCAAACCAATACATTAATGTACTTTATTTCATTAAAGTATGGCTATAAAGACTAGAGTATGGCTTTTCTTACAGACTAGAGTATGGCTTTTCATTAAAAGTATGTATTTTATTATGGATGGAAGTGATATGCTGGTTATGTCATACCACTAGAAAGAAATGAGAAATTCTATGGAGACTCCCAGCGACTCCCTCCTTGGACCGAAAGTGTTAAAAATACATTAAAATAATATGGGTCCTACCATTAGAAAGTAAAAAAAAAAAAAAAACGAAAGCAAACTCTAAGTTTGCAACTCACGTGTGCCTGTTGATCCAAAGTCAACACAAATAAATAATATGGGTCTCACCATAAACAAAACAATAGCAAAACAACTTCAGAAATGATACACACACACACTAAACAATAGCAAAACAACTTCAGAAATGATTCACTGAGAAATTTCTCATAGTGTAGTGAAACATTTCTCATATAATATGAGAAAATTCTCATATTTACTGAGAAATTTTCAATGTTTACTGAGAAATCCTCAATGTTCAGTGAGAAATTTCTCATAGTGTAGTGAAACATTTCTCATATAATATGAGAAAATTCTCACATTTACTGAGAAATTCTCAATATTTACTGAGAAATCCTTAATGTTTACTGAGAAATTTCTCATAGTTAGTGAAACATTTCCCATATAATATGAGAAAATTCTCATATTTACTGAGAAATTCTCAATGTTTACTGAGAAATCCTCAATGTTTACTGAGAAATTTCTCATAATTTAGTGAAACATTTCTCATATAATATGAGAAAATTCTCATACTTGCTGAGAAATTCTCAATGTTTACTGATACACCACAAAAAATCATATACAAAAAAAACCATAACTTGCCCTTGATCAAAACCAAACACAACCATCATTCCAAAAACTATAACCCATACTTACTGAGAAATTCTCAATGTTTACTAAGATTGATTATGTCAATTTCATTTTTCTTTTCCTTTTCTTATACCATATTCAAAAGTCCTTATAGATAATATGTTGGATAATATGTTGTTTTTTCATCTATGTGTAAGGCTTTTTCATGGACATATCAACGGAAGATGTTGAGGTTTTCTTGGTGCTTGAAGAAATACTGCTTGATTTTATTCAATTGATTTCGATGTTCATGGTAATGATTGTGACCATTAATAGATATAAGAGGAAAGTAATTGGGGATAGGGGAATAAGTAACGTATTTGCTCGAATGGAGGACTTAGACAGAATGATTAATCGAGGGGACATAGTATGTGTGGAGCAACTCCGAATGGATAGAAACACATTTGGAATCTTGTGTACCTTGATACGTACAATAGGTCAATTACAAGATACACGGCATGTTACTGTGGAAGAGCAAGTAGCCATGTTCTTACATATTCTAGCACATCATGTTAAGAACCGTGTCATTAAGTTTCGCTTCATTCGCTCGGGTGAAACAGTCAGTAGACATATCAATGCAGTTTTGAAGGCGGTTCTAAAACTCCATACTGTGTTACTTAGAGCTCCCGATCCTATTCGTGAGAATTGTAACGACGATAGATGGAGATGGTTTAAGGTATTGCCTTTGCAAACCTTAGAATTTTTTATTGTTTTAATAATTTTTTAAAATGAATATAATAAGCCTTCACCTACTTAATTATTGAATTGAATTTGCCATTGTAGAATTGCCTTGGTGCTTTAGATGGAACTTATGTTAGAGTTCATGTTCCTGCAATTGACCAACCAAGGTATAGATCAAGGAAGGGGGAGCTTGCTATTAATGTTTTAGGAGTGTGCGCTACTGACATGAAATTTATATATGTTTTGCCCGGATGGGAAGGGTCTGCAGCGGACTCTAGAGTTCTCCGTGATGCTGTTACGAGGCCAAATGGCCTTAGGGTACCTACGGGTGAGAATATGTATTATAGTGGATGTTATCAATTGAATTATGCACAATAATAATATAATTCTTCTAACAAGACTTCTGTAAAAACACACAGGCTATTATTACCTAGTAGATGCGGGTTACACGAATGGTGAAGGATTTTTAGCCCCATATAGAGGTCAAAGATACCATCTGTCAACTTGGAGAGATGGTCCAGCTCCCTCAACCCCTCAGGAGTTCTTTAACATGAGGCATGCATCCGCACGTAATGTCATAGAGAGGTGTTTTGGTCTTCTGAAACTACGTTGGGCAATTCTAAGGAGCCCGTCTTTTTTCCCAATTAGGACTCAGAACCGGATCGTTACAGCTTGTTGTCTTATCCATAACTTAATTAGAAGGGAGATGCCAACTGACCCACTAGAGAACGAGTTGGACGCAAATTACCCACCCATTGAGCTTGGAGATGAATACATTGACACCGTTGAAACATCTAACCAGTGGAGCGAATGGAGAGATAATCTGGCAAATCAAATGTTTAATGAGTGGATGGCCAATAGAGGCCAAGCAAATTGAACTCTTGTATTACTTGAACTATTTAGTGTTGTATTTTATTTGAACTATTGTATTACTTGAACTATTTAGTGTTGTGTTTTATTTGAACTATTTAGTGTTGTGTTTATTTGAACTATTGTATTATTTGAATTGTTGTATTTGATTTCAACTATTGTATTACTTGAACTATTGTATTTTGAACTATTGTCGATGTAGTTCATTTTTTGATTAGGAATGGATAGTGGAGAGTCTAACCAACGTCCTAGTAAGGGTAGGAAAGGAGATGGCGAAAAAATATGTAGGAGAGTATGGACCAAGACTGAGGAGGAAGCACTTTTAGATGCTTTGCAAGAGTTATGTCATACAGGTTGGAAGCAAGACACTGGACTCTTTAGGCCTGGATACTTAAACGAATTGGAAAGACTTATGATGCGCAAGATCCCTGGCACTGATCTTAGAGTGATGCCTCATATTGAATCCAAAACTAAGGTGTGGAAAGCAAAGTATAATGAGAATTTCTCACTCTTTTCAAGTGGGAAATTTCTCATTCATACTGAGAAATTCTCAATGTTTACTCAGAAATTCTCAATCTTTACTGAGAAATCCTCAATGTTCACTGAGAAATTTCTCATATAATATGAGAAAATTCTCATATTTACTGAGAAATTCTCAAAGTTTACTGAGAAATCCTCAATGTTTACTGAGAAATTTCTCATAGTTTAGTGAAAAATTTCTCATATAATATGAGGAAATTCTCATATTTACTGAGAAATCCTCAATGTTTACTGAGAAATTTCTCATAGTTTAGTGAAACATTTCTCATATAATATGAGAAAATTCTCATATTTACTGAGAAATTCTCAATGTTTACTGAGAAATCCTCAATATAAAAGAAAATTCATTTTTTTTAAAAATTGCAAATAACTATAAATATATAAGAACTTCACTCAGCACTTTGCTTTTTTTATAATAACTATAATTGTTGTCTTTAAAGAAGAACTTCACTTTCTTAGTTAGTCATATATAAGAACTTCACTTTCAGCACTTTGTTTTTTTAATTTTTTTTTTATGCACAAGTGAGTATGTTTTTGTAGTTAAATGAAACTTTTTGTACTATTTTTGGCTTGATGAAATGACTTCTTGTTATTTTACTGCAGGTATATGAACAGAGATTGTTGAAAAGGGTATCAGCATGCCTAGATTTTTATCATTTTGGTGAAAATTTGTAATCTTTTCTATTTTGCATCGTTTTCTTTCCTTGTAATAGTATCTAGAGATTGTTGAAAATGAATACAAAAACTTGAGTATTTGGGATATCGACTCCAATGTTATGTTCTTTGATCTAGTTCGTGAAAATATGTTATGTTAGGACATATGTAGTTTTCTAGTTCGACTCCATTGTAGTTTTTTTTTATTTTTTATTTTATTTCTTTTGCTCAAAAAAGTATGTGACATATGTATTTTGTAGTTAAATGTTATGAAAAAAGTGTGGGACATATGTATTGTGAAGGGGCTTTAGTATATTCATGGCAATTTTGTAATTTTTTAGCAAAAGGGGCATTTATGGAAAGTTATAGATTAATCCAGGCTTATATCATATTCATCCAAACACAGTATTGGACTAATTGTGTTTTATCCCCAGTATAATCCGACACGATACAAACACAGTATAAAAATAATACTGCACTGTTTTTATCCTGTGGTTAGTTATCCCAGCATAACTAACTACCCTTTATACTATACCCCTTTATCCTATCCGGCAACCAAACGAGGCCTTCTTTCACAACCAAACTAAAATAAAAGTTCAAGGTTAGTTCAATTACATGGAGATTCATTAACAACTCATTTCCAACTTCAATAACTACAACATCGAAATGAAAACAAAAGATAATCTAAGGTGCCAAAGTTCTAGAACCCAAATTCAAAAAGCTTCAGTTAAATGGAACAGGTTATTATGAAGAATTAAACCTATTCTCGAACAACAACTGGTATTAGGATTGATATGTGCCAAACAAAATTGTAAATGTCCTTGGACCAATAACTGGTATCAGAATTCAAAATCAATCTGTAAAGTGGGACATTTTCCCATTTCAATAAAGAAAAGAGAGAACACAAAAATCAATTGTAAAGTACGAGGCACGTGGCACTAGGGGTGTAAACGGTTCGGTTCGGTTCGGTTCGGTGTGGTTTTTGACAAAACCGATCGGTTTCGGTTCGGTTCGGTTCGGTTCGGAGTGTGTAAATTTTCGGTTCGGTCTCGGTTTTACACTGCACAACTTAAATTAAAACCGACCGAATCGATCGGTTCGGTTCGGTTTGTCGGTTTGGTTCGGTTTTTGAACACCCCTACGTGGCACATTTTAATGCACAAACATAAACAACTGTAAACAGATTGTAGTGCACATGTTTAGAAAGAGAGAAAGAAAAGAAAAAAAAAAAGAAAAAAGAAAAAAGATTGCAGTGCACATATAGTAATGCACAAATATTTAAGTTGAAGAAAAGACACGTGGCTTGTTTTAAGGGGTATTAGTGGAGGTCATTTCTTGTCTCCTCATTCATCAAAAGACAAATTGGGTTGGCTAGTGGGAGTTCAAGGCTGTGACTTTTTGACCCCTTAAAAACAAAGATGTGAACGCTTGCTATCCCTTCTCTTTTCCCAATTCTCACCTCTTATTGATAAGAGTAAGTGAACAAAAAAAACTCAGTGACTTATAGATTCCCACATTTTTCTCACTGTCCATTAAAAATTGGAGGACAATAAGGAATGTCCATAGGTGAGTATAGATACATATCAGCAGTGGCATAAAACAGATCAGCCAGATAGTCCAGAAATAACAATATCGAATCAAGCATTAGAGAAATGACCACTCAAAGCAAAATCTGCAAGAATTGACCATTTAGAGCATCTCCAACAGAACTCCAAATTTTCACACGTCTAAAAATATAGAGGCTCATGTGTCAAATTGACATAAGAAGAATTTGACATAACTACAGCTAAAAGCTCCAACCAATACGTCAAATTTACTGTTTTATTGTTTCTATGTTATTACTCATAACATCACAATAATTCAAAACCCATTAAACCACGCCACATCACCAACACAATACTAACATATTGAAACCCATCATTTTCTATTGATGAAATGATTAGGTGATGACCCTGCAGAATTTGAACCAAATCCAATGTAATTGGAAAAACTAAAGGTACAATGGTGTTGTTTAGCATGCTTTTGCTTCCACAATTCAAAGGAAAAAATAATGGGACGGCAAAGATGTGTTTAGCATGATCATTGCTGCAATGATCAGGTCATATACAAAGGTTGTGTTTGCATTCAGATTGAAGTCATAAGAAGGATAGCTTTTAATTGTAATGCAAAGCACATTTTATTAAAATTCCAAAAATTGCACATTGTTCACTTGGGTTACCTTTATAGCCCAATTGTAGGCTTGTAGCAAAAGAATGAACAAACTACTTCATTGAGGTTCAAAAGAATGAACTGACTACAGGAGAGAGAAAAAAGCCTTCAAGAAAAACATCACTTAACTAAAAATAAACAATACCCAAAAAAGAGAAGAAAATTCTTGTCGAAAAAAAAGAGATCGAGAACCCCTATCTGAAACAGAAATCATTAAAGACCCAGATCACCCTTTCCTTTCACAGTCTACAATACTTTGTTAAGAAAAGGCCTGACGATGTAGAGAAGGAGAAAAGTTGTGAAAGATGTTACCTGGCAAGCTCTGCTGAGGATACTCCATCTGTGACTTCACACCTAAAATCCCCAAAATAATCACACAATAGTTAGATGATATTGCAATCAATCAACTAAAGCAAAACCAGCTTAAAAACTACTTCATGGAGGTTCAAAAGAATGAATAAACTACTTCATGGAGGTTCAAAAGAATGAACAAACCAAATAATGTTTACATAAGAAAAGAAAACACACGGAAAAGTACAAGGAAGAACACACTTGGGAAAATTAAGAAGAATGTTAAATAAATACATGCAACACATACCTGTAAAATTATGCAGTATAAAAAACTTGTAAAAGGTTGAGATGGGAGATGGCTAAGGTGACTTTCAGAGAGAGAGAGACCGCGCGCGAGAGAGAGAGAGGGATTATGTAAGTGAATGGAAAAGGGAGAGATTGAAGTGTATTATATATCTAAGAAATGTGGCATTATAGAAGGTGTTGACTGAAATATTAGATTTTTTTGAACGAGCAAATATAGGGAAAGAAAATGTGACAATTGCTAATTGTTTTTTATGGTGTTGACTATCAATACAATTTTGGAATGGGCCCTAGATAAAAAGGAAAGAAAAAGATTTAAGGAAGATAACAATATGGGATAGTTTTGGAAAGGAAATCAAATTTACTCAAGACTAATGTTATACACAGACATTAAAATAAAAAATGACATAATTTGGAGAAATACAGCAAAATAGGAGAGAGATTTTACCAATTAAAAGTATAAATGGGGTGAATCAAATTTACTCAAGAATAATGGGGAAAGAAAACGATTTTAGGAAAGGAAAATCAAATTTCATGGTATAAACAGATTTAAGGAAGATAACAATCTGGGCTAATGTTCTACACAAAAATTAAAATAAAAAATGATAAAATTAGGAGAGATTTTATGAATACAGCAAAATAGGAGAGAGATTTAGCAAGACTTCTATTGATCAATTAAGTTAGAAAACTTAAAATAAAAAAATATTAAAAAATCCGGAAAAAAAAACCCAAATATTTTTTTCTTTTTTGACAAAAACAATTCCATATCAAATTTTTTTTTTCGGATAGATCAAACCAAATAATGTTGATCACTGTTATTTTTATTTTTTTGAAAAAAACAAATAACAGTTCCAAATCAAGTCTTGATTTTTTTATTAAAAATAGTGATCGTGTTAAGTTAGAAAACTGATCTGATCAACACTTGAGAAAAACAGTACCGATTCAGGACTTTTGTTGATCAATTAAGTTAGAAAACTTGAACAAAAAAATCCGAAAAACGCAAATAACAGTTCCAAATCAAGTCTATTAAAAAATAGTGAACAACACTTAAGTTTTCTCTAATATGATCAATTGACAAAAACAATACCAATTCAAGACTTTTGTTGATCAATTAAGTTATAAAAGTTCAACAACATAATTCCGAAAAGAAAAAAAAAACCCAAATAACAGTTCCAAAAAACAGTTCCTGTTGATTTAGAAAAAAAAAAAACCAGTTCCAAATCGATTTTAGTTAGATCCGAACACTTTGAAAAAAATCAAACAGTTACATATCAAAAAAAATTATTTCCCGGATAGATCAAACTAATAACCAGATTAAAAGCAGGAATGTCAAAAGTAATCAACATTGATATTAGGAACATCGAAATAGTTAATTGAAGGATTGCAACTCAGATGTCAAAAGCAGTCAAAAAAAAATCATCAGGAACTAACAACCATTTGATTTGAGAAGGAAAAGGTTAAAATGTTTCATACCCAGATAAGAATAGATCTGGAGATCAGTGAACTCGAGCCTTTGATCGGAGCTTGAACTCGACACATGAACTCGAGGCTGTGACTGGATTCTCTGGCAAAGCGGCGGCGGCGGCGGCGGCGGCGGCGGCGGGTGGTGGGTTTGTGAGAGAGAGAGAGAGAGAAGGGGGATTCGGGTGAGTTAGGAAGTGGCGGCGGGTGGTGGGGTAGAGAGAGAGAGAGAAAGAGAGAGGTGTGGGTTTTGAGTAGGAGAGGAGTGGAGAGGCGAGAGAGGGAGAAGAAGAGGAAGGAATGGGTGGTGGTGGTTCGGTGAACCAGAGAGGAGGAAGAGAAAGGGGAAGGAAGAGAGAGACAGAGAGAGGCGGTGTGGGATTAGGAGAGGTTTTTGTTTTGGTCTCAGAGAGAGGGTTTGGAGTAGGGATGGCAACGGGGCGGGTATGGGACGGGGCACCCATATTCCGCCCCCGCCCCGCTTTAGTAAACCCTCCCCCGCCCCCGCCCCACCCCGCGTAGTGCCTCTCCCCGCCCCCGCCCCCGCCCCACCCCTGGGTTCTCCGACCCCGCCCCGATTAATGATTTTTTTTTTTTTTTTTTTGTACACAAATTGAAAAAGTAATTTTTTTTAATGCATTTTTTTTCCCTAATAGTGCAGTTTTTTTTTAACTTACCCAATTAGTTCCCCAATAGTGCAATTTTTTTTTTAAATGGTAATACACATAACTATTGAGGGGTAAAAATATAAATACAAGTATATTCGGGGCGGGTTCGGGTTTTTTGACCCTACCCCGACCCCGACCCGACCCCGACCCGGGTTTTGAAAACCTCCCCCATACCCGCCCCTAACCCTATTAAGCCCCCCCATACCCTACCTATTAGGGGCGGGGCGGGGAACCCGGAAAACCCGCCCCATTGCCATCCCTAGTTTGGAGGATAAGTTTTTGTATAAGCTAAAGGTATTGTCTATGTGGTGCTGTCTCACATACTATGAGGTAGTGTCGTAAAGAATTGTTAGGTTATTAAAATTTTTTGTGATGGATTTTATTATTCGTGTGGCGTGATACTATTAGGTATGGAGTATCAAGTAACATGCCACGTAATAGTTTAAGATACCCAAAAATTTCTCGGGTTTGGAGGGGTAAAAATGGTACACTCCTCTCAGTCAGCAAAATTCCCCCTTAAATCACATTTTCTTGTCTTAGTCACGAGTGTGTTTTTTTTGAGTTAATTAATGACTGGCGATGAATGCATCTTTCATTTTTTTAATTAGGGCACATAAATTTAAGTTAGAAAATCAGTTTTTTACCTTTAATTTTAATTAGTAAGGGCACATTACTTATTTTACTATATATTATATCTTTGTGTCTCTCTCCTTATTTATTTCCAAATTCTTTGCTACTTCTGATTTCTTTCTCTATTAACTCTTAATCTATATTCAGCGTCTTCTTCAATTTGACTTCTTCTCTTATAAGTTTTTTTTGTTTTCACTAATTGTGATTCTTCTCTCTTCTCGATAGGTGTCACAAGATCCTCCTAAGCATATTTATATAATAATATAAATTTGCTCATATCATGTTTCGAGATTGATTCTTTGCATCATCAATTTATTACACTTTATGGTGAAATTACGTTTGCGCGTGTGTGTGTGGCATGGGTCGTATTTATTCCAGATTTATACTTGTCGCAATTTAGCAGCCACATGGTTTTCCCTTTTGTATAATCTAATGGTCTTATGATATCCAGATATCAAGTGACGAAGTCATAAAAACTGCAAAGCGTCTTGCACTGAAAGAAGGATTACTAGTAAGTTCAGTTATTATAAAACTCTATAATTGCAAGTAACACTGTTGCAAGTACCAAATTTATTATTATTATTCTTTGAATATCTTTTAATTTTATAATATTTATGAAAATATATAATACCTAATTATGTGTGTTGTGCTTGTCCCTGTAGTTTGGTTCCTGTAATTTAGAAAGTGTCACTTTAGTCCCTGTAGGTTTATAAGTGTGTCAAATAAGTCCAATAAGTCCTTTAGTGATGTATAATTTTGCCACTGAAAGTAAAAAATTTGTCACAAAGTGTTTGAGGGACTAAAATGACACACTTATGAAACTACAGAGACTAGAATGACACTTTCTAACTACAGGGACCAAATTAACATAAAGGGCAAACTAAGAGGGTGTAAAATATAGTTAAGCCTGTAATATATAAAAAAAAAAGTGAGGTGCCCTTACTAATTAAAGTAAAAGGTAAAAAAAACTAATTTTTTAACTTAAATTTAGGTGCCCTAATTAAAAAAATGGAGGTGCCTTTATCGCCAGCCTAATTAATATAATGTCCATTTTGCTTTAAGTTTCTTGCAATAGACCCAACCCATGAAACATTTTAGTCTGAAGTCCACACCACAAATCCGGACCAAACTACCATTTCCATTTCCCATTCAAAACTGCAATTAATAACCCCAACCATTTTAGGGGTTTTCAAAATTCAAAACCCAAAATATTCAAATGAGAAGAAATCACATTCTATGTCCATCAACAAGGTCTCTCTCTCTCTCTCTCTCTCTCTCTCTCTCTCTCTCTCTCTCTCTATACTAGTCTTTGTTTAGACAGAGAAAGCTCAGGCCATAGCTCAGACCATCCTCACACAAGACTTCTCCGACGAGCTCACGCTAGTCGATGCCAAGCTAGATAAACTCTGCGGCGAGATGCTCGATCTCCAACACGCCACTGCATTCCTCCCGAGGACCAAGATCACAGCTGACGTGGACTACTCGAGGACCAAGATCACCGTCGGGTCCAATCTCTGTATCGTCACCGCCGGCGCTAGGCAGACCACAGCGAGTCCAAGCTGAACTTGATACAGAGGAACAAGGCCATGTTCTCGATTATTGTGCCCCAGCTTGTGAAGTACTCGTCCGATTCGATTTTGGTGATTGTTTCGAACCCGATTGATGTTTTGACTTATGTTGCTTGGAAGTTTTATGGGTTTCAACAACAATGGCAATGCCGGATCTGCTCTCTCTCAGTCTATATAATGGAACCCGATTGTATATTATGTTGAGGTTCAAAGGTTGTGGTCCAAAAGGTTGTAGTGTAAAATTTAACACTCATGTTCTTGCTTCAAAAGTTGTGATGTGAAATTGTATACTATGTTGTAGTTCAAAGGATATGGTTCAAAAGGTTGTAGTGTAAAATTTAACACTCATGTTCTTGGCTTCACATGTTGTTGTGCGAAATTATATACTATGTGAATGAAAATTGTGATGTCAATGAAATGTTGCAGTCAGTGTAAATGAACATGCAAATAAATTTGTGATAAGACAGTGTTCCTTTTGTTGAATAACTCGAATATGAGTGTGAAATTTAACAATTCTAGTGTAAAATTTAACACTCATATTCATTCTAGTGTGAAATTTAACACAATTTTTTTTTTCTGGGTGATGGTGATGAATGACTGTTAGATCACCCAAGAATGGTGAAATGCAAAATTAAAAAAGATGTGTAATATTAAACATATTCTAACGTATAAAGCCATACAATCATGGCATTTAGTAACTTCCCAAAATATATGCAAGATTTAGTAACTTCCCAAATATCTGCAAGATTTATGGGATTGAGTTTGACCGAAATATACATATCAGCATTATATATATAGGTTAGGGGTAGATTCGTCATCTAATAATTCCATAATAGGATATTTTGGACTAATCTCTAACGACAATTACAATTATAGGGCCTATTACAAAAAACATAGGTAAAATGGGACTTTCGACTAGATTTTTCTTTCTTTTTTTTTTTTTCTAAGCATATTTTATGAATGCTTAAATTTAGATTGGTGACAGATCGCATGTATGGTATATATTGTTCGATAGTGGCTTTAGCCACGGGCAATACCTAGTATACATATATATATTACAAGTGATAAAAATAGCGAAAACATTTTACAGAACGAGTTTCTTCGGTGATTTATTCTTCTTCTTCCAATACCCTTCCTTCCCTTCTCTTCTCTTCTCTTCTCTTCTCTTTCATGATTCCCTCGGATTCTTCAAGTTAGTAGTGCTGGCACTCACGGTTTGTTTTGGTAAAATAAGAAAGAAAGCCAAACCCTAGAATTGTATACACACGCGCACTCACGTATGTATTCTACATTCAATTCGGTTTGGCAGCTTCGTTTGCGGCTCAAAATCCCGTTCCAATCACAATCGCATAAGACAAAAGGTGTTTTCCAATTTTTTCGATTTGGGATCGCAACTTTTGGGATGTGCTTTTACTTTAAACACGATTCTAATGGAAAGATGGAGGAGATTCTCCTAGAAATGTTGTGTTTTTATTACTTATTTATTTATTAAAATAAATTTATGTGTGTGTTTTTTAACTTAAATGGCTAAGTGTGTGCCGTTGGGCCAATTTTTTTTTTTTGTAAACTTTCATATGGTGTGTGCCGTTTTGACTTTACACGGCTTTGTGTGTACTGTGTAGTAATCTACACCACTGTTAGTATCCGCTTGCTGTACAAACTTAGAGTAAGTCTTTGGACACAAACTGTCACAGCCCGGTCCCACAATAGCGGAACCGGAGCCCGTGGCACGCCACCGAGGCTAAACCAATTCATTAACGTTCCCAAAAATTAGGTTTGAAGAACACACGCAGCGGAAAAACAAAACACATTTTCAAAAGCAGAGGTTCAGTCGACTGGGTCGGGACCCTCAGTCGACTGAAGTAAGCAGAAACAAAAAGAACACATTATCCTTCAGAGGTCCAGTCGACTGAGGCATGGCCCAGTCGACTGCTTTTACCAAACTAAGAAAAATAGTAAAACTGCACTGTCCCGTCGACTGCCCCGTCGACTGCTTTTACCAAAATAAGAAGCAGTAACTGAACTGTACTGTCCTGTCGACTGCCCCGTCGACTGCTCCCCTGGCAACAGCCCATTCGGCAGAATTTCAAGTTTTAAAAGCTTCCTAACTTTCACCAATGATCAACCACTCCATCCAAACTCAAACCAAAGTAATCCTAGCTGTATTAAAACATTTCTAAAGCAGGATTACAACATGTCACTAACTATTACAACGGTTTAAAATCCATTCTAACATACCAAATTACACATGGGTTAAAACAACCAAATTCTTATTACAACATTCCTATTATCCCAAAACTACAAGATTAACATTCAAGTTGCCTTCCAAAAGAACTCCCAACCCACGTACTCACTTCTCCGATTCCTCGCCAGCATTAACACCTGAAATGGTTATTTGAATAACCACACATATTTCGATTTGTTTAAGCTAATGCTTAGTGAATGAAACAACATATGCACATGAATGATAAACATGTCCGCATTCACATCTCTACAATTCATACTAGTTGCCGGAGACTCACGTGCCCGTCCATACTCCCAATCCGCGACTCCTCGCCAATAAGTCCACGCGAAAGGGTAAGACCCACGATTCTTCTCTTCAATCGTGCGACCTTAATGCCTGTATCGGCTCCACAAAATGGCACGGTGACCACGTGCTCCTTCTGACCCAAATAAGCAACTTAACATGCTCAAATACATATCACCATACTCGCGGTAATCAAAACATATCACCATGCTATTGGGCCTACTTATCAATATAAATGCCCAATATGAACTACACAAGATATCTCTATGAATTAATACATACTATTCAAACATAACATGAATATATGCCAAGAAATCATTCCAAAACATAGTTGAATCACTCACCTCCAATTTACGCTCTTAAACTTCGATTTAAAGAAAACCCGTGCACAAAGAACGTGCAGAAGTCCGTCTAGTACAATTCCTATGGATCAAAATTCCATTTATCAACTTTTATGAAAAATTCTATAAAACAACTTTTCGGAAAACTTAGCCAAACAGGCCCTAATAGGTATCAAAACGAAGCTCTTACCTCGAGGAGCTCGAATATGAAATCTGGGAAAAAACAAACTGACGGAAGGTCGTCGTTTGGCGTCGCAAAGCTCTAAGCAACTAAATCTCCCTCTAGCCCCCTTTTAGCCTCCTTCTTGAGCTTTAGGTTAAGCTTACAAAAATCTAAAGATCCATCTCTATCTATATATAGGCAACTCTTTTGGAAATTACGTTTACCTCCCACGAGTTTTCCAAACTCCTAATCAGTCTCTGAAACTTTCTATACAGCTTATTCATAGCTTTACGAGTGAAACCTCAAAAGTATAAAAGTTTTCGACTAAGTTTCGTTTGGTCACTAAAACACGAATTTCTACATGACGTTTCCGAAGTTGCTAATTAGCCTACCAAATTAATAGCGTGTTCATTCGTTCTCACCATGATACTAAATCTAACAACAGAAATATATTCTAAGCCAGAAAATAATACAGATATTGCAATACACAGGTAAACATTTATTTTCAGATAAACATTTAAAGTGTTCCACAGTGACCGTCTCATACTCGGAGAGACTTCACAAACAATAAATCCTCAATCACAACAGTTTCAAAGGGTTCTCTAATACAGACACCCAAATCAACTCGTGAGTCAAAACTCACTCAACCATGTGCCAAAAGACACGCCACATCACATTACCATGCATGACAATGTAATGCAAATGTAATAACACAAATGCGGGTGTTATAATACTCTCCCCCTTAAAAGAAGTTTGTCCCCAAACTTGTACCTCATGTCTCAAAAAGGTGCGGATACTGAGTACGCATCTCATCTTCTCAAGTCACTAAGACTTCACGCAAGTACTTCCAACATTTGCCACATACACAATCCACTTCACTAAGATGACACAGTCTCATGAGGAAAATAAATCCTCAGGCTCTTAAGGAAAATAAATCCTCAGAATCCCCGCCTCAATCTGATAGAAGATTCAAACAGAATCCTAGTAATACCCCGAAGCATCTCGATAAATGAGAACATCGATACCTAAGTAGAACTTACTCAATAGTCAAACCTGACACTAAATTACATCACGACATCACTACGTCCACTCACATATCCTTTCATCTTACTTATCACATATGCTTTTCGAAACCCAAAGGTTATATCCCAATCACCAAAACGAAGGAAGTAACTCATCTCCCTTCACCTATCTTTCTTGTTGACTAAAAGTCGTTTCCAACACGTCTCAACTGGGTAACAACCATACCTAATTCTTCATCTCGAAGTGAACCAAACTGAGTACTTTCATGCATGTATACTATGTCGATAAGTCAATGCCTCAACCAACTATTTCATATACCATAGATTCAATCCCTTATCCTGCTAATCGCGAAATACTTGTAGAACGATAACACGTTTTCAAACGACTTTCATTCCTTTTCAAATTCCATTCGGTTTAATCCAACCTCGTATTATACTTCCAATCATACATGCCTCGTAAGATACTATCCAGTTCCTAACTGACAATTTCATATCACTCTACTTCTTTGAGCCCACCTGATGTCCCGAATAGTTAAACACACTTGCCCCTTTATCTCTCGCATTCAGTACTCAAACTATAGTCAATTAACGTAGAAGATTAAATGTTACACCTTCAATTTAAAACTTGTAACAAAGTCAATTACATATTCTCCCTTTTGTTTTTAAATTAAATCATTTTAAAATTTTGCATAATATTTCCACATATAGTTACCCCAATATCCGTCGCAACAAATAACGATGTGGACCCAAACTTGACTTAGTCAATCATACACATACCATAGAGTTTATAAAATGTACTCCCATGTTCATAACATACCTCGTTCATGTCTTAAACCCTTGGTCATTCACAATCCATTCTTATTTACGTAGTGTACACACACCCAGAGCCAATTATTTTTCTATCGAAAATCTCAACAACAATGTACTCCATTCCCATCTCATACCTCACTCGTATACTATCCTTTGATCTATCAGTCCATGTAGATCCACCACCATTTACGTAGTTATACGACTCCATGAGTCTCTAGTGTTTCACTTCCACCCTCACACAAGCTCATACCAAGCGTACTCATGTATCGCAACTCTTACTGAATTTCTGACTGCCCTTTACACTGAACATATATTCCTTGTATAACATCTCAAGGTTTCATACATTATTTAACGATTTAGTATTTCATAACTCTAGTCAACCTGACTTAACTCCAATTCAGATTCTCTAATCCTTTATATTCGTCATTCTGATCTCAATTTCATTGTTCACGAAGAACTTGTTGTCCTAAGTATTTCATACTATTCCCGTAACCATCTGAAGACAATTCAATAATTTGGTCTTCCCAATCAAGTACCATAGTCTCACTGTGTTTGATAAATTTCTTATCAACTTTCAATTCACATACCTTTCGTGACAATACTCAAGTCAACTCGTTTAACAGCACTACTTCCAACTTACTAATTCCAAGTGTACAACATTTCACTAACCCTTTTTCTATAGAATTTCCAAGTTGATAATCTACTTACGTAGAACTCATTCATTTGACGACCACCGTTTGTCTCAAGCACTAAGCATACCATGTCCCACCACGATACTCGTCTTCCAAAGTCCTCTTGATACCTTATTACAAGTATTTAAAACAAATTTTCTTACTCAACGAAAGTTTTATTTTAAAATATTTTAAACACTTTAAAATTTTCTTAGGGTGGACTTCGACAGTCTCAAAACTCTCCAACCTTGTTGGAATCCAGGACACTGAGATCGTATTTCATTGCATCCACCATTGTCCTCAAACCATTTTACATTTCTACTATCATGTCCGATAATGTACTCAACGTAATACCATGTCTTCTTCCCATTCTTACCGGTTCTGTTCACTTACTCATTAAAACTTCGTCTTTCCAATTTATATTTCCTCCTCTCAATCTATATTGACTTACCCAAAGTCTCTTTACTCTATCCACTTTCACAATTGTTCTTGTTCAGTATCGTAATAATTATCGTACTCCAACTTCCAGTTGGAAACCACTTGCGTCAGAAACCCAAAGATGTTTTAAAAGCATTAGAAGAAAAGGTTTTCATTTTATTTTGAAAATACATTCAAAATCCAGGTTCGAGGTCACCCGTACTACAACTCTCTGTGATAACAACATTTGCTACAATCTCCCTATCAAGGTCCTCCCATCTCCATGTTATCCAAATATCCACTCGATTCCTCTGAATCTCTTATCACGTTCCAAAATTCACACTTATCTTTTACTCCCAGTCTCCTATTCCTACTTCCTTTATTCTATCTCTTCTGACAAACCACTGCAAAACACTAGGGAACCTTATTACTCTTCATTTCTGTCCATTTACTCTTCATCAAGAAATTCTACAGTTTCTCCTTCAACCCATATCGTCCTTATCGTTACATCTATACGCACATAATCATCAAGTCTAAGTAACCACTCCCGAAGTATGTCATCAATTAAACTTCTACCAACTGTAGTTTCAAACCGTCAAAGTATACTCTATCATTCCTATTCTTAACCCCTCCTCTTAGGTCAGTCCTCTAATCCCAACATTTTCACACATACAATCGATCAAGTAGCATTCACTTCTAATCCTCTTACCACATCTAAATCTACCTTGGTGCCATAACCATTCAAAATCAGGTTCAGTTGAGAGACTCCTCAATAACCACAATACTCATAGCTCGTTAAGATATTTCTCAATTCCCAATACATAACACAAGATAGGTTGAGAGATTCCTCAACCGTCCAATACATACCGTAAGATAGGTTGAGAGATTCCTCAACCATCCAATCATCTCAATACCAAAAAAAAAAATAGTTGAAAGATTCTTCAACTACCCATCATATACTTGTAAAAGATAACCATAAGATAATCTCGTACGATCACGTCATAGATTAACATCATAGGGAAACACCGTAAGAAAAGATGAGAGATTCCTCACCTATCCCATACATGAGCAATACACTCTGTTGGACTCTCTTTCTGTCATAAACCCCAACTGTCCATCTCTATTCTCTCACGTCATGACGTTTAGCCCATGTCTGAGATGGAACTCTTATCAATCAATCTCAATTTCAAAACTCGACTACGGATAATCACCTTTCATTCTTTATGTGGACTCTAAGAAAATCTCTCCTGACAATCACTACTCAAACTCCGTTCTCGGTTAAAGCTCTCAAAGAGCACTTATTACTATCACTTTAATTGATTACCAATTCGATCCAAAAATCATTTGGGTTTCATTGAAAACAAAATACTACTGCTCATTACTACCAGGATATCATCTCCCCCTCTTGTCACAACACACGGTCTATGATAACTCATGGTAACCTTCATCTCATCACACAACTCTTCAACCATATAATTTCGCCGATTCACGAATGCAGTGACCACTCTTATCGGCTAAGTCATTATGAGTCAAGTATTCACCCTGCTGATCTCAATGCACAAAGACAATGCATGCTATGCCATAAGATATATATGCACAGTTCATCACAATCATCAAATGCTAACACATGAAGCATTTCTACAATGATAACAATTATCTTCATAATTACACACTCCACTCGACGTCACTCAGCATATATAACGTCACTCGTTCCCAAGGCTCTAAACTTATGCTCTGATACCACTAAATGTCACAGCCCGATCCCACAATAGCGGAACCGGAGCCCGTGGCACACCACCGAGGCTAAGCCAATTCATTAACGTTCCCAAAAATTAGGTTTGAAGAACACATGCAGCGGAAAAACAAAACACATTTTCAAAAGCAGAGGTTCAGTCGACTGGGTCGGGACCCTCAGTCGACTGAAGTAAGCAGAAACAAAAAGAACACATTATCCTTCAGAGGTCCAGTCGACTGAGGTATGGCCCAGTCGACTGCTTTTACCAAAATAAGAAAAATAGTAAAACTGCACTGTCCCGTCGACTGCCCCGTCGACTGCTTTTACCAAAATAAGAAGCAGTAACTGAACTGTACTGTCCCGTCGACTGCCCCGTCGACTGCTCCCCTGGCAACAGCCCATTCTGCAAAATTTCAAGTTTTAAAAGCTTCCTAACTTTCACCAATGATCAACCACTCCATCCAAACTCAAACCAAAGTAATCCTAGCTGTATTAAAACATTTCTAAAGTAGGATTACAACATGTCACTAACTATTACAACGGTTTAAAATCCATTCTAACATACCAAATTACACATGGGTTAAAACAACCAAATTCTTATTACAACATTCCTATTATCCCAAAACTACAAGATTAACATTCAAGTTGCCTTCCAAAAGAACTCCTAACCCACGTACTCACTTCTCCGATTCCTCGCCAGCATTAACACCTGAAAATGGTTATTTGAATAACCACACATATTTTGATTTGTTTAAGCTAATGCTTAGTGAATAAAACAACATATGCACATGAATGATAAACATGTCCGCATTCACATCTCTACAATTCATACTAGTCGCCGGAGACTCACGTGCCCGTCCATACTCCCAATCCGCGACTCCTCGCCAATAAGTCCACGCGAAAGGGTAAGACCCACGATTCTTCTGTTCAATCGTGCGACCTTAATGCCTGTATCGGCTCCACAAAATGGCACGGTGACCACGTGCTCCTTCTGACCCAAATAAGCAACTTAACATGCTCAAATACATATCACCATACTCGCGGTAATCAAACACATATCACCATGCTATTGGGCCTACTTATCAATATAAATGCCCAATATGAACTACACAAGATATCTCTATGAATTAATACATGCTATTCAAACATAACATGAATACATGCCAAGAAATCATTCCAAAACATAGTTGAATCACTCACCTCCGATTTACGCTCTTAAACTTCAATTCAAAGAAAACCCGTGCACAAAGAACGTGCAGAAGTCCGTCTAGTACAATTCCTATGGATCAAAATTCCATTTATCAACTTTTCTGAAAAATTCTATAAAACAACTTTTCAAAAAACTTAGCCAAACAGGCCCTAATAGGTATCAAAAAGAAGCTCTTACCTCGAGGAGCTCGAATATGAAATCTGGGAGAAAACAAACTGACGGAAGGTCGTCGTTTGGCGTCGCAAAGCTCTAAGCAACTAAATCTCCCTCTAGCCCCCTTTTGGCCTCCTTCTTGAGCTTTAGGTTAAGCTTACAAAAATCTAAAGATCCATCTCTATCTATATATAGGCAACTCTTTTGAAAATTACGTTTACCTCCCCACGAGTTTTCCAAACTCCTAATCAGTCTCTGAAACTTTCTATACAGCTTATTCATAGCTTTACGAGTGAAACCTCAAAAGTATAAAAGTTTTCGACTAAGTTTCGTTTGGTCACTAAAACACGAATTTCTACATGACGTTTCCGAAGTTGCTAATTAGCCTACCAAATTAATAGCGTGTTCATTCGTTCTCACCAGGATACTAAATCTAACAACAGAAATATATTCTAAGCCAGAAAATAATACAGATATTGCAATACACAGGTAAACATTTATTTTCAGATAAACATTTAAAGTGTTCCACAGTGACCGTCTCATACTCGGAGAGACTTCACAAACAATAAATCCTCAATCACAACAGTTTCAAAGGGTTCTCTAATACAGACACCCAAATCAACTCGTGAGTCAGAACTCACTCAACCATGTGCCAAAAGACACGCCACATCACATTACCATGCATGACAATGTAATGCAAATATAATAACACAAATGCGGGTATTATACAAACAAATCTTATAAACACAATCCACAAACACCACAATGTGTCCATCGCTTTCTTGGTCAACACCACAATGTGTCCATCTCTTTCTTGGTCACCAAGAAAGAGATGGTCACCAAGAAAGAGATGGACACATTGTGGTGTTTGTGGATTGTGTTTGTGAGATTTGCTTATACTCTTAAACTTAAGCAAATTTTTCTTAAGTTTATACTACCTATTGTGGATGCTCTAATTGCTTGGGCATATAATAGTTCACGTTTGAATTAACCGTCAAAAATACCACAGGTCAATGCATGTTATTAGAAAAAAATTTGATTTTAGCATCAAATCGCGCCCATCCTTTCATCAAAGGGCGATTTCATTTGCAACAGGTACTATATTTTTGAAAATGTGATGGATGGATTTTGAAAGATATGAGGGCCAAAAGTTCATAATTGCCACCTAAACATTAAATTGGGGGCTAGGATCCCAACAAATATAATAAAACTATCTTTGACTTGATTATATTTTTTATTTTCTTTGAAAGAAAGTGAGCCAATCTGCAAAAGAAAACTAGAGATTCGAGATGGGTTTGGGGACTCGATTATATCAAGGTAAGGTATTAGGCACCCGCAAACATCCATGTAAAACAGGGTGGCCAGTTTCAATGATTTTTACGATAATGGGGCATTCACAACTTTAGAGAAAAAGACGGTTTTTGTATAAAGATAAAAATTAAAAAAAAGGTATGGTCGCACTCTTTGGAAGTAGCATATGTATCTCGACTCGAGAATCAAGTCAAACTTAGCTATGTACTTTGTATGAGTGTGCAAGTGTTTGCGTATTTGGAAAAAGTTCGGTTGCGTTTGACTATGCGCGTGTGAATAGTGGTTTGGACAGAAAGTTGATATAGCTAAGGAACTTTAACCTCCGTGGTGTAGTCCTAAGTGTTTACCTTTGGGTATACAAAGGTCGTGAGTTTTTATTATTTTTTGAAAAAGTGATACAAGTAAGGAATAAATGAAATGATGATTGACAATTATCGACCAGTAGAACCTGATTTAGGGTAAAAGAGAGAGAATTTATAAAGTAAAAGCTGCCGATCAGGTCGTGCCGGGTTTAGGGCAAAGGAAAAGGGAATTTACAAATTAAGTCGACCGAGTCATGTCGGATTTAGGACAAAAGAAAGGAAATTACAACAATAATGTACTGCCGACCGTGCCGTGCTGGGTTTAGGACAAAGGTGAAAGAAATTACAACAATAATTTACCGCCAACCGGGTCTGTGGCGCCCCGCAAAAATAAGCGTATTTCCATTGAAAAATTAAATAAATCACACTTGATTCTTTAAAATAAAAATACAAAATTTCTTTAAAAACTCCCAGCAGGTCCATCTTCTCCACGGATCTCCTATATCATCCTTAACCTTATCTCCCTTCTAGGCTTCGGTTACCGGCACTGCCTGCATCTAAAAACCATACCGGGAAGTATACAATATGACATGAATAATAAAGGCTCAAAAGGATAATGACAATCAAATACATAGAATGACATCAAATCAATTGACCAGTCTCACAACCCAACTGCTCACACTACCCAAATGCTCATACCAATAGCATCATACCAGGTTCCTCTTGATCACATAGCAAGAGACACCTCACCTCACCTCACCCGTCTCCAGTACGTCGGTCCCTGAGGCCTGTTGGACTGTTGGTAGGTGCTCCATGCTCATGACCCTTTAGTCCCATAGCACTTAGCAATAAACACATACTCATTGATTCCAAATGAAAACACAACATAACTGCAAAAAGAGTACAAGTAGAGATAACAAAGAAATACTCCGGAGAATTTAGAAAGCATATTGTACACAACCCGGTACCTATAAATGATGTTGAGCAACTCCCAAACACTTCTCTTCTTCTTCTTCTTCTTCTAACTCGAGGTGTATGTATATCTATAATTGTGTATATATATATATATATATAAATCTCTCTATGTGTGACTCTTTCAAGCTCTCTATGCTAGAAGTGTAGAATGTGTGTGTTTGAGAGAGTATGTGAGTGTATAAATAGCCAAGCTTCCACTTGGAGACAAAGGCCTAACAATCCACTTATTAACCACTAACTTCTAATTAATGGGTAGTTTATAAGGAATATGCAAGATGATGTAAACATACACTAATGCACATATAACTCCACTTAGAGACATTGGCCTAACAATCCACTAACTTCTAATTAATGGGTAGTTTATAAGGAATATGCAAGATGATGTAAACATACACTAATGCACCTATAACTCCACTTAGAGACATTGGCCTAACAATCCACTAACTTCTAATTAATGGGTAGTTTATAAGGAATATGCAAGATGATGTAAACATACACTAATGCACCTATAACTCCACTTAGAGACATTGGCCTAACAATCTAATTATTAAAAGAGAAAATATTAGATTTAATTTCTGATACATTAAAACTGCTACTGTAATCCTCGTTTTCTGCCCAAACGGTGCAGAATCTGAGAAAATTGCATTAGACAAAAAGTGTGCAGAATCGAGTTTTGCTTGGGACAGCGCGGGCAGAATCTTAAATTTCCTTCGTTTTCCTAACAAAAATCTGAAAACAAAATTCTGCTACTGTTAAAATTAAAAGTGAAAATATTAGATTTAATTTTAAATATGACTCGAAAAATCTTAACTTCCAACACGAATACCAAATCATTTAATCTCACGCAACTTTTTCCAAAAATATATTTTTAGTTCATGACTTATAAAATTGAAAAAATGACCAAAATACCCCTGTGACCAATTTTCGCTAAAATCGCACACGAAGTCTAAATCGTCAATTTAAACATGAAAACACGGGTTACTACAATCTACCCTCCTTAATAGAGATTTCGTCCCGAAATCTAGAGATAAAAGCATTTGGTAAATAACTTCATAAATTTCTTAAAATAATGTTTAAAACAAATATAGCATATTTTGTTTTATAAAATAACAAAAAAATTTTTTTTTTTTTTTTAACCTTCTCTGACTCCTCCCAGGCGATGTAGACTATCTAACCTTGACTTAGTCCTACATTTCCGGCTGGGGACAGGCTCTGATACCATTTGTGGCGCCCCGCAAAAATAAGCGTATTTCCATTGAAAAATTAAATAAATCACACTTGATTCTTTAAAATAAAAATACAAAATTTCTTTAAAAACTCCCAGCAGGTCCATCTTCTCCACGGATCTCCTATATCATCCTTAACCTTATCTCCCTTCTAGGCTTCGGTTACCGGCACTGCCTGCATCTAAAAACCATACCGGGAAGTATACAATATGACATGAATAATAAAGGCTCAAAAGGATAATGACAATCAAATACATAGAATGACATCAAATCAATTGACCAGTCTCACAACCCAACTGCTCACACTACCCAAATGCTCATACCAATAGCATCATACCAGGTTCCTCTTGATCACATAGCAAGAGACACCTCACCTCACCTCACCCGTCTCCAGTACGTCGGTCCCTGAGGCCTGTTGGACTGTTGGTAGGTGCTCCATGCTCATGACCCTTTAGTCCCATAGCACTTAGCAATAAACACATACTCATTGATTCCAAATGAAAACACAACATAACTGCAAAAAGAGTACAAGTAGAGATAACAAAGAAATACTCCGGAGAATTTAGAAAGCATATTGTACACAACCCGGTACCTATAAATGATGTTGAGCAACTCCCAAACACTTCTCTTCTTCTTCTTCTTCTTCTAACTCGAGGTGTATGTATATCTATAATTGTGTATATATATATATATATAAATCTCTCTATGTGTGACTCTTTCAAGCTCTCTATGCTAGAAGTGTAGAATGTGTGTGTTTGAGAGAGTATGTGAGTGTATAAATAGCCAAGCTTCCACTTGGAGACAAAGGCCTAACAATCCACTTATTAACCACTAACTTCTAATTAATGGGTAGTTTATAAGGAATATGCAAGATGATGTAAACATACACTAATGCACATATAACTCCACTTAGAGACATTGGCCTAACAATCCACTAACTTCTAATTAATGGGTAGTTTATAAGGAATATGCAAGATGATGTAAACATACACTAATGCACCTATAACTCCACTTAGAGACATTGGCCTAACAATCCACTAACTTCTAATTAATGGGTAGTTTATAAGGAATATGCAAGATGATGTAAACATACACTAATGCACCTATAACTCCACTTAGAGACATTGGCCTAACAATCTAATTATTAAAAGAGAAAATATTAGATTTAATTTCTGATACATTAAAACTGCTACTGTAATCCTCGTTTTCTGCCCAAACGGTGCAGAATCTGAGAAAATTGCATTAGACAAAAAGTGTGCAGAATCGAGTTTTGCTTGGGACAGCGCGGGCAGAATCTTAAATTTCCTTCGTTTTCCTAACAAAAATCTGAAAACAAAATTCTGCTACTGTTAAAATTAAAAGTGAAAATATTAGATTTAATTTTAAATATGACTCGAAAAATCTTAACTTCCAACACGAATACCAAATCATTTAATCTCACGCAACTTTTTCCAAAAATATATTTTTAGTTCATGACTTATAAAATTGAAAAAATGACCAAAATACCCCTGTGACCAATTTTCGCTAAAATCGCACACGAAGTCTAAATCGTCAATTTAAACATGAAAACACGGGTTACTACAGGGTCATGCCGTGTTTAGGCCCAAGGTAAAAGGAATTACAATAATAATGTACTACTGACCGGGTCGTGACGGGTTTAGGGCCAAGGTAAAAGAAATTGCAACAATAATGTGCAGCCGACCGAGTCGTGCTGGGTTTATGACCAAGGTAAAAGAAATTACAACAATAATATACTGCCGACCGGGTCATGCCAAGTTTAAGGCCAAGGCAAAAGAAATTACAACAATAATGTACTGTCGACCGGTTCATGCCGAGTTTAGGGCCAAGGTAAAAGGAATTACAACAATAATGTATCGTCGATCGGGTCATGCCGGGTTAAGGACCAAGGCAAAAGGATTTACAACAATTTTGTATCAGCGATGGGGTCGTGTCAGGTTTAGGGCCAAGGTAAAAGGAATTACAACTATAATGTACCGTCGACTGGGTCGTGCCGGGTTTAGGGCCAAGGAAAAGGAATTACAACGATAATGTATAGCCGACCAGGTCGTGCCGGGTTTAGGGCCAAGGTAAAAGGAATTACAATAATAATGTACCACCGACCGAGTCATGCCAGGTTTAGGGCCAAGGTAAAAGAAATTACAACAATAATGTACCGCCGACCAAGTCGTGCCGGGTTTAGAGCCAAGGTAAAAGAAATTACAACAATAATGTACCGCCGACCAGGTTGTGCCGGGTTTAGAGCCAAGGTAAAAGAAATTACAAAAAATTTCTTTCTTTTTTTCTTTTTTCTTCTTTTTCTTTTTCTTTTTCTTTTTCTTTTTCTTTTTCTTTTTCTTTTTCTTTTTCTTTTTTTCTTTCTTTCTCTTTTTTTTAAGGGGAAATGTACATGGATTAAAAAAAAAAAAAAGAAAACAAGACAATAAAAAAAATTAACCACCTGAGTGAAAACACTGGAAATCGCCTTGGAATCGCATGTTAGCTCTTTAAACTTTGAAATTGGTGAAAACGGAGGTCACAGATGAATCTAGAATGGCCAGAAAATTTGGATAACCCACTAGTGCAGGTCAAATCGTGTAACACCCGTACCCGAAAAAAGGCGGTGATTAACATTTAAATGCATTATTTAGGTGTTCAATAAACACCAGAGATGATTAAGGTGGGTTACAGACCCACCAGAATAAAAGGTGTTCGGGTTAGGAACACAGTGTGAATTTTCATTAAAGATGGAACTATTGGGGTTATGCCCTCAAACCTGGTCTTTATGTATGTGACACTTGGCATATCATTTATACATTTCATTATGTATGTTTTCATGAGATGAATGTTTGTAATCCTTAAGTGTCACAGTAGGTAATTCGTGTATGTATGAGATGCATACAAAAGAGATACGAATTAATATATTTTGATACTTAGAACTTGTCACAGTGAATGATGAGAATGGATATCTCATCAGGTATATATTGTAGTATGATTAACTACCATTGGATGAAGTAATGAATCTCAATCACTAGAGTATGACTCTTAATTAATATGCTAGTGCTTATAGTGCATTGATAGACCATGAGCTTTCCTATTGACATCTAAAACTGTCAATAGTCGATAGGAACTCATAACTTGTATAAGGCACATGTCCTCAATCTTGAGACGATGATGGACACAGACTATGAATGTGACTGCTTTGACTTACCAATCAGTGAGGTCTTGAAAGATCAACACCTAGGTATCTTGGGTAAGTCTATTCATAGGGTTGTGAACATATATTGTCAAGATAGAATCTACTCTCCCATAAACAGTAAGCATTCCCTTGAGAATGTCACCAAGTTGGTTACTGAGAACTTCAATCTTGTTGATAAGTAGTTATCAATATGTTTGGTAATCATGAGAGGTGAATGGGACTCAAGGAATACAAGAAGTAATCATTATTCAGGATGACAATAACAGTTTATCCGACTACCTGAATATGATTATGAATGTTGATAGTGGATGGACACTAGTGCAACCATACAAGTCTAGTTACCGCTTTGAATATAGTCTTTTGCATTGGAGTTCAGTTATCGTTATGTAGTGGAGTTAATGTTAATTGATTAGTTGGTTAATTCGGTGATCAACAAGTTTGATCATGGGAATTAGCAACTGGTCTGAGCCACCAATAAAGAACCTAGGAGGTCCTACTCTTAGCTCTGCAAGAATACTTAGAAAGGCATAAGGTATTGAACCAATCGATTGAAAATGTTTCAATTGATTGATAAGGGTTCAATCGACTGAACAAGTTCAATCGATTGAACAAGTTCAATCGATTGAACAAGTTCAGTTCAATCGATTGAAACCAAAAGTCAGTTTGGAAATCTATAAATAAGAGAGCTACGTGCAGAATAAAGTTGAACGTTATATTTATTACTCCAGGTCTGCAGAAACTATTTTAGGGTTTTCCTAAGCTTTCTTACCTCTCTATTAGGGTTCCCACAAACCCTAGCCTCTCCGGGAAGTGTTCAAGGAGTCATAAGGGTGAAGATCATCTGGAGGAAGTTACTGGACTTTGCTGCATATCAAAGAGAGAACAAAATCAAAATTGTTCAAGACCTAAAGGTAAAATCTCATCCCTACGCATCCACAGATTGATAAAAAGTAGATCTAGCTAACAATCAATGTTTTGAATTGGTTTTTCTGCTGCGCTTGATTTAAAGTTTTTTGAAACCTAAATCCTTCAATTGGTGTCAGAGCCACGCTTATTTGAATCTCTAGATGCGTTTTGCAACCCTAGTTTGATTTACATGTTTGATTTTAGTACTTTTTTTGAAACTGCATCGTCACAGATCTGTTTCTGCAGCAGTTTCGTAGTAGAAAACAAATATGTGATTGTAATGGATACATGGCAGTTTTAATCGATTGAAAGTGTTTCAATCGATTGAAACTGACTAAGTTCAATCGATTGAATTGGTTTCAATCTATTGAAAGTGTTTCAATCGATGTCCAGAGTTCTCATAGTTTTAAAAATCTAAGAAATTATTCATTTCAATGTTTTTATCTCTCTGGAAAAAAATTTAAGTCCTTTTTTGAAATTTCTGTTTCAATCAATTGAACTTAGTTCAATCAATTGAGAGTGTTCAATCGATTGAAATTGTTTCAATCGATTGGACTGGACAGAGAGCAGAAGATGGTGTTTTAAAGTACTAATCACTTCATGAACTGTTTTATGGAGTTTGTAAGTTAGTTAGGGGTTCCAATGTACAATATAATTTGTTATATATTTATACGTGGATGTGTATATCTAACCTTTTGCAGCAAGAATTAATACCGCTGCCTCCCATGGCACCAAGATTTTCAGTGTTGTATTTAATTTGTGATTGGTGTTGTACTTTAATTTGGTTTGTTTTAAAGGCATGTATAAAGGGTGCTGTGACTTCATTCCTGCGAAAAGGAAAGTTGCACCGGTTTCCCTAGCCTATTTATTGTTTTCTATTTCTAGATAAATTGCAAGTTTCGAAAGAAGCATAGGGCAATGTAATAGAATAGGATAGTCCATGAAAATGGAGCAGCACGTCGTTGTCCATGAAGATGGAGCCGGAGGCGATCAAACCAAAAGATGGATCTATGAAGATAGAGCCATGGGAGATAGAGGCATCTTGAATGCCTTTATCTCGATTTTAGTTTTTTGTTTTATATGCTTGTTTGTGATTGTAATTTTTATATTGTCACGACATGCATACAAAAAAAGTTTTCTAAAATAAAATTCAAAAACCATTTTAACACGTTAGTAAACATTGGATGTTTATGGGTAATGTGAAGAAACAATTTTTCTAAAAGCAAAATCCTTAATTATTAAATCTAGTGGGAGAGGGACTTGTTAGTAACTCCCATGATCTTCCATTAATGGTCACTATAAGATGAGTAAAGTATTCTGTGTCACCCAGCAATGGGTGATCATTCCATACAGAGGGTACGATACTCATTGGTTACTAGATGTGAACTTCCTATGGATAGGATCAATGAGACGTGTTAGAGGGTGACCACCACAAAGAGGCACTGCTTAAGGCGGTTGTCATTGGATCCTAGTTATTGGTGCACACTAGCTAAACTATGAATAAGGGATCCCACACGAGGCATAATTCAGAAACTTAGAGATCAAAATGGTTCAGGAGTTATGACCTATTTTGCAAGAGTTGCATAGCGCGGACAAGTCATGATTAATCAAAAGATCGAATAATGACCACCACATAGAGGATATATTTTTTTGTTTTGATATTCCGACGACTTTATCATTAAATAAGACTTTTAATGATTCTTTTATTTCATGCTATCTAATTTTTGAAATCAATATTTATTATGTCTGTTATTCTTTTCAGAATTCATCATGTCTGGATCTGCATTTAGTCCACTTGCCACCATACTCACACAAAACAAGCTAACTGGAAACAACTACATCGAATGGAAACGTAACTTGGACATTGTTTTAACTGCGGAGGATCACATTTATGTCCTCACTAGCCCATGCTCTACGGAACCCGCTGTAAATGCTTTGGCAAATGCTAGGCACAAGTTCGATAAATGGAAGAAGTCGAATGGAATTGCCCGTTGCTACATTCTGGCCTCTATGGCTAGTGTGTTGCAACACCTATTCCAGTCGAATGATTCTGCCAGTACCATTAACACTAGCCTCAAAGAAATGTTTGGGGAACATGGTAGACCTGATATGCAGATCGCCATGCAAAAGATAATGAGTGTGGAGATGTTGGAAGGGACTCTAGTCAGAGAACATGTTTTAAAAATGATTGGAAATTTAAATGAACTGGAGACTCTAGGGGCCAACATCGATGCATAGACCCAAGTTAATATGATCCTTAACTCCCTGTCGCCTCATTCACTCAATTCAAACTTAACTATAATTTTTCCATGAGCGAATTGATGAGTTCTCTTCAGGAAGCGGAAGGGGTGATCAAGCCTGGGAGCAACGTTATGAACATTGAGAAAAGCAGTTCTTCTTCTTGATCTGCACCAAAAGGACAGAAAGGGAAGAAAAAGGTTGGCACTAGTGGTCCAAGTGTTGGACCAGTCCTAAAGATTGCAAAATCTAAGGGAAAAGGGCAAATGCAAGGGGAAGGCAGGTGGTCAAGGCAAAGGAAAGTGTTTTCAATGTGGAGAAAAGGGCCACTAGAAGAGGAATTGTCTGGATACTTCGAAAACTTGGTGCATTGATTCTGGTACTATATTTGTAATTCGTTGTAGGAGTTCAAATCAACCCTGAAAATGCAGTGATGGGGAGATCGTGCTGACTCTAGGTTCTAGAACAACCATTTTTGCGGTTGCTATAGGAGTGGTAGTTTTATAATTTTTAGACAATAAGATAATAGTTTTATCAGATGTACTTTACGTCCTTTTAATGAGACGTAATTTAAGTTCTATTTCAGAACTATCGAATCATAGTTATTCTTTTTATTTTGGAATTAAAGTTGTCATTAAAAGAAATGGTTCTTTTATTGTATGTGATCACTCCAAGTATTGCTAAAGATTTTAACATGGAACTTAATAACTCAGTGGTAACCATCTAAAAGAAAGGTACCTTCCACTAATCCTACAACGCTTTGGCACATGAGGCTAGGTCATATCAATCTAAATAGAATTAGCAGACTAGTCAAAGAAGGGATCTTTGGCGATTTAGTTTTAGAACCAATGGAAGTCTGTGAATAATGTTTAGAGGGTAAAATGACCAAAAGGCCCTTACTAGCGAAGGGCAATAGAACCAATGCATTGTTGGAATTAGTTCACACTGATGTCTATGGTCCAATAAATATTAAAGCTCGGGGTGATTATGAGTATTTTATAACATTTACTGATGACCACTCTAGGTATGGATATGTTTACCAGATGTAGCACAAGTCTGAAGCCTTTCAAAAGTTCAAAGAGTTTAGGGCTGAAGTGGAAAAGCAATTGAGCACACATTCGATCTGATCGAGGTGACGAGTACCTCTCTAATGATTTTATTGATCATCTCGTACAGAATGGGATTCTATCACAATTGACTGTACCCGATACCCATCAGCAGAATGGTGCAGCAGAGAGAAGGAATCGGACTCTTTTAGACATGACTAGGTCAATGATGAGTTATTCGGAGTTGCCATCTTTTCTTTGGGGTTATGCTTTGGAAACCACTATGTACATAATAAATCTAGTTCCAAGCAAATCTGTTCCTAAGACACCACGAGAGATGTGAATTGGACGTAAGCCCTCTTTGCAACATTTTCGGATATGGGGGTGTCCAGTACATGTGCTGAAAGGAAAGATGAGCAAGTTGGAAACTAGATCGAAAGTATGTAACTTTATAGGGTATCCAAAGGGTACTTATGGTTGGTATTTTTATGATCCAAGAGAACATAAAGTGTTTGTTAGTACAAATGCTATTTTCTTGGAGGATGATTATATCGTGAACCATAAACCTAAAGGAATGATAGATCTAAAAGAAATACATAGAGAGCCCTCTATTCCTCCAACAGTTGAAAAAGATGTAAGACAAGAAAATACCATGTCTTCACCCATTTTTGCACCGATACCTCATCGTAGTGGGAGGATGGTCAGCTAGCCTGACAGATACATGTTCTTAAGAGAAGTTTTTGAAGCTGTCTCCATAGAATCTGAATCTGAATCTGATCCTGCCATATACGAAGAGGCAATGGCTGATGTTGATTCAGCTCATTGGGTCAAAGCTATAAAGGCTGAATTGGAATCTATAGATTCTAATCAGGTCTGGGATCTTATAGAACCACCTGCCAATATTAAACCCATTGGCTATAAGTGGGTCTGCAAGAGGAAAAGAGGATCTAATGAAAATGTTGAGACCTTTTAAGGCGGGCTTGTAACAAAAGGTTATACTCAAAGAGAGGGCATTGACTTTGAGGAAACCTTTTTGCCAGTAGCCATGCTCAAGTGCATTAGAATACTCTTATCCATTGCGGCATACCTAGATTTTGAGATCTGGCAGATGGACGTCAAGACTGCATTATTGAATGGCAACCTTGAGGAGGATATCTATATGCAGCAACTAGAAGGGTTCATAGCTAGCGAAAAAGGTAACTTAGTATGCTAGCTGCAAAAGTCTATTTATATGCTTAAGCAGACATCCAGGAGTTGGAACATTTGTTTTGACCAAGTGGTGAAATTGTTTGGTCTTATACAGAATCTGGATGAACCTTGTGTATATAAGAAATGTGAAGGAAAAGTGGTGACTTTTCTTATTCTTTATGTTGATGACATTCTACTCATTGGGAATGATGTAGGGGCATTGTCATCAATCAAGGTTTGGCTAGCTAGTACTTTTGATATGAAAGATTTAGGAGAGGCGAGCTATATCCTTGGGATAAAGCTTTTTTGAGATCGTAAGCGAAAGATAATAGGATTATCTCAAGCTGGTTATATCGATAAAGTGCTAAATAGGTTTTCTATGGATAATTCGAAGAAAGGTTTGCTGCCTTTTAGGCATGGTTAGCGTTCTCCAAGGACCAATATCCTAAGACACAAGAGGAGGAGAATCGCATGGAAAAAATTCCCTATGCCTCGGTAGTGGGAAGTTTCATGTATGCGATGTTATGCACTAGACCAGATATGATCTGCTTTGCTATTGGGATGATTAGCAAGTATAGTCAAATCTTGGTCCAGAGCACTGGACAGCTGCCAAGCACATTCTTAAGTACTTGAGAAGGACTAAAGATTACATGCTTATGTATGGCGGCGATGAGTTGATTCCAGTAAGATACACTGACTCAGACTTTATGTCAGATAAAGATTCGAGGAAGTCGACATTCGTACATCTCTTTACCCTAGGAGGTGGTGCGGTTAGTTGGAAGAGCATTAAGCATAAATGCATTGCAGACTTAACTACAGAAGCTGAGTATGTGGTTGCTTGTGAAGCCGCAAAGAAAGCTGAATCGAAGCTGGACAACTTAAGATAAAGCTTATAAAACAATGAAAATTAAAGCAATTTTGAAAAACTCAAATATTATTAGAGAATACTGATAAATAATGGTGCAGTCAAGACCTTTTATAGGTTAAAACCTATAGCTAAAAACAGAAACTTAAAAGAAAGAGGAAACCTAAAAGAAATAGGAAACCTAGCTTATTTAAAAATACTTCCTCCCCAAGAAATCTAAAATAAGAAGTCCTACTATTAACCAAACTCTCCTAAAACAACCATTAATAACCTATAATCAATAAAATATAGAAATAGACTTTCTTATTGGAATTCAATCATGACCCAACTTGGTCAAACTCAAGTTGACCGGGTTTGACTGAGTCAACTCGTCCGGAAAGTTTTTCCCAGATTCGATTAGCATTATTTCTTCACCTTTTTCTTGTCCCTTTTTTTTCTTTCTAAATATTCAAATGCAATCCGATCTTCATCTTGGAGATGTTCTACATCAGGCCCCCATTCTTTTAGAAAACTCATCTCTGAGTTTGTTGAAGTAGAAAAAATATCCTCCGAAAAGTAAGGATAAATGTCCTTTACATTGAATGTCGGGGAGATGTGCATATTAGCAGGCAAATCTACCACATAAGCGTTATTGTTAATCTTCTTCAAGATACGAAGGGGCCCAATTTTCTTCATCTTGGTCTTGTTGTAAGTGCCAGTGGGGAAGCGATCTTTACTAAGGTAAACCATGACCAAGTCACCTATTTTATGGCTCTTGAATTGTCGATGCTGATCAGCATTTGCTTTGTACTTGGCATTAGAAGATTCAAGGTTCTTTTTGACTTGTTCATGGAGCTTATAAAGGTTTTCAATCATGTCATTGGCTGCGACGTTGGAATTGGGAAGAGACAGACCTGAACCACATCCAAGGTGTGATTAGGCACCTTAGAGTAGACTATTTGAAATGGTGCATAACCCATAGATCTATTAGTGACTGAATTATAAGCGAACTCAGTTTGTGCAAGTGCCAAGTCCCATTGTCTCGGTTTGTCACCCAAAAGGCATCGAATCAAGTTGTCGAGAGTTCGGTTAACAACTACCATTTGCCCATCGGTTTGAGGATGTGCAATGCTGGAAAACTTAAGTTCAGTTTTCAACCTGGCCCATAATGTCTTCCAAAACCAACTCAAAAATTTAGAGTCACGGTCCGAAGTGATGGTCTTGGGGATACCATGTAGACGAACGACCTCACAAAAGAAAAGGCTTGCAATATTCACTGCATCGTGTGTCTTATGACAAGGGATAAAGTGTGCCATCTTAGAAAAGCGATCAACCACGACGAAGGCAGAGTCATTGCCTCGCTGTGTTCGAGGCAACTCGAGTACAAAATCTATGGAAAGATCTTCCTAAGGGGCATTAGGGACCGATAAAGGTATGTACAAACCAGTGATTTGTGCGTGTCCTTTCCCTTTTTGGCATATAAGGCAGCTACGGACAAAGTCTTCAACATCTCTTTTGAGAGACTTCCAAAAGTACCGTTGTTCCACAAGCTTAATGGTCTTGTCCCTTCCAACGTATCCCGAGAGTCCTCCGCTATGTAATTCTTTGATTAAATGTTCTCGAATAGAACCATTGGGAATACATAATCTAGTGCTCTTGAAGAGAAAGCCACCTTGAATTAGAAAATCAGAGGTACCTTGCTATCTTGAAGTGCACTTTTCCCATAATTCATGAAATTCAGGATCATCGTAGTAAAGCTCCTTTAGAAAATCAAACCCGATAATTGTGCTTTTGAATGTAATAAGTAAAGAATCCCTTGATTTGGAAGCTGTAGAAGGGTAGCAACTTAGTGCATTAGCAACTTTATTATTGAAGCCAGATTTGTGTTGGATAGTGAATTGAATTCTTGAAGTAGGGTGATCCAACTAGAGTGCATGCGGTTGGATGAACTTTGATTTTGGATGAATTTAAGTGCTTGGTGGTCGGAGTAGAGCACAAATTCTTTTTGGATGAGGTAGTGATGCCACTTTCTAAGTGCTCGTACCACGACATAGAATTCTAGTTCATAAGTACTCCATTTTTGCCTTGCTTCAGTGAGCTTTTCTCTTAAGAATTCAATTAGTTTGCTCTCTTGTGATAAATATGCACCAACACCGTGGGCAAAAGCATCACAGTGTACTTTGAAAAGCTTGTCAAAGCCAGGAAGTGCTACAATGGGAGTGAATGTGAGTTTAGCTTTTAACAAGTGAAAACTCGAGTTTGCTTCATGTATCCACTGAAATTTTCTATCTTTCCAAGTATCTGTAAGAGGGGCGGTAATTGAACTAAAGTCCTTGATTACTGCCTATAGAAAGATGTGAGGCCATGAAAGCTGCAAGCTTCTGAAGAGGACTTCAGCATAGGCCAATCCATGATGGTTGCAATCTTGGTCTCATCAACTTGGATGCCTGCCTTAGATACCATATAACCCAAAAGAGCACAGAATGAGTGCAGAAGTGACACTTCTTCAAATTTATGTAAAGAGTATTCTCTTTGAGGGCTTCAAAAATAGTCCAAAGATGTGACAAGTGCTCCGAATCTGTTTTGGAGTATATTAAGATGTCGTAAAAATAGACAATGACAAACTTCCCAATAAAAGGTTGTAGGACTTGGTTCATGAGGCGAATGAAAGTGCTTGGGGCATTAGAAAGACCAAAGGGCATTACCAACCACTCGTACAAACCATCCTTTATCTTAAAAGCCGTTTTCCATTCATCACCGGGATGAGTTCGGATTTGGTGATAGCCACTTTTGAGGTCAAGTTTGAGAAAATAGTCGATCCCATTAGCATATCAAGCACGTCATCAAGCCTAGGAATTGGACATCTATACCGGATGGTGATTTTGTTGACCGCGCGACTATCGATGCACATCCTCCATGTGCCATCCCTCTTTGGGACTAATAAGGTCAGAACTGCACACGGGCTCAAGCTCGGTTGTATGAGACTCTTAGAGAGCAATTCTTCCACTTGTTCCCTTAAAATTTCATGTTCTTTTGGGCTCATTCAGTAGTGGGGCAGAATAGGAAGTCAAGTGGGCTAATTTCAAGGTGGGCATGAATTATGAAATGAAGGGCAGATTGAGGGTAGTTGGTCATTCGATTGTTGTTGTAGGACCACTACAAGAAAAAACCCTTTTTATGACTTTTTTTTTTATTTTTTATTTTGGGCTAATGACTATTTAAAAAAAAGAGTCATAACAAATACTTTTTTCTAACATATATGACTCTTTTTGCAAATATAGTCATAAGATTGGTAAGTGGTGTTTTATTTACGACCATTTTTTTTATTAGTCATAAATAATAAGATTTTTTATGACAGTGTTTTGAACATGGTCATAAATAATACGATTTTTATGACAGTTTTTTGAAAATGGTCATAAATAATATGATTTTTTATGACAGATTTTTGGAAAGATTTGTTATGACCGTTTTTTGAAGATGGTCATAAATAATAAGATTTGTTATGACCGTTTTTTGAAAAGGGTCATAAATAATAAGATTGTTTATGACTATTTTTTGAAAAGTGTCATTATAATAAGTATTTATAATAATATCATAAATAACAAGACTTTTATGGCTACATTTTTGGGTAGTCATAAATATTCTTTATTTTTATGACTCTTTTTCTTTGAGTGCTAGAATCGGTACCGCTTTTAGGAAAAATAGTGAAAAAGATAGTATGCTCAGTTTTTTGAAAATGGTCATAAATAATAAGATTTTTTATGACAGATTTTTGGAAAGATTTGTTATGACCGTTTTTTGAAGATGGTCATAAATAATAGGATTTTTTATGACCGTTTTTTGAAAAGGGTCATAAATAATAAGATTGTTTATGACTATTTTTTGAAAAGTGTCATTATAATAAGTATTTATAATAATATCATAAATAACAAGACTTTTATAGCTACATTTTTGGGTAGTCATAAATATTCTTTATTTTTATGACTCTTTTTCTTTGAGTGCTAGAATCGGTACCGCTTTTGGGAAAAATAGTGAAAAAGATAGTGTGCTCAGTTTTTTGAAAATGGTCATAAATAATAAGATTTTTTATGACAGATTTTTGGAAAGATTTGTTATGACCGTTTTTTGAAGATGGTCATAAATAATAAGATTTTTTATGACCGTTTTTTGAAAAGGGTCATAAATAATAAGATTGTTTATGACTATTTTTTGAAAAGTGTCATTATAATAAGTATTTATAATAACATCATAAATAACAAGACTTTTATGGCTACATTTTTGGGTAGTCATAAATATTCTTTATTTTTCTGACTCTTTTTCTTTGAATGCTAGAATTGGTACCGCTTTTGGGAAAAATAGTGAAAAAGATAGTATGCTCAGTTTTTTGAAAATGGTCATAAATAATAAGATTTTTTATGACAGATTTTTGGAAAGATTTGTTATGACCGTTTTTTGAAGATGGTCATAAATAATAAGATTTGTTATGACCGTTTTTTGAAAAGGGTCATAAATAATAAGATTGTTTATGACTATTTTTTAAAAAGAGTCATTATAATAAGTATTTATAATATATAATATCATAAATAACAAGACTTTTATGGCTACATTTTTGGGTAGTCATAAACATTCTTTATTCTTATGACTCTTTTTCTTGGAGTGCTAGAATCGGTACCAATGTAACAACCCTAAAATTTCTAAGTGTATAAATAATTATTTTAATTATTATTTTCAGTTAGCAATATTATATGAGTGTGCCTATGTAAGAAACGTGTTTGAAAATTTTAAGTGTTTGGTGGACATATAAATTAAATCATTAGTGAGCCCTTTAGTTTGAATGCTACATTTTATTAATTTAAATTTATTAAAAAAAAATGAAGGGTTGATATGTAATTTTGTTATATAGTGTTTACAGGCCCGCGAATGTGTTAAATAATGTAATTAACATTAAAACTTAGTACCGGGGTCATGGGTATCCATTGGGCTAATCATTTGTCCCTTTAGAATGCATTTTCGGGCCCATATAAAGCCTTTTTGTGAGACCCTTAGACAAAAAACGGGATTTACATGTTTGTGTGTGTTTTATTGATAAGTGTTGTGTGTGTGAAACATTGTTATATACATAACATAATATTATATTCAGTTAGGTAATATTACACAAAAGAAAAAGAGAAACCCACATCTCTATTCACAGCCGCAATAGAGAGAGAGAGAGAGAGAGAGAGAGAGAGAGAGAGAGAGAGAGAGAGAGAGAAGAAGAAGAAGAAGAAGAAGAAGAAGAAGATGGAAGAAAAAAGAGAATGGTCTAGGGTTCGTGGGCACATGGGGAATCACGGGGTGTTCGTGGTTGTCGATTTTTGATCAACTAGGTGAGTTAAAATTTATATTTTGATTTATATATACACGTATGTATATATATATGTGTGTGCAAGAGAATCCAATTATTTCTTGTTAATGTTGTGATTGGTGTTAAATTGTGTGTTGATCCCCATTCGTTATTATTGAATGATATAAGCATTTATTTTTCTTCGTGTGATTTCATGAATGTGATCTCGGTGTATTTGGATAGATCATGTGGATAGTTAATTTGATGAATACACAAAGGGGAATTATTTTGATAATGAATAAATAATAGAAAATTCGTTTTATTTTTATTTTAACAGTGGCAGAAACTTTGGAAAAACATTATAAAATCATGGCTTAGATTTATGGAATTCTGTTCGCTTAGGTCTATAGGAAACGCGATTCTGCACATTTTTTGTCTAATGATATTTTTCATGATTCTACACCGTTTGGGTAGAAATTAAATATTTCAGTAGCAGTTTTTAGTATATTAAAATGTACGAAATTGGAGAAATATGATTCGTTGTGTTTTTTTTATTCGTTCGTATGACTTAACGAAAATTACTTAGAGATGCATGAATTCTCATATAATGTTGAGCTATAAAAAAAATGGGTGATAGTCATTAACGTTGAGTCCGATGAAAATATTGTGGAACGATTGTTATAATACTTTACGATATGAGAATTTGAATTTTTATTATGGGTTTCATGTAGGCTAATTTTGAATGTTGGGTTGAGGTTATTGTACCTGAAATAACTGACCTTATTTCGTGGTCATTTTGATAAAAAGGAGTAAATTCAATACATTGAATAGTATATTGGGAATCTTGTAATTTGATTGGAAATTATTGAGGAAAGATTGTTATGGGTTAATTGATAAAACCCTTTATTGTAAGAAATTGGAATACATCTAAAAGTTAGAGATGTGATTGGATGATAAGACGGAACTATGTGATAAACGTGACAATCGAGTAAATGAGATTACCGAAAGGTTTCTGCTGACAAACGCGAGGTATGTAAATTGGGTTATCAGGACTGCATATTTCCTCCCATAATATGAAGAGAATTTGTTATTTATTGGTCATTGAGCAACTTGTACTTTAGGTTGAGTCACTGGCAAAGAAATATGAAGAGAAATACAAGCAGTCTGGAGATGTTGCCTCTAAATTAACTATTGAAGAGGCTACTTTTCGCGATATTCAGGTATATATGCATGTGTGTGTGTATATATGTAACACTTTTTGGCTGAGTGACGACTGGCAGTTGATTTGAGGTGTGGATCATTTGACCATCCATATATGCAAACGTTATGGATTACGTGCCAAACCAACTGCACTGGTTGAGCTTCCCTTTGGTAATTAGTCGAGCTAACCCTATGCTTTTAATATACTCTGTTTCCCATCTTAATTTGATTTTCTAGTCAAGAAGAAAATATTGGAAATCTTTCTAGTTATCTCCAATGTTCACTCTGTCGCATTATCTCCTTTAGAAGTTTGAAGATTATACTCGAGCATCAAACATAAGTATGATTTGTTCTTCACTGTTGTGACTGACCTACTAATAAAGTTACTCCTGATACAACTATACGATTATAAACTTAGTTATGTAAAGTTTATGGTATGCCTTTCGTATCCTTCTACGTGCAGTTGTGATTCTGTTTCTGTTTTTTCTCTCTTTATAAATGTTTTGTTTCATTTTCAACCTCATTTGGAATCCAGACATTAGAACATCTCAGCTGCTTTACTTAGGCAGACTAAAGTAGTCTGTTTTAGATTTCATTTTGGTAATGATGCTTGTGCTTAGAGTATAAGAAGGTCGATTTTTTATTTATCCAGACTTTATGCATCATGTTTCTTTTATGTCCGTATGACGTAGTTCTAGTTTTCAAATTTGGAAGCATCTGTACGATTTGTGATTAAATCAGGCCACTTCAACTTTGAACAATTATGTAAAAGGAAAAATGGAAGTACTGGTGGTCCAGTATTTTGCGAGCATTGAATTTAGCTCTGTATACTTTAGAATTCCCTTCTATGATTCTACTTGAAGACGGAAGTCAGTACTTTTGCTGCTTTGAAATTTCTCAGAACTATAGGTCGTGTTGATTTGTGTCTTAAGTGATATCTTCTCTTTACACTTGCCAAGTCTTTTCATGTATCATCAGTGTGGATAAAGTTAACAAGATTTGTCACCTTAGCAAGTAATAATTAACAAGAATAAATTCCTTCTACTAATGATATATTTAATATGTTATTTTTTTCTCGTTTGCCAATTTGCAAGGATACATTGAAAAGCCAAGTTGAAGATGGGAGTTTGGTCACTGAAGGAACCTCAGACGTCCTGACTATGGCCTTGGGTACTGCCGAGCTCGGTGGACGGGTTAGAGGTATAGGAAAAGGAGTCACCCCCATAACTAATTTTCGTATTTCTAGGCGTGGCTCTAAGAAACATATATATTAGTGAGTTAGAGTCTAGGTTACATGAAGAAGAGGAAAAATGCAAAGAAAAAGATAATGAGTTGCAAAAGTTGAAGGAACAATTGATCAAGTTACAAAGTGGATTAACATCAGCTCGAATTGAGAAGGTTGGATCAAACACTTAGAAAAGTGATAATAGTAAATATGTCAAGGTTTCTTCTAATATAAATGATTCATGTGATTCACTGGTCAAGAAGACGAATGAGAAGGTTATAATTAGGGATGTAAAAAAAGCCCGGCCCGACGGGCAGCCCGAAAAAATGGGCCTTGAGCCCGGCCCAAGCCCGAGGTAGGGCCAGCCCGGCCCTAGGCCCTTACATCCCTGGGTAGGGCCTGGCCCTATCTCTTGAAGCCCGAGCCCGGCCCGAAGCCCGACCCGGTCAAGCCCGACCCGAAGCCCAGCCCGAGGCCCGGCCCGATCAAGCCCATAAGCTTTCCAACAATTCATATAATCAAAATTGCAAGTGACAAAATTTATAGTATTGCCAGCTTGCGAGTAAATTGAGTAATGCTATGCTTCCAAAATTTTGTATCTCAAATGATTCCCAAAAATATGTGACAATGAGCCTACTTTGATTTGACGATGTTGAAGTGGTCCTACCATTATTGAAGATGAGCCCATTACCACTTATGTTTGGGAACCATTTAGGAAAAGAAGCATAGTATTACTCGAATAATTTAAGGATATAATACAATTATACATAGGAGTAATGCCAAATTTGGGGCGTAATCATTTTTATTTCCAATTTCTTTTAATAAAAGATAATGATTTTTATTTTATTTATTTAATTAGACTCTAACTCTTAATATATTCCGTTACTTTGTCACTTGTTTACATATTTATAATGTCTTTATATATCATATAGGAGTAATAAATAAATATATATATAAAAAAAGACAACTTAGGCCCGGCCCGAGGCCTTAAGCCCAGCCCGAGGCCCTAAGCCCGGCCCAAGGCCCTAGGCCCTAGGTGTGGACACCGGGCTTCTGCCTCTTTGTTGGGTTTCGTTTTGAAAACTTGATTTGGATTTGATCAAAGAAAGAAAGTGGTTGGTCTGTTGAAAATAGATACAGAGTCGCCACTTGGTCTTTAAGGAACCAAGAAACCTAATTTGACTCACCCAAGCGGATAAGGGCACCGGCCCTTCATAACCAAAGAACTTGGTTCGGGGTTTTGGTACGAGAGAGGAAGGAGCCTTTGTCACGACTAAAACACCCTCAACTCGCCCCCGTCTTTCGACGGGCCTCAATTAGCATCCAAATAATCATCTTATACTATGTTTGGTTCGACAAATAATACTATGATAGTATACTACATTACATAAGAAACTTGAAATGGAAGATCTAAAGATAAGATATCATTCATAAGATCTAAGCCAAATATCATACAATGTAAAGTGAAAGATCAAACAAATAAACCTAGGAAAAATCGTCTAATCATATATCAAATAATCAAGACTTCCTAATCTAAAGGGGGGGGACATGAATTGTTCTTGAAACAAATAATCGCAGAAATCTAAATATGCTTAGCAAGCTAGTATGATGCATGTTAATCTTTGAGAAAAGAAGATCCCTCAATCCCCGGGACGGATGAGAAAGGATGATTAGATCAAGGGGAAGCATGAACGTGTGATCGTGATCATTCCTTATAATCTTCTTAGATTAAGGGTTACAAAAACCTCAAATCTTGCATGAATGCAATGTGTGTATCTAAAATGTGCAAAGGTTGTAGTGTGTTTTGGGTACATGGATTTCTAGAATGACTTAGAAGTCTAAAATGTGTATGAATGAATGAATGAAATCAACATGGGATATGTACAAATGTAGTATGAACTACTCCCTAAGATATGAACTAATTTGGAATGCATGTAGGTATCAAATCAAAGAATGAAAGTTGAAATGTGCTTGCTGTGAATAGTAGACAGAACAGTAGCATGATCGTTCAAAAATGGAAAAGAGGGGTTAGGAGTGTTTTCAATGCATGATTTTTTATGGAGATCTTCCTTATTGTGTCTAGAACACTACCCAAAAGGCCAATCTTGAATAGCTATCACAGATTGAGATAAATCATATAAACAATGAAGGTCACTCAGAAACAGAGTCCGTACCGTCGACTGAAATGTTAAAAACTCTTAGAAAATGAAAAATAATGATCTAGAGGCCCATTTTATACAGAGAGTTCCCTAAGACATTGAAGTTTAGGGAAAAAGAAGTTAGGACCACCCCTTTTGGAAATGTTTTCTGTAAAACAAGTTGGAAGTGTACCTAGCTGCTGTGACAGCAAAGACAGAATGTCTGGAAGGAATGTTTGGGTCCAAATGGACCATTTCCAAGTACTTCCAAGTCAAACAAAAAATCATGGGTGTTCTCTAATAAGTTAGGAAGATTTTCCAAGTGGTCTTGCATCCATACATTGAGTATTGAGTTCTAGAGAAATCTTTGAACTCAGATCACTCACTGTTTTGACTCACTGTTTTGAAGATTTTGGGAAAAACTTGAGTTTTCTTTCTTGAAATCAAAATGAGAGGGATTGAGAGGGGTTTTGAAATAGAGGTTTTGAAAGTATGTTTTCAACATCAAATAGAGATTATAACCTCTTGGAATATCAACATCAAACTCATCATCAAGAACCCCCAATATTATTGGAGAGATTTACTTTATTTTGAACATAACTTCAAGAATACCTTGGAGGTATTGAAGTTATGATCATCATCTATCAAACATGTTTTTGAGGTCAAGAGCTACTATCCATAAGGATTCACTCACCCCAAACTTCATGTCATCATTTAGATGATGATGAACTAGTAAGTAAATAAAGAAAATAAAAAGAAATGAGATCAAGAAGAGATGAACATAATATGAACAAGCAAGTAAATAACAATCAATAGATGATAATCAAGATGTATAGAACTTGTAGCTTGGTGTTTCACTCATAGATTTTGACATTTGGACATGGAAGTAGCTTCCTAACTCAAGAATGCTCAAGAATGGTGATTGGGGGTGTTTGGAATGTGAAGTATAAGAGAGGTAAGGGAAGAAAACAAGATTAAAACTCACTTTCTATAGCAAAATAGTAGGAGGAAGCTCCTTTTCTCTCTTCTAAACCTATCTCTATCTCTCTTCTTCTCTACAACTTTTCAAGCTTTTGCACTTGGCCCCCCCAAAATGAAGAGCAATGGGGGGTTTAAATAGGCCAATTTGGGGTGGTTTTGGGGTTTTTAGAAGTACTCACATTGGTCCCAAACAACTGTGAACACAAAACTATGTGGTTTTGGGTTTCAATTAATCAAATTGGACCCCCAAAAAAATTTCAAAAATAGACTCTGCGAGGGTTGAGTGCCGCGGCGACAGTGGGCCAGTGCCGCAGCGGCACTGCTCCTCAGACGCCCAGAAATTTACGTTTAGGCCCCCAGAGGTTCCGGTATTCGCGAAAAGGCCTTATTTTGTCCGAAATTCACAGAAAATGCGTATGAACTCCAAATTGAGGTTGTGATATACCATTGGAAAGGTAATGGAGTCTAATTTACATAAAAAATATTTTGGGGATAGGTCACTTTGAAAAGTTTTGCGGTATTCGCAATAAAAGCCGATTTGATCACCTTTTTCGCCTTTGGAAATTCATAATAAATTCGTTTTAGATTCAGAAATTATGTGCGATATACCGTTGGAAAGCTATTGACCTCTAGTATCTGTAAAAAATGTTTGAAAAATGTTACGATGCCCCAGTTCTAAAGTCAAATTCTGATCAAACTGGTCAAACCTGGGATTCCCGGGAAGTTCTGGGAACTTCTGGGAGCTCCCAGGAGCTGACGTTTTCGCTCGAATTTATTTTAAAACTCATTTTAATACTTTTCTAATGATTCCGGTGAATTCAGATGATTTTGGTCAAATTTGGTCAAACTCTGGTCAAACTTGGTCAAACCTTGGTCAAACCGGTCAACGGGGACTTTCCGAGAACTTCCGGGACTTCCGGGGGTCTCTAGGAGCTGACGATTTCATCCGATTTTACTTAAAAACTCATTTTATCGCTTTTCTTACGACGTAGCATGTTTCCAGAACTTTGGGACCAAATCTGGGAGTTTTTGGGCTTTCAGGGGCATTTTGGTCATTCTGAGCATTCTGAGAGATAGAGCTGACTTCCGAGAGTCCTTTTGAGTCTTTTGCGATCATTGTGAACCACCAAGCTATGGGTCTCCTAAATCTGATAGCCGACAAAATAGGGTGTCTACAGTTTGCCCCTCTTTGGCATGAACTTGCGAGGCAACGCATGTCGCAAGCGAGTGCCAAAGCTTTGAACAGACAGGACTTTTTGGAGGCTATAGATTTAGGACAAAAAAAACGTTGCAAAAGATGCAATGAAGAAAAAAAGATGCTGAGGTCAGTGCTGGTCGTGCTCTGCGCGAGCTGCCTATGTATCCCAAGGGGAATCAGACCAGGACGTAGTTCAGGGCACAAAGGAACAAATCACACATGCACAACAAGACATGCGGATGCTATGCTATGAGGATGATATGCAATGCATGGATGTGATATGAATTGTGTCATGAGTCCTATTATGCTTATTGTTATGATCCTAGTATGAACAGGTGCTGTAGGGTGCGCCACTCCGAGTGGGCTGGTGTTGTGCAAGTGTTTGCGACTGTGATGTGGTGGATGAGTCGGATAAGGACATCAAGGTTTAGAAGACTCCAGGTCTAGGGGCAAACTTCTGGAATTACGGGAAGTGTGCTTTACAAGCGAATGTAATCGAACGTGGGGTCTTTGAGGATGATAACTAAGGATAATCCATAGGTGAGGGAGTTCATAATAACCGACAGATTTATAATAACCAAAGTGAGGAGGCTCATAATAAGTGGGGTAGCTCACGATAATTGACAGGTGAGATAACCGGAGTGAAGAAGCTCACGATAAGTGAGGAAACTCATAATGACTGACAGGTGAGAAAGCTCATGATGATCAGTGGACACGGATCCTTGAATTGTGAATATATAGTGCTTGCCCTGGGTATCGGGGTGATTTGACTGTGGGTGGTGTTTTCAATCGTTGGCTGATCCTTATGATGACAAGTCGGAGAATCGATCCGGACTTCTGTTATCTTCTGCTGGGGATGGTAGGGGACTCTCTGAGAATCTCTCTTCAATTCTTGACTTAGAACCAGGATCCATCTCTGAATCTCTCGCGGTTGGTCAGATCTCGTAATGCTCAATCCAAAAGAGCCGGTTAGGGCCTTCGGGAGCTGATGGACTCTCTGAGAATCTCTCTTCAATTCTTGACCTAGAACCAGGATCCATCTCTGAATCTCTCGTGGTTGGTCAGATCTCGTAATGTTCAATCCAAAAGAGCCGGTTAGGGCCTTCGGGAGCTGATGGACTCTCCGAGAATCTCTTTTCAATTCTTGACTTAGAACCAGGATCCACCTCTGAATCTCTCGTGGTTGGTCAAATTATGTAATGCTCAATCCAAAAGAGCCGGTTAGGGCCTTCGGGAGCTGATGGACTCTCTGAGAATCTCTCTTTTCTTGATCGGGGAACCAGGACCCATCTCTGAACCTCTCACGGTTGATCAAATCTTTCGGCGCTCAATCCAAGAGAGCCGGTCAGGGCCTCCGGAAGCTGGTATCTGTCTACTTCGGTCCTCGGGGGATGATGTAGGTGTTCTCGGAGAATCTCTTTTCTTGATCGAGAACCAGGATCCATCTCTGAACCTCTCACGGTTGATCAAATCTTTCGGCGCTCAATCCAAGAGAGCCGGTCAGGGCCTCCGGGAGCTGGTATCTGTCTACTTCGATCCTCGGGGGATGATGTAGGTGTTCTCGGAGAATCTCTTTCGGTGCTCAATCCAAGAGGGCCTGTCGGGGCCTCCGGGAGCTGGAGGTATCATTCTATTTGTGATGAGGGATACGGAGATGGCCTGCGGCAGTTAAGGTTTTGATAGTGAAAGAGGAGAGTGATGGACTTATGTTGCTAGGATGAAAGAAGATAATCAACAGCCACTTATGGACTTATGTTGCATGAACAAAGGAAGGTAATCAACAGCCACTCATGAACTTATGTTGCTAGGAGAAAGGAAGATCATCAACAACCACTCATGGACTTATGTTGCATGAAGAAAGGAAGGTAATCAACAGCCACTCATGGACTTATGTTGCATGAAGGAAGATCAACAGCCACTCATGGACTTATGTTGCATGAAGAAAGGAAGGTAATCAATAGCCACTCATGGACTTATGTTGCATAAAGGAAGATCAACAGCCACTCATGGACTTATGTTGCTAAGATGAAAGAAGATCATCAACAGCCACTCATGGACTTATGTTGCATAAAGAAAGATGAAAGATCAACAGCCACTCATGGACTTATGTTGCTAGGAGAAAGGAAGATCATCAACAGCCACTCATGGACTTATGTTGCATGAAGAAAGGAAGGTAATCAATAGCCACTCATGGACTTATGTTGCATGAAGGAAGATCAACAGCCACTCATGGACTTATGTTGATAAGATGAAAGAAGATCATCAACAGCCACTCATGGACTTATGTTGCATGAAGAAAGATGAAAGATCAACAGCCACTCATGGACTTCTGTTGCTAGGAGAAAGGAAGATCATCAATAGCCACTCATGGACTTATGTTGCATGAAGAAAGGAAGGTAATCAAAAGCCACTCATGGACTTATGTTGCATGAAGGAAGATCAACAGCCACTCATGGACTTATGTTGCTAAGATGAAAGAAGATCATCAACAGCCACTCATGGACTTATGTTGCATGAAGAAAGATCAACAACCACTTATGGACTTATGTTTGCAAGGAGATGATGGTCAACTTTCGATGGTTTGGAAAGGGATGAAATTCGCATTTGCCCTAAGTTTGGATGCTTCTCATGCTGATGCCTTAACCGGTGCAGTAATGGTGTTTGGTACTTCTTCTTGTATTGGCATGCTCTTGATTTGAAAATTTTATTACTCACTATTGACTTACACATTTGAGACTACAACAGACTCAAAAACTTGACAGACACTGAGCACGAGGACGACACATTTGACACCAAAATGAAACAAGCTCGTCTTGTCAAGACTTGATGTGCTTTTGTCATAAACGATGTACCATTTCTCTTTTGGTGTTCCCCCTCATCTTAACATGGTAGCACTTTGCTGATAAATCTGATTTTTTTGAAAATTCCTCCCTAGTGATCTAGTCAATTTTCTACTTCTCCCAGGAAGTGCTTTGAATTAGTGCCTTAGCTTTTAGAGTAAAAGATGCTCTATTTTAAAATTTTCAAAACAACTTGGTAACTTGAAAACTCGCCCTCGGTGTGAAGGGATTGTGTTAGGCAAACAGAGTTTGCCCCTAGTTTGAGGTGTACAAAGTGGGATTCATAAGCAAACGAGGTGGGTGACCGAAGTTTGCCCCTAGTTTGGATGATGGTTTATTGGAGGTTTTGGGCAAACGAGGTAGGTGACCGAAGTTTGCCCCTTGTATGAAGGTAAAATAGTAAAAGTCAGGCAAACGAGGCGAGTAGCCGAAGTTTGCCCCTAGTGTGGAAGGTGATTTTCTAGCTTGAGGCATGGACCGTGACTTTAATCTCTCAAATGCTCATCACTTTTGCCTAGGCACCAAGGAGGTGACCTTGCGAGCTATTTTCTCTCTTTTGTTATTGCTCACCTTGGATTTAGCTCTAATTTTTGCCTAGGCGTCCTTTCGGATTTTCAACCTAGCGAGCCATCCTTCTTTTCTTTTTTTGAAAGTCTGCCTACGTACCCCCGAGCGGGGATCAGGTCCAACGTAGTTCGGGCCAAAGTTTTAAAAGAAAAGGTTATTTTGGTGGAGCGACTAAACCAATGTGGTTGCCTACGTATCCCCGAGTAGGAATCAGGTCGAGCGTAGTTCAGGACAAGGCTTGAAATAAGGGGTTTGAGGTATGAGGGTTTTTCAAACTAATCGTCAAAGAAGTTCAAACTTGAGCCACTTGTGGTAGCTTTGAATAAAAAGGATTCAGTTTCAATCTCCCTTTCTTTTCTTTTTCTTTTTCTTTTTCTCTTGTTTTGTTGATCCTTTTTACTTTCGCCTAGCCAGTCAATTTTTGCTTTTCATGTAGTTGATTCTTGCAAGATCTTTCAATCGCAATCTTAGAATTTCGAAATGTGCATGTCAGCTCTCGGAATTTATTTGTGGCTGTTCCATGCCTTTGGAAGTGTGATCTAGGCACATACGATTCTCTAATCTGTTTTATCAAAAATTTCTTTCATTTTCTCCATCATTTTGACTGGCTAAGGTCAGATCTTGGAAATCAATACCTTTTCAGCTCTAACTTTTGCCTAGGTGCCCTTTCGGGTTTTCAACCTAGCGAGCTTTTCTTTTCTTTTCTCCTTTTTTTTTTTTTTTTTTTTAAAGTGGAGATGAAACTCATTGAGATGTTTGGCTACCATCAAGGGCCAAGTCTGCACAGGTTCGCATGGCTATCAATTGGGTTGGGCCCAAGGCTTTGAAATGGTAGAAATGGTGGAAAGGGTGTTGGGCAAGCCCCAAGTCAGTTCCAAGCATGTCTTTTCAAGATTGAGGCAAGAGAATCTTTAAATTCTTAAAGTAAGACTATTCAATTCTCGGCTCTTCATCGGTGTCAGCGCAAAATTGACTTTGACCTTTCAGGATTTTTTTGTTTGAGTAAAAAAAAATTATCATTTTTTTTAGCACAGTAATATCCATGGTAATTTGAAAAGTGACACTTCAATTTAGCGATTCATGCATCTATGACTAGGCACATTAGATTAGGCAAAATGAGACTTCATTCCATCAGTAGAGAAGGATTACAGACTCATTAACAACTCGATGACAGACAGACTCGACCACAAGACTAAACTTGAAATAGACAAAACATAGGACAGACTTGACTAGACTCGACTTGGTCTCAAATGGAGTGTCACGGTGACTCGCTTATTCTTTTAATCTTTTTCTAAAGAGCATCTTCATTTGGTTTTCTAGCAAGAGTCCCAATCACCATAACTTCACTTGCACAGGTTCAACATTCATGGTCCTCAGTGAAGGGGATCATTTAAACTGATAGGACAAGGGTTGGTCCAGGCCGAGGTAGTGGATTGGATTGGGGTGCGGCGCATCATCTAAGAGATCCTGAATTGAGTGATGGAGCCTCTTACAGTTGTCGGTCTCATGGCCTTGGTCTTGGTGGTAATCACAATACTTGGATTCATTATACCCAGGAGGTGGGTGATTAGGAGGCTTACTGGGCTCCAAAGGTACAAGGTGGCCATTTTGAACAAGGTGATTGAGAGCGGAGGATAAGCTCATGTCAAGTGGTGTGAAGACTCTTTGGTTTCCTTTCTTGTGCCTCTTACTGCAGTCATTTTGGCTTGATGATGGGCTTAAGGCATTGACATCTAGGCTCTCTTGATCTTCACCAAAGGTATGGGGTCTCTTCTCCTTTTTCAGTGACCCTGCTTCATTGATCTTGCCTTCACAGATAGCATCCTCGATTCTAGTCCCAACCTCAAACAACTGTTCAAATGTTGAGATGGACTGGTAGAATAGTTTTTCATGATATACTGGTTGCAGGTTCTTGACCAGCATACGTACTTGCTCTTTCTCAATAGGCCTGTGGATCATTTGGGCTACTTTAGTCCTCCATCTGCTCAAGAATGCAGCGAAGGACTCATTAAAATTCTGCCTGGTAGTTTCCAGATCTTGGATGGTGACATCAAGCTCTTGGTTGTAGGAGTAGTGATCAATGAAAGTTCTAGCAACATCTTCCCAAACTCGGGTCTTGGAAGTTTCAAGGGTTAGGAACCAGGATAGTGCGGCTTTCTGGAGGGTTTGAGGGAACAACATAGCTATGTGCTCATGGGTGCAGCCCATTGACTGGAAAATGCTCATACAAAACTTCACGTGGCTCTTCGGATTTCCAATTCCATCAAAACGATCGATTTCAGGCATCTTGAAGTTCTCGGGTAGCCTCACCTTGTTGGGTTCAAACAATCCTTCCAGATCTAACATGTAATCGTCGACCCCCTTACTCTTCCTTAGTATGTTCTCAAGCTTGTCGACCTTGTCCATTTTCTCTTGGAGCTTTTTCTCATATGCAGGCGGCGGGACCCCTTAAAACCATTCTTCTTCTCCATTATTTTCGGGAGGCGGTCCAAATCCAGGTGGTGGTAGTGGCATGAACCCGGGTGGGTACTGTGGCTGCTGTTGTCAGAACTCTTCCATAAATTTCAGAACTTGAGTCAGCCGATCTGACTGTTGATTGATTAATTCAGTGACCTTGGCTTCCAAAGATTCTTGATTCATGTTGAATTTTCTCGGCGGACCGATTCAAACCAAATGACTGCTCAAACTTTTGACCCAGGATGGGGATCTCAGAGGCTGACTTTGGGAATCTATAATGACTTATAGATTCGAGAAGAGTGTATCAGATTCTGATAGTGATGACTAGAGAGACAATGACAGTGATGTTAAGGAAGATGGACCGGCTTATGTACAGACTGACTGAGATAGTGTGCGCAGACTGATGAGAATGGTGCATGCACATGAGACAAGCATGCGAATGCAAGCCCTAATCTATATGATGCTCCTATTTCTAACAGATAGCAGTTAAACAAATAAGGTCCTAGCCATACAGAGTGTGTTAACCTTACTTTCCAGTATGATCACCAAGGGATAACAGGGATTTCCGGGATACTTCAGGAATTTTGGACAGAGTTTCTGGGAGAAATAGTGATTCGGAAGATTCGGAGAAATTTCTAGAAGTCATTTGAGTTTCTAGGAGAAATAGGGATTTCTGGTTGATTTGGACTGAGCTTCTAGTAGGAGCAACTGGTATTTTGGGCATTTATGAGAAATGTGGATAGAGTTTCTAGGAGAAACAAGTATATCTGGGCATTTCTGGGTGATTTGGGCAGAGTTTTTTAGGAGGAACAAGTACTATGGGTATTTTTGGGAAATTTGGATAAAGTTTCTACGAGAAGCAAGTATATCTGGGCATTTCTAGGTGATTTGGGCAGAGATGCTGGGATTTTTGGAGAATCCGGGAGATTTGGGCAGAGCTTCTGGGAAAACAGGTACTTTGGGTATTTCTAGGAAATTTGGATAGAGTTTCTGGGAGAAACTAGTATATCTGGGAAGATAGGACAAAGTTTCAATTGGCATATCTGGGAGATTTAGACAGAGTTTCTGGAAAGAACTGGTTAATATGGTTATATCTGGGATATCTAGACAGAGTTTCTGGGAGAAACTTGTTAATATGGTTATATCTGGGATATGTGGACAGAGTTTCTGGGAGAAACAGGTTAATATGGTTATATCTGGGATATCTAGACAGAGTTTCTGGAAGAAACTGGTTAATATGGTGATAGTGATCATACTGTCTAGCAGGTTTTCATACTCCTATGTCTTAGGACCAACAAACAAGGTTTGCGGTGTATATCTTTGTGAGCATGGAGCAGACATCCTTATCATGGTGCCTAGGCAAGTCAACTCAATGTGATCACATGTGAGTGATTGCCTTGGGAATCATAAGAAAGAGGTTCTGTTCTATGCCACATAAGCGTCTACACCGCGCAGGTAATCCCGCCAGGGCATACAGCAGTTATATCACATTGTCCTATCTGAAAAGATAAAATGAACAATCCTATGAAAGGTTCTACAGGAATCTATATGCAAAGGCTGGGTTTAGTCAAAGAGGGTCCGTTGACGTGAGTTCCAATATACCGTCGGAGAGACAGTATGGAGGTTTTTACTCTTTTTGATATACCTTGGAAGGTACAGTATCAACGGTGACTTGTGCCCTGGCACAGCAAGACCTGAACAATGTCAGCGCCGCGTTTCAGACACAGTCGAAGGGGAAATGTAAAAGTGCAATGCGGTGAACCAAACACAGTAAAAAGATGATTTTAAGGATGCTTCTTATGAGTCAAACTTCTGTATTATTTTGTTTTAAAATAAAAATCCCCAGCAGAGTCGCCAGATTGTGGACACCGGGCTTCCGCCTCTTTGTTGGGTTTCGTTTCGAAAACTTGATTTGGATTTGATCAAAGAAAGAAAGTGGTTGGTCTATTGAAAACAGATACAGAGTCGCCACTTGGTCTTTAAGGAACCAAGAAACCTAATTTGACTCACCCAAGCGGATAAGGGCACCGGCCCTTCATAACCAAAGAACTTGGTTCGGGGTTTTGGTACGACAGAGGAAGGAGCCTTTGTCACGACTAAAACACCCTCAACTCGCCCCCGTCTTTCGACGGGCCTCAATTAGCATCCAAATAATCATCTTATACTATGTTTGGTTCGACAAATAATACTATGATAGTATACTACATTACATAAGAAACTTGAAATGGAAGATCTAAAGATAAGATATCATTCATAAGATCTAAGCCAAATATCATACAATGTAAAGTGAAAGATCACACAAATAAACCTAGGAAAAATTGTCTAATCATATATCAAATAATCAAGACTTCCTAATCTAAAGGGGGGGGGGGACATGAATTGTTCTTGAAACAAATAATCGCAGAAATCTAAATATATATGCTTAGCAAGCTAGTATGATGCATGTTAATCTTTGAGAAAAGAAGATCCCTCAATCCCCGGGACGGATGAGAAAGGATGATTAGATCAAGGGGAAGCATGAACGTGTGATCGTGATAATTCCTTATAATCTTCTTAGATTAAGGGTTACAAAAACCCCAAATCTTGCATGAATGCAATGTGTGTATCTAAAATGTGCAAAGGTTGTAGTGTGTTTTGAGTACATGGATTTCTAGAATGACTTAGAAGTCTAAAATGTGTATGAATGAATGAATGAAATCAACATGGGATATGTACAAATGTAGTATGAACTACTCCCTAAGATATGAACTAATTTGGAATGCATGTAGGTATCAAATCAAAGAATGAAAGTTGAAATGTGCTTGCTGTGAATAGTAGACAGAACAGTAGCATGATCGTTCAAAAATGGAAAAGAGGGGTTAGGAATGTTTTCAATGCATGATTTTTTATGGAGATCTTCCTTATTGTGTCTAGAACACTACCCAAAAGTCCAATCTTGAATAGCTATCACAGATTGAGATAAATCATATAAACAATGAAGGGCACTCAGAAACAGAGTCCGCACCGTCGACTGAAATGTTGAAAAATCTTAGAAAAGGAAAAATAATGATCTAGAGGCCCATTTTATACAGAAAGTTCCCTAAGACATTGAAGTTTAAGGGAAAAAGAAGTTAGGACCACCCCTTTTGGAAAAGTTTTCTGTAAAACAAGTTGGAAGTGGACCTAGCTGCTGTGACAGCAAAGACAGAATGTCTGGAAGGAATGTTTGGGTCCAAATGGACCATTTCCAAGTTCTTCCAAGTCAAACCAAAAATCATGGGTGTTCTCTAATGAGTTAGGAAGATTTTCCAAGTGGTCTTGCATCCATACATTGAGTATTGAGTTCTAGAGAAATCTTTGAACTCAGATCACTCACTGTTTTGACTCACTGTTTTGAAGATTTTGGGAAAAACTTGAGTTTTCTTTCTTGAAATCAAAATGAGAGGGATTGAGAGGGGTTTTGAAATAGAGGTTTTGAAAGTATGTTTTCAACATCAAATAGAGATTGTAACCTCTTGGAATATCAACATCAAACTCATCATCAAGAACCCTCAATATTATTGGAGAGATTTACTTTATTTTGAACATAACTTCAAGAATACCTTGGAGGTATTGAAGTTATGATCATCATCTATCAAACATGTTTTTGAGGTCAAGAGCTACTATCCATAAGGATTCACTCACCCCAAACTTCATGTCATCATTTAGATGATGATGAACTAGTAAGTAAATAAAGAAAATAAAAAGAAATGAGATCAAGAAGAGATGAACATAATATGAACAAGCAAGTAAATAACAATCAATAGATGATAATCAAGATGTATAGAACTTGTAGCTTGGTGTTTCACTCATAGATTTTGACATTTGGACATGGAAGTAGCTTCCTAACTCAAGAATGCTCAAGAATGGTGATTGGGGGTGTTTGGAATGTGAAGTATAAGAGAGGTAAGGGAAGAAAACAAGATTAAAACTCACTTTCTATAACAAAATAGTAGGAGGAAGCTCCTTTTCTCTCTTCTAAACCTATCTCTATCTCTCTTCTTCTCTACAACTTTTCAAGCTTTTGCACTTGGCCCCCCCAAAATGAAGAGCAATGGGGGGTTTAAATAGGCCAATTTGGGGTGGTTTTGGGGTTTTTAGAAGTACTCACATTGGTCCCAAACAACTGTGAACACAAAACTATGTCGTTTTGGCTTTCAATTAATCAAATTGGACCCCCAAAAAAATTACAAAAATAGACTCTGCGAGGGTTGAGTGCCGCGGCGGCACTGGGCCAGTGCCGCGACGGAAGTGGGCCAGTGCCGCGGCGGCACTGCTCCTCAGATGCCCAAAAATTTACGTTTAGGCCCCCAGAGGTTCCGGTATTCCCGAAAAGGCCCTATTTTGTCCGAAATTCACAGAAAATGCGTATGAACTCCAAACTGAGGTTGTGATATACCGTTGGAAAGGTAATGGAGTCTACTTTACATAAAAAATATTTTGGGGATAGGTCACTTTGAAAAGTTTTGCGGTATTCGCGATAAAAGCCCATTTGATCGCCTTTTTCGCCTTTGGAAATTCATAATAAATTCGTTTTAGATTCAGAAATTATGTGCGATATACCGTTGGAAAGCTATTGACCTCTAGTATCTGTGAAAATTTTTTGAAAAATGTTACGGTGTCCAGTTCTAAAGTCAAATTCTGGTCAAACTGGTCAAACCTGGGATTCCCGGGAAGTTCTGGGAACTTCTGGGAGGTCCCAGGAGTTGACGTTTTCGCTCGATTTTCTTTTAAAACTTATTTTAATACTTTTCTAATGATTCCGGTGAATTCAGATGATTTTGGTCAAACTTGGTCAAACTTGGTCAAACTCTGGTCAAACTTGGTCAAACCTTGGTCAAACCGGTCAACGGGGACTTTCCGAGAACTACCGGGGGTCTCTGGGAGCTGACGATTTCATCCGATTTTACTTAAAATCTCATTTTATCGCTTTTCTTACGAAGTAGCATGTTTCCAGAACTTTGGGACCAAATCTGGGAGTTTTCGGGCTTTCAGGGGCATTTTGGTCATTCTGAGCATTCTGAGAGATAGAGCTGACTTCCGAGAGTCCTTTTGAGTCTTTTGCGATCATTGTGAACCACCAACTATGGGTCTCCTAAATCTGATAGCCGACAAAATAGGGTGTCTACACTAGGCCCTCGGGTAGGGCCTAGAGTATGAACCCTCTAGCCCAGCCCTAGCCCGGCCCGGCCCGAAAGAGAGAAGGAGCCCATGAGCCAGAGCCAAAGCCCAAGCCCGCCCAAGCCCGATCAATGTAGGGCCGGGCCGGGCCCGATGGGCCATTTTTACATCCCTAGTTATAATTCTTTCTTTTTAAAATTTTTATCATTGAATTACGTTTGTGTACATTGTTGCTTATTTTAACTCTCTTGACGTATAAATAGTTCGAAAGAAAAGGGAAGCAACAAAATCACCTTTCATTCCCAAATCCTAAACCTAATATTGGGAAGGTGCGTGATATTTTATTCTACAAATCTTTATTGTATGTCACCTTTCAATTTGCAATGATGCATTCATTATTGTACTCGTTATAGGGACAACCATGTAGATTGGCTTTGCATTCAAATACAATTGTTGCTGCGGGGTTCGTTTTTGAGAAAGTTGGACCAAATGATACGGTACACCATATGAGGTTAGGAGAAGACAGTGTACGTGTATCTGTCAATGTTGCTTGGTCGAAGAAGTATGTACGACTGGACGTCGAGGTAATTCACACTTGCTTTTAATGTTGAATGATATAATTCCATCTTAGAGATAACTATGAATATGTTGTCTACAAAGTTTGCACTACGAAATGTGTACTATAAAGTTTGATTATATATTCATTAAAATCATTTCAGAACGAAAACAATCAAGATCATGGCAGGAAAAAAGGTGCAGTTCTTCAAGGATAGTCTAGACAAGATCATGTCAGAAAATACTGTAGCGATACCATTGGGGATATTTAGAGAGAGTGATGATACATCATATGTTTCCAAAAGATGAGTTAGTGAGATTTTGCAACATGGAGGAGTTAGATGTCACTGCAGTTATTGTATATATGAGGTGAGAGCAGTTAGCTTTGCTTAATATCTTAAAGTTATTGTCTCTAATTTATATTACATTTTTTCAGATTCCTGTACGATAAATTTGAAAACAGTCGAGAATTTGTCAAATTCGTCAACCCAATGTCTGCTAGAGATGCATATAATGAATTTAGCTTGGATAAATTTATTATTGCTGAATTTGGAGAGGCTAAAGAGAATAAAATATTTGTCATTCCACTCAACACAGGGTATGTATATTCATATTAAATCTGTGTAGGTTTAAGTTTCTTAGGTTACTAATATACTGATATGGTCAACTTGTAGGCACCATTGGGTTTTGGTCGTAATTGATTTTTCTTCAACTTCAGTATATTGGATGGATTCGTTACATGGAGAACATAATCGGGATGTAAAATTGTCAATAGACATGTGAGTAAAGTATTATTGCATGTTTATATGTGACGTTTTATTATCTAATTTTAACTTTTAATATTGTCTTGAAGTGGACTCAAGGCTTTAAATTTCAAAGGGAAAAGAAGGCCAAAACCAATTTGGCAATTCGTAAAGGTAATTAAATCTGAATAAAAACATGGTTGATATAATGGTAGCTGTTTAAATTATACTTAGTAAGTTATGGTTAATGTCGTGATATAATGTATATTGCGGTTATTCAATTGTTGCTGGGTATGTTTTCATTGTTTGAAATTTTTGGGAGGTTCTATTTATAGAGGAGACTCTGTCGAAATTTTTAGAAATTCTAGGTCAACATTCATTCCAAGATAAGTTAGTTTTACCACGACTTGTGATTGCAGTAATTTATTGTTTAATTTGTCTAATATTTGTTATACATTTATTCATAGGGACCAAAGCAACCAGGAAATTATGAATGTCGATACTATATGTTACTTTTCATGAAAGTGATAATGGAGAATCCATCCAAATCTAACAAGATAAAGGTATTATCATAGTATTCTTTATAAATGTGTCGCCAATTTTTCTCTTCTTCTTGTTTTACTTTAATTCATAAATTGTGGAATTTTTTTTTCATATGTGTTGGAGGTGGTGGTGGTGTTGTTGTTGTGGGGAGGGAATACATCCTTAACATCTCATTCTTTCTTGAACTTTTTCAGATGAAAGAGTTGTCTCAAAAAGTGAAATATGAAAGCCACGAGCTAAATGTACTTCAACTTGAGTTCATTGAGTTCATTCAAGAATACATTTAAGTATTGAAAATTTCAACATTTTTTCCTTTTTTCAGGTAATCTATATTTTTACAATTTAAGAAAATTATATACTCGTTATATAGAATCTAATACATTGATTTCTCTTTTTGTTTCAGTGTTACACAGTTAGACTACATGGAACAAATATTGCAAATAAGTTGATGTACTAGCGGTGATTGAAGAGTTTAAATAGACACTAATCTTGTTTTTATTTATTTATTTATTTATTTATTTTTTTTTTTAACAATGTTACATATACATTATTGGTTTGTTGGTTTAATACATACTTAGTGGTTACTGTTACATTTTTCTTGTACATAACTAATTATTAGATTGATTAATGAAAAATTTTGGTTAGAAGGAAGATAATATTTGAATATGGTTCTTGAGTTGATTTGTATATGTATATATATTCTGAATTGTGTAACATGCATGTTTTGATGTATTTGAATTGTGTAATATTGATTATTGGATTATCAACAAAATATTTTTTTTCTTTAAATGTGTTTTATATTATATATGACTGTTTCATAAAAAACAATCATAAATTAACAATAGTTCTACTAAAGTCATAAATAGTGTCATTATTTATGACTTTTTAAAAGGTTATTTATGACTGTTTTGAAGATGATTTATGACTATTTAAAGATTATTTATGACTTTTTGAAGGTTATTTATGACTATTTAAAGGTTATTTATGACTTTTTTTGAAGATTGTTTATGACTTTTTAAATGGTTATTTATGACTAATTTGAAGATTATTTATGACTTTTTAAAAGGTTATTTATGACTTTTTTGAAGATTATTTATGACTTTTTTAAAAGGCTATTTATGACTTTTTTGAAGATTATTTATGACTTTTTTAAAAGGCTATTTATGACTTTTTTGAAGATTATTTATGACTTTTTTAAAAGGCTATTTATGACTTTTTTGAAGATTATTTATGACTGTATCAATTAAAAAAATAGTCATAAACAATTTGAAAGCACTCATTTTTTATGACTATTTTTTTAGAACTGTTGTAAAAGTAATAATTATTTATGACTTTTTTAACAAACTCAAACTTATTTATGACTGCAATGTTATGACTTATTTTAAAAGCTTAAAAAAAAGTCATAAATATACATTTATGACTCTTTTTTAAAGTCATAATAAGGGTTTTTTGTTGTAGTGGACAAATGGGAATACAACTTAGGTTCAGTCATGAAGGACTTAACTTTAAGGGCATTAATTATGGCTGCGTGCAAGGAAGTGTACTGATGAGTCGCCAATCGCTCTTGAATTTTCCAATTTAGCCCATTAATGAATCGTCCAATGGTTTGATCTTCACTCTCTTGTAGTTCATTCCGTGAAAGAAGACGTGAGAATTCGTCCGCATACTCTTGCACACTTTGATAACCTTGACTACAATTTTATAGGTTAATAAAGAGTGTTTAGACGTAATCCGGGAGAAGATAACATTGTTTCAACAATTGCTTCATGGCTGCCCATGATTGCACTTGGCAAAATCCTTGTCGAAGTTGGTCTCTTTAGAGATGGTCCCACCAAGACGAGGTGGCCCCTGTGAGTTTAAAGGCGACCATCTTCATCTTTTTGTCTTCTGGAATACCTATGTAGTCGAAATATCTCTCCATAGTAGAGACCCAATCAAGGAAGTCTTCTATATGTAAGAGCCCATTGAAGGGGGGAATATCCGCCTTGAGTCGATATTCGATTGGTTGCCCTTGTAGTCCATTATGACGATTGTTTTGGGGCTGAGGGGGTAAGAACATGTTTTTAGCCTCCTCAAAATCATGTAAGGGCTGAATGGTAGGTTGTGGGTAATGGCCTCTTCAGAAGTTGGGTTCGCGGTATGGAGGTGGGTGGGTGTGTGGAAGGTTTGGGGGGTTTCTTTCCATGTCAAAATATAGGTTTTGGGTTTGTGGAGGGGTGGAATATGGATCCAACTCATCAATATAATCAAGGTAGGGGGCAGAATTGATGTTTGAAGGATGTTGATGGGTAGTTGGAGGGTTCAGTTACAGAGAAAAGTGTTGTGGGGTTTGATATGAGGTTGCGGTATGGTTATATTGGCCCAGTTGTGGGTTTGACAAAAGATTTTGGTGACCATGCACAATAGCTTGGGAGGATGCAATTTGGGTATGATTGAGAGTGTGGGCTGGTTTTTGGAAGTTGGTAAGTTCGGTCTCACTAGTTGGTATTATAAAGGATGAGTTATGAGTGGAATTGAAGGAGGGTTGATGAGAGTCCTTGGGGTCTTCATCTCTTATGCTTTTTGTTCTCCCTTTTTTCTTCTCAATTGAGTTGAGAACCATGCCATGAACAAGGTCCTACAGTTTGTTAATGATCCTCTCTTCAAATCTCTCAAATTGGGCTTCCAATTCAATTTTAGTAATGAATTCTCCTTCACCAGCCATGAATGTGGATCGTAGCAAGTGCTCTGATACCACTTGACGTAGCGGAAGTGATTATATTTGATGTTCTGATCAAAAGACCACCAGTACAAGGCTTTGAATCAATTGAATCGAAGCTGGACAGCTTAAGAGAAAGCTTATAAAACAATGAAAATTAAAGCAATTTTGAAAAAACTCAAATATTATTAGAGAATACTGATCAATAATGGTGCAGTCAAGGCCTTTTATAGGCTAAAACCTATAGCTGAAAACAGAAACTTAAAAGAAAGAGGAAACCTAAAAGAAATAGGAAACCTATCTTATTTAAAAATACTTCCTTTCCAAGAAATCTAAAATAGGAAGTTCTACTATTAACCAAACTCTCCTAAAACAACCATTAATAACCTACAATCAATAAAATATAAAAATAGACTAAATTATTGGAATTCAATCATGACCCAACTTGGTCAAACTCGAGTTGACCAATTTTGATTGAGTCAACTCGTCTGGAAAGTTTTGACCAGATTCGATTAGCATTACTTTCTTCACCTTTTCCTTGTCCCTTTTTTTTTTCCTTCTAAATATTCAAATGCAATCCAATCTTCATCTTGGAGATGTTCTACATCAGAAACTCGAGGTGGTATCAGCGTCATTGTCACCTATTACACTATACAACGATAATAGTGGGGCAGTGGCTCAGTCCAAGGTACCAAGGAACCACGGAAAGGTGAAGCACGTAGAGAAGAAGTATCATCTCATTCGAGATATAGTCCAACGTGGAGATGTGACTATCACCAAGATTGCCACCGCTGACAATCTTGTGGATCCGTTTACAAAGGCCTTGCCACAGAAGGTCTTTGATCGTCATCTAGATAGTTTAGGTCTCAGATGTAGTGGGTTATGAGTGCAAGTAAAGGTTTGTTGGGGTTATGCCCTCAAACCCGGCCTTTATGTATGTGACATTTGGCATTTCAAATATGGATATCATTTATACATTTCATTATGCATGTTTTCATGAGATGAATGTTTGTAATCCTTAAGTGTCACTATAGGTAATTCGTGTATGTATGAGATGCATACAAGTGAGATACGAATTACAATTCTTTGATATTTAGAACTTGTCAGAGTGAATGATGAGACTGGATATCTCATCGGGTATACACTGTAGCATGATTAACTACCATTGGATGGAGTGATGAATCTCAATCACTAGAGTATGACTCATAGTTAATATGCTAGTGCTTATAGTGCATTGACAGACCAAGAGCTTTCCTATTGACATCTAAAACTGTCAACAGTCGATAGGAACTCATAACTTGTATAAGGCACGTGTTCTCAATCTTGAGACGATTATGAACACATACTATGAATGTGGCTACTTTGACTTACGAATCAGTGAGGTCTTGAAAGATCAACACCTGGGTATCTTGGGTAAGTCATATTCATAGGGTTGTGAACATATATTGTGAAGATAGAATCTACTCTTCTATAAAGAATATGCATTCCCTTGAGAATGTCACCAAGTTGATTACTGAGAACTGCAGTCTTGTTGATAAGTAGCTATCAACATGTTTGGTAATCATAAGAGGTGAATGAGACTCAAGGAATACAAGAAGTAATCATTATTCAGGTTGACAGTAACAATTTATCTGACTACCTGAACATGATTACGAATGTTGATAGTAGAGGGACACTAGTGCAACCATACAAGTCTAGTTACCACTTTGGATATGTTCTTTTGCGTTGGAGTGCAGTTATCGTTATATAGTGGAGTTAACGTTAACTGATCAGTTGGTTAATTCGCTAATCAAAGAGTTTGATCATGGAAATTTGCAACTAAACTGAGCCAACAATAAAGAACCTAGGAGGTCCTACTCTTAGCTCCGCAAGAATACTTGGAAAGGCATAAGGGGTTGAACCAATTGATTGAAAATGTTTCAATTGATTGATAAGGGTACAATCGATTGAGCAAGTTCAATTGATTGAAGTCTGGTTCAGTTCAATCGATTTAAAATGTTTCAATCGATTGAAATGAAAAGTCGGTTTGGAAACCTATAAATAGGAGAGTTGTGTGCAGAATAAAGTTGAACGTCGTATTTATTACTCCAATTCTGTAGAAACTATTTTGCGGTTTTCCTAAGCCTCCTTCACCTCTCTATTAGGGCTCCCATAAACCCTAGCCTCTCTGAGAAGTGTTCAAGGAGTCATAGGGGTGAAGATCATCTGGAATAAGTTGCTAGACTTTGCTGCATATTAAAGAGAGAAGAAAATCAGAATTGGGTTCAAGACCTAAAGGTAAAATATCATCCCTACGCATCCATAGATCTACAAGAAGTATATCTGGCTAACCAATCAAAGTTTTGAACTTGGTTTTTCCGCTGTGCTTTATTTAAAGTTTTTCGAAACCTAAATCCTTCATGAACATGAATGAATGTGGGGCCTGATGAGAGTCGTAATTAAATAAATTACATTAGTTGCATTTATATGCTTAAATGATTTAATTGTTAAGTGCTTTAATATTATATTATTGTTCATGATCAAATATGGTGTCAATTTGGGGTACCCTTGTGAGGGCCTAAATGAACACGAATCATAATTACTAAGTAATTAGATACTTCAAGGAAATTATTGGGACCACGTTTGGGAACCAAACAGAACTTAGACAGATACTTAAATCAATTTTGGGTCGTTTTCATAATTAGCTATATAACATTGGGGGGTTTAAATAAAATTATGGAAAGTTAGTGGATTGCTACTAACTCATTAGTATAAATATAGAGAGAGAAAGAGAGATGATATCTCATCTCTCCCAAACCACACAAATTACAGGCGATTAAACACCGAGAGAAGACGACGAGGGTTTCGCCGACGTTTCTCGCCGAACGACGTCGAAATTACAATCCGAGACCGGATTCGGGATCGGGGAGGTAAGGCTAATGTCGTGATGTAGTTTAATTTCAGTTTCACAATGATTTTTATTGATGCTAGTTCGGGTCAGTAACCGTATGCCACTCCCCGGAACGGCAAAAATAGAGAAAAATAAATTTCCTTTTTGGGTCTAAAGACAGCAACAGGTGAAGTCACATGATTGTCCACACCACGCAGTACCAAGCAACATAAATGAATAAGGATCACAAGGATATAATCCAGGTTTTGGATAACAATAACTTAAAGTCAAAAGAAAGTTACTAGCTATTACAATCAGAGTCTCGAATCAAATAGAACATAATAAATTACAAACGTCAAGGCAACATATGCCTGATTACCTAAAGGTTAGAAAACAATAAAGATAATTAAACTACAATCTAGCCTAGTCTGCAATTGGCGTAGAGGTAGTCCTCGGCGTAGAAGTCCTCTTCTGTCTGACCTTTATCGGGATAATCCTCCACAAGAACATTGTCACCGGCATAGTAGTCCTCGCCTACAGGTCCTTCACCTGAATAGTCATAACCAGGGTGGGCTGGAGTGTAGAAATGTTTAGCGGCATAAACGCCGTCAGCTTAATGAAAGCTGAGTGAATTAGATACTAACAGGTTATCAACTATTGAAGTTATTATGAGTTATGAATGATAAACAATTAGATTTCATTGAGGGTATATTCTCTTTAATCAAACCAATTATCCGATTACTAACGTCTTACTAAATCAAGACCGACAACACATTCTGATAGAAGAACAGACTCGACAGTAGTTCACTTCTAAAGATACACCATTGCTCCGTCCACCGCTTTTAAGAACATATGCATAATCCATCGCATGTCATGGACACCACGTCAGTCCATCCCCAGCTTTTAAGAACATATGCCCAGTTCACCGCACTACAGGGATATAACACTTTAAGCAACAGTACATCATTCTAATGCCACGACTTAGCGACGTCTACCAGTGATCACGGACCACCGCAAGTCATAGATACCTTCGTCTGTCTACCGCTTTTAAGAACATATGATTAGATCATCTCGCTATCTTAGGGCTACTGGTTCGGTTCACCTTAAGTCATAGACACCTTCGTCTGTCTACCGCTTTTAAGAACATATGATCGACCAAGACGTAAGATTCCCGAATCTTAACAAACCTACTTAAGTTCAACTCTAACATCAATACATGACAATCCCATGTGGCATGACTACATTGAATGAAATAAATGATAGCTCCAAAGGATTCATAACGATTCATTATCTAACGTCACAACCATTATCCATTAATCTTATCGTCACTACTATCCTACATCGCATTATCTCATTATCAAGTTGGTATTACAATAGTATAGCATGTAGTGGATTCAGAACAGTAAATAATCAACCAAACAGTTATAATATAAACTAAACAAGAATATCAACATTCTTAAACTGCTAATCAATTGGGACAGAGGTCCAATTGATTGGTATAAAAATAGTAACAATCGATTGAGAAAAAGTCCAATTGATTGGATCATAATCCATGACAATAGATTGTATAAAATGGTAATCGATTGGGATCTCAAAGATGGAAATCGATTGGAAAACTTGCCAATCAATTAGGACTTCATCTTCTTCACAGTGAAGACAGTCCAACATATATAAAATGGGAAAACACATTATCCATGCTTCATAGCTTCATCTAAATAATTCCTAACATCAATACATTATACTCAGTGAGTTTAAAACTCACCTTTGATAATTAGGGGGTGTTTGGGTGTGTGTATTGAAGCTTGGAAGCTCCGAAGACTTTTTCTTTCTCTCCCTATCTTCTCTCTCTTCTCTTCTCTCTTCCTTCTGTCTTTCTTTTCTTTTCTTTCTTCTCCTGGTCTCCTTCTCTTCTCAGTCCATCTGTGTGTGTGAGGGTATAAGGATGTGTATATATGTATTTATATATATGTGAGTATATACATATATAAAATACACACACAAACACTTCCTCTCTCTAAAACTAGTTTCTGGAACCCCAACTATACAGAAAAGGGTCACCTATATATAGGGGATTTGTGTTCACGTGCCAAACCCCAGCCAAAGCAAGAGACTCTGTCCAGCTGCTGCCAATCGATTGGCATAAATGGCAATTGATTGGTGTTAGGTATTAAATGCTCTAATCGATTGGTATAAGTGGCAATCGATTGGGAAAACTTGCTAATCGATTGGGATGCAGATTATACCAAAGGTAAAGCTAAACTCATACAAATATTTAAAAGAAACATACAAGGTCTTACTCACAAAATACAGGGTATTACATCATCCACCACTCATTAAAGATTTCATCCCCAAAATTTGAAGTAAGAAGGGTTAAAACAAAAATGGAAACGTCTCTCACATCTCTGCCTCCTGTTCCCATGAAGCTTCTCCCTCGTCGTGGTGCTTCCACTGAATCTTCACTAGCGGAATCTCCTTGTTTCTGAGCTTCTTCACTCCTCAGTCTAGAATATGCACTGGTCCTTCGTTGAGTGTCACATTCTCGTTCACCTCGATATCTTCAAAACTAATCTCGTGTGCTGGGTTATGGGCACACTTCCTCAACATGGTGATGTAGAAAATGTTGTGCACTCCTGACATCTTCAGTAGCAACGCAAGTCTATAGGCTACTTTCCCAACGCGCTCTAAAATCTCGAATGGTCCAATGAATTGTGGCGGTAGCTTGCCTTTCTTCTGTCCGAATCTGACGATACCTCGAACTGGCAAAACTTTGAGTAGTACATGATCTCCAATTGTGAACTCTAGATCTTAACGTCGCTTGTCGGCATAACTCTTGTGTCTGGATTATGCTGTCTTCATCTTTTCATGTACAACTTGGATCTTTTCGCTAGTTTCTCGAATCATCTCAGGCCCAAATAGTTGAATATCTCTAACTTCGGCCCAATATAGTGGCGATCGACAAGGTCTTCCATATAAAGCTTCGAATGGTGCCATCCCTATGCTCGTGTGATAGCTATTGTTATAGGAAAACTCGATCAAAGGTAGGTACATCTCCCATGACCTTTCGAATTCAATGACATAGGCTCGCAGCATATCCTTCATCACATGGTTGACTCGTTCTGTCTGACCGTCTGTCTGTGGATGAAAGGCTGAACTCAAGTTCAGTGAAGTTCCCAGTGCTGTCTGAAGGCTCTTCTAAAGTTTTGCGGTGAAGTGCGAATCTCGATCCTATACTATTGAGACAGGTACACCGTACAGTCGCACAACTTGCTATAGATACATCCGGCTCAATCGTTCAACTAGGTATATCATGCTATAAGCGACAAAATGCACCGACTTGGTGAGTCGATCCACTATTACCCAAATAGTGTCGTGGTTTTGCTGTGACTTCGGCAAACCTACCATGAAATCCATGGTGATGTGTTCCCATTTCCATTGGGGAATTAGTAGCATTTATAGAAGTCCAGGTGGTTTCTAATGTTCTGCCTTCACATTTTTGCAAACAAGACATTGGGATACGTACTTGGCCACTCTCGCTTCATTCCTTCCCACCAGAAGTTCCTTTTCAAATCCTTATACATCTTATTTCCTTCGGGGTGGATAGTCATCCTTGACTTGTGTGCGCTTCATCCAGAATATCCTTTCGGAGACTACCGTCATTCAGCACACAAAGTCTATCTTTGTATATCAATGCTCTGTCCGTACTGATACTCCATATTTCTGGTTCCTTTGCATACATCTTAGTAAACCATAACTTTAAATCCTCATTTAAATGCTGAGCTTCTAAGATACGACTAATGAGAGTCGGTTGCATGACAAGGCATCCAAAGTGTTGTCCTTCTCCTGATTCCACTAGTTGGAGGTCAAATCCGGCTAACGTCTTCAATGCTCGCCATTCTCTAATCAAAATTAAAGCAATCAAAAGGCAAGGTCTTCGGCTCAATGTGTTAGCTACAACATTTGCTTTACCAGGATGGAATTGCAAAGAGAAATCGTAGTGCTTGAGTAGTTCCATCCATCTTTGTTGTCGCATGTTCAACTCCTTTTGAGAGAACAGATACCTTAAACTCTTGTGATCCAAGAACATATCAAACTTCTCTCCATACAAGTAGTGTCTCCAAATCTTCAAGGCAAACATGATTGCAGCTAGTTCCAAGTCATGCGTCGGATAGTTCTTCTCATGCTACTTCAATTGTCTCGATCCGTATGCAATAACATTCCCATCTTTCATTAGCACACAACCAAGTCCTTGGTGCGATGCGTCACAGTAGATTATGAATCGTTCACCACTCCTGGGTATCGCAAGCATTGGTGCTGAGGTTAGTCTTTCTTTCAATTCCTGAAATGCATCCTCATGCTTGTCGGTCCATTTATACTTTATCTCTTTCCTTGTCAGGCTTGTCAACGGTCCTGCAATCGTAGAGAATCCTTCCATAAATCTCCGGTAATATCTAGCCAATCCAAGAAAACTCCTAACTTTGGTCGCGTTGGCCGGTCTATTCCAGCTCAAGACTGCATCGATCTTAGATGAGTCTACAGAAATTTCGTCCTGTGATATCACATGTCCTAAGAATTTGACTTCCTGAAGCCAGAATTCACTCTTGCTGAATTTTGCATACAGACTGTTGTCTCTGAGAGTCTACAAAGCAATCTATAGATGCTTCTTATGCTCTTCTTTCGTCTTTGAGTAAATCAGAATGTCGTCGATGAACACTATAATGAATTGATCCAGATATGGTCTGAATACTCTATTTATTAAGTCCATAAATACTACTGGGGCATTGGTCAATCCAAAAGACATCACTAGAAACTCGTAGTGTCCATACCTCATCCTGAAGGCAGTCTTTGGTATATCTTCCAATCGAACTAGCAACTAATGATAACCTGAATGCAAATTAATCTTCGAGAAAATTCTTGATCCTTGTAACTGATCGAACAGGTCGTTTATCCGGGGAAGTGGATATCTATTATTGATTGTGACCTTATTCAACTCCATATAGTCGATACAAAGTCGTAACTCTCCATCCTTCTTCTTCACAAATAGAACTGGCACTCCCCAAGGTGACGTACTCGGGCGAACAAAACCTAAGTCTTCAAGTTCCTGAACTTGCTTCTTCAATTCTAGCATCTCTGTTGGTGCAATCTGGTACAAGATCTTGGAAATCAGCAATGTTCCAGGTGCTAACTCAATGCATAAGTCTATCTCTCTCTTCGGTGGAAGTTATGAGATATTTCAAAATACATCTTCAAAATCTCTAATAACGGGGATCTGATTGATAGTAAGCTTCGTGCTTGAAGTCTCGATCATGGCTAAATAGCTCGTAAGAAATATGTTGCTTAATGGTTGGCACCGAAATCTAATCTGCGTACATCCGGGAGTTGAAAAGACAATGGTCTAACTAACATAATCCAGGTTGGCACCATACTTGGTAAACCAATCCATTCCTAGGATCACATCGAATTCAGACATTGACAAGACTATCAAGTCTGCCGAGAGATTTCTATCTTCTAGGGGTCAAGGGATAATCCTTGCACACCTTACCTAACTTAATAGTTACTCCCAAGGGCAAAACGACATTAAGGGTTGGCTCAAGTGCTAGGGGTTCCAAACCCAAATCACGCACAATCTTAATAATTATGAAAGAACGGGTAGCACTGGTATCAAACAGAGCTTTAACTTGACTATGAAATAAAACGAGTGTACCTTCCAAGTTCTACTATTCCTTAGCATTGTATCCTGCATTGTCAGGGATGATGGCATTCACCCTAATCTGTCCTTATTGTCCCTAAGCAAACACTCTATAGTAGCCTCCATGAGGTGATCAGTAATCCTTGCTTATGTGACCAGGCTTGTTATAGTTACGGTAGACGAGATCATTACGGCGGTTGGTTTTGGGAGCTGTGCAATACCTTGCAATGTGTCCGGGCACTCCACAGTTGAAACATCCATCAGTGTTCTGTTGCTGGGTGGCGGGCTATGCTTGAGGTAGTCCTCGCTATTGATTCTACTGTCGAGGAAAATTAGCTTGGGGCTTCCTTATCCCATCCCAAGTGCGCTTGATTCCCTAGTAGTTGTTAATCTGGGGTTTCTATCCCTGATTATTCCTCGATGGATGCGTGTGAGAGTTCCTCGGTTGCAAGGTCCTGGGTGGAGGTCGATTCACTTGTGGTCCTTGTACTTGATAAGCATCCTTTTCCAAACTTGAAGCAAGATAGACAATCCCCTCGAACGTCTGGCCCAGATGGCCTATCATTATGTGTCGGAGGTGTGGGCTGAGTCCTTGATGGAATTGATTGACCTTCTTGGCAGGGGTATCTATCATGTGCATAGCGAAAAGGGAAAGTCGCTCGAATTGTGTGGTATACTCCCTGACCGCCCAGTTCCCTTGAGTTAGACGCAGGAAATTCCTCTCTTGTTTGTCTCTTTCGTCCTGGGGGAAATACTTCTCGAGAAATTGAGTCTTGAATGCTTCCCAAGGCATTTTCCTTGCAGCATCGATCCCAATTGTGGCTCTCTTGGCCTCCCACTAGTTCACGGCGGAGTAAGTCAGCTGAAATGCGGCTATACATCTCTTGTCAAGCTCGCTGCACTCCAGGGCTTCGAAGATTAGCTCCAACTCTCGTATCCATTGTTCTGCTTTCCACGATTCTGCCTGCCGTCGAACTTCTCGGGTCACAGGCCACAAAACCATTCCAATAGTTTATTGCCTGTCTGCCTTGAAGGAGCAACGTGGTTGTTGCCATTGTTAGCTCGGTGGGTGGTATTGTTGTAGGTGTCACCAACGTGTTCCATCGGTTGCATGAATGCTTCGAAGACTCCTGTTGGGTCCATACCCTAAGGAATGGGTGCTTCTTAGTCGCGCTTGATATCTCATGTTCCCATCCATAGTGTCCCGTGTAAGATGTACCTATGAAAGATCTATCGAATAGCTGGAATTCTTCTCGGGGAAACAACCAGAAATAAAACAACGAGAAGCATAGCTCAACTCTAAATCACAACATAACATAAATAATGAGATGATAATAGAAATAATCAAAAGAAATGATCTGCCATATATATATATCCAATAGATGTACATCGGAGTACACAACAGATCATCTGTGTACTGCGTAGTACATGATCCTATACAAGATCTAGCAAAAGAAATATAAACAAACCACCACTAGTAGCTTCCTATACAAAAGGCTATGGTCAATAACTTTCTATGTAAGCATCAAAAGTAAGTGGACAACATGTTATAAAGTCAAAAGCAAAAGTCTAAGGCTTAGCTTGGCCCCCATTTTGGTGCTTCTCCTTTTTTAAAGCACAATTTCATGTTAATTCATTTGATAACTAGTTTATGAGCTTTGCAAAAATTGAACTTAGGGCTTTTTTGGGGGGAGCTTTTAAAATCTCTAGAATAAAGCTTTTAAAAGCTCAAGGTTGCCTTTTGGTTTCATGATGTCTTTTTGAAGAGTAGTGTGTCACTTGTATAAAATTGTCAAACAATTTAGTAATAAATTTCATAAGCTCCTTTTAAAAAGCTACGTGGGGGCCAAACTAAGCCTAAGTCCTCTAGGTACTGGACTCAAAATTTGTCCACGTCAGCTCCATATATAGAAGCCTTATTCTCTGGGACAACCTCAGACAAAACATCATCCTCATCCATGTCATCATCCTCCATCAACTCCTCATCCTCCATCAAATCCTCCTTGGGTTGCTCAGGTCCATTATGCTTCACAACAACTCCTAAATCTCCCACATCGACCATATCAGCTTGGGCTGCATCGAATGCAGCTGCAAGTGCCTCAACCTCTGCCATAGAATGGGCCAACTCTGCTGCTTCTATCTCGAATCCATGGGGATGTGTAGCCATCTTCATAGCCCACTCTGCTGCCAGCTATGCTATTATGCCGCCTGGTAAGACTGGTACTACTGCATCATCACCTGTGTCATCCTCTGCTATAGCCTCATCCTCTACCGGGTAGCCCTCTAGTACTACAATATCCACGCCAATCGGTACATCCATACCAGCTGGGTCCTCCTCCGGATTCTAATCGTCGGTATCCTCGTCCTCCTCATCCTCCATCTCCTTATCATCATCCTCTGGTTCATCATCATCGTTGCCTTCACCCTCGTCCGGATCCTCATCCTCTGGATCCTCATCTGCTGGGGGTGCATCAACTATGTCCTCCTCTGGTGGTGGTGGAGGTGTCTGTAGTGGGGTACTCTGTCGGGGAAGGTGGAGGCACTGCTCTAACCTCTACAAGTAAAACCTGGTATGAAAAATGGTCACGCAACATCTATAGGGAATCCTCCTCAATGCGTCAGAAGGTGTCTTTGCGGTATATCATCTCTTGAAGTATCACCTCTGGGTTTTGGGTCCCAAATCTCTGCTGCTTAATCTGCATGTCTCGCACTGTCTCTGTGATGGCTCTCTACCTAACCTTCCAGGCATAATACTATGGATCTGCTGGCTCAATACTGCCCTCATACACATAGTGTCCTCCAAACTCGTCTAGAACGAAGCACAGTGGTGCCATGCTACCTAATAAGTGACTACCTTAAGTCAGAACTAATCTTAATACCACTACACCAAAGAGGCACATTTCTAACGAAAATTTACCATTAGTAAAATTATTACTAACGGACTGTTACCGTTAGAAGTAAAGTGTGACTAATATTTCTAACAGAATTACTAACGGTAAATGTCCTTTAGGAAAATTATTTAAACTTACGGTAATTTACCGTTAGAAATATGTTTCCTAATGGCTATTTTCCATTAATAATTTATTATTCCTAACGGAAATGGTCCGTTAGGAATATTTATTCTAATGGTTTATTTTGTAACACTTTTGTATACAAAATACTAATGGATATTTGTAACTGACATTGTCTGTTAGTAATCTCATTACTAACGGTTTGTAATATGGCAGTTATCCTTAAATACAAACTGTTTCTACACCAAACCAAAACTATTTGAAGCTTTGTTCTAACGTAATTAACAGAGAATTATAAGGTTTCAACATGGTAGATTAATGATGTTTAATGGCCAAACAAAGCTTGTAATCTGAAATAACATTTGAATTAGGCCTTCTACTACTTACTCCATGTATCATAAGAAGTAATTCCAAATCGCTGAAAAAAAGAAGCAACAAAATAAGAGAAAGAACAACATTAAAGTGTCTTTATTATGTCATGCATGTATGTATTGTGCGCATTATGAAGGTTGATTATACATAATCAACATAAATAAATAGCCACCTTGACATGGTTGGGATGTTTCCAGCAACAATTCTAAATGTTGACGGCACTGAAACAACACAGAAAATAGTCAATTCACTCATAAAAAAGCTTGATAATTCCTTAAGGCTCCATTTGATTCATTGAATTAGCGAAGGAAAAGAAAAAGGAAAGGAAAACAAGAAGGAAAACTCGTTCCCTTGAATTTTCCACCATGTTAATATACATTATGAACTAAAACTTTTCAAAATATAGTTGCAACTCAGGAGAAAAGGGAGGAAAGTGACTAGCAAAATTCAAAATTTTGAATTTTTTTTCCTCACCGTGTTTTCTTTTCCTTTCTATATTCCTTGTTAACCAAACAAACAGAAGTGCACTCACCAGTGTCTTCTTTTCCCTTCCCTCACCAAATCCAAGAACCAAACCAGGCCTAATGCAATAAGAATGTACAATTTGGTAACAACTCTAAAGTAATGCCAAACACACTTGGAAATAGAACCATGCCAAAAAATGCTAAGAAGAAATAGAAAATCCAAAGTGTTCCGAAATCTGACCTCACAAACTGGAACTATAACATCAGACTGGAGATGAGAGTAAACATCTTGCACATCAAGAACTATGAGCATCAACGGTTGAAAATATGTATTGAACATTAAAAAAGAGCAAAAGCAATTCAAGTTATTCAAGAACTCTTTTTCCTTTGTGCATCAGCAAACAAACTTTAAAGACACAGAAGGTAGGGTATTCTTAAAGCTCCACAGAGCATGATAACAATAAGAACCTATTTGGTGTCATCAACAAGAAATCAATGAGAGTGAGAGGGAGAGGGAGAGGGAGAGGGAGAGGGAGAGGAAGAAAGGTGGCCTATGAGTGTTTCGGGGAAGAAGGTTATATATATATTTAATTTTTTTTTGTGTTGGGGTGTATTTGTATGTATATACTGAATGAAGGGGAGGGGGAGGCGTTTGGACAGTAAAAAACAAGCAAAAAGAGAAGACAGAGAAAGTAAGAGAAAAGAAGAAAAAAAAAGGGGGAGGAATTCTCCTTCTCTCCCTCTTGACCTATCAAGACTCAAACACCATAATCACCACCTCCACTTGGCCGAGCCTCCTATGGCCACCATCTAAACCACCACTGCAAAAAAAAAAAAAAAAGGAGGGGGGGGGGGATGATGAAGAAGAAAAAAAGAATGAAGAAGAAGAGAAACAAAGAAGGAGAATAACTCCCTCTCCCCCCCTCTCTCTCTCTCTCTCTCTCTCTCTCGGCCTCTCTCCCTAACCTCACCACCACTACCCAAAACCACCACCATACACTACCCCACACCACCACAAAACAACCCCTTAATCCCCTCAAGAACCAAAAAAAAAATAGAAAAAAGAAAAGGGCATTTCCCCCTAAAATAGCCCAGGTGCACGCACTGCAGTGTGCAGCACAGAGCACAACACAGCACCTACGCTGGCACACGCGCTGTGCTCACACACCTAGCCGCACTGCCATGTGCGCAGCACAGACGATGCACACCACTAGCGTGCACATGCATCAGCCCAGCTCAGTCCCCTGTACATGCACACATGCTAGCAACTACAGTTTTTCTTTTCTCTTTAAAGACGGAGAGAGATTTGCATGAATTGTGCTTAACTGTAATGAGAACCAAGCTAAGCTAGAGAGATGGAGAAAGAAGAGCTTTGAGTTTTCCTATTGACACTTAAGATTGTCAATAGTCGATAGGAACTCATAACTTATATAAGACACCTGTTCTCAATCTTGAGACGATTATGAACACAGACCGTGTACATGGCTGCTTTGACTTACCAATCAGTGATGTCTTAAAGATCAACACCTGGGTATTTTGGGTATGTCATGTTCAGAGGGCTGTGAACATATATTGTCAAGATAGAACCTACCCTCTGATAAAGAGTAAGCATTCCCTTGAGAATGTCACCAAGTTGATTACGAAGAACTGCAGTCTTGTTGATAAGTAGTTATCAACATGTTGGTAATCATGAGGGGTGGATGGGACTCTAGGAATACAAGAAGTAATCATGATTCAGGTTGGCAGTAACTGTTTATCCGACCACCTGAATATGATTATGAATGCTGAAGGTGAGGGACAATAGTACACCGTACAAGTCTAGTTATCGCTTCGGATATGTTCTTTTGCATTGGAGTTCAGTTATCGTTTTATAGTGGAGTAAACGTTAACTGATCAGTTGGTTAGTTTGCTGATCAAAGAGTTTGATCATGGAAATTAATAGTTGGTCTGAGCCAACAATAAAGAGCCTAAGAGGTCTCACTCTTAGCTTCGGTAGGATGCTTGGAAAGGCACAAGAGGATCTTGTCAAGACAGGTTCGATCGATCGATCGAAGGAGTCTCGATCGATTAAAGTCAAGACAAGTTCGATCGATCTAATGTTGTTCAATCGATTAAAGATTCGATCGATCGAAGCCACTTCAATCGATTGAAGGTAAAGTCGGTTCTAGGAATCTATAAATAGGGCAGCTGCGTCCATAAATTTGAGTTCGTCATTTTATTATATTAGAAGCTGTAGAAACTATTTAGGGCTTCCCAAACCTTCTCTATCCTCTTCATTAGGGTTCCCACCAACCATAGTCTCTTCGGGAGCATCCATAGGGGTCATAAGAGTGATGACCATCTAGTGGAGGCTGCTGGAAGTCAAAGATTTCAGAATTGGGTTCAAGACTCAAAGGTATAATTCTTGTCCCATCTCAAGTACGCATCTATAGAGTTAACGAGTAGTAGATCCAGGCTACCAATTAGTTTTATAAACTATATTTTCTGCTGTGCATGACTTAAAGTTTTTCGAAACCTAAATCCTACAATTACTATCAGAGCCATGCTTGTTTGGATTTATAGATGTGTTTTAGGAATACTAGTTTGATTTGCATGTTAGTATTTAGTGCTGTTTTGAAACTGCATCGTCACAGATCTGTTTCTATAGTGTTTACGCAGCAGAGAAAGAATCTGTGATAGCATTAGATGCATGGCAGTTTCAATCGATTGAAAGAAGGGCAGAGAACGAATCTGTGATAGCATTAGATGCATGGCAGTTTCGATCGATCGAACTTCTTTCAATCGATTGAAACTATCTGTGTTTGATTGATTGAAAGAGTTTTGATCGATCGAAAGAGTTTTGATCAATCGAACCAATGCAGGCTTCGAGCGATCAAACTAGCTTCGATCGATCGAAACAGATTCTCTGACCAGATCTTCTTTTCACATTTTTAAAAGTTTTAAAATCATCTACTTACTATTTTATACTATTCTAAATTTTTTTTAAATCAGTTTATGAAATTTTGAGTTCAATCGATTCAACCTTCTTCAATTGATCGAAGTGTGACAGAGAACCAGGGACACTGTTTTTAGTTCTCATTACTTCCATAAAGTGTTTATGGTGTATGCAAATCAATTAGTAGTTCCAATCCATGTATACATGCATGGATGTATGTATATCTAACCCTTTTGCAGCAAGTTAGTTCGCTATCTTCCATGGCACCAAGTTTCGATGATTTAAATTATTGTAATTGAATTTATGTTTGAGATTGGTGTGTATTTTATTTTGGTTTGATTTTAAGGCATGTGTAAAGGGCGCTGCGACTTCAATCCTACGAAAGGAAAGTTGCACCGGTTTCCCTAACCTTTTATTTTAATGATGTATTTTCTATTTGTAGATAAATTGTAAGCTTCGAAAGAAGCATAAGACCAATGTAATAGAATTAGAAATCCATGAAGATGGAGCCAAAGACAATCAAACCAAGAAGGTGGTTCTATGAAGATTGAGCCATGGGAATTAGAGGCATCGTTTGAATGTTTTTATTTCATTTTAGTTTTTTGTTTTATGTGCTTGGTTTGTGATTGGCGTTTTATACATTGTTACTACTTGCATGCACGTAAAACATGCTTTCTAAAATAAAAATCAAAAACCATTTTCAACGCATTAGTAAACCAACACATTAGTAAACATTGGATGTTTATGGGTAATGTGTGGAAATAATTTTTCCAAAAGCAAAATCCTTTACTATTAAATCTTGTGGGAGAGGGTCTTATTTATCACACCCACGATCATCCATTAACGGTTCACTGTAAGATGAGTAGTGTATTCTATGTCACCTCACCAGGGATCATTCCATATGGAGGGTATACTACTCATTGGTTACTAGATGTGAACTTCCTACAAATAGGATCAATCAGACGTGTTAGAGGGTGACCACCACACGGAGGCACTACTTGAGGCGGTTGTGATTGGATCCTAGTTAATGGTGCACACTAGCTAAGCTATGGATAAGTGATCCCACAGGGGCAATATTCAAAAACTTAGAGATCAAATAGGTTCGGGAGTCATAACTTGTTTTGCAAGAGTTGCATAATGAACAAGTTATGATTAATCAAAAGATCGAGTATTGATCGCCACACGGAGGCTTTAATCTTTCGCTTTGATATTCCAGCGACTTTGTTTTAAAATAAGAGTTTTAAGGATTCTTTTATTCCAAACTATCATATTCTGATATCCATATTTGTTTTGTCTGTTTGATTTTTCAGTAAATCATAATGTCTGGATCTGCGTTTAGTCCACTTGCCACCATACTCACTCAGAACAAGTTAACTGGAAATAACTACACTGAATGGAAACATAACCTTGACATCGTTTTAACTGCGGAGGATCATATATATGTCCTCACCACCCCATGCCCCTAAAGAACCCGCTGTAAATGCTACGACTGCTGCTAGACGCGAGTTTGATAAATGGAAGAAATCAAATGGAATGCCTCGTTGCTACATTTTGGCCTCTATGGCTGGTGTGTTGCAACACCAATTCCAATCAAATGATTCTGCCAGTGCCATTCTCAAATCCCTAAAAAAATGTTTGGAGAGCATTGCAGGCCTGCCAAATAGGTTGCCATGCAGAAGATAATGAGTGCGAAGATGTCGGAAGGGACTCCAGCCAAAGAACATGTTTTAAAAATGATTGGTTATTTGAACGAACTAGAGACCCTGGGTGCTAAATCGAAGCACAGACCCAAGTTGATATGATCCTCAATTCGCTATTGTAGACACCCAATTTTGACCACACTGTTAGGATTTAGGGTGGACAATGTCTTGGACGATTTAATGATGAAAAGTACCCCGTGGAAGGTACTAGATTCCACACAATTGAAAGATCAAACTTTGAAAAGTGATTTCGAGCTTAGAAAAGCCCTTTTCCATGCATAAATCCCGGTTTTGTCAAAATTGTCTCTCAGAATTCATATTCACTCAGGGTTATATGAACATGAAGTGTTCTATACACAATATTCTAGGTATCCAGAGATTTAATTTCAAAGAAAAATGCAAAACTGATGCACATTGAAAAGCAATTTTGAAAAAGAAGTCGTTCGATTTCAAAAAGACGACGAAAGTTCCAGAGGACTTCCGGACTTCAATTGAACTTTAGTTTTCATTATAAATCCTCTTGGAATATTTTTATACTGAAATTCAACTCGACAGCTTTCGAACGGTACGTAAACAGACGATTTCAGACACTAAAAAGCATTTTTACAAAAATCTGGAAAAGCAGTGCACGTAATTTTTAAAACAGGACATAAGGGCAACCAGAGGATCAAGAATAGTAAGTGGTGGGTCCCCCCTAAGCCGCCACCTATATAGTGCCCCCTCTATCAAGCTTTTTGAGTTCTAGACCCTTCAAGAGGCATCCCACTACGAGGAAATTGCTCAGAAACTGCGTTTAGGCTCTGAAATGGCCATTTTAACCCTTTTCTGATCTCTAAAAATCCTATTTTAACCCTAAAACTTAAGAGTTAAGTTTTCAAAACTCTATATATAGATCCATATGAGATCATGTTTGAAAAAAAGAAAAAACAAAGAGAATGTACAAGAGGATAAGAGAAGAATACAAGTAGATATACTTACAAGATACATAAGAATATCTTTGAATCTAAGAGAAAATTCTTGACAGAGAATTATGATTTGAAGTTTTCTAAACTAATCTTAGGCTAATTAGATTACAACTTGACATCAATTGCCTCCCTTAAACTTCCACCATGGATGAGTGCTTGAAGAACTTGAAGAACATTTGAAGAAGAAGATCCTTCAAATCAACTTTGATTATATAATTGAGAATCCTCCAAGAGGTATACATCATAATTCATCTCTAATTCTTAATTTTGTATATAGATCTATAAGATTTGGATCTAGTTTAGTTTTGTTTTCTTTGTTAGAACATTCATCTTCTTCTCTTGTTCTTCACACACTCACATAGCTAGATCCAAGTCTTCCTTGATTTTGTTGATAATTCATGATTAGAGATTGATTTTTACTTTAATTTTCAATTTTGATTTCATTCTTCTATCTAGTATTAGATTCATGCATACATGATTATATATATATGTATCTACTTTGAATTCTATGATGGTTTGGAAGTATGATCTATGAGAAGGATGATTCCTATGTTCATACCTATCTCGTGATTATTCCTATAACCTATAATTCTTATTGAATTTCATCTCCAATAGGATATTTGTAAGTCCCTTTGATCCATGATCTAAAGTTCTTCATAGAACTTGAGGGCTAAATTGATTGGGAATCATGATAATCAAGTTGATCTATGAGTTTGATCTCTCTAAATAAGCTTAAACCAACACCTAAGATGTTTTCCTCACACTTAAAATGAAGAAGTTAAAATTCAGTAAAACAGATTGGTATTTTCCATAGGATTTGGTCCATCAAAACCCATAGTATGATGGATTTCAAATTTTCTGGGTAAACTTTGATGAATTAGTTTTCGTTCGATCCGTTTTGAGAATCATTAGGATCCATATGCTATTTTTAGAAATTGTTGATAAATCGATTGACAGATTTGAACATACTCTCTTTGTACTTGAATTTCAGAATATCTATAATAGTTATCAACGATCCATCTTTTGGGGATGATTCCTAACTCATGTATCTATATGCCGATGTAAAATCATGAGCATACGATCAAGTTAAAGATCGTTGAAGTTGGTATAACTATTCTGGAATTTTCTAAGTTTAACTACAATCATGATTATGTATACAAAATGGTCATACCTTGATCACTCAACAATAATTGATGAATAAAACTTGGTTTAAAAATCATCTAGGATAAATGGATGAGAGATTAAAAGCCTAGATCAACTTGATTAACATGATTCATGAACTTCTATTATGTTTTGCAGTCCTTTGTCGAATGATACCAAATTTCCAGAATAATAGAGTCTGGTTAAAACAATTTTTCAGAGACCTTATGCTCATAGAATGTCCATGGGATTATTTTTTCATGAACTACAATGAAATAGCTTTCTTTTGACACCAAATAGAACTTCATATGATTTTTGTAGAATTAATTATGATTTTTACAAGAACAGTGGATAGTCCTGATCCACTGTTCCCAAAACTATTATTTCTCGAACATCAAAAATGCTAATGAGGTCCTACTTTTTGGAAAAGTTCGCTAATGCTAATGAGGTATCTAACTTTCTGTAAAAAGGATTTTAACACAGCTCATGTTTAAGATCACTTTTGATAGGATTCATTAGAGGTCACTTAATCTGGAAATTTGATTGATGACAACTTATTCTTGTTTATCATGCATATCATTTGTTTGCTTGTATTTTTGCAATGCTTGGGTATTCCTTGGTGTCTTAGTGCAGAGAATTTAATGCCGTAGATTTGTAGTGTGGAAGTAGAGGTCGAATCCACAGAGATTGAAATACTACAGTACTTTAATTTAAAACCTAAGTCTAATTAATTAAGAAAACAGAGTTTGATTTGAATTTTAATAAAACTAAGAAACTAATGAAAATAAATCTAAATTATGAAAGTGATTAAAAGTTGTTTTAATAAATATATGAATTGAACCTAGGATTGCAAATCCACCACTAGCTTCATAATAAGGGTATTTATGAATTCAATTAGCTTATTAAGTTGGATGATAATGGGGAATTGTAGCTACAAGCCCAATTCCTCTGTCAAGAAGATAACTACGAATCAAGCACCAACATAATTCATCTTCGATTGGCACGGATTGTCTCACACTGAACTAGGGTTGCGATACAATCCGTCTTTCCTAGACATGAACTATTCGGCAACTTGATATCACAATTCAATTAAGCACCATTACATGTAAATAATCCATACAAGCACAGCAAATATAGATCATTGAGCACATCACATTGAAAATAGATCTAAGACAAGAATAAACTTTGAAAGTAACGATTTAATCAATAGAAGTACGATTTTATTATAAAAAATCCTCTAAATATGTAATCATCATCCATACATAATAAACTAAAAGAAAAATATAAAATACACCCTATTACTTGGATAGGATTTCATTGAAACCCTAGATCTAGGTTTAGTTGGCCATAGAATTGAAGATTGGCAAGAGACTGATGGAGGAGGCCATGGGAATCCTTGGTCTTCTTCTTCTTCTTCTCCTTGATTTTCTCTCTTCAATGGCTGAAGTTTTTGTTGTATATGGATGTGTATCATGTTGTGTAATGATGTGTAACCTTAAATTTGATTTAGAATAGGATTTATATAGATTTTGGATGGATTAGGAAGCTTTCCTAAGCTTAATCGCACTAAAACTGCTGTTTTTACATTTTTGGACGTATTCAGCCAATTTGGATCGCACAGGGCTCTTCAGGACCTCAAAATACGCATTTTTGACTTTTTCAACGGGTTGCTCACGCGGGTCGCGTGCGAGTGTCGCTCCAGCGAGATCCCATTTTTCCAACTTTTTCTCAAATTTTCTCAGCTTTGCGCACCGATCGTAGAATTGTGAGAACATTTGATTCGGACCTCGTATTGACTCACCGTTTACGGCTACGCATTCGTAATTCGAAGATATACATTTTATATCTCTAGAGAAATTTCTCATATTCAAAGTATTCCATGTCAAAAATGCAATTTACCGAGGATGCTACTGCATTCAGCTTTCACCGGAATCAACTTTTGAGCCCAGAATGTCTTCTAAAGCCATTAATCATTGGATTTTTGTGCATTTTCACATTAAAGCTCCAAAATCTATAAAAAATAGAATACTTATTAAAAAACAACTGATAACTAATGAAATGGGCTAAGAAAGCGTAGCTTAAGGACTGTAAACGGGAACTATTCGTTCCCGATCAAGTATGATGGCGGAAATTCACACAGGGGTATGAGGCCCTCATATGAATGGGCACATGTTAGCAAAGAAAATAGTGAGGCAGGGATACTACTGGTCCACCATGGAACATGGCTGCTGTAAGTACGTAAAGAGATGTCACCGTTGTCAGATCCATGCAAATCTTATGCACACCACACCGTCAGAACTCTATAGCCTCACTACACCTTGGCCATTCTCAGTATGAGGGATAGATATAATTAGAGAAATGATACCGAAGTCATCAAACGGGAATAGATACATCGTAGTAGCTATCGATTTCTTTACGAAGTGGGTGGAAGCAGCATCTTATACGAAGTTAGAACCCAAGGATGTGGCTAGATTTATCAAGCATAATATCATCTGTCGGTATGGGGTCCCCCATGAGATCATATCAGATAATGGGTAGCATTTCAAGGATGAGGTACTAGCACTGCTGGAAGAGTATAAGATCACTCACCATAAGTCGTCACCCTATAGGCCATAGACCAATAGGGCGGTAGAAGCTACAAACAAGAACGTGAAGGCAATTTTACAGAAGATGGCAGACACGTATAAAGATTGGCATGAGAAGCTATCATTCACCTTGTGGGGATATAGGACATCTGTGAGGACATCCACTGGAGCTACGCCATACTCGTTGGTATATGGGATGGAGTCCGTGTTGCCAATAGAGCTAGAAATACCATCCTTGAGGGTAATGGCCGAGTGTGAGTAAAGGAATCCCAATGGTTGAGAGATAGGTACGAAGAGCTAGATTGATAGATGAGAAACGATTGGAAGCACTGAACCACGTCCGAGAATATCAACAAAGGATAGCTAGAGCTTACAACGAGAAGGTTCACCCGAGGAAGATTGTTGAGGGTGACTTGGTCTTGAAGGAATTAAGAGCGCCAGTTTTTGATCCAAGAGGGAAATTTAAGCCCAATTGGGTCGAACCCTACCTAGTTAAAACCATTCTCAAAGGGGGAGCAACCTACCTAACAGACCTAGACGGCCTTGAATTTAAAGAACCCATTAATCTCGATCGCCTCAAGAAGTACTATGCTTGGCCCACCCATGCACATCTCACCCGAACTACGTAAATGGACCTGATTCCATCTAGGGGATACGTAGGCAACCTGGAAATAGGTTCGGTCCAAGTCCTTAAGCCATTCCCATTTGTTTCTTATACTAGGGGCAAGCCCTTCCCAATCTTGATTTTCCTTGACTGTCCCTATACTAGGGACAACCCCCGTCTTGAAGCCTAACCCTCCTTTTAAAAGGGCTAGCCCCATCTTTGAACCAAACATTAATGTAATTTCAAGGAAAAAATTTAGACATGCACTCAAAAGATCAAAATATAAGAGTTTTGAATCGAGAAATTAAGTATGATAAGATTGGCTTAACAAAGAATGAGTGAAAAACTGAAAGTAGACTAAATAAGGAGAATCCTCAAGTCTAAGTTTATTGATTGAAGTTTTATTCCACTAAAAGCTAAAAAAAGAAAAAGAAAAATAAAAGAGGGATCTATGCTATTCTAAAGACTAGTCTCAAAAGCAGGAGTTGGGGTCTTCCTCATTCCCTTGGTCATTTTTTGTTTTGTCTCTTTTCTTTTTGTATGGCCTTGATTACATCTTTTGATGGAGGAAGAGATAAGGATTCCTTGTTGTGTTCTATGGATTGGCGCAGTTCCCAACACTTCTTAAAATAAGGGATGTCTGAGGCTTTATAAGCAACTTTCTTAGGAATCCTGAGAGGATGGATAGGAACTTCTTTAAGGTGATTGAATTGATGGAGAATCTGACTAGGAAGATAAAAGGACCATATATGGAGACCCAAAATACTGACGCTCGAAATTGAGCATGTTATGAAAGTAGAGGTCTTAATCTTCCACCACTCGATATTCCATTGAATGTCCTTGTGAGTAAGGCCATGGAACCAGATAGTCCAATCTTGCAGAGATTTACAAAGGTGAGTAATTTCACGAGTATGATAGAGGGTAAAGAAGGTGGATAAATGCTTAGGAGGGCCCATGAGTTTATTTCTTTCAAAAAGCTATACCAGCAGCAAAATCATGGACCCATGAAAGTTTTCTACAGAGCGCGCGGAAGCCTTGTCTAATCCGACTATAGTTTCAGCCAAGCAGATCATCATTGGATTCTTTCCCTTGCTTACCTACAAGGCTACGTGGATAAGCTTGACATTCTCCATGGTAGTACCATCATTGAAAAGGAAGAGGGCAAGCATACACAAAGCAAGAACACCCTAGTTGTGTTCACGGCCAATGGTAGGATCATCCGAGGAGAAGAGCTTGATGAGGGAGAACAGTAAGACATGACCCCCTACAATGAGATCATCGCATTTAGGAAGAGCCAGCCCGCTTAGGGAGGACAATAAGGGAGAATACCCAGAGTGATAAGGAGGAAGCACGAGTTCGGATTCATAGTCATAGCCTAGCATAACAGAGAATTCTTCAAGGGTTGGGCATAGCTCTTCACAATTGAATCAAAAAACATGATATTTAGGATCCCAATAAGAGATCGCAGCTTCCATAAAGTTTCTTGGAGGCCTTAGGTGACAAAGGGATAATAGGCTATCCAAACCAAAAGGTTCGAAGCGATCAAGACCACCGAATGCATCCATCCATTTAAAGAGAGCATGAATTATGATAGTTGGCATTGAAAAAAGGGATTTTGGGATGAATATGAATGAAAAGAGGGAAGTTTCTAGGGCTTATATAGAGTATGAAGTCAAATTTAGGAAGAATTAGGAGTCCAAAGTCGGAAAGAAGTAAAAAAATTGCCAAAAATAGTTAAAAGTCGCAAAATAGTCTGAGAGCCATGGTGGCAGTCATATGAGTGCTGCGTGGCACTCTTGAGTGCCACGTGGGCCCTCTGAGTGCTTCGTGGCACCCTTGAGTGCCACAATGACCCTCCCTTTATGTAGATGCATCCTTGTGCGTTTTCGTTGATTTTAGGCCTCCGTTTTGAGTCTGAATGGATGTTTTTGTTCTTTCAAAGTCCTGTTATGTGTGTGAAAAGTCATACTGTGTGTTTTTAAACCATTCATTCCTAATCATGTAAGAGTAATAAGAGTCTTAGAAAGTCTCCCAAGGGAACATGCTACTCATACAATTCAAGCACGAGTTCAAATAAAAATGCAAGAAAAGGATCCATGAGTATAATCCATAAGTCAAGTACAGTCATCCATAGTAGTGCAATGAAAGTAAAGATAGAACATATAGCTAGTCTCGAGGGTGTCTCTTGCCTACATTTGCCCTCCTCGACTGCACTCGTGGAGGTTCTTCCTCTTCCTCCTCGTTTTCTTCAATGATGACACGACGATGAGAAGTGGAATGCCTAATCAGCTCAGGCATAGGTCTAGTAGGAGGCTGGTGTGATGATGATTCCCCTAATCGCATCTCCAACTCTACAATGCGCCTCTGCCCAGCATAGATTTCACTGCGCTGAAAGAAAAAGAAATTGTCAATCAAATCAAGAAAAGGGTAAAAGTGAGAACGAGAAAACATGCATGCATTCATTAATTTTAGGAACTTAAAAGAATAACTTGCACTGGTTTATAGAAATGCCCGACTCACCATGCTCGTCTTTTCAACGTCAAACTGGGCGGGGCAAGACTTTAGGGAACATTTAGCCGATTTAAGCTATTAAGAAGAGGGAAAAGAAAGAAAGAAGGTTTAGAAAAGTCATGAAACTAGGGGCAAGGCTCGAGAATTTACCTTATATTCTAGCTGGCGGATCCATGATCTAAAACTAGCAACCACACTCCTGTGTTCTTCCACATAGGGTGTCGAGACAAAGGCCACATTTGAGGAGATGCATTGGAAATCCTGAGGAATCACTTTCAGAATGCAATAGGGAACCTCGCTGTCATCATCATCTAAGGTAGGAACGGTCCAGTCAATGATAGGAAGGTCGAAAGTAGAATACCTCGAGGGTGCTCCCTTATAGGAAGATCTTGTTCCTTGAACTCTAGTGCTAGAGCTCCCTGCTCCTCTGATAGAAGGCCCTCCCTGTAACCAAAGAGAATTTAGCAAGCCGAGCAAGGAAAATAAGAAGAAGAAAAGCTAAGAAGGTATGGATACCGGCATTTGGGCCCACAACTTTTAATTTTAAAAAAAAAATTTCAAATTTCAAAGACAAAGAGTCGCCACTTAATTTTTAAAAGGAAAATTAAGAAACCATTTTAAAGCAAACTGATCTTTTAAGAAACTAGAGATTTTCTAGGTTCGGAGATTATGGAATGAGAGGGGAAGGAGCCCGGCGGACTAAAACACCCCCTCTCATCCTATCTCGCGATAGGCCTCTACTTAATATCCTTTTAATCGAATTAATAATCTAAGCATGTCCTCAATTAATAAATATGTATAAATAGACATTACAAAAGCATGTCTAAAGGGTGTAAGATTGCAAGTGATAAAATATCATTCAAGAACCACATAATTCAAGTAGCAAGCAATATGTTATGCAAATAGGGAACTATAGAACTTACCCGGGATCCATGCCGCGAATATTAAACGTGCAATGCATGCGAATAAAAGAAAATTCTAGAAAAAGAGTCTCTAATCACATATAAACACATAAGGCGAGACTTAATCTAAGGTGTCGCGCATGAAGTCGAGAAAATAATAAAATCAAGAAATTAAATAAGCTAAAGGGGGTTTTGAGAAATCATACTTTAATAGTGCTACAAAACAAAGGGGTTAGTCCACATGCTTTAAACAAGACATATTGTTGAATCCTAAGTAACAAATCCTAACACAAGGTGAATTCTATTTACAAGCTATATCAATCTATATAGATATATAATCATAAACAAGAATGAGCTATGAATTATTCATTGATTTGGATCATTTAGCCTCTATATTTAAGTTTAACTAATCATTATTAAAGCGTGGTATAAACCCTAGTTCATGAGAAGATCATTTGAACCATTATTTACAAAGTTTATCCAATTGGTCACAACGTTCTGAAAATTGCAGAGAGCAGACCAGAACTTTAAAGAAAGAAAAAGCATGCTTCCCATGGTTTGATGTCGGTGAATTTTGGACACAAGATGCCTCTATGTGTCTAGTTCCCATCCCAAAAGAAAATCAAAGTTTCAACGGTTAGATCTCTGGGAAACAGAAAAAACCAGACATCACTCAGGGATGTACAACTCTCTGTCCAGAGATTTTGTTTGATTTTTTAAAAATAGTAAAAAAATCAGAAACACTTTGATCTTCTTAGGGTATCCTCCTAACACATTGAACTACCTAAAAAAATTTATTTGGAGTCAAGAATGCTTGATTAAGGCTCTGATTTACTCATTTCAAAAACATGTTACTGTTCTGAAACTCTGGACAGATTATAGTTGTCTCACAAAACTCCTGACCAAACAACTTTAAACATGAAATCTCCTTAAAACAAAAATTACAGTGGTAGAACTTTGTGTTATTGACATTCTCCAGTTGATTGTACTCAATTCCAACGGGTCATTGTTTAACTAAAAATCCTTGATCAAAAACAGTTTATGAACCCACTATTTTCATTTGTCAAGTTCAACTTTATTTGTTAACCCCAACTATTGAACCATGAAGTTGGGCTTAAACCAAAACCATTTCTTCTACCATTTGATGGGCATTGAAGACTAAAGACATTCATACTTGTAGATTTCAATGAAGTATGAATAAACTTCATAAAATCTCAAGACAATGAACCTAAACCATAGAGATAAGTTTAGATTCAAACCACTTCTCCTTCCATTTGATGGCCATTGGAGACTAAGGACATCTTAAAGTTGTGGATTTTAATGAAGTATGAATAAACTTCATAAAATCTCAAGACAATGAACCTAAACCATAGAGATAAGTTTAGATTCAAACCACTTCTCCTTCCATTTGATGGTCATTGGAGACTAAGGACATCTTAAACTTGTGGATTTTAATGAAGTATGAATAAACTTCATAAAACCCCAAGACAATGAACCTAAACCATAGAGATAAGTTTAGATTCAAACCACTTCTCCTACCATTTGATGGTCATTGGAGACTAACAACACTTGAACTTGTGGATTTTAATGAAGTATGAGGAAACTTCATAAAATCCCAAGGTAATGAATTCAAACCATGGTAAAAGTTTGAACTCATTGACTAAAATCCACCTTAATCCTCTCATGAATCATGAGTTCATAAGAATATTGAGGGATTCTAACACAAAGATTCAAGTGAGACATTGAAAGTCTTATGAATCTAAAAAAAGACATAGTTAAAAGAAAAGAAATCAAAGTTCAAGTAATATCAAACTCCAAGATTCATTTAAATTTTAATCCCAAGGCTATTTTGATCCAAACTAATGAAATGAGAGTTCAATCACAATATATGTGGTGTGTGATGAAATGAGGTGGGAAGAGGGGTTTTGAAAATGTGTAAAAGATCCTAAGTATCTACATATTGTGATTGAACTTGGATGTTAAAACTAAGTGATTTAGAGTTTACCTCTAATTATCCTCAACTCTTTTTGTTGCTTTTAGATCTTCAAAGGATGATGATCAAGCTCTTCTTCTAGCTCCTTCTTCTCTTAATTTAGAATTTTTGGAAGAGAATCAATATTGGGATCCTAACATTCTAAATTCCAAGTATGTATTAATGGAACACACATCCTCTATATATAAGCAATCTTTAGGGGGTTATTTTGGGAAATTCGTAGCCAAAACCCTAATTTTTGCCGCCTTTTGATGGTATAAACCGACCTATTTTTGGACAGACTGTCATAAAAAAGCGGCATTCGGGAAAAAGGAACAGAACTCAATAAATGCCGTGCGACACTCATTGTATGCCAGAACGGCATTCAAAGAATACCGCAACGGCACTCATAAAAAGCGGCAACATCTCCCTCGACTGCCGTGTTTTAGTGCAAGTTAAAAAATTTGTGGTACTTAGTGAAATCCACGACATTCAGAGAATGCCGTACCGTACTCCATAGAGTGTCGTACGGCAACCCGTGACTGCCGCAAACATCACTATGTGCCGTTTTCCTCTATTTTTCTTTTTTTCTCTTTTTCTTTTTGTTTAAATTGAAAGAGGCTTCGGAAGAGCTTGAATCACCTTTGGAAGTCTCGGATTAGTCGGACGCTTGTCATCATTGGATTTTAGAGGTAACACTCCCCTTAATTCGACGTTTGGTCAAAATTGGGGTGTCTATAGAAGGATTCATACCTCGGCGTGACCGATCCTAGGAAAATTAGACATGAGATGCGAGACCCGAAAATCCTCATAGCCCCTCCTATCAACCACTAGTTATGTCCCATCCACTCCCATGAGAGCCTCCTCGAGGTTGTCACCCCGGAGCTTGTAAGTGTCTAGCATGTTAGGAGAAGGGACGTTGGGTACAACAAAGTGATCTAGGAGGCATGCCTGCCTTAAGACCCTCTCTCCCAAATACCAAGTAGCGGCGTAAGGGCCTGTGAATATATTGCGTTGCTTTGACAATTGAATCACTAATGTATAAGGAGCCTTCGTAGCACGAGGAAAAGAATCCCATGTTACCGTCTCCCCGGTGAGGCGAGTTAAGAATTCCCAGTACCTTCTAAGATCGAGAGCTCCAACTTTCACGTCTACCTTCTCCTTTGCCTATTTAAGGCCCCTTGGGAATAAGCTAGCACTCAAATCCATAGGCTTAGGAGCAAGCATCCCAAGATACTCGAAGCTCCATAATTATCAAGAAAAGAAGAGAGAATACCATTAGAGTGCCATTAGGAAAAAGAAAAAAAAAAGACAAAAGAGAATGAGTTGAGTGATACCTCCCAGACCCTCCAAAAACCCCCAACTGAGGGTGAGCACATCCGAGAGATTTCTCCCATTTGCTTATAGAGAATAGCTAAGCTAGCACCACCCTAGTTGTATATATGGATTCGATCGACATTAGCCAAGCTCCCCAGGATAGATAGATGGATCTGATATGCTTTAGTGCTAAAGAGGGAACACCCTAGGATGTACATGATAAAGGCTCGGGGAACTTGGTTGGTGGTGAATTGGTTGTACCTTTGGAATGTCTCGAGAAACCAGGCGTAAGGAACCGCTCTGCTCACCACTCTGGGTGGGTATATTCTCAAGAGATTAATCACCCTTTGCCTAGAAGTCTCCAGTGTAGGGTCTATAATAATTTGTTCTCCCCCCACTCGAAGCCTGGTAATCATAGAAAAGTCATTCGGGGTCATGGTCATCTCCCCAAAGGGAAGATGGAAGGTGCTAGTAGAGTCCCACCACCATTTTGCTAGACTAAATAGATTCACCAAATCGTTGGAGCTGTTTACCAAAAGTTTCACAAACTCGCTAAAGCCAGTAGCTATCACCTTGTTTTTAACGGCTTTTTGGAAGTTTCCCGTACCATTCGTAGCCATAAGTCAGGCACCCGTGTCCTTTCAAGGTTACCTTCTTCACCTAGAATGACAAGAGAGAAGAAATTGGTGAGTTGAACATTTCTACGAACACCTTGTGTGCACAATTTGAGAATCCTTGTTTTGAAAATGGTGGCTTTTGATTCTTATCCAAGGGATGGAATCAACCACAAGAAAAACATATTAAAGCATGCATGCATCCATTATTGAGCTTCAATTCGGTAATACATTGTTGGGTTTGTGCCCTCAAACCATTACTTTGTGTATGAGACATTGACATTTTAATATATGGATATCAGCTTTACATTTGGTTATGCATGTTTCTTTTATGAGATGATTGTTATCCTTAAGTATCATAGTAAGTAATTCATGTATGTATGAGATGTATACAAGTGAGATACGAATTACTATTCTTTGATACTTAGAACTTGTCACAGTGGATGATGAGACCGGATATCTCATCAGGTCTACACTGTAGCATAGTTAACTTCCATTGGATGGAGTGATTAATCTCAATCACTAGAATGTAACTCTTAGTTAATATGCTAGTGCTTATAGTGCATTGACAGACCTGAGCTTTCCTATTGACGCTTAAGACTGTCAATCAGTCGATAGGAACTCATAACTTGTATAAGGTACGTGTTCTCAATCTTGAGACAGTTATGAACATAGACTATGGATACGACTGCTTTGACTTACCAATCAGTGAGGTCTATACAAGGTCAACACCTGGGTTTCTTGGGTATGTCATGTTCATAGGGTTGTGAACATATATTGTCAATATAGTATCTATCCTCCAATTCAGAGTAAGCATTCCCTTGAGAATGTCACCAAGTTAATTACTGAGTATTGCAGTCTTGTTGATAAGTAGTTATCGACATGTTTGGTAATCATGAGAGGTGAATAGGACTCAAGGAATACAAGAAGTAATCATGATTCAGGTTGACAGTAACAGTTATCTGACTACCTGAATATGATTATGAATGCTGACTATAGAGGGACATTAATATACCATACAAGTCTAGTTACCACTTTGGATATGTTATTTTGTGTTAGAGTTCAGTTATCATTTTATAGTGGTGTAAACGTTAACTGATCAGTCGGTTAATTTGCTGATCAAAGAATTTGGTTATGGGAATTAACAAACTGATATGAGCCAACAATAAAGAGCCTAGGAGGTCCAACTCTTAGCTCCGCTAGGATGTTTCGAAAGGCACAAGAGGATCTTATCAATACAAGTTTGATCGATCAATGGAGTCTCGATCAATTAAAGTCTGGGCAGGTTCGATCGATCAAAGCCACTTCGATCGGTCGAAGGTTAAAGTCAGTTTTGGAAATCTATAAATAGGGCAGCTGCGTACAGAGTTTAATAATCATCATTTTTTCTATGCGAAAGCCGTAGAGACAGTTTAGGGTTTCCTTAACCTTCTTATCCTCCCATTAGAGTTCCTACCAACTCTAGCCTCTCCGACAGCATTCGTAGGAGTCATAAGAGTGAAGACAACCTAGTGGAGGTTGTTGCATCATCAAGAAGATTAAAGATTTCAGAATTGGGTTCAAGATACAAAGGTATAACTCTTGTCCCCTCTTGTGCGCATCTATAGAATTAATGAGCAGTAGATCCAGGCTACCAATAAGTTTTTGTAACTTAATCTTTTCCGTTGCGCATTTAAAATAATTTTCAAACCTGTTTTTCCTTCAATTGGTATCCGAGCCTCGATCGTTTGGATCAATAGATGCGTTTTGGAACACTAGTTTTTATTTGCATGTTAATTTTAGGACTGCCTTTAAAACGACATCGTCACAGATTTGTTTCTACAGCAGTTTCGCAGCAGAATATAAATCTGTGATTACATTGGATGTATGGTGGGTTCGATCGATCGAAATAGTCTCGATCGATTGAACCTTCTCTGTTCTCGAGCGATCGAATAGGTTTCGATCGATCGAACTTTATTTTGTTTGATCGATTGAACTTGGTTCGATCAATCGAGACTGATTCTCTGTCCAGGTGTTCTGTTCACAGTTTTAAAAGTTTTAAAAATTTATTTACTTTATTTTATAATATTTTGTAAATTTTTTCAAATCATTCTGTGAAACTGAAAAGTTCAATCGATCGAACTATGTTCAATCGATCGAAGGTTCGATCGATCGAACCTTTGTCGATCGATCAAAGTGTGACAGAGAACTGAGATGCTATTTCATTTCCTAAATCAGTATATAAAGAGTTTATATACTGTACGAATCAATTAGGGGTTCCAATAGGCACATGTATTTATTATATATGCGTGGATGTGCGTACGCTAACCCTATTGCAGCAAGATTAGTCCACTATCTCCCATGGCACCAAGTTCTTTTAAATTTTATTATTTGAGATTGGTGTTTGTTGTATTTATTTTGGTTTGGTTTTAAGGCGTGTGAAAAGGGCTCTTTGACTTCAATCCTACAAAAAGAAAAGTCGCACCGGTTTCCCTAGCCTTTTATTTTATTATTGTTTTTCTATTTATAGATAGATTGTAAGCTTCAAAAGAAGCATAGGACCAATGTAATAGAATTAGAAAGTCCATGAAGATCGAGGAGCAAGCCGTTGTCGATGAAGATGGAGCTGGAGACGACCAAACCAAGAAAGAGGTTCTATGGAGATAGAGCCATGGGAGATAGAGGCATTGTTGAATGTTTTTATTTCATTTTAGTTTTTTGTTTTATGTGCTTGGTTTGTGATTGGCGTTCTATACATTGTTCCTGCTTGCATGCACATAAAACAAGTTTTCTAAAATAAATCAAAAAACTATTTCCAACGCATTAGTAAACATTGGATGTTTATGGGTAATGTGTAGAAACAATTTTTCTAAAAAGCAAAATCCTTATTTATTAAATCTAGTGGGAGAGGGTCTTATAAATAACACCCACGATCTTCCATTAACGGTTCATTATAAGATGAGTACTGCATTCTGTGTCACCTCGCCACGGGTGATCATTCCATACGGAGGGTACACTACTCATTGGCTACTAGATGTGAACTTCCTACAGATAGGATCAATCAAACGTGTTAGAGGGTGACCACCACACGGAGGCACTACTTGATGCGGTTGTGATTGGATCCTAGTTAATGGCACACACTAGCTAAGCTATGGATAAGGGATCCCACATGGGGTAATTATTCAGAAACTTAGAGATCGAATAGGTTCGGGAGTCATAACTTGTTTTGGAAGAGTTGCATAGTGGGCAAGTCATGATTAATCGAAAGATCGAGTATTGACCACCACACGGAGGCTTTGCTTTTTTCGTTTTGATATTCCGGTGACTTAGTTTTAAAATAAGAGTTATAAGGATTCTTTTATAGATTGGGAATTTGGGAGGCTTTTCAAGGACTAAACAATTGAGATAGTGAAGAATAGTAATTAGTTTTCATTTCAAAAAGTAATTAGTTTAAAATCTCACCCAAGCATATTCTAAGAAGATGATATAGACCATACTTCTTAAACCTCTATCTACAACACAATAATCTAACAATTGGAACACCAAATTGCTTTTAAAGCAATTGGGGCAGCCACTCTAAAAATTGACCAAATGGGATACAAAGGTCAGGTTCTTTATTTTGAAGTGAATCCAATCAAGTCTAATGAACTAAACGAAAAGAATCATAAATCCACAAAATTTTCTTTTGTCTTTCTAAATTTCCTTAGCAACCAAATTTTTTTGTTGTCCTTCTCAATTTCAATCTGACTCAAAGAGGAGATCTGAAACCTCACACAACTAAGCTATAAACAATTAAATGCACATCAACATCTATACCTAAAGAAGCAGAGTTTTTTCGATGAACAAACTGCGAATGAGAAGATAAAGGCATCAGATCGAACCCACATTTTCTTAAAAGCCAAACAAAACCTACTTCTCCAACTTTTCTTGAAGCCAAGTTCTAATGTGAATTGACTGTAAGAGAGAAAAGCGAGTGGGAAGCCAATTACTGTAATCACACTTTCTATATATTTGCTCAAAATCACATAAAAGACTACTAAGGAGATCCTAATCAAACCAACTTTATAACCATTTAGGACCCGAGGTTGGGAGCCATAACATTACTTTTGATGCCCTCTTTTGCAAATGGTAAGAAATACTACAGAAAGAGAAATGGAATATGAAAATGTAAAATCAAGAAAATTGGAAAAGGTACTCCATTAAATCAGTGAAGAAGAGGAAAAAGCAGTCACTGAATTTACTAAAACAAATTAAACAAAAAACATGAGGTTACTATTGTAGTCACATCTCTCTGACTAATAGGCCGTACCCAAACGAAAACTCAGAACCATATCCTATTGAAGAAAAAAAAAATAAGCGAGAACCAGTACTTTCTTCATGGAATTTGTAGAGAGAGATGATACCTCATCCCCTCCATAGCTAAATGGTTTCACCAACCTTCCTACAATATGAACATCCTCAACTTCTTATTTGGTTGCAAAAAAAAGAAAAAAGAATGATATGGTACTATAATACACATAATTAATTAGGATGGTATGTGATTGTAAAGCTTACCAAGCGGCACTGAAGGTACTGAAACAAATTAAACAAAAAACATGAGGTTAGATTTGGTTTTCCATGGCTTAATCGAAGAAAAAAATAAAGAAAATGAAAAAAAATAGATAAAGACCTGATTTTGAAACCTCTAAGCCAAACCCTCCTAAACACACCGACGAAGAGAGATACATAAGAAGCCCTAAATCAATTAATACTAAGAAGCCCTAAATCAAAAATCAGAATTACTAATCAAAATCAAGTAACAAACCCACTTTGCCCCTATTGGATGCGAGTGGTGGAGATAACCGTTGGCGGTGGGGTACGGAGAGAGAGAGAGAGAGAGAGAGAGAGAGAGAGAGAGTGTGTGTGTGTATGTGTGTGGTGGGGGTGGGGGTGGAGAGAGAGCCAGAGAGAGAGAGAAAGAGAGATGGATCGGCGTAAGGAATGGGGGTAGTAGTGATGCCCGTCGGTGGCGATGGTGGCGAGGGCGATGCCCGACGGCGGTGGTGGTGGCGGTGAGAGAGAGAGAGAAAGAGCGAGAGGGGTTGGGATAGAGAGACTAAGAGCTCCCAGAGGCGGTTGTAGTTGTGGAGTTCTCGGTTGGAGTGGGGTAGAGTTCTTGAGAGAGAGAGAGAGAGAGAGAGAGAGAGAGAGAGAGAAGAAAGAAGAGAGTTTAAAAAAAATTGATCGAATTGCCACAAATTTTAGGGACAGAATCTCATCCGTTGGTTAAGATCTAAGGGTTCAAAATGCGTCTTGCAAACAGAAAAGATATAGTGTATTTATGGGAGATGGAAGAATTGTGTGAGTGAGTTTTAGAACACTTGATGAAGATCATGTGGATATAGTTATAAGAGCCCCTCACTCAACATTGTAGGTTATTATGTAGATGTATTATTTGAGGGCATGCTTAAATTATTAATTTGATTAAAAGAATGTTGAGTAAAGGCCTATCACGAGATAGAATGAGAGGGGGTGTTTTAGTTCGCCGGGCTCCTTCCCCTCTCATTCCATAATCCCTGGACCTAGAAATCTCTAGTTTTCAAAAGATTAGTCTAGTTTTAATGGTTTCTTATTTTTCCGTTTAAAAAATTAAGTGGCGACTCTTTATTTGATTTGAAAAAGTTAAACATGGTTAGCCTGCGATATCCACAACCATCCAATTATGGATGCACATACTCAAGCTTGAAAGTAAGATCATTATGGTGGAAAAATTCTATGAACACTGTGATTAAACAAATTCAAAGTTACCAAACCCACTCTTCACTCAAGTCTATAGTAAAACAGGCCACGTATAGTTAAAAAGATCACAGGCTAAGCATAATAAAAAAATTATAACAACACATGAACAATCTGAACATGAAGGTATGAATTGGAGGCAACAATAAGAGATCAAAAAAAAATCAAGACAGAGAACTTTTTCTTTTTCAATTTACCTTTTTGGGACAAACGATCCTTCACTGAGACACAAAATCAGCCATTTCATCTTATTGAACCTGTTAAATCAAACCGGTAAAAGCTAAACATGTTGAAGGAGAAATCCAAATCTGAAAAAATAAAAATAAAAATAAAAATGAATACAAAATGAAGGTATAATTACTTCAGTGGCATAAACAAAATGACAGAAAAATGCAACCCCAAAGAAATAGAACACTAATTAAGATTAATGAAAAGAAAAAACAAACCCACCACAAATGCAGTTCGTGAATCAAAGAGAGGCAAAAAAACCTATAGTGAATATGAAGATTAATGGAGAGAGAAGTTAAGATGAGAGATAGAAAGAGAGTGAGTGGTTACCGATTGCGATAGCGTCGGCGGTGATGGAGATGGCGGTGGTTGGTGGTGGTCATGGTGTAGAGAGTGAGAAAAGACAGAGAGTACCTAAAATCACAAACCGTCTAAGAGCTTCTGGCTGCTGGTTTGAGAGTGAGAGAGAGAGAGAGAGAGAGAGAGAGGAGGGGGGGGGGTTGAAGAATGAGTGTGAGAGATTGAGACGGTTTGAAATTCAAAAAAAATTGGGGATGGGATGAATATGGGGAGATGTGTTCACATGGGAGAAACGATAAAGGTTTGGGGCATTAAGGGTGTTGTGCGTGGTTGAGAGAGTTGTGTATATGATATCTAAGCGTGATACAGAGAGTCCATGTGAGTGACTCTTAGACCACTTGATGAAGATCATACGGATGTAATCGTAGGAGCCTCTCACTCAAGATAAGTACATCTATGCTTCAAAATTATATAAAAACTTTTGCATAAAAATGTGTCCTAGCGTATTCGGTTTTCATGCCTAACTTGATCTCTCAAGTTACTAAGGGCTCGCATGGTAACGTTTCCTGTTTAGAGTTTTCAGTTTTTTAAAAACGAAAACTAGTTTTGGGATTTTTTTTTTTGAAAAAAAAAAAAACAAAAACTTGTTTGGTAACATTGTTGATTTTTTTTTTAAAAAAAAAAAAGAAAAGAAAAACAGGAAACTCAAAACGACTTTTTGGTGTTTTCATTTTTTACCCAAAATTTGAAAAGGTTTTTTAAAAACAAAAAACAAAAATGTTACCAAACGTGTTTTCAATTTTCGTTTTCTAAAAAACGAAAACAAAAACAAAAAATTGAAAACAACAACATTACCAAACGAGCCCTAATTGTTTAATTTCAAAAACTACATTCATTAAGTCTCCCTGAGTCAATCAACATATAATTTCATGACACAAAAAAATCAACATAGAACAAAGCTATCTACAAAGTTCATCAACAATATCATAACACAAAATGCCACAAATATGTGAAGTCAATTTGGAAGACACCAAAATCTTAATATATTTTCTTCTAATCCCCCAAATCAATGAGTGCCTAAAATTTGAAATGAATGCGGAAATTTGAAGCTGCAAAAGTATTTTCATTTCTGCTCCACGATTTCTTAGCAACCAAACGAGGGAATCAAAAATTGTATACAAAACCTTCACAACAGACACTAACCAAATTTGGAATATAATTATTTGGTCACCATAGAATGAATTCATGAATGAAGACATCCAATTTATGGAAAAAAAAATCAAGCTTAGATTAAGGATGTACTAAATCAAATCAGTCAGCAAGTGTGGGAAAAAACGAATTATAAAGATTGAACTCTCAAAACAAAAGCAAGCACTGTGGGACAAAGTGTGGGAAAAAATGAATAATAAAGATTGAACTCTCAAAAGAAAAGCAAGCACTGAGATTGAACTTACTTATGCTCAAAAGCAAGCACTAACATAGCACAAATGAAATAAGAGAGGGTCAGTTACTCCTATGAGCCCTAAGGGTACAGGGACTGTTTCAAAATAATAGGAGCCCTAAGAGCAAAATCAAATTTTTTTTTAAAAAGGAAAAAAAATATGTATTAAAAGGAGAGAGAGAGAGAGAGAGAGAGAGAGAGAGAGAGAGTACAACAGAATTAAGTTCGAGCAAATGGGTGAACAACGGTAACATAGAGAGAGAGAGAGAGAGAGAGAGAGAGAGAGAGAGAGAGAGAGAGCAAATAAAAATGATTTGTTTCACGATTTCTCTTCTTACTCCTTACCAAAACCCACAAATTAAAAAGGCCATTTCAAGTAACTTGGCGCAGTGCAGGGTAGCCAAACTAATCAAAACTAACATTAATATTAAAAAAAAAAGTGTAAGTTTAAAACTGGTGGGCAACCCTCAACAATTCCTTTTGGATGATCAAGTGAAATTGAAAGTGAAAAACAGTAACATATATCACCATCTAAAAGTTGCACTTGCAATTGAAGATTATACTATTCTGAAGAAAATAATTATTGTGTTCTCACCCTTCAATAGAGTCTGCCTGAAGAAGCTCAAAGTATGTGTCCAATTGCTATTGTCAACAGTAGAGACCAAATCCATATTCACTGCGGTGATATCTTATGAAACACTGCAATGATATCACTACATAAAATGCCTTACCTCAATTTTCTAAGCAACCAAACATTACAAAATTTCCAAAAGAGATGCTGGAGTTGGGTCTTACCAGTCACCAGAATTTTGTGAGTACAGGAAAAGATTTTCAATACCCTAATCCAAAATTGCCTAGACGAACACACACTAACACACATGCTTGTAATGCAGAGAAATCCTGTTGCTAAAAAACAACATGCTTGTAATACAAAAATGGTGGTTGTCCAGCCCTACATTTCAGAAATTTCCTTAGAAGGAAAAGAGAGAATTTGTGTGTGTAAGAATGTGTGAGTTCAGGCAAACTGTGACTAAACCTGATCCAACCCACTAAGTTAAAAAAAAAAAAAACAATGTGACTAAGAGTATATCATCAAATCATCAAGTAGATTTCCAGACCTTGGTAAACATAATTTTTTCGGAGATATGAAAGTGCGCCAGCTTGAAATTTAAAGCTCTTTCAATCTATAAATTCAAGAATTAATCAGTTAATCAAAACAAAAAAGTAAAATGGAATTTTAATTAAAGAAAGAATGGGTGAGATAGAGAGAGAGAGAGAGAGAGAGAGAGAGGAGTGGGTGAGAGAGAGGCTGAGAGAGAAGAAAGGAGAGAGGGGGAAATTTAAAATTGGTAGGTACGTAAAGTGAGACACGGAGAGAGTGAAATAGCAAAGTATGTAGGGTATTTGTGGGAGAGTGAAGAGTTGTGTGAATGAGTTATGGACAGTTGGATGAAGATCCAAGGGTTGTAGTTATAAGAGCCCTCTGTAAGTCTAAAATTGATAAAAATAATCATACTTTCATGCAAAAAATATACAGATCTTGAATCTAATACATCTCAAGATCTCTTAAATACTGAAATAAATGCGTACCGTTGTTTTCCATTACATTGAGAGTGACATGAATCAAAAAACCACCTTGATAAATCAAATCTTCAAATGACTTCTTCTTCTCTATGTCTCTCAATATGCACAAAACCAAAATACTGTAAATTGATGGACGTTCCTTCCAAGGGGAAGTTTTGTGCCTTTAATAGAGGAGAGAAGGGCCATGTGAATAAATGCCTTTTGAGAAACCGTTCCATCATGGTTTTCTATATTCTTCCAATTAGTTATTTATTTATTCATATTAACTTAAACATATTTTCTTATTGGCTAGTAAACATAGTGGAGTCCAAACTAAATAGGAGACTAGTGGGGCACTAATATGGGACTAAAAGTCCCATGAAATAACATTTTCTCACTTGGTCCACTAAGTCAATTATAATGCAATGTTTAGTTGTAATAAAATATTCAAATTTATTTAAAATACTTGACCTTGTTGGATTCCACATAAACCTTTGACACATGATCAAGAATTCCTGAGAAACTAGCCAATAAGCCCAGTTAATAAAATACTATAATACTATGATTAGCTTAGACTATTAATGTGAGTCATAGCGGTTGTACAACATCTATGCCATACTTCCTTCTATGTACCACGCCATTAATAACCTTTACTAACCTAGTCTATTATGTCAAAATGCCCCTGTAATTTGTCTTGTTAAGACATTTCCTATTTATCAAATAACCAAACATAATATGTGCACACATAATTGAAAACAGAAAACAAACATAAACAAGCTATCACTGCGCAAAAGCGTCAAGTACACAACAATTGAAATATCCATCATTATACATATCAAGGATTACTCAAAAGACCCTTCCTAATAACATGTTCCTTATATGTCTTTGGAGGTAATCCTTTAGTCAATGGATCAGCAACCATAAGAGTGGTACTTAAATTCTCAATTAACACTTGTTGTTTCTGGACTCTTTTTTAACAACCAAGTACTTAAGTTCCATGTGCTTGGAACCACTAGAGTACTTTCCATTCTTGGAGAAGAAAAATGTTGCGGTATTGTCACAATAAAGTTTTAGTGGCCTGCCAATGGAGTCAACTGATGGATAAACAGGTTTAAAATTTAATTTAAGCGCGCAGCGGAAAAGGTTAAGTTATAAAACTTTGTTGGCATACTCGGATCTACTACCCATCAACTCTATAGATGCGTACTAACAAGAGGGAGAAGGATTATACCTTGGTGTCTTGAACCCAATTCTGAAATCTCTGACTTTCAGCAGCCTCCACTAGATGGTCTTCACCCTTATGACTCCTGTGGATGCTCGCGGAGAGGCTAGGGTTGGTGGGAACCCTAATAGAGCGGATAGATGAGGTTTGGGAAGACTAAAATAGTTTCTACAGCTTCTACGTATATAAAATGATGATTATCAAACACTGTACACAGCTGGCTTATTTATAGATTTCCAAAACCGACTTTAAACTTCGAGCGATCGAAGTGGTTTCGATCGATCGAACCTTCGATTGATTGAGCCACCTTCAAGCGATCGAACATGTCTAGACTTCGATCGATCGAGACTACTTCGATCGATCGAACCTGCCTTGACAAGATCCTCTTGTGCCTTTCTAAACATCCTTGCGGAGCTAAGAGTGGGACCTCCTAGGCTCTTTATTGTTGGCTCAGATCAGTTTGTTAATTCCCATGACCAAGCTCTTTGATTAGCAAATTAACCGACTAATCAGTTAACGTTAACTCCACTATAAAATGATAACTGAACTCCAACGCAAAAGAACATATCTGAAGCGATAACTAGACTTGTATGGTGTACTAATGTCCCTCTACCTTCAGCATTCGCAATCACATTCAGGTAGTCGGATAACTGTTACATTTAGGTAGTCGGATAACTGTTACTGTCAACCTGAATCATGATTACTTCTTGTATTCCTTGAGTCCTATTCACCTCTCATGATTACCAAACATGTCGATAACTACTTATCAACAAGACTGCAGTACTCAGTAATTAACTTGGTGACATTCTCAAGGGAATACTTACTCTGAATCAGAGGGTAGATTCTATCTTGATAATATATGTTCACAACCCTAGGAACATGACATACCCAAGATACCCAGGTGTTGATCTTCTCTAGACCTCACTGATTGGTAAGTCAAAGCAGCCATATCCACAGTCTGTGTTCATCATCATCTCAAGATTAAGAACACGTACCTTATACAAGTTATGAGTTCCTATCGACTGATTGACAGTCTTGAGTGTCAATAGGAAAGCTCAGGCTGTCCATCAATGCACTATAAGCACTAGCATATTAACTAAGAGTTACATTCTAGTGATTGAGATTAATCACTCCATCCAATGGTAGTTAATTATGCTACAGTGTAAACCTGATGAGATATCCGGTCTCATCATCCACTGTGACAAGTTCTAAGTATCAAAGAACAGTAATTCGTATCTCACTTGTATGCATCTCATACATACACGAATTACTTACTATGATACTTAAGGATAACAATCATCTCATAAAAGAAACATGCATAACCAAATGTAAAGCTGATATCCATATATTAAAATGTCAATGTCTCATATATAAAGTAATGGTTTGAGGGCACAAAATCCCAACAAACTCCCACTTGCACTCATGACCATTCAGAACTACATCTAAGACCTAGACTATCTAGATGACAAACAAAGACCTTCTGTGGCAAGGCCTTTGTAAACGGATCTGCAAGATTGTCAACGGTGGCAATCTTGGTGACAGTCACATCTCCCCGTTGAACAATATCTCGGATAAGATGATATTTCCGCTCTACCTGCTTTCCCTTTTCGTGGTTCCTAGGCTCTTTGGACTGAGCCACTGCCCCACTATTATCACAATAAAGCGTAATAGGTGACAGCGACGCTGGTACCACCTCGAGCTCCACAAGGAACTTCTTGAGCCAAACAGCTTCCTTTGCGGCCTTACAAGCAGCCACATACTCAACTTCTGTAGTTGAGTCTGCAATGCATTTCTGCTTAATGCTCCTCCAACTAACAGCACACCTCCCAAGGTAAAGAGATGACGGGACGTCGACTTCCTCGAATCTTTATCTGACATAAAGTCTGAGTCAGTGTATCCTACTGGAATTAACTCACGATCACTATACATAAGCATGTAATCTTTAGTCCTTCTCAAGTAGTTAAGAATGTGCTTAACGACTATTCAGTGCTCTGGACCTGGGTACAATTGATACCTGCTAACCATGCCAACGGCAAAGCAGATATCTGGTCTAGTGCATAACATCGCATACATGAGACTTCCTCCTGCCGAGGCATAGGGAACTCCTGCCATGCGATTCCTCTCCTCTTGTGTCTTAGGACACTGGTCCTTGGAGAATGCCAAACCATGCCTAAAAGGTAATAAACCTTTCTTCGAATTATCCATTGAAAACCTAGTTAGCACCTTATCGATATAACCAACTTGAGATAATCCCATTATCTTTCGCTTGCGATCCCGAAAGAGCTTTATCCCAAGAATATAGCTCGACTCTCCTTGATCCTTTATATCAAAAGTACTAGCTAGCCAAACCTTAATTGTAGACAACGCCGCTACATCATTCCCAATGAGTAGAATGTCATCAACGTAAAACACAAGAAAATCCACCACTTTCCCTTCACACTTCTTGTATACACAAGGCTCGTCCAGATTATGAATGAAACCAAACGACTTGACCGCTTGGTCAAAACGAATGTTCCAACTTCTGGATGCTTGCTTAAGCCCATAAATGGACTTTTGCAACTTGCATACCAAGTTACCTTTCCGACCAGCTATGAACCCTTCTTGTTGTTACATATAGATGTCCTCCTCAAGATTGCCATTTAAGAATGCAGTCTTGATGTCCATTTGCCAGATCTCATAATCTATGCATGCACTAATGGATAAGAGTATTCTGATGGACTTGAACATGGCTACCGGCGAGAAGGTTTCCTCATAGTCAATGCCCTTCCTCTGAGTATAACCTTTCGCTATAAGCCTAGCCTTAAAGGTCTCAACCTTTTCATCAGATCCACTTTTCCTCTTATAGACCCACTTGCAGCCAATGGGTTTAATATTGGCTGGAAGCTCTATAAGATCCTAGACCTGATTGGAATCCATAGATTCCAATTTAGCCTTCATAGCTTTAACCCAATGAGCTGAATCAACATCAGCCATTGCCTCTTCGTATGTGGCAGGATCAGATTCAGATTCTATGGAGATAGCTTCAAAAACTTTTCCTAAAAACATGTATCTATCAGGCTGACTGATAGTCCTTCCACTACGACGAGGTAACGGTGCGAAATTGGGTGAAGAAGTGGTATTTTCTTGATTTACATCATTATCAACTGTGGGTTGGACTGAGGGCTCTCCTTCTATCTCTCTCAGATCTATCCTTCCCTTAGGTTTATGGTTCATGATATAATCATCCTCCAAGAAAATAGCATTTGTACTAACAAACACCTTCTGTTTTCTTGGATCATAAAAATACCAAACATAAGTATCCTTTGGATACCCTACGAAGTAACATACTTCCGATCTAAAATCCAACTTGCTCATCTTTCCTTTCAGCATATGTGCCAGACACCCCCATATCCGGAGATGTTGAAAAGAAGGCTTGCGCCCAATCCACATCTCTCGTGGTGTCCTGGGAACATATTAGCTTGGTACTAGATTTAGTATGTACACAGCGGTTTCTAAAGCATAACCCCAAAGGAATAAAGGTAACTCCGAATAACTCATCATTGACCTAGTTATGTCTAAAAGAGTCCTATTCCTTCTCTCCGCTACACCATTCTGCTAAGGCGTACCAGGTGCAGTCAACTGTGACAGAATCCCATTCTATACGAGGTGATCAATAAACTCATTAGAGAGGTACTCATCACCTCGATCAGATCGAATGCCTTGATATGTGTCCCTAATTGTTTTTCCACTTCAGCCCTAAACTCCTTGAACTTTTCAAAGGCTTCAGACTTGTGTTGTATTAGGTACACATATCCATACCTTGAGTGGTCATCAGTAAATGTTATGAAATACTCATAACCACCCCTTGCTCTAATATTTATTGGTCCACACACATCAGTATGAACTAATTCCAACAATACATTGGTCCTGTTGCCCTTTGCGGGAAAGGGCCTTTTGGTCATCTTACCCTCTAAACAAGACTCGCAAACTTCCATTGGTTTGAGAACCAAATCGCCTAAGACCCCTTCTTTGACTAGTCTGCCAATCCTATTTAGATTGATATGCCCAAGTCTCATATGCCAAAGCCTTGTTGGATTAGTGGAAGGTTCTTTTCTTTTAGATGGTACTGTTACCATTGAGTTATTAAGTTCTATACAAGAGTCTTTAGAGATGTTGGGAGTAATCACATATAAGCCATTAGTTTTAACACCAGAACATATAAAAGAACTATTTCTTTTAATAACAACTTCTGTTCCAAAATGAAAAGAATAACCATTATTCGATAAATTTGAAACTGAAATTAAATTATGTCTCATTAAAGGGACGTAAAGTACATCTGATAAAACTATTGTCTTATTGTCCAAAATTTGTAAAACTACTACTCCTATAGCAACCGCAGAAACGGTTGCGCTAGAACCCAGAGTCAGCACAATTTCCCCATCACTGCATTTCCTGGTTGATCTGAACCCCTGCAACGAATTACAGATATGTTTAGTCGCACCAGAATCAATGCACCAAATGTTTGAAGTATCCGTAATAAACCTTACTTCAATCACATGTGACTCAATCATACCTTGAACTCTTGTAGCTAAGAATTCTAGACAGTTCCTCTTCCAGTGGCCCTTCTCACCACATTGGAAACACTTTCCTTTGCCTTGGCCACCCACCTTCCCTTTGCCCTTACCTTTTCCCTTAGATTTTGCAATCTTAGGGACTGGTCCAATACTTGAACCACCAGTTGAACTACTGTGACTGTCATGGATTGAACTGACGATGTACGAATCGAGATGATGAGTCGACAGTGAACTACTGTGACTGTCATGGATTGAACTGACGATGTACCAATCGAGATGACGAGTCAACAGTGTACTATTGTAGCTGTCATGGATTGAACTGACGATGTACAAATCGAGATGATGAGTCGGCAGTGAACTACTGTAACTGTCATGGATTGAATCAATTGTTGGACTAACCTTGATTAGAAGAATTGATGAATTGATATGCCTGCTGGGGATTAAATTGAATCTGCAGGGGTAAAGCGACTCTGCTAGGGATGAAAGTGGTTTCTTCTATGGTCTTGACTGAGATACACCATATTCATTCAGGATACTTTTCTGGAGATGAACTAGCTCTGTTGGGAATGACTTTGTTGGGGATGAGAAGATTCGACTGGGGAAAGAATGGTTGCACTGCGAATAGAGTAATTCAGCAGCAGATGAAGAACACTTGTGACATAATTTCAGGTTGGTTGCTGAGGAGCTGGTAGAAGATAGCCAGCGGATCTTGTGAATTGATTTTGTAAAGGCAAGTGAATGTGATTGGAGGGGTGTCACCAATACTGGAGGTTCTTGGGACTCATATCATGTTGTAGACTTGACAAGTGCAGAAATGGTGTTTGGAATATCTGCTTGTATCCACAGGTTTTATAATTGGTAATCACTTTAAACCCACACATTTGAGACCATTAGGACAAATGGACTTGACAGCAACAACGATGACAAGGAAAATTGGATTGGCTTGTATGAACCTTGAACTCTGATATAGTTTCGATTAGATTATTACTGACTCAACCAAACAAGGATTGACTTGACAGAAGTAATGACACGAAGTGCCCAAATTAGCATAATTCAATATGTCTTTGTCATAAGCGATGTACCGCTCATCTTTTATGTTCACTCCTCATCTTAATATGATAGCACTTTGCTGAAAAATTTGGTTTTTGAAAATTCTTCCCTATTGATCTAATCAATTCTCTGCTTCTCCCAAGAAGTGCTTGGAATTAGTGCCTTAGCTTTTAGAATAAAAGATACTTTATTTAAAAAAAATTCAAAACAGGTTGGTGACTTGAAAACTTGCCCTTGGTATAAAGGGATTGTGTTAGGCCAACAGAGTTTGCCCCTAGTTTGAGTAATGGTTTATTGGAGGTTTTGGGCAAATGAGGTAGGTGACCGAAGTTTGCCCCTTGTATGAAGGGTTGATAGTAAAATTTAGGCAAACGAGGCGAGTAGCCGAAGTTTTCCCCTAGTATAGAAGGTGATCTCTGGCTTAAGGTGAGGACCGCAACTTTTAATCTCTTAAATGCTCATAACTTTTGCATAGGCACTTGTGAAGTGACCTAGCGAGCTATTTTCTCTCTTTTGTTATTGCTCACTTTGGATTTAGCTCTAATTTTGCCTAGGAGTCCTTTTGGATTTTCATCCTAACGAGCCATCCTTCTTTTCTTTTTCTTTTTTGTGAAAGTCTGCCTACGTACCCAGTGTAGGGATCAGGTCCAACGTAGTTCGGGCCAAAGTATTGAAGAAAAGGGGGTAAATTATGATGGTGTCAACCGAACCGAGGCGGTTGCCTACGTATCCCCGAGTGGGAATTAGGTCGAGCGTAGTTCAAGGCAAGGCTTAAAGGAAATTGGTTGAGGGTTTTTCAAACCAATCGTCAAAGAAGTTCAAACTTAGGTCACTTGTGGTAGCCTTGAATAAGAAGATTCAGTTTCGATCTCCCTTTCTTTTCTTTTCTTTTCTTTTCTTTTCTTTCTGAGGATTGATCCTTTTCATTTTCGCCTAGCCAGTCAATTTTACTTTTCATGTAGTTGATTTTTGTGAGATCTTTTGATCACAATTTTGAAATTCTAGAATGTGCATATCAGTTCTTGGAATTTATTTGTGGTCGTTCCGAGCCTTTTGAAATGTGATATGGGCATGTTCTCATGATGTACCTTGAAGTGTACAATTCTTTGTAGCACCAAAGTTTTCTTCCTTTTATTTTCTCCATCATTTTGACTGGCTAAGGTCAGATCTTGGACATCAACACCTTTTTCAGCTCTAACTTTTGCCTAGGTGCCCTTTCGGGTTTCCAACCTACTGAGCTTTTCTTTTCTTTCTTTTTTCTTTTTTTTATTGTTTTATTTTTTTTTTGTTTTGAAAGGGGAGAAGAAACTCATTGAAAGTGTTTGGCTACCATCAAGGACTAAGTCTGCACTGCTTTCAACATATAGATTGTATGGCTCCCCATTGGATTGGGCTCAAGGCTTTGAAATGGTGGGAAAATGGTGTTGGGCAAGCCACAAGTCAGTTTCAAACATGTCTTTTCAAGATTGAGGCAAGAACATCTTTAAATTCTTAAAGTAAGACCATTCAATTCTCAGCTCTTCATCGGTGTCAGCATGAATTCGACTTTGACCTTTTAGGATTCTTTTTTGTTTTGTTGCAGAAAAAATATTAGCAGACCAATATCTATAGTAATTTGAAAAGTGACATTTCAGTTTGATGATTCATGCATTTATGACTAGACATATCATATTAAGCAAAATGAGATTTCATTTCATTAAAGGAGAAGGATTGCATTTCTTGGTACAGACTCAACCAAACTTTAAAAATAGACGGACTCGACCACAAGATTACTCTTGAAATAGACATAGAACAGACTCGACTTGGTCTCAAATGGAGTGTCATGATGACTCGTTTGTTATTCTTATTCTTTTTTTTTCTTTTTAGCAGAAGTTCCAGACACCATCACTTTACTGCATAGCTTTAACACTCATTGGCATCATCAAAGGGATCACTCGAGTGGTTGATCCAAGCCAAGATAGTGGATAGGATTAGGATGGGGTACATCCTCCATGAGGTTCTGAATGTCATGGCGGAGGCGGATGCATTGATCGGTGGCATGGCCTAGATTTTGGTGGTAAGCACATCGTAGGCTCATGTTATAGTGGGAGGGTATGGGATTCAGTAGCGGCTTGTGAGGAAGGAGCTGTAGGTGGCCCTTTCTGAGTAGGTAGTCCAATGCTGTGGAAAGGGGAACATCAAGTTTGGAGAATTCGCGATGGCCTTTTGGGCGATTTGGCATAATAGACTGGTATGGACGGAGAGGGTAGTCCATTGGTTGGTTACTAAGTGCACTAACATCTGAGGAGGCCAGGGGATAGTTGGGTCACTTGGACTGGTGATGAGGTTCATCATTCTTGAACTTTCCTTCTCTGATGCCATCCTCTATTCTGGTGCCTATTTCAAATAGTTCTTCAAATGTTGAGATAGACTGGTAGAATAGTTTGTCGTGGTACACTGGATGCATGTTCTTGACCAGCATACGTACTTGCTATTTCTCAATAGGTCTATGGATTGTTTGGGCCACTTTATTCCTCCATCTGCTCAAGAACGCAGCGAAGGACTCATTGATGTTTTGCTTGGTCGTCTCTATGTCCCGAATGGTGACATCAAACTCTTGGTTGTAAGAGTAGTGATCAATAAAAGTTCTAGCAACATCTTCCCAGACTCGGGTCTTGGAGGCTTCAAGAGTTAGGAACTAGGATAGTGCGGCATTCTTGAGGGTTTGAGGGAACATCATAACTATGTGCTCATGAGTTCATCCCATAGGTTGGAAGATATTCATGCATAACTTGATGTGAATTTTTGGGTTCTCGGTCCCATCAAAGTGATCAATCTCTGGCATTTTGAAGTTCTCGGGGAGTTTCACTTTGAGGGGTTCGAACAGGCCTTCTAGATCTAGCATGTAGTCGTTAATCCCCTTGCTATTTCTTAGTACACTTTCCAGCTTGTCTACTCTATCCATCTTTTCTTGAAACTTTTTCTCATATACAGGTGGCGGGACCCCAGAAAACCATTCTTCTTCCCCATTATTCTTATGTACAAAGGCGGGAGGTGGTACAAACCCGGGAGGTGGTGGTGGCATAAACCCTATTGGTGGTGGTGGGAACCCATGCCGGTACTGTGGCTGCTGCTATTTCAGTTCTTCCATGAAACTCAAAACTTGGGCCATGCGATCAGATTACTGGCTTATGGTTGCTCCCAACTCAGTGACATTGTATTCTAATTCTTCCTGATTCATGTTGGAATGACTTAGCGGGCTAATTTTGACCAAATGACTATTCAAACTTCTGACTCGGGACGAGGATCCCAGTTGCTGACTTCGGGAATCTATACTGACCTACAGATTCGAGAGGAGGGGTGTATCAGATTCTGATAGTGACATGTTAACAAACGTGGACTGACTTGTGTACAAACCGACTAGGATAGTGCGTGCAGACTGATAGGAATGGTGCATGCATATGAGGCAAGCATGTGGATGTAAGCCCTGACCTATATGATGCTCCTATTTCTAACAGATAGTAGTTAAATAAGTAAGGTCCTAGCCATACAGAGTGTGCTAACTTTACATTTCAGTATGATCACCAAGGGATAATAGGGATTCTGGGATATTTCAGGGAAATATGGGTGGAGTTTCTGGGAGAAACTGATTTATATATAGGAAATTTAGGAGATTTGGACAGAGTTTTCGGGAAATAGGGATTTTTGGAAAGTCTTAGGGAACTTTGGCAGAGTTTCTGGGAAAAACAGGTATATTTGGACAGAGTTTCTGGGAGAAACTGGAAAATCAGAGTTTTTGGGAGAACAGGTGTATATGACAGGAGCATGTGACGATGGTGATCATACTGTCTAACAGGTTTTCATACTCCTATGCCTTAGGACCAACAAATAAGGTTTGCGGTGTATATCTTTGTGAGCATGGAGCAGACATCCTTGTCATGGTGCCTAGGCAGGTCAACTCGATGTGATCACATGTGAGTGATTGCCTTGGGAATTATAAGAAAGAGGTTCTGCCTCATGCCACATAAGCGTCTACACCGCACATGTAATCCCGTCAGGGCATACAGCAGTTATATCACATTGTCCTATCTGAAAAGATAAATGAACAGTCCTATGAAAGGTTCTACAGGAATCTATATGCAAAGGCTGGGTTTAGTCAGAGAGGGTCCGTTGACGAGAGTTCCAATATACCGTCAGAGAGACAGTACAGAGGTTTTTACTCTTGTTGATATACCTTGGAAGGTACAATATCAACGGTGACTTATGCCCTGGCACAGCAAGACCTGAACAATATCAGTGTCGCATTTCAGACACAGTCGGAGGGGGGGAAATGCAAGAGTGCAATGCGATGAACCAGACACGGTAAAAAGATGATTTTAAGGATGCTGCTTATGAGTTAAACCTCTGTATTATTTTGTTTTGAAAATAAGTATCCCCAGCAGAGTCGCCAGATTGTGGACACGCGGAATTCTACCTGTTGTTTGTTTTGAGATTGTTTTGAAAAGGAAAAGAGAAGGGTCTGTTGAAAACAGATACAGAGTCGCCACTTGGTCTTTAAGGAACCAAGAAACCTAATTTTGACTCACCCAAACGGATAAAGGGCACCAGCCCTTCATAACCAAAGAACTTGGCTCGGGGTTTTGGTACGAGAGAGGAAGGAGCCTTTGTCGCGACTACAACACCCTCAAGTCGCCCCGTCTTTCGACGGGCCTCAATTAGCATCCAAATAATCATCTTATACTATGTTTGGTTCGACAATTAATACTATGATAGTATATTACATCACATAAGAAAATTTGAAATGGAAGATCTAAAGATAAGATATCATTCATAAGATCTAAGCCAAATATCATACAATGTAAAGTGAAAGATCACATAAATAAACCTAGGAAAAATCATCTAATCACGTATCAAGTAATTAATCTAAAGGGGACATGAATTGTTCTTGAAACAAATAATCAAATAAATCAACATATGCTCAGTAAGCTAGTATGATGCATGTTAATCTTTGATAAAAGAAGACCTCTCAATCCCCAGGACGGATGAGAAAGGAAGATTGGATCGAGGGGGAGGCATGGACGTGTGATCAAATTCGTTCCTTATAATCTTCTTAGATTAGGAGCCGTGAAAGCCCCCAAATCTTGCATGGATGCAATGTATGTATCTAGAATGTGCCAAGGTTGTAGTGTGCTTTGTGTTTATGGATTCCTAGAATGACTTAGAAGTCTAGAATGTGTATGAGTGAATGAAAGAATCATCATGGGATATGTACAAATGTAGTATGAACTACTTCCTAAGACATGAGCTAATTTGGAGTGCATGTAAGCAACAAATCAAAGGGGGGGGGGGGGGGGGGGGGGAAGTAAAAGTGTGCTTGCTCTGAATAGTGGACAGAACAGTAACATGATCTTGTGAAAATGGAAAAGAGGGGTTAGGAATGTTTTTAATGAATGATATTTTATGTAGATCTTCCTTATTGTGTCTAGAATACAACCCAAAAAGCTAATCTTTAATAACTATTACAGATTGAGAGAAATCATATGAACAATGGAGGTTACTCAGAAACAGAGTTTGTACTGTCGACTGAAATGTCAAAACATTATAGAAAATGAAGACAAAACATCTAGAGGCCCATATTATACAGAACGTTCCCTAAGCCATTGAAGTTCAAGGGAAAAATAATTTAGGACCACTCTTTTTGGAAAAGTTTTCTGTAAAACGAGTTGAAAGTCAACCAAGCTGTTGTGACAGTAAAAGGCAGAATATCTGGAGTGAATGTTTGGGCCAAAATGGAATCCTTCCAAGTATTTCCAAGTCAAACAAAAAATCATGGGTGTTCTCTAATGAGTTAGGAAGACTTTCCAAGTGGTCTTTCATCCATACATTGAGTATTGAGTTCTATAGAAATCTTTGAACTCAGATCACTCACTGTTTTGACTCACTGTTTTGAAGATTTTGGGAAAAACTAGAGTTTTTCTTTCTTGAGATCAAAATGAGGAGGTTAAAGAGGGGTTTTGAAATAGAGGTTTTGAAAGTATATTTTCAACATCAAATAGAGATTATGACCTCTTGGAATATCAACATCAACCTCATCATCAAGAACCCCCAATGTTATTGGAGAGATTCATTTTTATTTTGAATATAACTTCAAGAATACCTTGGAGGTATTGAAGTTATAATCATCATCTATTAAACATGTTTTTTGAGGTCAAGAGCTACTATCCATAAGGACTCACTCACCTCAATTTCATGTCATCATGTAGATGATGAAGAACAATTAAGTAAATAAAGAAAAATAAAAAGAAATGAGGTAAGAAGAGATGAACATGTATATAAACAAGCAAGTAAATAGCAATCAATAGATGATAATCAATGTGATATTGGACTTGTAGCTTGGTGCTTCACTCATAGATATTGACATTTGGACATGGAAGTAGCTTCCTAACTCAAGAATGCTCAAGAATGGTGATTGGGTGTGTTTGGAATGTGAAGCATAAGAGAGGTAATGGAAGAAAACAAGATTAAAACTCACTTTCTTATAGAAAATCAATAGGAGAAGCTCCCTTTCCTTCTTCTAAACCTATCTCTATCTCTCTTTCTCTCTACAACTTCTATGGACTTTGCACTTGACCCCCCCAAAATGAAGAGCAATGGGGGGTTTATATAGGCTAATTTGGGATGGTTTTGGGGTTTTAGAAGTACTCCCATTGGTCCCAAACAACTGAAAACATAAAACTACATCGTTTTGGTTTTTAATTAATCAAATTGGACCCCCAAATAAATTACAAAAATGGACTCTGCGATGGTTGAGTGCCGCCATGGCACTGGCCATGTGCCGCCGCAGCAGTGGCCCAGTGCCGCCGCGACACTGCTCCTCAGATGCCCAGAAAATTGTATTTAGGCCCCCAGAGGTTCCGGTATTCGCAAAATGGCCCTATTTCGTCCGAAATTCCCAAAAAATGCATACGAACTCCGAATTGAGGTTGTGATATAAAGGTAATGGAGTCTACTTTACATAAAAAAAATTGTTCGGACATAGGTTACTTTGAAAAGTTTTGCGGTATTCGCGATAAAAGCTGATTTGATCGCCTTTTCGACCTTCAGAAATTCATAATAGATTCATTTGAAATCTAAAAATTATGTGCGATATACCGTCGGAAAGCTATTGACCTCTAGTATCCATGAAAAATGTTTGAAAATTGTTACGGTGCTCTGGTTTTAAAGTCAAATTTTGGTCAAATTGGTCAAACTTGGGATTCCCGGGAAGTTCTGGGAACCTCTGGGAGCTCCCAGGAGTTGACGTTTTCGTGCGATCTTCTTTTAAAACTCATTTTAATACTTTCCACATAATCTAGAATGATCCCGGCAAATTTGGATGATTTTGGTCAAATTTGGTCAAACCTGTCAACGGGAACTTTCTGGGAACTTTCGGGACTTCCCGGGGTCTCTGGGAGCTGACGATTTTATCTGACTTTACTTAAAAACTCATTTTCTTACTTTTCTTACGACATAGCATGTTTCTAGAACTTTTGGTCCAAATCTGAGAGTTTTCGGGCCTTCAGGGGCATTTTGGTCATTCTGAGCATTTTGAGAAATAGAACTAACTTTTAGGAGTCCTGTTAAGTCTTTTTCGATCATTGTGAACCACCAATCTATGGGTCTCCTAAATCTGATAGCCGACAAAATGGGGTGTCTACAACCTCGTTTCTTGAGGATGTATGTTATACCCTTAAGTTATCTTTTACATGATAAGATCATCTTGTAAAGACAAAAACACCCCTCACTTGAGATTTTCTATAAATATAGACCCCCTTCAAAGGAAGAAGAAGTTAGAAGGTTGGAAAATTTGAGAGAGAAGAAGTTTGAGAGATTTCAAAGAGAATTATAGAAAAGAGTTTTGAAGATTTAAAAATCTTAGAGAAATTCAGCCTTTTGAAGATTTAAAAATCACTCAACCAAAGGGTTTTGAAAGATCAAGAGAAAGAAAGAACAAAGAGAGAAGAAAAGTTTGAAGAAGATAAGTGAAGAGAGCTTGAAGATTGATCCAAGTTCAATCAAAACTGTTGAGAATCTGAGTATTCCCAGAGGTAATTCTCTCATTTAGTGTAATGTCTTTACATAATTCAATCACAATTCATAGATCAAATTAGGTTTTTACACATTTTCAAAAGTCTCTTCTCTACTTCCTTTTTCACACACCACTTGATTTGTGATTGAATTTCTATTGAATTGCTATTGATTTGGATCTAGATGATCATTTGATGTATATATCAAACATGTTCTCAATCAAAATTTAGTCGTGGATCATCCAAATTAGCATTGATTTCATCTCTTCTCTCTCATACTCTTCTCATGAATTTCATAGAATTTTCCATATTCTACTTGAATTTCTTGAGATAGATTCTCTAATTCTCTATAACTTCTTGATTATAAGAGGATTAGAGTGGATCTAAGTTATGCTTATGAATAATCAATGGATCTAAGTCCACAATGGCTTTGGTTCAGTCCTTTGGAATTCATGAATCTCTCTATGTTTCATTGATTTCCATAGAAGTCAAGTCTCAATCTTTAAGGACCATAAATTTGAGAGAGGAATTAGTGGTAGATTTGTTTGTTTACATGATTTGATTTGTTAGATTAAAGAGAATTCAAGTGGATTAATTCGTCTTCATAGGATTGAGTAAGACCTTAGAGCCTATCTCTAGATGCTCTCATGAGATCTATGTTAGAGCTTCTTCAAGGCTAAATCCATGAAATCATTAAGACAAGTGGGCATCTCTTGTGTTGATTTTGATTAGACCAACCCTAAATTCTCTATAGAATTCTAGGTTTGGCTTGATTTGAAGAGTTATGAACATTAATTCATCTATAGTGTAGTGATTTCAATGACAATTTGTGATCAAAGAATTTCAAGTAAATCATTATCCGTTGGATTTGAATAAAACCAATTGAAATTTGTTCTTAACTCATAGATCTACCACTACAATTTTTACTTTATCTCAATTTTGTGGTTAAAATGGTTTGATCTTGGGTTTTGTATACTAGTTGCTCTCTATCCAGAATTCCAGAATAGTGAGCGTCTTTTAAAATGAATGGATCAGAGCCGTAAACAATTGAATTAGGTCTCAGATTATTTTCCTATGAATGTCAATGAGTTAATGAAGTTCTCCAAGAAATTTGAAAGGTTTAAAGTTCATATTCTATTTTTAATAAATCATATACTGGACAGAGAGTTGACAGATTCTGAGTGATGTCTAGTTTTGGTCCAATTCCTAGAGATTAGACCACTCGATCTTTGATTTTTTTTTTTTTTTGGGTTATATGCTAGACTCAAGAGGCACATCATACTCAAAAATCATCAAGATCAAATCATGGGAACCATAAACTTCTTATTTTTGAAAGTTCAATTTCTTCTCTGTAAATCCTGAAAACCTGAGGCAGATTTGATGAACTTTGTGAATTTGGATCCAAATGGCTTCCTAAGGTCCTAAGGCTTGGAACATGCATTGAATATGAATAATTGGACTCAAATCCAGAGATTAAGTGTAATCCAATTCAATGGATACTTCATGCTTTGTCCACTTTCATGCATCCATAACATGTTAGGAATAGTGCTTATGTTTTTATAGATGGTAAAATCAAGTTGTAATTGTTTAAACTTAGCAATGAATTCTCTTAAACCATGTTGAAGTCATGACACTTCTATATGGACATTACATTGGCTCTAAGTTAAGATCCCTCTGGATCTTCCCGTTGAGACTTGTCTATCTACAGAAGTGCTATGACTTTGTTAGTTGGAAAGAATTCATGGCCTTGCCGATTTCCTTCAATATTGTTAGATTTAATTGGAATTTGAGATAATTCGTGTTCAAAGCATGTGGACTAATTTCTGTTTTATAACGCTATAGAGGTACAACTTATTGAGCTTATTCCTATTTATTTCATTATTGATTTTATCAATTTTTGACTTCATGTGCGACGCCTTAGATTAAGGAAATGCCTTGTTTGTCTATGTGATTTAGAGACCTTTTCTTAGGTTTCTTTATTTTATGCATGCATTGCACGTTTCCCTGACGCAGCTGGATCCCGATGAATTTCCTTGTTCCTTTTGCATACATACCAGGTGCTATTTGAATCTACTTGGTTTTGAATGTCTTTTAGCAATCTTACACCCTTTCATCTTGCTTGTGCCATGTATATATATCTATGTATTGTTTGGGACACAGTTGACTAAAGGGGGTGCTTTTGTCCCATCGGGCTCCTTCCCCTCTTATTCCATAATTCTCGGACTCAGAAATCTCTGGTTTTGCAAAAAAGTAGCTTTTAAAATGGTTTATTAATTTCTTTCCTTCAAATTAAGTGGCGACTCTTTCTTTCGTTTAAATTGATTTGAAAAATCGAAAAAAAAAAAAAAACAAAAAAGAGGGACTCCGGAGCCTCATGGAAGGACTGAAATCACCATACGCAACCTGCCAAAATCACAGTAGCACTAAAATCGTCTTTTGCCTAGGTTATAACCTGCTATCTCATCCGATCTATCACTAAGAAAATGATCTCAATCCATGTAGAATATCACAAAATTGCACCCACCGATGAATCCACAATGCCTAAAAACCTTAGGAACCATCTCTATCATGAATGCCAATCAACACTGCTTGTGCGACAAGCAACCTGAAATTCTTTGACCAAAGTGGACTAATCAAGAACCTTTGGTCACATATGCGCACCACACTAGATAATTCTTTTCATAGTGTCAAACCCAATTGACGCCATCATCACCATCTTGTACCTGTGTGCACCGTGTTCCCTGCTGCTGACACGAATATTTTTCTGTGTGTGCTTCTGTGCTTTACCCAAGTGTAGGTAATCGTGCAAGTAGTAAACTGGATTAAGTCCAGGTCAATCCCACAGGGAAGGATCAGAATTAACTTACCTAGATTAGACTCGAAAAGAAAACAAAATTCAATATTTTAAGGAAATGTAGAACACAAAGCTCTACGATTAACAGCTATTAAAACTAAAAGCAACTAAATTAACTTAACTAATGATTAACTATTTAGCTGAAGCAAGATTTTAAAAGCAGTTTCTTTTTCTTAATAAAAGGAAGTGTTGGGATCACACGAATCCACTGTGATCTAGCCGTCTACCATGCAATTGCAGTTAAGCTCAATGGAGTACATCTTCTACAGGATTCCGTACTTCTCTAAGGATCTAGAATCAATAGCCCTTTCATGACCGGGACTATATCATCTCAATTAAGTTCGAAATACATGAAAGCGGTTTAATTCAATAATTAAGACTCGCACCTACAATGGTGTTAGCATTGAGGGTGATTTGCAAAATGTATTGAAAGAAAATGCCTTAAGGCTTTAAGTTCAAAGACTGCTTTGACAAACTGAGCATTTAGGGACAGTTTGATAACGAATCCTTAAAACAGAAAGTCTTGGAATACTATACTGGATGTTCTCAAGATTCAGAGATCTCGATCGATCGACGCGCTTTCGATCGATCGAAAATCGTCATCTCTCAATCGATCGAATTTCTTCAATCGATTGACTATATCTCTGTACCGATCGATCGAAATAACTCCGATCGATCGAACACAGGTATTATTCTGATGCATGGCAGAGGCCTGAAAATCACAGTTTCATCACGATTTCCCAACCTCGGACTACTCAGACATAGTCTGGAGTGTCCCAGATGCATTTTTAATGTAAAAAATTCATTAAGCTCACGTTTGGTTTTGATCTAAACATGAAAACTCTAAAAACCTATGGTATAAACTTACTTATCACGCAAAGCTACGAGTTTAACAAACTAAACTAAAGTAAACTGCAAGCAGAATATAAATAAAGTAAAACGAAGTAACCTGGAATGAAGAAACCTGTATTAAACTATCGAAAATCCAAGCCAACAATGATAATCTTTGATAAAACCTACAAAAACAAGACAAAAAGCTCTCTACTCTCTATAAACTGGTGAAAAGTAAAAGTGGGCGCCCCCCTTGGACGTGTACAATACGGATATATATATTGGAACCTAATGCCTAGGGTTAAACATGCATTCTGCTGCGCGCGCGTACAATCTGATAAAAGGCATGTTCGATCGATCGAACCTTTCTCGATTAATTGAACTTGTGAGGACTTCGATCGCTTGAACATCCTCGATCGATCGACCACTCGATCGATCGAACGGTCTTCAATCGCTCGAACTCTATATTTCAGCTTTTATATATCTTCTTTAGAATCCAGCATTTCCCTTCATCGTTATCTTTCAATTCTTCACACAGCAACTGCAGTCTGCACAAATTACAGCTAAAACACACAACCTTATCATAGTTTAATCAATAGGTGCATGATCTAGCATTGTCATTCAAATTGCAGATAAATGGAGGAATTGTAAACTAAATCCATACTTTATCTTCTTTTAGCGCGGTTGTATTTTACAAATACCCCCGCTTGTCACAACCCCCAACTAGCGAGTTGCTAGTCCATAGCAATAGAGCGAAAATAAAAACAAGCTACACTATAACTGTAATGACTAATAACAAAAGTCAACTAAAGTAAACTAGATTAAAACAAGAAAGGAACTACCTAACTCACTTTCGCAGGAATCGCGGTTGCATTTAGCTAATGCAACAAGCCATTAAACCCCTAGGTTTCCCCTAGTGGACGAGTGTTGTCTCGTGAGGGTTTGCAGTGAATATACCCACAAAATTCTCTGAGTAAGCTCAAAAAGATATAGAATAACTTTCAAACAATCACTATTATTCAACTGTTAATTTAGCTCCACAAATCATATCATCCTCATTCAAACCATGAAAGAAATGCACATGCTTCTCATGTCACCAAGATAAAAATAACATAAGCATCACATCCATGTATCCGTGTGTGTGTGCAATTAACAGCTATACATTGAACTTTATTTAGAGCTGTTTAAACTATCATACTCTCAGAACTTGTAGTTTCAACTCAATTCTCACATAATTATTTCACTCAGAAATGAACATCTCACAGAAACATGGTGAATGATAATCGCTCATGATATGAAAGCTTTGATAGGAGTGATTTTTCGGACACTAATGCTTTCATACTCGACTCTATAAAAGACGAACATTTTAGAGTGTATAGTCTCATGAAAGGAATACCACTTACTAGAGGAGCGAAATACCGTGGATAACTCAAATTACACGTTCATGTTTAAACTAAGTTGTTGAAAATCATTAAGACTTTGACTTGACGGTTTTTTTTTATTTTGTAGGGTAGAAATGAAAGAGTAAGAACTTGCACATCTTCAACAGGAGGCTATATTTAGTAATTTCTTCACGTTAATCCAACCATCCTCATACGTATCATCCTTCATTTTCATTTCTCCTTTTTTTTTTTTTAAACCTGGTATATGCAGTCATTCTCACCACTATTCCCTCCTTATACTGCAATCATTCAATCACATTGGGTGTGCATTGGGGTATATTTAGGTCAAGGTATAAAGTCAGGAATTTCGAATTTCATAATGGATTCGGCATGATTTATTAGGTGTGGGGTTAAGGACAGCATATATTCAGAGGTGTCAATATAGGTAAATGGAGAAGGTAAATAATAAATACGATGGCTTAATTTATTTTCTCAACTTCTTAATTTTAACACTTAAATGTTCATTGAGTCTAATTGGTAAATCCTGAACGTTCTCCTCTAATAAACAGCCTAAATGAAGAATTAGAGACTATTCAACGAAGTTAAAATGTATCAAGGAAGACAATACGAATTTATTGTGATAAGTCCCTCAGAATTGCAGTTTGGATTCAAAAGCTCACTAAGGGTAACTAGTTTCCACTACTTCATTCCTCAAAGCATAAAAGTCGTATTAGCGCTATTTTTCAGTTTTCAACATAGCTATTAACGCGTGCAAATAGATGTTGGATACTAGAATGATCAACATATGCATTCATCCTAGTGAAACTAAAACAACTCGTGAATTTAATCCATAGACGGATGAGATTAATATGAATATATCATTGCTGGATAACAGCTAAATAAGAGAGAATATTTAAAAGGATTCCACTGATAAAGTTCATAATAACAAAAACTTCAAAAAATTTTGATGTAACATTTGTTCTTTAATTATAGCTCAATTTTTAAAAATATATATATTTTTTTTGTTTTTTTTTTTTGTGCTTTTGTGATCGTATGAAATGTGCAATAAAGTAAATCAGATTGCTAGGTAAAGTAAAACATGCTCAGGTGATAATCTATTTACATCCTACCCCCAACTGAAAATTGCGATTACCTCAGAAGTTGATTTTCAAGAATAGATAAAAAGATATCACCTGATAAAGCAACTCAATAACTGCAAGCGTAACAATCCGTAAAGAAACATACAATCTCCAAGCAACCAAGATCAAACGAAAGATATACAAGGGTAACATAAGCGTATGATCTATGAATAAAAATAGAACCGATCACTGTAAAAGTAAAGCAATAGAAATGACAGGGCAGTGATAATAGAGTGCATACAACTCAAAACATCCAACAGTCCAAAAACAATCACCGACAGTCCCACAAAATCCAAAAACCAAAAATAAAGAAAGAGAGCAGAGAGATAGAAATAAGAAAGAAAAGATACAACAAAACTCTCCAAATGCTCTCAAAGTCATGATCTAAACATCATCCGCGACATCGGACAATATCTCTATCAACACATCGGGGGTATCCACAACTCCACCCTCAGCAACAGGACGAGCCGTCGTCGGGTCTCTCGCAGTCTCGACTGGAGGTGGTGGAAGTGGGGGCTCCGCAGAAGGTCCGCTGATGATGATGGTGCAGAAGGATCAGCCGGTGGCGGTGCAGTAGGGGCAGGTGGAGGTGTATGTAATGACTGGTCAACCCCCAACTGGATCAGGATGGCCTCTAACAACGTCGTCATGTGGTCCACTCGGCCCTCGAGTCTGATCCGAGCCTCTCTCTCCTCCAATAACAACTCGTGAACAGTCGGGAGAGGCACGAATGAAGAAGACTCTCCCTGGGCCTGAGTTTGAGCCTGAGATCGCTGTCTCAGCTCAAACTGTGCACTCTCAACCCGAGGATCAACCTCGTCATCAGAATCAAGCTCCTCAGCCTCTGTCAGCGTCCCTGAAGCTGCACCCTCAGTGTCGGTGCCATCACCTCTCCTCCTCTTTTCCCGAACCTTCGCCTTCCCTTTTGTTTTTCTATTTTTTTTTGTGCATTTGAACGACGGGCCGCTATCTCACCAAATCGACTGGAGGCCTGAAGAATCGTATCTGTGGCTAATGGCAAGAGTCCAGCCCGCTCCACAACCCGATGTATGGGCCAAGCGCCTTTCAGATGGCGCTTAGCGATAATGTATCGCGTGGGCTGAATGAAGAAGTCGATGTATAGGCGAGACAGGCAAACGCGCTGCCCTGTCCCAATAGAGTAAAGGGCCTGCGCGTACCACGCTACGAACTTCTCGTGGTACGAAGTCATCAGGATGCAATTGACCAGGGCGAGGTGGAGGAGGTGATATTTGTCGGTCAGAAACTTATCCTCGATGTTAGATTTGCCGTTCCAAAACTGAACAACACCTCCTGTAAGCTCACGGATAATGGTGGATGGAGGAATCGCTGGGGCATCTGAAGCACGAGGATAGTAACAATTAGGCACCTCGGGGATGCCCAAAGCGGAAGAAACTGTGGCAGGGCTGAAAATGATCTCCCTGCCACGAAAGAATGATCTGTATGTGTATGGAGCCGCTGGATCCTTGATCATCGACGAACAAGCTTCACGAACCCAATTTATGTTGATTCTCTTCGTTTGAGTCAACATTGCGAACCAAAGTGGCATGTCACGGAGCCGTGCCAGGAACCAGGGAGCGGATAACCACACAGACTCAAGTGGTCGCTCTAGCATCACTTTTCGCGTATCGAAGTACCGATTAAACCATATATGCTCCTCGGGGCTCCAAAACCCGTGATCAGGTATGGGGTCCGGTATGGCTAGATCGAGCGGCTTCTCCTTGTGATACCCCGTGACAGGGTCCATAGTGACACCCCTGGAATAGAAGAAAAATAGAGAAGAAAATCAAAACAGGAAATAAAAGAAAAGAAACTGAAACTGCTAAAGTTCGACCGATCGAACAAAGTTCGATCGATTGAGAATGGTAGGGTGTCGATCGCTCGATCTCAGTTCGATCGATTGAAGAAGGGCTGGGTTCGATCGCTCGAGACTTGTTCGATCGATCGAACACAGCGAATGTGCGGTGACCACTACCGAGAACAGAAAGGGCCCGCACAAACAAAAACAAGAACGAAACTAAAAGAAAAGGGTTTTGATAACCAATGGGGGGCACCCCCAACTGGAATTGAAATGAAAAGAAATCGAGGGAGCGTCTCGGGGCTAACCTCGAGATATGCACTGAGTAGAGGGGGTTGGTGACGCAGATGATGATCGAGGGGGACCAGGTACCCTTTAATTGATGCGGGTGTATGTCGGGAGGTCCGGAAAAAAAAAAAAAAAAAAAACGAGTCCCTCTGTCTCCGATCGCTTGGACGTGAGGGAGAGAAGAAGAGACTGATGAAGTGTACGCTGGACGCCTCGTTTAAATGCAAGTCTCGATCGATCGAGAAAGGCTCGATCGATCTAACAGTCAATCGATTGAGATCTTTTCAAGCGATCGAGGACATGAAACAGTCGATCGATCGAAACCGAAAATTCCAAGACACCACAGGATGGAAGAATTAAGTACTCCCAACTGACCTAAGTTATTCTGGAATTACAGTAGAATGATAAAACAGTGTATTAACAGAACATGTAAGCCAAAAACTCACCCTCATAATGGAAAATTGCAATTTTATATAAATAACTCATAGTGCAACATTATTGCCCCCAACTGGTATTTAAAACCTTATTAACTAAAGTAAAACTAAAGTAAAACTGAAATTAAAACACTTTTCCCAAGAATACACTCCAATTTATTAAAGAAGATAAGACATGACATAAAACACTTGGAGTGAAACACTAGTCATCAAGTAGAAAGATTTCCTCCTCCACAGCTTCTTGCGCCACCAGAACTTCAAATGTAGAGTCTAAACTTGATGATTCCCTCTCCCAGAACAGTCAGAAAGCAACGAGGACATCATCAAGCAATTTGGAACTCTGAAAGGAATTGATATCACAGGCAAGAGGTGATCCGCATGGAGACAAGGATAAAGGAGTATGAACGCGCAACGGACTTTCCTCTTGCGGTGAAGAATTCGGAGACCGTATGTATGGCCCAAACCCATGAAAGAGTTGATGTGGAAGGTATAGCGGGGGGAATGGTAGATTCATAGTGATATTCTTGACAAAGAGAAACAACAACGAAATGGAGAAAACAAGTTAACAAGGGCAACAGAAAAACAAAAAGAAAAAAGAAAAAGAAAGCAAAACGAAAGGACAATGAAGGGAATATGACCCAAAATTAACCTCACTATTGGCCAGATCTCCCCAGATGCACTAGCTGGTATAGGGCATTGAAGCCGGAATAGCAAACAGCTGACATGCTCAAAGATATAGGGAACCACATGGAAGACCAAAAAGTCATCAACATATGTGAAAACCGCATTGTGGCGTTCAGGCACCACATCTTGTAGGTCCTCTTCTTCCCATGGCTCCCACATTGAGTCGTTTTCCCATTGTTCCAACAGTGCGTCATCAACTTCTCCAACAGCATACCCTTCAGGTTCTCCTTCCTCACCAGAAAGGTCCATATGCTCGAAAGGGTTAATTTGGAGAAGAGCAGGATCATAAGGGAAGTATCCATAGGTCAGGTCCACCACATCATCTGCCCCTGGTCCTTGATAAGGAGATAAGCAAAATGCTATCTCGTCGGCAGTCCAAGGGGGTTCTGATATTCAGAATCAGCCCATGACCCTATAGAATGAACGTCATCATCCCGCATTTTGATATCCTGCAAGGGATAGACAGCACGAAATAGTAGATTAAGAATAGAGGTCACATTCAAAAGGACAAACAAAAGATAAAACAAAATGAAATGCATGAAAAGAAAAAGTACAACAACATTGGGAGAACGCCCTTTGGCGTTTTAGTTTGAAGTATAGTCGGGCTCATCCAGTTGGATGTGCTCGACTTCGGGTTGAAAATCTTCTAAGAACGGTTTCAATCTTTGGCCATTGACCTTGAAACTTCCGTCGTTCTTAGGGTTAAATAGTTCAACTGCCCCGTGTGGAAAGACAGCTTTGACTGTGAAAGGTCCTGTCCACCGAGATTGGAGTTTGCCCGGGAAGAGATGAAGGCGTGAATCATATAATAAAACTTTCTGCCCCGGCTCGAAAGACTTACGAATGATTGTTCGATCGTGGCGCGCCTTCAATCGTTCCTTGCGGAGTTTGGCATTGTCGTATGCATCTCGACGGATTTCTTCCAGTTCAGCCAACTGGAGTTTCCGGAGACGTCCTCCCTCCTTAATGTCAAAATTTAATGCGCGTGTTGCCCAATAAGCTTTATGCTCAATCTCAACAGGAAGGTGACATGCCTTACCATACACTAGCCGATAAGGAGACATTCCCAGATTTGTCTTGTAGGCAGTACGGTACGCCCACAGAGTGTCAGTCAATTTATAGGCCTAGTCTTTCCTGTTGAAACTAACCATTTTTTCAAGTATATGTTTGATTTCACGGTTATCCAACTCTGCCTGCCCGTTTGTTTGTGGGTGGTACGCTAGAGCGATTTTATGGTGCACCCCATATTTCTTGAGTAGTGCTTCCAAAAGCCTGTTGCAGAAATGCTTGCCTTGGTCACTTAATAATGCTTTTGGGGTACCGAAACGCGATAAAATATTTTCCTTAAGAAAAGACATGACTATTTTGTGGTCATTGCGTCTCGTCGGTATTGCTTCCACCCATTTTGATACGTACTCCACAGCTAGGAGTATATATTCGCAGTGGTTTGATTTAGGGAACGGGCCCATAAAGTCTATGCCCCAACAATCGAATATTTCAATTGTGATAATAGGGGTTAAGGGCATAGAATTTCTTTTTGAAATAGTACCTAGCTTTTTGACAGCGTTGGCACGATTTACAGAAAGAATAAGCGTCCTTAAATATGGTGGGCCAATAAAATCCGCTGTGTAGGACTTTTTGTGCGGTCTTTTAGGAAGAAAAATGGCCACCACATGCCTCAGAATAGCATGAAGCTAGGATGACAGTTATATCCTCGTTTGGAACGCAACGTTTGATGACCTGATCAGCACAATACTTAAATAAGTAAGGATCATCGAAAAAGAAATGACGTGCGAAAGAGAGGAACCGTTTCGTATCTGGTTTGGACCAATGACTTGGGGTCTCTCCCGTGACAAGATAATTGACTATATCTGCATACCAGGGCAAACCCAAAACAGTCATCAGTTGCTCATCTGGGAATTCATCCTTTATCGGTGTGGGTTCGGTGTTGTCAACAAAAGTTAACCGAGACAAATGGTCGGCTACCACATTCTCCACTCCCTTTTTATCTTTAATCGTGATGTCGAATTCTTGGAGTAGGAGCATCCAACGGATAAGCCTTTGTTTTGCATCTTTTTTAGATAGCAGCAGGTACTTGAGGGCTGAATGGTCTGTAAAACAGACAATTGGAGATCCTATCAGATATGACCTGAATTTGTCTAGAGCGAAGACAATTGCCAGTAGCTCTTTTTTGATTGTCGTATAGTTCATTTGAGCTTCGTTAAGTGTTCGACTGGCGTAGTAGATTACATAAGGCTTATTATCCCTCCTCTATCCTAGGACTGCACCAATGGCGTAGTTGCTAGCATCGCACATTAGTTCGAAAGGCAGACCCCAGTCAGGTGCCTGAATTATCGGTGCAGAGGTAAGGTGTTCTTTTAGTGCTTCAAATGATGTTTGACACTCCTCCGACCATTTGAATGGTGTGTCTTTGACTAAGAGTTGACACAGTGGTCGGGAAATCGTACTAAAATTTTGGATAAAGCGACGATAAAATCCCGCGTGCCCCAGAAAAGATTGAATGTCTTTGACTGTACGAGGGACAGGTAGATTCGAGATTATATCGATTTTAGCTTTATCAACCTGGATACCTTTATCATAAATGATGTGGCCGAGGACAATTCCCTTGGTCACCATGAAGTGACACTTTTCCCAATTTAGTACTAGGTGCTTGTCCTCGCATCTTGCTAGTACACGTTCAAGGTTGTCTAAGCAATTTTCGAAACTATGGCCAAACACAGAAAAGTCGCCCATAAAGACCTCGAGGATTTGTTTGACCATATCGCTGAATATACTTAACATGCACCACTGAAAGGTAGCAGGTGCATTACATAAGCCGAAGGGCATACGACGGTAAGCGAAAGTACCGAACGGACACGTGAACGTAGTCTTCTCCTGATCTTCAGGAGCGATTTCAATTTGGTTATACCCACTGTATCCGTCCAAAAAGCAGTAGTACTTATGACCCGCCACTCGTTCTAGCATTTGATCCATGAATGGTAATGGAAAGTGGTCTTTTCGGGTCATAATATTCAATTTTTGGTAATCAATACACATCCGCCATCCGGTGGGGATGCGTGTTGGTACTAATTCGCCGTCTTTGTTTGGTATAACCGTTATGTCTGCCTTCTTTGGCACTACTTGGGTCGGGCTAACCCAAGGGCTATCAGATATTGGATATATGATCCCAACATCAAGTAGTTTTAGCACTTCCTTTTTGACTACTTCTTGCATGTTGGGATTCAGACGCCTTTGCATTTGTTGTGAAGGTTTAGCGTCTTCCTCCAAATATATCTTATGGGTGCACACAGACGGGCTTATGCCTTTGAGGTCGGCAATAGTCCATCCTAATGCTCCCTTATGTTGTTTTAACACCTTGATTAACCTATCCTCTTGTTCAGAATTTAAAGTAGATGAGATTATGACATGATAAGGCTTCTCAGTCCCTAGGAAAGTGTACTTGAGCTCTTTTGGAAGCTCCTTTAATTCCAATTCAGGAAACTGCATGTTCGAGGGCATGACTAACTTCATTTTAGGAAGAAGTGGTTCATATGGTGTTATCCACATGCATTCAGCTCTATCCTCCTCTAGTGTATCCAACATGAGGCAAGTGTGATTTAAAGCATCATCCAATGGAGTGGACTCTTTAGGTTGATAGATAGCATCAAATTGTGACACAACTACCTCCAAAGGATCTTTGTAATCAACAAAATCGGCCTCATCTCCGTGTTGATGTAATTCACTTCCTCCTCATCATTGTATTCTTCAGGTCGGGGATTTGAGAAAATTTTGACATTTAACGTCATATTCCCGAATACGATGGTCATTATACCACTTCTCACTTTTATTGTGGCATCGATTGTGTTTAGGAATGGACGTCCAAAAATGACCGGGATTTGTGAACTTGGATTGGACACAGGTTCAGTGTCTAAGATGACAAAATCAACCGGGAAGACAAATGAGTCTATTTGAACGAGGACGTCTTCCAAAACTCCTCTTGGGTATTTAACTGACCTATCTGCCAATTGCAATGCAACTCGGGTAGGTTTGTATTCACCTAGCCCTAGCTGTTTATAAACTGAGTATGGTATCGAGGAGTGCGTTATCTATCTTTTGATTCCCAATTTGACATGAGACAGTGGGAGTGCCGGGGTCTTTGAGTTTAGGAGGTAATTCATTTTGGATGATTGCACTTGCTTGGCAAGCGATATAAGCGTATTTCTTCATACTTTGCCTCGTTTTGACCGTACATAAGTCTTTGAGATACTTAGCGTAGGCCGGCACTTGTTTGATAGCATCGAGGAGTGGGAGATTTATTTTAACTTGTTTGAATAATTCCAAAAACTCCTGATTCTTTGCCTCATTTTTGGGTTTCTTTAACCTTTGAGGGTAAGGCGCGAGGAAAGGACATTTGGGTAATTCATCGTTAACGGGTTCCTTTCCGGGCCTTCTCTAAACTTCTTCCACTTCTTTGGGAGCTTCAGTGTTTGTTTCTAATGGCTTATTACTAGTGGTGGGCTCCTCTTCTTGAGTAGAAGGTTCATTTGTATTCACTACTTCATCCTCCTCGTACTCTTCGGGAGTAGAGAGAGGTATGTTTTGCCCGATAATCTTGCCGCTTCTCAGAGTTGTCATGGCTTTTGCTTGTTCGTGATTTAGGGGACCATTGTTGTACCCCTTAGGGTTTTGAAGTGGTTGGGCAGGAAATGTTCCGCCCAATCCCTCTTGACGTGCATCCATTCTATCTAACGTCGCAGCCATTTTACTCATCATTTGAATTAATTGTTGAGTTAGGTTGACATTAGAGAGAGGATCTTCCTCTTGCACCTTCTTGTGCGGTGGCACGTACACATTAGAATGTTGATTATTAGAGGGTTGCATTTGATTGTAATTATTAGATCTATTTTGATTGTATGGCTGGGACTGCCTATTGTATTGCCCTTGATATTGGTTATTGTAGGGCTGCTGTTGTTGGTGTTGATTTTGGGTCCCAGCATCATTTTTCCAATCAAAACCAGGGTGATTCCAACGGTTGTTATTATTTTGCGAATTATTGTTGTTATAGGAATTCCCTGCCCCCCTATACCCTTGCATGGCATTCATTTCCATGGGGGGTTGTTCTTGAAAATATGGCACATTAGGACAATACTAAGTGGTATGTCCCAACATTTGCATGTGCCGCATGGTTCTTCCGGCAATTGCTGCCTTGAACTACCTCCTTTCATGCCTAACTCTTCTACTTTCTTTGCTAGTTCTTCATATTTAGTCATAAGGTGATCTTCACTGTTTAGTTGGTATAGGCTTTTCTCTTCTACACAAGATATCTGTGAGTGTGAGACATTGTCAGAATTTGACCATTCATGAGCGTATTCGGCCAACCATTCGAAGTGGGCTTCAGCCTCTTCGGTGTTTTTTACGGAGAAATGGTCCTGAACTCATGGTTTCCACCAACTTTTTCATTTCACCATTCAATCCTTGATAAAAGAAGCTGATAGTTCGCCATTTCTCAAACCCATGGTGTGGGCACGAGAGAAGCAAATCTTTGAAACGCTCCCATGTTTGAGTGAAGGTTTCATTGCTCTTTTGTTTATAGGAATTAATTTGACGTTGAAGGTCAGTGGTCATGCGAGTTGGATAGAATTTCTTTAGGAATGCGGTGTTCATCGCATGCCAGGTGAAGATTGAATTGGGTTTGAGGGAGTATAGCCACGCCTTTGCTTTATCCTTCAAGGCGAAGGGAAATAACATTAGACGCGTCACCTCTATAGGACAATTTTGTGAGAATGTTTTGCAAACATCCTCGAAGTCTGTGACATGTAGGTACGCCTTCTCACTTTCCATCCCATGAAAGGTGGGAAGTAGTTGGATCATCCCATTGCGAAATTGAAATTCGCCAGCATGTGGTGGGATTCGAATGCAAGAGGGCGTAGGTGCGTGTTCTGGTTGCATGAGATCGCACAGAGGACGTAGCGCCTCATCAATTGGTACCACCACATTATCACCATGTTCACTCTGATTATCACCCATTGATTCAGTTGGAGTGGCTACGGGATTAATGGAACTATCAGAGTCAGATAGGTAGAAAGGATTTCCAAAAATTCCTTCAATGGAATTGTTGGACATGAACTAGGAGAGTTCCTAAGGTGAGTGTTTACCTAAAGAACTGAAGGGAAGAAAATAAAAATAGAAATAGATGAAGAGAGATTGAGGTAACCTAAGTATTAACTCGTCGCCTTCCCCGGCAACGGCACCAAAAACTTGACACGAATATTTTTCTGTGTGTGCTTCTGTGCTTTACCCAAGTGTAGGTAATCGTGCAAGTAGTAAACTGGATTAAGTCCAGGTCGATCCCACAGGAAAGGATGAGAATTAACTTACCTAGATTAGACTCGAAAAGAAAACAAAATTCAATATTTTAAGGAAATGTAGAACACAAAGCTCTACGATTAACAGCTATTAAAACTAAAAGCAACTAAATTAACTTAACTAATGATTAACTATTTAGCTGAAGCAAGATTTTAAAAGCAGTTTCTTTTTCTTAATAAAAGGAAGTGTTGGGATCACACGAATCCATTGTGATCTAGCCGTCTACCATGCAATTGCAGTTAAGCTCAATGGAGTACATCTTCTACAGGATTACGTACTTCTCTAAGGATCTAGAATCAATAGCCCTTTCATGACCGGGACTATATCATCTCAATTAAGTTCGAAATACATGAAAGCGGTTTAATTCAATAGTTAAGACTCGCACCTACAATGGTGTTAGCATTGAGGGTGATTTGCAAAATGTATTGAAAGAAAATGCCTTAAGGCTTTAAGTTCAAAGACTGCTTTGACAAACTGAGCATTTGGGGACAGTTTGATAACGAATCCTTAAAACAGAAAGTCTTGGAATACTATACTGGATGTTCTCAAGATTCAGAGATCTCGATCGATCGACGCGCTTTCGATCGATCGAAAATCGTCATCTCTCAATCGATCGAATTTCTTCAATCGATTGACTATATCTCTGTACCGATCGATCGAAATAACTCCGATCGATCGAACACAGGTATTACTCTGATGCATGGCAGAGGCCTGAAAATCACAGTTTCATCGCGATTTCCCAACCTCGGACTATTCAGACATAGTCTGGAGTGTCCCAAATGCGTTTTTAATGTAAAAAATTCATTAAGCTCACGTTTGGTTTTGATCTAAACATGAAAACTCTAAAAACCTATGGTATAAACTTACTTATCACGCAAAGCTACAAGTTTAACAGACTAAACTAAAGTAAACTGCAAGCAGAATATAAATAAAGCAAAACAAAGTAACCTGGAATGAAGAAACCTGTATTAAACTATCGAAAATCCAAGCCAACAATGATAATCTTTGATAAAACCTACAAAAACAAGACAAAAAGCTCTCTACTCTCTATAAACTAGTGAAAAGTAAAAGTGGGCGCCCCCCTTAGACGTGTACAATACGGATATATATATATATATTGGAACCTAATGCCTAGGGTTAAACATGCATTCTGCTGCGCGCGCGTACAATCTGATAAAAGGCATGTTCGATCAATCGAACCTTTCTCGATTGATTGAACTTGTGAGGACTTCGATCGCTTGAACATCCTCGATCGATCGACTACTCGATCGATCGAACGGTCTTCAATCGCTCGAACTCTATATTTCAGCTTTTATATATCTTCTTTAGAATCCAGCATTTTCCTTCATCGTTATCTTTCAATTCTTCACACAGCAACTGCAGTTTGCACAAATTACAGCTAAAACACACAACCTTATCATAGTTTAATCAATAGGTGCATAATCTAGCATTGTCATTCAAATTGCAGATAAATGGAGGAATTGTAAACTAAATCCATACTTTTTCTTCTTTTAGCGCGGTTGTATTTTACAAATACCCCCGCTTGTCAGCTGCTCCACCGATTTTCCATTTTTTCGATCTATTTTTCTTTAACAACCGTGCTGCTATCCCACTGCAACCATGTGTTCTGCCCACCATGACTCTAATAAACAATGGCTCTGATATCACTTGTTGGAAATTTTAAATAATGCGGAACCAAATTTCCCAATAAACACACAGAAACACATCCACAATAATAAACAAGCACATCAAAGAAAACACAAATTTTTACATGCTTCAAACAAGCATTGCCTATATCCACACACCTGAGAGACCAGTTCTTTTACTATTGAGAATAAAATTTGCTACAAGAAACTGTTGAATTAAATCTCATAACTCAACCCTTAAATCCCTTGTACACCTACTCTCAATATCCAAGAACCCTCATCTCTCTCACCCGAGACCATGCACCCCCATAAGGGGAGATCTCCCAACTTGGTACACTAAGAGATTCCTAATTTCCTATACATCATCCCTTTTATAGAGCTTACAACCATTACTTGGATAAGTGATATGATTCTATCACCAAACGAAACTAATCAAGATAGGAATCTAGCCAAATCAACAATCATCAATTAATGGGATTGTCCCACATGTGATATAAACCCAACATTGTATTTGTATGTAGACATGAACCACTTTTCAAAAGAGTAATGCTATGCTTCTAAATTTGAATCCCAAAGTTAGTTCTCAAATGGCTTAACAATTACACCAAATGTTTGGCAGTGACTGATGGTACCACATGTCACTGTATGCATTGATACAACTAACAAAACATTTGGGAACCAAATTAGGGATTCATATTTGTGAAGCAGAGCATTATTCTTTACTGAAAGTTAATATTTTGGAGGGACCAATACACAAATTGATTCCAAAATTCTACAAATTGCATGTGCATAATCAAACTTTTGAAAAAATTTGCAGGGGCCTGGGCCTCCACATGGCTCTGCCCATGCACGAACCCACTTTACTTTTATTGGAGGATGTTGAATCGGTCCCACTACTGTAATAGGAACATTGCCCCATTGTGTTAGGAACACCATTTAAGAAGCATAGCATTACTCGAGATTTTGCATGCTTTTCATTTTCAACACTAAAAATTTAGTATTTAATTTTCAGAACTTAATTTTCAATTTTATCGATCACACTTAAATTTTGGATGCAATTCACCGTAATCGCATGAATGCAATTAAAGATATCAAATATAAATTTCTCTAGTTTATAGCTGCTTTTTTAAACGACATAGTGACTATAATTAACAAAGTAAATTCTCTTGGATTTCATATTAGAAACGTGGCTTTCTTGCCTGCACTAAGAATGAAGATTAATTACAATTACAATTTTATCGAGCACACTCTAAATTTGGATGCCATTCACCGTTATCGCCTGAAAGCAATTAAGGATATCAAATATAAATTTCTCTAGTTTATGGCTAATTTTTTAAACGGTGTAGTAAGTATAATTAACAAAGTAAATTCTCTGGATTTCATATTAGAAACTTGGCTTTCTTGCCTGCACTAAGAATGGAGATTAATCACAATTACAATGTTAAATATGAGATTTGGATCGAATAAACCCCAAAGTGTTTTAAAATCAAGAAATTTTATTCGAAAGTCTTCTAAAATTGACTTTTTTGTCTAGTTATGTTAAATTAATGTTGGATTACTAGTTATGTGTTATTTTAAAACATAGAGATTTAATTTGAACAACTTTCATCAATTTGGAACTTTGGACCAAAATTAAAAAAGAATTGTCCTTTGAACTCAATTAATTCAGTGTAAAGGATTTTTCTACCAAAACTCTATTTAAAGACTTAAGAATATCAAATAGACATAAAGAATAAATTCATATATTGTCACTTGTGGTTTGTTTGCTATCAACTGGATTATACAAATATAGAAATAAATCCAAATATTGTGAAAATCTATTGATGTTGTGTCTGGATTGTGTTGTGTTTGATATCAGCTGGCACTATTAAATATTAAATTTCCTAATTCTATAGTTTTGAACACATGCATCATATTGTACAAAAAAAAAAACCACAGAGAATCATCAACCAGACATATAGATCGAGATGTCCCCAAAATAATGAAGGGTCCAAATCTTCCATCATTGTTCACTTTAGATACTAATAAATTTGATTTGGCAAATCAAATTTAATTTTTTATCAGTATCAAATTTAATTTTTTTATTAGTATCGAAAGTGAACAATGATTAAATCAAATTTACTAGTATCCAATTAAAGTGAGCAATAATGAACCCAAAAAAAAAAAATATTTAAATAAAAAAAGAAAAAAAAAATTGAACAATAATGGAAGATTTGGGCCCCATTATTGAGGGGACATCTAGATCTCGAGATTCATGTGTTTTTCTTTAGGTAAATTACGCTAACATCCCTTCAATTATAACCTTTTTTCAAATATCCTTGAATTACAAAACTCGACAAATTAACCCCCTCAACTATTACATTTTTTTACTAACACCCTTTCGGTTAGGTTGTCATCCAAAAAATCAATACTTATGTATTATGTTACTAGCACATGATATAAAAATATTAATAATATGACATTTTTGCCTCTCCTTAAAGTTGTTAAAAAAATTTAGACCAAAATTGCCTAAAATTGTGTGTGTAACAAAGGGTGATTATGTGTGCGACAAATGATCATTTTTTTTTCTGTAAGATTACTAACGATTCAAAAGAAGGCTAAAAAATATTGTATCGTGTCTTTAATATTTTTGAAGAATATGTTGCTTGTATGGTACAAAAACATTTGATTTTTTGACGGAATTCTAACGAAAGGGGTGTTAGTGAAAAAATATAATAGTTGAGGGAGTTAGTTTAAACCAACCTGATTTTTTTCAAACAAACATAACATTTGTTTCTGATAACTACAAAAGAGAAGTGAGACTAGGACTAATGCTGATCCTTGTTGAAAGATTCCCAAACAAGCTCTACCGTTATGCTGCATGGCATAGATCTATACTTATAATAGGCCACGTTTGACTGGCCAACTAAAATTGTCGGATATGATAAGATAAGACAAGATTAGAGAAAATAAGAATTTTTATCAGATAAGCTTATATTATGTTCTACATACGGTTGTGTGTCACTAGAGTTCCTAGTATTATTAAATTGGGTTCTTTAGATTTCAGTCCTTTATTGTATCCGTATCTAGAAATTGATCCATTCTATTAGTCAACTTAAAAATTGGCCCCTCATCTATTTTGAGGACCAAAATACCCCTATTCCTATTAATCAGGTTTTGAAATTCAAAGCCCAAATTTATTATATATATATACATATATAGAAAAAGAGAGAATTAAAAGAGAAAATTTAATAAATGCACAACTCCCATAAATTAGGATTTTTAAATTCAAAATCCTGATTTGTAATACATATATATATATATATATATAGAGAGAGAGAGAGAGAGAGAGAGAGAGAGAGAGAGAATTAACAAAGAAATTATATTATTACAGTGAGAAATTTCTCACATTTTTTAACGTATTGGATGAGAAATTTCTCACCAAATAAAACAAATTTCTCACCTTTTTTTTTTTTTTTTTTTATATTACAGTGAGAAATTACTAAATTTTTTTCTAACCAAATTAAAACAAATTACTCACCTTTCAAAACTCAAAAGTTAAAATTCACACTTTGTGAGATCAACGATACAGAACAACAGACCACCATATATATATATATACACGAAATATATACACATATATCTTCACAAAGGGGAGAGATTCAGAATATATACATATTTACGGTAACATGGATTTGATGAGAAAATTTCTCACAAATAATATATATATATATATATATATTCTCACTGAGCATGAATGAGAAATTATATATATTATGGTGAGAAATTCTCACTCAAAGACTAGGAACATCAAACCCTTATTGTGCAACAGAGGGGAAAACTGAGAAGATTGATAATTAATTACCTTGCTTGCATGAATAATCAAAACCCACTTTAGAAAACCAACTACAACTAGTCATCAAACTCAAATCTTACCAACAAAAAAAAATTAAATCCTATATTTCTGTAACAAAATCTTTCCAAAGTGGTGAGAAATTCTCACTATTATCACATTTCTGAAAATCCAATTACTTTAACTTGAAAATTCACAATCCAAACCTCATGAGCAGCCTTGTAAACAGTGTCGACAATGTGTTTGAATAAGGGCATGAGAGGGAGAGATCGGACGATCCAGACTCCATTAGCGAACGAGAAGGTGTTGAGCGAACACGAGTGCGACGAGGTCGGAAGACAAGGCGTTGAACTCGTCGTTGGAACTGGACTTGAGGAAAGAAAGCAACTGGTCCAGAGTCGGGCCATTGGACCCAGAGGCGATCAAGGAGAGAACGACATGGATCGATAAGGTAGAGAAATCTAGATTCAAATCCTTCGCCTCGTTTAACAGTACATGCTTTAATCCCAGATAACGTGGTCGCTTGAGGCCTCATCTGCACCATTTTTCTTCTCCTCTCTCATTGTTGATCTTCAAGTTTATTGACGTTGACATTGAAGCCTTGAAGTTTCTCTCTCAAGATTGTTAAACTTGGAAATCTGTGTTCCTTTTCTCTCTCTGTAGAAAAACTCAAAATAATGATAAATTACTTAGTCACACAAGAATTTTGAAAAAAACAAAAACTTACTATAACCAAATCCCATGTATCAAGCAATTACCTTGTTTTAAGGAATTTAATACATACACGTTTCCTTTAATAATTGATCTGTTATTATATGCATATATATATATAGCTACACATATAATTAAACATATTATGAGGGTATATTAGTCCGAAAATAATCACTGATTTTGGGGAAAAGGACTAATCATTAATTAGCATTGGTAGCAATGGACTAATTGTAACTTTGAAAAGTCAAATGGGCTAATTTCACCTTTGACCTATTATGAGGGGCTAAACCTTATATTACTATATTAAATATTTGCTACATTTATTATAAGAATTTTTATTTTTGTTCTTATTTGTTCAATATACCCCTTTATATTTAAGATAGAACTTTAACTTTCAAATATTAATTAATTTTTTTTACCGATATTATATATTTTTAAACATTTTGTTTTATTTTTTGGATATAACTTCTACAGTTTTTAAAAGTAAATAATGATATTTGACATTTTAATGTTGATACGCATGTGCGAAATTTATTACTTGCTAGTGGATAACAAAAGCAAGCTACTCATTGTAACACCCTTTTTATTCTTTTCTTTTTTAAGTATTAAATTTTGAGACCACGACCGACAATGTAACATATAATTATTACCCTTTAACTTATTGTTGCCAACAAAAAAAAAAAGGAAAAGAAAAAAGAAAAAGGAAAAAACCTTCTTGTTGCCATAAGCAAGTAAACAAATCTATACAAATCATCCTGCTAGAAAAAAATGGGCACTTTGATCCATAATAAGACTTTCATGATAAACGTGAGGGTTTGAAAATTTGATGATGATTCACAACAAAAGCTATCAACAGTACCTGTGATTACGAGTCTTTTCCCCATGTGAACGTTATTATTTCTATTTACTTTATTTTTAATTCAAAGATCACAATTACATTTTCATTTCACTATTTGACAACACTAGAATAAATACCCGTGCGATGCAAGGAAAAATGTTTCTAAATTTTATGTACATATTTTTTTGTTAAACAAATTTTATGTACTTAAATTTGTCAGTGGTATTATTATTTTGTATATAATGTGGTTATATTATTTTATTTAATTAGTTTATTTAATGTATGTGTGTACATTTTGAGATATATGTATACGTATTAAGATAGATTAGATACGATTTAAAATGTATATTGCAGCTATTCTTGGACTGCTACAATTTTGGGATATACACTATAGCTACTATATATATATAGTTTTAGAGACCAAAATATGACTTTTAGTGACGAATTTGTCGCTAAAACTTTATATGTAGTAGCTTACTATTTTTTAATGACGAAGCTATCATGGCTAAAAGTCACATTTTCGTCGCTAAAAATAGGTCCGTCAATAGACTGGTTCGTTTTAGAGCCCTGCTGAATATATTATATATATGTGTGTGTGTGTGTGTGTGTATGTGTGTGTGCGGGTGTGTTAGAGATAAGGAAAGAGAGAGAGTAGGAAAATAAAATTGATTATACATATACATATGTATTAATTCTAGAGATATAAAAATAGGGGAGAAAAAAAATAAGAAATCATAATATATATATACACACTATAAAGTGGAATCAAAAGCTTGTCATGTGGCGGCTCTGTGATTTTTTTTTTCACTTTTATGTTTTTTTCCCCTATTTTTCATATATCTAGAATTAATACAAATAAATATGTATAATATCTCTCTTTTTCCTTTTCTCTCTCTCTCTTTTCTTATCTCTTAGCCTCTCTCTATCTCTCACACACACACACATATATATATATATATATATATTTATATGTATATATATAGTAGCTATAGTTGTTTGCACCCAAAAACTGCCAAAAGGTTTTTAAGGGCAAAGGGAAGGAAACGAAATGGGCATAGGCTTGTTTGGCCCATGACACGTTTGGTTTTGTAGGCCCAAGGTTGTTAGCATGGATCGGGGATCAAGCACTATACCACCATGTTGCCCAGAATTTGCTAAGGCAAGAAGCATAGCTTCAAAAGCAAAGGTGTGCCCGATTCATAAAAGAGAGGGTGTATGAGAACCTCGGGCACTAAGGCTGAAATGAAGTGGTGAGCAACTGGCCAAGGAAGCAGCCTGATGGAGCTGAGACGTGTATAGGGAAGATATCGGGCTTAATATTCAGAACCATAGGGAAGGCTTGGTGGACCAATTGGTCTAGGAGTCGCCAAGGAATTAAGCAGCCCGATGGCAGAGAAGAATTTTAGGAAGCAGACCGATGAGGAAGAAGTTCATTCCTTATCGGTTAAGGAAAGCTAATATCCTAATTTTAAAGGAAAGAGTAGCACATGTATTTTCTTATGTATTTTCCGAAATTCTATATTTCTCTTTGTAGTACTCTCAGTTATATGTAATAAAATCCATTTTTCTTATTCTTCATTGTTTAATAAGATTTTTATATGTTTGGATGTATTTTTGAGTCCTTGGGGAAGATTTGATGGAAAAGCTAACCCGAGTGCTCGAGAAGCCGGAGTGCTCGAGCTATTAAAAGGGTGAAATGACTGTTTCACCCTTGGGTCTTGAAAAAACTATAAATACCATGCCAATTCTCAGCATTTCTATCTTTAGAAATCCAGAAAACCAAAGAGCTTGTATTGAGAGAGATTCTTGAGAGATCATCCTCGTACACCTTCCATACACTTGCATGGTCCCAAAATTCATCATCCACACCTTTAATACACCTTTAGACACCTACATTTCATACATTAGACTTCTGGAGTTAGAGATTTGAAGAATCAAGGAGAGGATCATAGCTTGGAGTTTACTTGAAGCATATTTTGAGCTCATTCCATAATCTCAAGCTTTCTCAACATATACTTGCAGTCCTCTTCACCCTTTCACAATCTAAGCTTGTGTGAGTATCCAATCTCACTAAGAAACCTGTAGAATAAGTCTTTACATGATTTTATAACCATGCATGTGAATCATGAATAGTTATAGCCTTTGCATGTGAAAAAAAAAAAGTTAAGGATCAAGTTAAACCTCAAAGAATTAGTAGCTTTGATGCTCATCCAAAAATGTCCTAAGCTTGTATGGATTCTCATTTAGAATCCCTGAGACATGGTTTTCAGAAGTTATTATGGCTTGCACGTGTCCTTAGAATTAATTTACGAACTTGCATGTATATATAAACCAGGAATCTGTTTACTGTCAAGGCTGAGCGTTCGAGCTAGGCCGGAGCGCTCGCGCCCTGAGCACTCAAGCTTCCTGAGCGCTCGGGTTCAATAGTTTTTTTTTATGTTACTTGTTATATGCATTGATCAGATTTATAACTATTTTATGTATGAACCTGAGATGCTTAATCTGGGATCTAGCCCCTGCATGTACACCTACCACACTGACACTTAGGTCTACGTACTAATTCATAATCCATGTTAAGTTATATAGATATAAGATCCTCGAATAAATAATGAGAATTTATTTAAGCCGGTGTGGCTCTGGCTTTCACAAGTTAAAATTGAAAAGATCAATTAACTCAGTTGAATCAAAGTGATCACCAGAGCCTAAATGAGATCCTAGCATCTAAAAATTCACTTGAAATCAACCTAAAGGGGCAGGGTGATTCACAGCAATACCCCAGGGAATTTCAGAAATCACAAATGCACAGGATCAAGGTCATATTCATGCATACATTAGGCATCATACATTGCATTGCATCTATCATCATAGAGAGCAAGGGAGTTTGGAGTTATACCTCTATGTGAAAAGCTCGTGCTAAAAGATGCGATCTAGGATCGGCAAGAAGAAATGCAGAATTAGGACCTGGGAAAGGCTTGCATTTCTTCCTCGAAGGTCCATGAGAACTGAACCACTGGCCATTTGTGCAAATCTACAAGAAAATGTGAAAAGAAATCAATGAAAAGTAACTTAAAGAAACCAAATGCAAAAATGTGAAGAAATTTAATTTTGATCCATGAATCAAGTTAAAATATGATGTCTTGATACTAGGAAAGAATAAACATACCTTAATTTGAAGGATTTGTGACTTGAAAATCAAGAGAATGTGAGATCTTAGAGAGAAGTCGTGTAGAAGAAAGAATGAGAAAATGAGAAAAGAAAATAGGAAAGTTTGTTTTAAAACAAACTATTACTCGGACCGGCACTCGACGAAAAGTCAGCGGCACTCGCTGAGTGCCGTACGACATCCATTGAATGCCGCACCGGCTCTCACCGAGTGCTGCTACATCATCATTGAGTGCAGCTGAGGGAGACAGTTTGGCTTCCCCCCAAATTTTTCATATTCATATTGAGGACCACCGAATTTTGCTTAGATATCCCTCAAGGTTTTCCCTCGTTTTAAAAAAACCTCAGCATTTAAAAAATAAGTTTTAAAGCCCTTCTCATGGGTTAAAATTGACTCTGGACTTTGTAGGTTTGAACCCCTTCAAATCAAGTTGACTCCCAATTCTTGAAAAATAAAGTCAGAGTGTGTTTAATTGCTGATTTTTTGAAAAATTGAAAAGATGGGAGTTGGGTTGGCTCCTGATTTTGAAAAGTTGAAATTGAATGGAGTCTGATTCATTTCTAATTCTTGAAAAGACGAGTTAATTGGAGTCTATTTGACTCCCAATTTTAGAAATTTGAGATTCTTTGAGTTTGGTTAACTCCCAATTTTAGAATTAAGTCTAATTTGACCCCTGATTCTAGAAATTGAACTAAATTGAGTTGAATTGAGTCTGATTTGACTCCCAATTTTAGAAATTGAATGAAATTGAAGTGATTTGAGTCTGATTTGACTCCTGATTTTAGAAATTGAACTGAATTGAATTAATTTGAGTCTGATTTTGTCCCTCGATTTTGGGAAATTGAATTGAATTGAGTCTAGCTGACTCTCGATTTTAGAAATTGAACTAAATTGAATTGATTTGAGTCTGATTGACTCCGGATTTTAAATATTGAACTGAATTGAGATTAAATTGATTCTGATATGACTCTCGATTTTGGGAATTAAATTAAATTGAGTCTGACTGACTCCCGATTTTAAAGATTGTGAAGAGCGAATGTATTAATACGGGGCCAAAGTGCTGTGGGTACCAAGAGCTAACGTATTTGTGCGGGGCCGAAGTGCTGCGAATACCAAGAGCAAACATATCTATGCAGGGCCGAAGTGATGTGGGTGCCAAGAGCTAACGAATCTGTGCGGGGCTGAAGTACTGCTGATACCTAGAGATGATGTAACAACCTGCATTTTCACATAATTTTAATTTTATTTCCATATTTAATCTGTTTTCCCGGTGTTGGTTTAAGTTGCAATTCTCATGTTTCGAATCTTATTACTCGTTTAATTTCTTATCGAATTCCTGTTGGGGTCAAACTGCAATTTTTGTAAACTTAGCAATACCTGTGTTAGATTTCAAAATCTATAATTCAAAATGGTGGAAATATCTTCTTTTAACTCAAATTGTATTTTTATAAAAACCGGAAAATCATTTCTTACATTAAAATGAATTTTCTGTATTTTTGTGGTGATCACCGCGTCGCGAAGATACCAGTTTATGTTCAAAATTGTTCGCGTCACGTTAAACTCCCACAGATTTTTGGTATTGACATAAAACTAGAAGTCACTTGTGCTTTATTTCCATTTATGGCAAGTAATGATTGGTTAGGCCTTGTTTGGGAATGCTTTTGGTCCATGTGCTAACCTTATGCCATAAGTTGTTTTCCCAAATAATTGAAGTGATTCCAAGGCAATTTGACTGCACCTTGTTTGGGAATGGGAATTTGATGTGTGTTGATTTGTGCCTTAAACTAGATTTCCCAAACAAACTTCAAGTGACCCCTACACATCTATATTTGGCCCTTAAATCAATTGTAGAGTTGATACCATCTATTTATCTAATTATACGTATGTATATATTTTGTGTATATTGAATGTAATTGATTTTGTTGAGTATGGGGGAGAGTTCTCGGACTCCAAGTTCTCCAATTTGGTTCTATATAAGCACACACACAGCTCACAATCTGCACACTCTTTAAAAATTGAAATTCAGATAGTTTAGAGAGAGAGTCCAGAGAGGTGAACTTACAATTTTAGTAAGAAGAAGTTTCAATCTCCATAGCCAAGTTTGTAATTGGATATTCTTATTCTTGAAATCTTTCTCAACAAACACACACCTCTTATCACAATGAGTATTACCAACTCACTCTTAATGTAATTCCATGTTTACTTACTGTTGTGTTTGCTTAAATTCGAAATCAACATTGTTAAATTAATATGAAAGCTTGAATCTAAAAAAGGTTGATATTTCAAGACTTAACCAAAATATACTTTCTTCTATAAAAATGAAAGATTTCATATCATAGGTGCTATGCTTAAAGTATTAGAGCCTAATTTATCCGTATCGCGACGTATATTAGGAACGAAGTTTTTGTCACCTCTCGGATTTTTGTAAAATTGGAGAGCTACGTTTCAATTCATGCCAAATTGATTTCATATTCGTAATCCTTGCGAAAAAATGAAGAATGTCATATATTACTTGTCATGTTTTCTTTCCGAATTGAAAATGGGTTAAAAAGACCCTTAAAATCAGAAACAGGGGATTTCCAACGGGGAAGATGAAGCCTCAGCTTCTCCTCGTGCACACGATCACGCGGCGAGGGTCACGTGAGGGCCCGTGCGTGCGATCTTCGTGCTTTCTGACAGTTAAAAAAGTTTTTAAAGAAATTCAAAAAATGGGCTTATCGCGCGAGCGACCCCTCGCACGAGCGGCCCACACACGCAACTTGGTAGTTTTTGGTTTTGTCTATTTTCTGTTAAGAGACTGTTTGGATTAACTTTTAAGGGCTGTTAAGAGACTATTTGAGAATTTTACTAAATCAGAATCCTGTTTATTATGTTTGGATTATAACGCGATGAATTACGACTCATCTATCCTCGTGCGCACGTTGCCCTTATGTCTCAATGATTTACAATTCTGCATCAAGTCATATGGCATACATGTGGGGTCAAATGTACATGCATGGTGAGTGATGGTTAGTGTGAAAAGAGTATGTGGTTGAGAATGTTTTTGGACACTCCCTAGTAATTGTCTACCAAAGTGTGATGTTTTGAGATTGCGGCTAGAGTATCTTTGAAATGCGACGGTGACAAAACTGGACACTCCCTGACGCCCATGATAGCGTTAAAGTGTGTAACACCGACTTGGACATTCCCTGGCACCCATGGTAGTGCTAAAGTGTAGCCTACTGGACACTCCCTGACATGCGTGGTATGGTCAAAGTGTGAGGCATTGGACACTCTCTGGTACCCCGTACTAAAGTATGAGGCAAACTGGACACTCTATGGTAGCGCCTGTACTAAAGTGTGGTCATCTTAGTGTTTCAAAGATATTGGAGTGAGAGAGTTGGGTGTTGTGTTGTCGTGAGAAAAGAGTTGATAAGGTGAGATTGGTTGCATTGTTCCCATACATGGTCACATGTGTTATGAATAAAAGTTTATTAATGTTATCCTTACTATTTATTATGTAAACTCATTTCCATATTGTTAACCTGTTGAATAATGGAATGGCGATATGAAAATAGTAAGTAAGTAAGGTTTACATTCGAGTATGTGGTTTTAATACTCACCAGCTTCAATAAGCTGGTGGCATTGATGCGCCCTGGACATTCGTGTCTAGGCTTTTCAGGTTATGATCATGCTGGACCATATGACTATGCGAACTGAGAACAACTACCCGAAGGAGAATTTATTATTATGTGCTTTAAGTTATGAACTGAAATTATAATAAGGATAACAGTAATAGATAATAGATATTATTTTATTTCAAGGCGGATTGTGCCTTTAGTGATCACGTGCTGTAATAATTATAAACTTGGTAAAATTTTGTAAGCCTTGATTGTTCTACTCTGATTTATATTATTATATTCTTTGACATTTGGGACGAATTCGATCCTTCAAACTGTCGTGACCTACGGGTCCATAAAGGAAATTAAATGCTTTCCATACTTATGCTACGTTAGGGTGTGACAGCTAATGTATCTGTGTAGGGCCGAAGTGATGTGGATACCAAGAGCGAATGTATCTGTACGGAGCCGAAGTGTTACGTATACTAAGAATGAATGTATCTGTGCAGGACCGAAGTGCTGCGGATACCAAGAGCAAATATATCTATATGGGGTCGAAGTGCTGTGGATACTAAGAGTGAATTTATCTGTGGGGTCTGAAGTGCTGCGAATACCAAGAACAAACATATCTATGCAGGGCTGAAGTGCTGCAGATACTAAGAGCAAATGTATCCGTGCAGGGCCGAAGTGCTATGGATACTTAGATCAAACCTGCATTGACACCGGGGCATAAGGCACGAAGCGCAGTCCAGTCAATTGCATTCTGAGAAAGCAATCCTGCGTTGGCACCGAGGCGTAAAGGGCGAAGCATAGTCCGGTCAATCGAATTTTGAAGAGAGCAAACCTACGTTGACACTGGGGTATAAAGCAAACCTGTGTTGGCACTGGGCATAAGGCGTGAAGCGCAGTCCAGTCAATCGTACTATCCGATGGGACTGAAGGGCTACAGATTGCTGAGATGGCCACGAATAATGAAGAACATTTATCCGAGGGACCGAGGCGGTATGGATAATGAAAACCAAGCATTAGGAGCATAGGACATGAAATGCATCCATATGCATTGGCACATTATGACCTCAAGTTGTCGCATTTACATAGACTTAAAGTTTGAAGCATGAAAATTGCATTCGCAGTAAATATTCCATGAGCATGTGCACCATGATAGGATAGGTGCATTCATCCGTGTGATTGTTTGTGCTTATGTATAATCCCTTGCCCGAACTATTCCTTGGTTTGAATCTTGTTGGGATATATAGGTAGCTCACCATTGAGCATGACCAGCACCAACCTTCTTCGCCCCTATTTTTGCGACGCACTTTATTTTTACCTAGATTCGATGGTTCGGTCAAAGGCTTGTCTTCACACAGGCTTCGACATTACTTATGACATGCGTTACTTCACAAGCTCTGTCGAAGAGGGGCAAACTATAGACATTCCGATTTTGACCAACCGTCAAATCCAGGGGATCATTACCTCTGAAACTAATGATGACAATGTCCGACGAAATTCAAAGATTTTTCAACTAATTCAAGCACTTCAGAAGGTTCTTCAGTCTCGATAAATTTTTCAATGAAATGACAGACTGGGTGTTCAGGAAAATTCGGGTGTAAAAAGCACACATGGAAAAGTATAGAGTCAGTGCAAAAGATATAATAAGAAATAAATTTTGGTATAAATAGTTTTGAGAAAGCAATTTTTGAAAAAAAACAAAAAAAAGAGAAAAGGGATTCTCTTTAAGAGAGAGAGAGAGAGAGAGAGAGAGAGAGAGAGAGAGAGAGTTTATTTTAAAATATATATATATATATCTACATAATAAAAGAAAAGAAAAATAGGGAAACAAAAAGAAAACAAAAAAAATATATATATATATAATCTATGTATATATGAATATAAATAATAAATAAATAAATAAGGGGGGAGTCTGTTAGAGGCGGCACGCGGCAAAGCTAGTGGCACTCAGAGAGAGTGCCACGCCGGCACTCACAAAGTGTCATAGACAACTCACCAAGTGCTGCCCGCTTTAACAGTCTGTTTTTTAAATAAATACATTGAACTCTAGAAGATACCATGGCACATGGGTTTACACCCCGAACTTAGTGAATTAACCCCTTGGAACTGGCCTATATAAGGGGATGTTCATCTCCCTTATGGGAGAGGTTGGAAAATATTGGAAATATAGATGCAGTTGAGAAGAATTGAGAGAGAATTTTGAAGAAAATCCAAGAGATTCAAGAAGAACTTGAAGGAGAATTTAAGATTTTGAAGATCTTCGTCAAGAAACAAGAAGAATCTGAGGATTTCTAGAGGTAATCTTCTAATCTTAGTTTAGTTTATCTCCAATTCAATCACAATTTATAGAACTCTACGATCTTTTACACAATTTTCAAAAAGTCTCTTCCCACCTCATTTCATTACACACCATTTGAATTGTGATTGAATCCTCATTCATAGTTGTTGATTTGGATCTTAGTAACCTTGGATTTAAGGTAAAATGGGTTTTTCAAAAGAAAATTTGATTTTGTTCATTAAATTAGTTCAATTTTTCCTCTCATTTGTTTATATTCTTCCCTTTTAGATATCAATTTGGTTTGATCTCTAAGGACCATTAACTTGGGAGGAGAGTTGGACAAAGTGAGTCTACATTCCTCAAGGATCATTAATTTGAGAGAGGAACTAGGCTTAAGAAAAACCAATTTTCATGGTTTAGGTGTCGCAGTGAATTCAATAACCAGCAGTGATCAAAGATTTTTAATTAAATCATGATCCATTGGAATTGAATGAGACCAATTCGAATTTGTCCCCAACTCATAGATGTATCACTGCAATTTTTGTTTTGGTGAGATTTTGTGGTTAGGATGGTTTGATCTTAAGATTTGTAAACTAGTTACTCTCTATCCCAAATTTCAAAACAGTAAGTCAGCTTTGATTTAAATAGATCAGAGCCTTAATCAAACATTTTTTGCTACAAATATATTTTCCTATGAAGTTTAATGTGCTAGCAAAATCTCTTAAAAAGATTGAAGTGATTCTGATTAATTTACAATTTTTAAAAAATCATACAAAATCTATGGACAGAGAGTTATTAAATTCTAAGTGATGTCTAGACTTAGTCCAATACACAGAGATTGGACCATTTTGATCTTTGATTTTCTTTTTGGGTTAGAAAGTAGACTCACAGAGGCACCTTGTATCCAAAATTCATTGAGATCAAATCATGGGAGATATGCTTTTCTATTTTCAAAAGTCTGGTCTACTTCTGTAATTCTTGAACTATGTTACAGTTTTGATAAACTTTGTAAATGAGGACCGAAATAACTTTTCTATGACCTAAGAATTAAACCATGTTTTAATTATGATTAATTGAACTTAAATTCAGAGGTTAAATGATCCAAATCAATGAATGATTTATAGCTTACTCTTGTTCAAGTTCATGCATTCATCACAAGGTATAGATTCTAGCAATTTGGACATCATCTTGTATTGTGTTAAGCCATAATTAGTTGAACATAACAATGGGTTCCTTATGATCATGTTGGGATTATATCATTTCTATATAGATATTACATTGGCTCCTAGTTGAGACTTGCATATCTATAGAGGTGTTGTGTTTCCAACTAGTTAGAAGGAATTCATGATTATGTCAATTCTTTCCATCCTTGGTAGATTTAAGCTAGAAGTTTGGGTATGATATTTAGGTTTTGATACTACATTTTGTTCAAAGTATGTGGACTAACCTTTGTTTTGTAGCGTTGAGGTATGATTTCTTGACGTTTCTCTAGTTTATTTATTACTTGATTTTATTGATTTTCGACTCCATGCGCGACACCTTAGATTAGGATTTGCCTTATGTGTATATATGTGTTAGAGACTCTTATTTTAGGTTTATTATTTATTTGCATGCATTGCATGTTTCCTATCGCCGCTGGATCCCGAGTGAGTTTCCTTGTTCCCTATTGCATATCATGACGCAAGCTACTTAAACTATATGAATTTTGTATGCCATATTATCGTTAGCAATCTCACACCCTTTCCTACATGCTTTTGTAATGTATATATCTATGTATTGTTGGGGGTATGCTTATATTAATAATTTGATTAAAAATGATGTTGAGTAGAGGCATATCATGAGATAGGATGAGAGGAGGTGTTTTAGTCCGTCAGGCTCCTTCCCCTCTCATTCCATAATCCCCGAACCTAGAAATCTCTAGTTTCCAAAAGATCAGTTTATTTTTAAAATGGTTTCTTAATTTTCCTTTAAAAATTAAGTGGCGATTCATATTTTGAATTTGAAAAAAAAAAAATTTAAAAACCGTAGCTAGCCTGCGATATCCACAGTCACCCAATTTGATTACAGTTGAAGAAGAAGGCAATAAATTTCGACCAAAATTAGCTACGAATTGACCCTGTGCCTGTAAATTCGAATTGGGGTTTTAAATTTGTAATCGATCGGGTTTTTGACTTTATTGTTAGAGAGAGAGAGAGAGAGAGAGAGAGAGAGAGAGAGGGCGAAATGGTGGTAAATCTGGTGATGATGGGTTTGGACGGTTAGGTCTAGGATTTTTTCCCTGATTTTGTGCATATCTTTTTGTTTCGAAAAAGGATATTTTGGTCTTTTCATTCTCAATCTTAACATATTCCGTTTGTTCAAAGGTTTAAAGTCCAGGGTTCTTTGATGTTTTGAAAGTACAGTGGGGTGACTTGAACAATGGTCAAAGTATATGGGGTAAAATGCATTTACCCTTTTTTTGGGTTATTTAGTAATAAGCCCTTTTAGGGGATCTTTTATGGTCATAGATCCCTCATGAAAACATTTCCACTGAAAATTCTCTAGAGCATATTTCGTAGACTGATTTACCCCTACAACTATCAACATTCAAAAAAAGGGAAATTCCTAAAAAATTTCAGCTCACTCTCTCTCTCTCTCTCTAAAAAAAATTATCAAAATTTTTTTAAATCATTAATTGTAAAATTCTACAAATTTACATGTGTATAATCAAACTTTTCAAAAGGTTACCCCGGCATGAAATTGTGTAATTCTCCCCTTTGATCCACATAATCATTTAGCATGCTCAAAGAATCGTATAGATATACTTTTCATAAATATTCGCGAGCTTAATTAACGGGCCTAAACTAACACATGCATTTTTCCTGGATCACAATATCATGCCTGATATTTAACACATAAAATCCCTATATAGCATAGGTTAGAATTCATGCCTCAAGCTACGGTCCAGATCTTTCGAGAGAAGTTATAGGAGTCCAAATCTACGCCGAATATTAGATTACAAGTGAAACCGACAAGTTT